>CM055816.1:31116632-31230470 GCA_029582265.1 Zoroaster sp. YZ-2022
ATCATTCATCAAGTAGGACAATATTTCTTCTTCACACATCGAAAGTATCCAAAGCGACAGAAATAAATCCAAGGGCAATAATTACCAAATGCATTGTACGTCACAATATAAGAATATAATATTAAAAGAAGTCCTCTGAGCTACCAACAATAGTCTCCCTCTCCTACCTGCATGCACAGAATCTTATTCATTTAAGCCAAGGTTATTTTTTCTATATTTTTAGCATCATTTAAAACTGTAGTGGTCTTAAAGACCATACAAAATGGTAAATATTTTCAACCCTATTTTAAAAAGTAAGTAATTCTACGTAGGAATCACCAAAAATAAGACTTTCACCATTTTTATTTAACCCTTCAAAAACCTATGAAAATGTACTTCACCACTACCGCGAACGACAGGCCCAAAACAAAAGCCGTCGGGGACACTTTCACTTAGCCTATTTTGATAACGTACATTTTTGGGAGGGCGAACGCTACGACTGTTTACTGCGGTACGTTTTGTACACATAGCATATCACATCGCGTACAGCTGCAAAAATAAGTTTACCAACTACGACTTCCGAAAGTGTTTTTGAAAATGTTTCCAAAAGTAATACTGACCAATTGTGTTGTTCATCATTGTCATTTGATGGAGATTATACTGATGCCAACGTTTGTGATATAAGTGACATAGAATCATATCAATTAAGCCCGGAATGGACGAAATCCGGACGAAATCCACGCGAAAATGGCAAAGCCGAAGGAAGATCTCGAGTCCGGCATAAGTGCACATAATGGTACCCTATTTTTCTTGCTTTTTACGAACAAATATTCTAGGAGCAACCAAAATGTTGAATGTCCAGTATTTGATTCGTTGAATTTTGTTATCGGGAAGGTTAATCTCACTGCAAAATGTGTCCAAATTGTTCTTGTTTTGTGCCGATAAAAGATAATCCTTTGGTGATCTTGCCGGTGCTGTCAACCAGACTAATAGTTTGACAATGACCCGGCCCCGGTATGTACATGTATACGTATGTCCATACTGCACTGGAAACTTACGAGCACAGACGCACTCACAATACATGAGTTGCACGTCAAGGGGAATCCCAAACACACATGTACATGTACGGCCACTGACAACGCGGCGGCAGTCAGACCGTTGTTAAGACAGCTCCTTTCGAGCTCCCGTAAAAGTACGATACGTCATACGGCAAATTCCCCCGGTTACTTTCTTTGCCCCCCCCCCCCAATTTCCCCCCCCCCCCAATTTTTCCCCGATGGTAAGTCAATGCTTTTTCAGCAGTACAAAATTACATTAAAGATTAATGTTTGCACCCCTTAAATTTAAGCTTGCCCCCCTCTTGCCCCAGGTCTGGTGCCGCCGCTGGTGTTGGGTCGCTCAATTTGAACACAATCAATGATAAAGAGAGAGTTAGGGTAATACTTCTATACGACTCAGTCATTTCATGTGGTAAAAAGTAGGACCTATGCAAAAAATACATCAGGCACTAAACAAATAATACAACCAACAGACATGAAGCACAAGGACTTTACAATAAATTGGAAACATTTGATTATCAACTCAAGTACCTTTTCACAATGTACATAACGGTTTGTTTCACTTATATATTTCTTACCACAGTGGGTTTCTTTATAAGTGAATTAGCTTTTAATTTTATCTTTTATTTTAGTTTTATTTGTTTATATTGTTTATTATGTGTAATATTTATTGATGACTTTAATCTTTTGAATTACATTTTACTTTTTTTTAATTCCCAGGGCCATGAGGGATACCACATGTTACGTGAACGGGTTACCCTGATAAAATATCAGAAATAAATAAATAAAATACAACCTGGGAAGCAGCAATCTGATTATAAAATTAGATCAAACCACAATAATTTTGCATAATTTTTAGTAGGAGCAGAATATATGCAGATATGTATACATACCTCTATATAATCTGTAGGTGTCTCTATTGTACGTACAGGCTGAGTCAAGATCCTACTCTCTACAATGACACTGGTAGAGGTGTAAGGGATTAACACTATCAACATAATTATTGGTGGCTCAAGTTTGGTTTGTTTTGTTCGTATGTAACATTCAGATGAGATTCCTGACTTGTAAACGTCGTCTGTATTTTTCAGAATAGACTCACTTCTTTTCGTTTGCACACGTCATCATTACATCATCAATACGGCATGTGTTATTTATCAATACTAACAACGTCAGATCGCGAAGGGACTTAAGAAGTATGAAATACGAATGTTTGTAAAGCTAGTTCTGAAGTTAAATGAACATGTCATTTACAATCATATCTCTCAAAAGAAACAACATTTTTCGTCAAGAAAACTCAGAACAGCTCTGAGGTCTGTTCAAAAAGAGACACATCTCTAGTTTTATGTGTAACCTTATTCACAATAAAAGAAAAATAAACACCTTTATAACTTAACACACGTCTCATTTAGCTGTCCTGATGTTATTGTTTGTAGGCGAAACGACGTATTTATCAAAGCATGATATTTCTGAGCTATTCGTATCTGAAAAAGAAAATTCTGAGACATGTGCGTGTCTCTTCGTGTACACGTATATGTACATTCACGTATATATACAAATACCCGCCCATACACGTGAGTATTCCAGCGAGGTCTTCAGGGTTCCCGTCCCGGTGTCCGGACTGGCTCTTGCCGCGCTGACAGAGTGAGAAAACGCTAGTGTTCAATTTGAAATAAAGAACAAGTTACTTATTAACTATATGTATGCTAGCCATCAGTACCAGATCAAGAAATAAATTTGCAGGAAAACGTCTTTCCAATTACATAATGAGATCAACTTTTATTAGTTACTATTTAATTTATTAATGGACAAACAAAATTGTTAAGAGGTTAAGAGGGATAATGAAATCAACAAATTTAATACATTTTCCACAAGGGGAAGTTCATTAATTAAAAGGGGGTTTCCCAAACCATTCATCACACCTGCATCCATACACAGTGTGGTAGTTTCATACACTGTAGCCAGTGTACGTACACGGCTTCAGCGAAGCCGAGCGAGGTCTCCGGGGTTCCCCGGTGACCGGTGTTCAATTGAACACCGGTGTTCAATTTGAAACGATATGTAACAATCATTACCAGATCCAAATAATAAGTGTGCATAAAAATTAGTATTTAGAAGCATTTATTTCATGACAACTTCAAGAAATAAATTCACATCATTTGTTCTAATTCATATATTAAGACAGATGCAACAAAACTATAAGCTGTAAATTAATTAACACAAAATAAACAAAATGAAAAACTAATCAAAACAAATTGTATAATGTTAACATGTAAGGAAGATGAGGAAGCAAAGCTTTTGTACTTTTCCCTATGGACAAACAAAACACAATTAATATGAGATAAATACAAGACAAAGACAGGACAAACAAAAACAAGAGTAAGACTGGATGTAGCTTCATTTGAGAGACTATATGAAATAAATAAAAGGATAATATAATATACAGAGGGAAAATAAAATGAAGTTCCCTATATATAAATATTCTAAAATACTGCTTTTAAGTTTTGTTTTTAGTTTTTTGGGGGGAGGGGGCAAAAGATGTCAGGGAAACAGTTTGTCTCCAGTCAGTATGAAGACTGTTCCAGTACAAAATACCACTCTGTAAGAGGATATTTTTGAGTGAGTTGTCCTGTTAAAATTAACATAAATATTACCATTTGATGAACTACGTCACCAGTCTCATAGGAGTGAACAGAAGCAATGAATGTAAACCAAGATGTAAACTAGCAAGCAGTAAGTTATGAATGTATTTAAACCTAAATTTCCCCAAATTAATTAATTAATACCTGTAGATCTTTCTCAGTTTTAAACTGAGATATTTATAGGTTGATGAAATTCTTGCGTCGGGTGATAAACAATTGATTTAATGTTGCCCTACACCGACTTTGATGAACTACGTCACCAGTCTCATAGGAGTGTACAGAAGCAATGAATGTAAACAATGAATGTTGCATACTCAGTGCAACAATATGCAATGTTGAAACAACATTTGTAAAATGTTGGCAAAACTGCTTCTCTTTTAATCGTTTTTTATTTTAATTTTGTTCAATACATTCATAGTTGTCATCGGCTTTAGGGAAAAAACGTTTTGGCAATAATATCTTTCTTAAAAATTGTATTGTTTATTGTGGAGACTGGTTCCATCACAAGAATTTACATTAGTCCTACTCTGTGTTGTGTGTTTTCATTATAAGTTTCCATGATTATAATTAATATTAAATAACATGTATCTTCTTCAGTTAGGGTCCTTCGTGTTTCAACGTTATACAAATAAATTGCCCGACTCTATTGCTCCATGTTCAATATTGTTGTAGTTAAGTGTATATGACTATTTACCAGGCAATTTGATGACTAACATTAATCATTTCCTCCAACCACTCTTACTCAAAGAAATTGAACATGAATGTCCCCAAGTTGTGGAATTCTGTGAAATTATCTTTTAAGTATTTAATATTTTAATTGAAACATAAATTAAAGACTCAATTACTAAGAAAGTATTTATAACATGAATAATATTCTTTATTAATATTGGTAACATTGTCTTAATACGTATCTTGTGTACATGTCCTTATGGGAGTTTAACGTTTACTTGGCCTATATAAGGTCCCTGCTGGAGCAAGCTTCATGCACATTCATAATTTTATATTAATCTATTATTAAATATTTTATAGGTTTACAAGTATGATTTTGTTGTCCCCTTAAGTGTGGAGATAATAAAGGAAGCATTTAAAATGCATATAAAATGAATCCATTATTATATATTAGTTGGAATCAAAACTGCAAAATGACGAAATACATTTAAAACATGATGATGATGATGATGATGATGATGATGATGATGATGATGATGATGATGATGATGATGATGATGATGATGATGATGATGATGATGATGATGATGATGATGATGATGATGATGATGATGATGATGATGATGATGATGATGATGTAGGGCATTTTAAAGCGCTCTTAAACAAGGTATCAAAGCGCTGTACATTATTACTCCTGCTCATCAGGCGCATAAATCATTCCTGAAACCATATCAGCTCCCTGTGGAGTATACAGCTCAATTGCTGCCATTTCGGCGCATATGGGCGAGTCAAACACAACAACCAACTCTGCCCTCACAGGTTCCTATTTACTCCTGGGTGGAGAGAAGCAATTATGGTAAAGTGTCTTGCTCAAGACAAGTGTCTAACACAAATCATAATAATATACAAGAAAACAACAAATACAATTTCCTTTACATCGAATAAAACTAATTGAAAAAGGCAGAACACTCGCTGGTTACAAAACACTGCACGACAGTCAATATCTTGCTTTGTGGATTTCTTCCTTTCATAGACAAATAGAACTTCATCCAAGAATGGTTAATTTTGGTTTCCTAATGCACTTCTCTATTGGAATCAAAATGAGGCTGTTGTCTTAAATAGTGTGGTTCCTTGCAAACTCATAATGATTTATAATTAGCTGTCAGGTTACCAGACAAATATGGCCTCAATGTGACGAGGATCTGTTAAAGCATGGATAAGACGACTTCCTGGCAGGAAACGATTGCTTTAAATCAAAAACAATAAAGTCATGGCAAATTGACCAAGCATGTCTACTTTACTTACACGAGGTCGATGTCAACTATACTATCATCATACTGTCCATTTTGATGTAATGGAAAAGTTCTTTTGGGAAAATTGCCTTTCTCCTACCTATTCTCCTAGGAGGACGAAATTCACGGCCTGTGAGGTGATCAGACATTGTTAAATTGGATCGGTAAAACATTACAAGATTTATGTGACACTCGGGATTTGAGAACAAAATAAATGAGGAAGACGGCTTTCCAAGGTTCAGTAGTTTATTCTGTGAATAAGACGAAGAGAATATAAAATGGTGATTCGTCTCTAACGGAAAAATGGGTTGTCAGATTACAATAATTAAACGTAAAATTATTTACAAATTATTTACAATATAATGTCGGCCTGACTCGAAAATTAATTGAATTAGAGAAAAGGTAAGACTTGTATTCTAAATTATCCTTACTGTATATAGTTACTAGTTTTGTACATTTAAATAATAGTAAACAATGACTTGAACGGTAGGACCATTTCTTATAATTGCCACCTCTGATAATAAATATGCAATTCTAAACAAATGTAAAGCACATCCGAATCATTATCAAAATCAATTATTATTATTACCTGTGAATAAGACGAAGAGAATGTAATATGGTGATTCGTCTCTAATGGAAAAATGGGTTGTGAGCAGGACGTATCGTTGGTGGCGTCAAGCAGTTTGAATATTAATGAGATTTGGCGGATGAATAATAAAGATGAATAGTTAGATAAAAAATAGATCCTTATTTAAACATAACGAGCATTATAAACCAAAAAATAGTGGGGGAATTACTTTACCACTGTCACATGTATGTGTCAGGTCTCTGTTCCTAAAACTAAGGTTATTGACATTGGGGTTAAGTATGGTCGCCAGCTTTATTATTTTAAGGACTATGTCAGAATAACTGATATGATGGGTCTTATCACTAACCATTCTCAAATTCAACAAAATATCTTGTCAACCGAATCCTTTCATCTTATAGGTGTAATAGACCTTTAATTAATAAACCGCAGTCATCTTTGCTTTCCTGTACACAAGTCTATGAGAATCAGAATGAGGCACATGTACAATTGAACCAGTAGATAGACAGGTTCCTTACGATGTGATGTTACGATGCTACAATCATAACGATATCTCTATCGCCTGTAGATAGGGAACGTGTCTATGGTAGACGTGTGTGAGGAACTAACAATGCACAATAGGCAATAATTCCATTGGGGCAAACTAATAACGTATGATAAATTGTGGTAGAAAGAGTGCAATTCACCATTTTCATCGTCATGCGAGGAGATTTATAATGCAAATTACGTGCATTCTTTCCCCCGCACTGAATCCACCCCTAACTGATGAAACAATAATGGTGATAGAGGGCGGGCTATATACCTGTCAGAGACATCGTATTTTGTCTGGGGATAATATAGGTTTTCCTGTCCAATGTCAAAACCTTGTTGTTAATGTTCAATCAATCCAGGGTTCCTTTTTATATACTGTCGCGTTTAATTTAATTTAATTGATTTCAAAACAATTTTTATTTCGTTCATATCATACTGCATTTAGTTTGTTCTATTTCGTTTTTCGGCATTCATGACTTCAACTATGTCATCCTGAAATTTAATGTTTCGCATCTTTTCGTGATTGATGCATTCAAATTAACAATCATCGATGCGCAAAGGATTTTGTACAAGTTTTTTATTTTCGCTTTTGTTAATGGGCAATCAATTCCAACGCGGCCTTGGCAAATTTCAGTGAGTTTTGTTGTGAGTTAAGAAAGTCCTATTTTTTCGAAACTTCTGCTTTTGTTTCGCTATCCAGTATCTGGATTTTTATTCCTCGTGTCAATTTTTCTTGAAAGTAACGAACAAGAATCTGCTTATCCCTATGTGGTCATCTTGCAGACCAGATTTGTTACTCTTCAATGTGCGCGGACGGCTGGTACCAGCTGTATATCCACGGAAAGACTGAGCAGCGTAATCTGTAGAAAACATCAAGTTTTTAGTTTGTTTTGCAATGTAATACAAAGAACAAAACATGGATCTAAGGTATTTACATCTTTGTGTTAGGAAGTGCATTCATTTGTCGATACTTATTGGTAATATCGGCCTTACAGAGTACATACATGGGTAGCGAATAAGCGCAAGCGACACTACTGTTTTTTTTCCACAAAGTAATGAATAAGAAAGTATAGGCATATACGCTGTGCGTGCGTTAAAGTGACGAATAGGCGACCACGCGGCATTTGATTTTTTACATAGTGACGAATAAGTTCAAGTCATCGTTACACATAGATAATCAACATTTTAAACAAAGCAAACACAGCAAAGTACCAACCAGGTACACTGTAAAATATGCGGTGTTAAATAACTAGGTACTTATTAAAACATAAACAAAGCCAAGAAACTATCAGCGAAAATGTGTCCTACTTAAAGGTCCTGTGAAACAGGTTTTTGTTTTCATTGTATACAATAAAGTATGCCTACTGGAACATATATTTGTCATTTGTAAATGTTTCCCTTCACGTTTATACCATAACAATATTAATTTTAAAATTTAGGGGGTGCGCTTCGACACGCCCATACCCCCTCATTAACATAACATTCGTGACGTACACTGAGACGATTCCTGATCCGCGATCCACAACACTTGCCCAAGTACGCGTCGTATACAGCGCACCACTGCATGCAGAGTGTTGCTAGAGAAAAAGTTTCCTCAAGTTTTCTGTCAGTTTTGAAGCTTTTTATTTTCGATAATGCCATCGAGGTGTGTCGCTGCAGGTTGCAGCAACACACCAAAGACGGTGTTAGTCTACACCGATTTCCGTCTGATCCAAAATACAGACGTATTTGGACGACTAAAGTGAAGCTGACCAGAGCGAAGTGATCGGGACCGACGGAACACTAATTCTTATGATTGTCGAGTGGATTATTAATTGTTTATCTAAGAATCAAAAATTTACCCCCCGAATTTTCGAATTTTGTGACGTACACAAAGGCAGAGAATTTTACACTCGCGGAGCTAGGCGGTATGGTTTGGTGCCAAACTTTGATCGGATAACAGTCTAATAATTATAGAGGTTCGAGTTGACCCGTCACGGTACAATGCACGCTTAGCGTTGTCATGCACACACAGACGCATTCTAGGCCAGAAGCACGGGAGAATTACTCTACGAAAAGCTAGCAGTAACATGCAAAAAACATGTCCAAAAGAGAAACGCGTGAAACGCAGCGCAAGCCCCCATCATGAGGTCGGAACACACACCGAAGGCAATGCTAACATTATGGTGTTATTTTATGAAATAACAGAAACAGTTGAGTCAAAGTTCTGATCATTTTAATTTAAAAAAATCAAAACAAGCGCAGGCATAATGAGAAAGGTTTGATGTTTTTATGTATGTCTTGCCAGGATATAAAATCAGACACGATGTTTTTATTAATGCGGAAAATCACGGCATGTTTTCATGCCGTGAACACTGAAACAGTGAGCATATTGTGAACATGTCGTTTTGCACGGAAGTGGACTGGGTTATGCATGGGAGTATTACTAAATGGCCACTTACCCTGAGTCTTTCTCGCTTTAAAAAAACACCTCTCTTCTTCGTTGGAGCCTTCACAGCCTTCTTACTTAGCGGGAATATCGTTGGAATTGCATTTGGTAGCAGCATGGCCTTATAAGCCATACCGAACTGGCTGTGAAGGCCCCGTTCAAAGCATGTCTGCTCGTCTGTCTGCAAGTGCTGTGGATCGCGGATCGGGAATTGCCTCTGTGTACGTCACGAATTTTCTGTTAATGAGGGGGTATGGGCGTGTCGAAAAGCACCCCCTAAATTTAAAAAATATTTGTATGGTATAAATGTGAGGGGACAAATTTACAAATGACAAATATATGTTCCAGTAGGCATACTTTATTGTATACAGTGAAAAAACACCTATTTCATAGGACCTTTAAAACTCTTTCTCTCCGGAATTAATTGTTTTCATTATTGTAATTTGATACTGTAAACAAACAAGGTCAGGTGTGGAAATTATTAATAATTTGTTTATCTTTGGACTATTGAAGAGAGTAAGGTATCAAAATAAAGGTTATGATTTGTATTGGTCAATTGTGCCATCTGTTGTCAAAACGAGTCAAAACAAGACCCGTTGTCAGGTAATGACGTTCAAGCCTTTTAAAACGCTCGATGTCAAAACGCGACAGGCGCGTGACCCTTTTAAAAGGCTTGCTGACCAGAAAGACTTTTAAAGGCCCACGTGCGTGCCGCATTTTGACAACGAGCCTTATAAAAGGTTCCTCTTGATTTGTGTCTCTTGATTTGTGTCTCTTGTGTTTGGCAAGATATTTGTGCTTTCATTGTGGTGGTTTTTCTTTACTGTTTGGTAGTTAATAGCTAGAATTTGTAGACATATCTTCGTTCAAGTGTACTGTTTTGCTATGTGTATTCAACATGGCTGCCATCATTCGTGCCTGTGCTCGACTTTTAATCTTAGTGTTTTTGCATCTTGTTTGTGTTCAACACAAGTCACACCTAGTTCAATTCTTTGTTGACGCCGAGACTATCAGAAATGGTGCATCATTTGAGTATTATGTAACTTCACATCTTTATACATTCCAGTCTCACTTTGTAGTCAAATCAGTTTTGCCTTGGCATGTGGTATGGAGGCTGTGCCGTACAGGATTCAATTCGTCTAAGGTGCCACTAGTTAAATGGTCCAAACATGGGCAAACTAGTCTATTCATACCCGGTCATGACCCTCCGCAGGATATAACGATATTTATGGATATTTCGGTTAACCCAGGTCCCAACAGTACAGGGTACACCGACAATGATGGGTAGCATGTCAGTCTTTCAAATAAAACAAAAACATATATACTCCCGCAGTCAGCTGTTTAGAATTCGAAATATTTTTCATTGCACTATTCAGACTGAATTATTTCAGATTTTAAAAGCAAATGGAATTCTTCGGTTCAGGGAAAAGAGAGCAGGTTGTCATAACAACGTACGTAAAATCTCTGTTCATTTAGGCCAACGATTGGATTATGTTCATCATTTCCCAGTTCTTGAAAACCGTATCTCTGTTCTTAAACCTGTTGTGTTACATCCCATGAATACTTCTGATAATCCCCTTAAACTTTGTTGCTTGAACACAAGATCTCTAAAAAACAAAACGGCTGATTTTGTTGCATATGCTATTAATTGCAAAGCAGATCTCTTTGCTCTTACAGAGACTTGGTTTACAGATATGGATGTTGCCCACAAGGTTGAAGCCACTCCACCTTGTTTTAGATTACTTGATCAACCTCGGAAAAATCGGGTTGGTGGAGGTACTGCTTTACTTTTCAGAGATCATCTGCATGTCAAGAAGATTGCTGGGGGTGAAGTAGACTCCTTTGAGTATTCAGAATGGTCTGTGGGGATTAATTCCTATAAACTACGACTGGTGATCATTTATAGGCCACCATACTCAGTAAATCACCCTTTTACAGTAAATCGGTTTATCACTGACTTTGCCAATTATTTGGAATCGATTATCTTATCACCTGAGCCACTTCTAATAACTGGAGATTTAACATCCATGTTGACATTTCTGATGATCCAAACACTAATCGTTTCTTAGTGCTTCTTGAATCTATGGGTCTTCAGCAACATGTTAACAAGCCTACGCATGAGATGGGTCACATACTGGATCTTATAATTACCCGGCAATCAGAGATCGTCTTGGACAATCCTCCAACTCCACACCATCTTTTCTCTGATCACTTGTCTGTTCTTTGCAACTTGAAACAAAATAAACCTTTTCTTCCCGATAAACAGGTTGTTTATAGGGATGTTAAATCTATCAATATTGACTCCTTGAAAAGTGACCTGGAATCTTCCAGGTTGTGTATGGATGCTCCTCGGGGTCTTGAAGAGCTTGTGAAGTGTTACAATACCACACTAGCTGCCACCTTTGACACACATGCCCCACTGAAGTCCAAGACGGTCACTGTTAGGCCCCGTCTGCCCTGGTTTGATCAAGAAATCAAGTCTGCAATAAGGATGAGGACACGGGCAGAAAGGAAATGTCGGCGAACTGACAAGGTCTGTGATCTTTTAGATTATAAGTTTCATAGAAATAAGGTCACTTCTCTTCTGTACAAAGCTCGTAACGATTTTTATAAAGACTTTATCGATAGTAACAGTTCTGATCAGGGAAAACTATTTAGAGCATCACAAAAGTTGCTTCGGCAAATTGATGATGTCCCCTTTCCGCCATTTACTGATAAATTGACTTTTGCAAATGACATGGGCCGGCGGTAGCTTCTTTGTGGAAAAAATATCCAATATTCATGCTAGACTTGATGACTTTATTGTACCAACCACAGTTGATGGAACATTCCACTCTATACCGGAGGCCTTGTCCATTAACATCTTGTTTGACCAATTTATACCATTAACTGAGTCACAGGTATTAAAGCAGCTTGTTGTGAAATCTGCAAAGAAATCATGTGCCCTGGATCCAATGCCTACCAAGCTGGTGAGTGATTGTCTTGATGTCTTGCTTCCGGTACTCACCAAAATTATAAATTCATCTTTAGAATTTGGTATGTTTCCTGAGAACTGGAAAGAAGCTCTGATCTGTCCTTTGTTAAAGAAGGATAACCTCGACTTGATTCTAGAAAACTATCGACCTATCAGTAATTTACAATTCATATCTATAAATTAACTGAGAGAGCAGTGTGTGACCAACTTTACTGTCACATGTCTAAACATTCCCTGTTTCCTGTTTTCCAATCGTCTTACCGGAAGCATCACAGTACGGAGACGGCTCTTTTAAAGGTTAAAAATGATGTGCTGTTGAAGATGAATTCCTAGCATATTACTTTGCTTGTTCTATTAGACCTTAGTGCAGCCTTCGATACCTAAGACCATGGTATTTTATTGAAACGTCTGCAGTCCAAAATTGGAATCTCTGGCAGGGCCCTGGATTGGTTTTCATCTTATTTGTCAGATAGGAGCCAACGTGTATCCATCCAAGGTACACTGTCAGAAAGGTTTGACCTCAACTGTGGTGTTCCTCAAGGATCTTGCCTCGGACCACTTCTATTCATTGTTTATGCTTCTATTATTATTATTATATCATTGAGCATCATTTGCCAAAGGTTCATTGTTATGCTGATGACACACAGTTGTATCTATCTTTTAGACCTGATGATACCTCTTGTCAAGCTGCTGTAGCTGCAATGGAAAGTTGCATTCGGGACATCAGGCAGTGGATGTTGCATGACAGGCTCATGATCAACGATACTAAGAGTGAGTTCTTGATCATAGGAACTAGACAGCAGTTGAAGATAATAAACATTGCCAACATCACTGTGGGTGATGTTGAAATCTCTCCAACCACCTGTGTTAGAAATTTGGGGTCATGGTTTGACTCGCAACTGACAATGAACACCCACATTACTAAGGCTTGTTCCGCGGCTTTTTTCCACCTTCACAATATTAAACGGATCAGTAAATTCCTGTCGCAAGACTCTGTTTTAACACTAATTCATGCATTTGTGACCAGTCGTCTGGACTATTGTAATAGTTTAATGTACGGCCTGCCAATGACACATATAACTAAATTACAAAGGGTCCAGAATGCTGCGGCTAGACTTGTTACAAATACACGTAGGTTTGAACACATAATACCAATATTACGTCAATTACACTGGCTGCCTGTTTCGCACAGGATTAATTTTAAAATCATTCTATTAACATTCAAAACTCTTCATGGCCTTTCTCCAAGGTACTTACAGGATCTTCTTACCGTTCGGAAAGAATCCAGATACCATTTAAGGTCAGGGAAAAATGGACCCCTTTTGGAATATCCTAGCGGTAAAAATAATGTTGTCTACACTTGGTGATAGGGCGTTTTCCGTGGCAGCCCCTAAGCTATGGAATGCATTGCCATGGCACATACGTAGTGAACACAGACTTGCCACTTTTAAATGTAAGATACAACTTTTCTTTTTAATGTAGCATTCGTAAATTAATATGTGAGTGCAATTTTTGGTGTGAATTAATGTGTGATTGTAAGATTAAAATGTATTGTTTGTTTTATTGCCTTCTCTCTATATTTCTACTTCTAGGGTCGCCGTGTCAGGTAGTTAGACATGTATAAATTACCTAGGTAGGGTTAAAGGCGTCTGTCTCCTGAAAAGGTCGAGACATTATCGATGTCGGCAGGGGTAGGCTTAAGGAATTATTATTAATCCCCTGTCGGCGGGACAGACGTATCCCCATACTGCGGTTTGGGCTCTGGCCCAGTGACCTGACTTTATCTCAAACTTTTTCATAAATCTTGTGTTTCTTTCATGTCTGTTTTTAACTCTGTTTCAAGTCATTGTTATGCGCTTTTGATCATCTCCATGTAAAGAGCGCAATATAAATTTTTAAATTATTATTATTATTAAATTATTATTTTGACTTGTTTTGACAACAGATGGCGCAATTGACCAATATACATCATAACCTTTATTTTGATACCTTACTCTCTTCAATAGTCCAAAGATAAACAAATTATTAATAATTTCCACACTTGACCTTGATTGTATACGGTATCAAATTACAATAATGAAAACAGTCAATTCCCGAGAGAAAAAGTTACTCGAAACGCATTTTTCCCGGTTCGTCAATAAGTAAAAAATGCGACGATTTGATGTTTACAATTAATTGACAAGATCATCATTTAAAAACATAACGGGATGAATTCATGAAACAAAATATTGAGTTCAAATTTTGTTTTCTTGAATAAGCCAAAGCAAACTCTTAGAGAAATGCATACTCAAAGAACGACACGTGGTACAAAGAACATTAGGACAAAAACCTTTGTAACATGTTATACTTCATCCCTTCAGTGACATCTGAACTGAAGAGGGCGCTCTTACATAAAGGCAGAATTGATCCTATCAAAACGGGTTTCACTGACGCCAAACACAGTCAGGGCTGTGTGTGCTCTGTATATAGCTTTCAAACATAAGCAATTATACAAATGAAACACAAACAATTGAAAATAACAGCAAAATCCATCACATGTTTGTAGTTGTATTAGTGCAGTGTAAGTTTAACTGGACTTGATATGGCTATTAGTGTATAATGACCGAACTTTCTCTATACAACTGTCAGCAGACGCATCATATGTTAGGCCTACTGCTGCTCGTTTAGGAAGATCCGTTTAGGGGTGGTCATTGGAATGTTGACGATTAGGATAAACAAAATCTACAACAATGGGCAGGAGCTCAAATCTTCATGAGGGATGGGGGTATATATCCCCTAAAGATTTGACGGGGGTGAGCAATACAATTATCCATCGATAGAGGGCGGGCATTACACCTGGATCACAGTCGTCTCTTGTCTCTGCCTAGGACGGGGAAGGGGTTAGGAAGTCATTGTGTATACCCTGTAGCTAGAGGAAGGGGAAAAGCGCCTTCCAATTATGCTCGCCAACCCCCCCCCCCCCCGACACCCCAAGAGATCGTGGCCGGAATCCTACACTGGTTTAACACTGCTGGTTCCAAATTGGGGCATGAAGGATATAATGATCAGACCATGTGGAAACACGTAGAAACCCCATTGGACTTTTTGAGGTGTGGCAGACATAGGAGGGCGCTTTTCAGAATGGGTAAATCTTGTGGAACTGCAAGAATTCACCCAATCTAAACATCGCCCTCTTTTTGTGAGGAGACGGACAGGAGGAAAGGGGTGGGCGGGGAGAGAGGCAGCGGAGCAAATGCCGTGTAATCCGATAAATATCAAGGGGAAATAAATACCCCAAAATGAGTAGCTGGGACGTAGAATGCCCCTTGATATTTATTTGGTAACTTGGCATTTGATCCCCTTCCTCTCTCCACCCCGGAAGTCTCCCCTCCCTTCCTCCCTCACTGTACCCATCTAACTCTCCTTCCTTCCCTTTCCTCTCCCTTCCCCTACCCCTTCCTTCCCCTTCCCCTTCCTTCCCACCCCTCCCCATTCATCTCCACCCACCTTCTCCTCCTCCCACCCCACCCAACGCCTCTCCCAATTCAGCATCAAGCCGAAGTTTAGTGAAAATTTATTCTGATCCACTAAATTTTCGACTTAATACTGGAAATGAAAAAGATGTTTTTAAACAGTGTCCCTTTGCAATGTTATGTTAGATGTCCCTTCAATAATGTCAGAGAGAGAGGTTTAGTTATCTATAGTCTCTGTAAACCTCCTGTCGCCGTTTGTCCTCATCTGTCAAGTCACGTGGTCAAGTTTAGAAGACTTTGTATATACACAAACTCAGAAATGAAAGAAAACATTTGTATTCGGTTCCTATCACTCAGTTTATTGCACTTGATTCGAACCAGGTTTTTCAACAGTATTAATTTAATTGAGGCTATCCAACATTATCGACATGCGAGTACTCAGCATTTTCAAGATAAAAATTGCCAAACACGTCCATTATTCTCCTTTGAAAATATCTGAAATTGTGGATGGCATCTGATAGCTAATTAATAACATCGATGCGTTATGTACAGGCAATTTTCTTTTAATTATAACGATTGTTCTCAAAGATTGACATTCCGTGCTCAAAGTGAGTTTACCTGGGAAATATTATTTCAATTTTAAATTGTTGTTTTAGTTTGGTAATCAAAATAAGGATTAAAGAGTGATTATATAAAGCTGAAATGAATTTATGACATTACGTCATAAATTCATAATTATTTTATAATGGTTTCTCATTAAAATGACATGTTTAACTTTAGTGACCAACATCGCTTGAGCATGGAATATATTAATATCTTTAATGACTTTAATTATAAAATTAAGTAAATTGTAAACAAATCAAATTCATTGTCAACAAGGAAAGCTTAAATTCTGCAGACTACTTATATTTTGTTTCGCCGTATGTACTCTTCCGTGAATCAGAGAACAAAATAGGGGTCGAAAACACATCAATTGACGGGTGCTTCGCCAAGGACATTTCAAAGTCCGCAGAATTGAACAGATTGCAATTGTTGACAAGAGACTAAGGTTTATGTAAATTCTACAAATACATTCAAATATTCATTTAAAAGATCTCAATAAAGATTTCTAAGAAAGAGATATGCTTAAACAGTTTCACAACATTTTGCCCGAGTCACTGGCTAACAATTACTGGCTAATAGAATGTAAAAGAATTTAATGTTTATTATTTTGTTTTTGTATGTTTTTTTGTTTTTTTTTGTTTTGTTTTGGTATGTTTATATTTTTGTACTTTTGTATTTAGTAATTTTCTTTTTTATAATTTATTATTATTAATTGTTAATAAGACCATGTAACAAATAATAAACTAGTGATAGTCCTTTCAAAAATCAGGTTTGGTTGATTGATTATATTTATTTATTTACTTATTTTCACCACATACAGCTACAACGCTGGTGCTTTCACTGAAATTTCGTTTGGGGAAAATTATCCAAATTTGAAATACATTTCTCACGCTTTACAGAATCTCAGACGGAATAATTTCTCCAGATATTTGGTAGAGCAAATAACATTTTTTCTAATGGAACCCATTACACATTTGTCGCAACTACACAACGATGTTTCAAAGTATCATTAGGTTAAACACCAGAGGAAGTGCAACATGTCTGGGATGGTGGAGGTCATTCACAAATACAGATCCCCAGTCTACAGGCCAGTGTTTACGATACTAATATGATTACATTTACAAATATTGTGTCATTTTAAGTGCAGTGCATACATTTATAATTACAATTACATTCAGACAAACTTTAAACACCAAATATATTTTTCTATATGACCAAACAAAAATGCGCACAACTTTTCCAGCGGCCAAGAAAAGCCAGTGTGGAATTTTACGAAAAACAAAAGGAATTCTTGCGTAATCGCTGAAAGGTCGAAGCCTTTTTCATGATTCCCATGCTTTGAAAACTTCATTAAGTGAACTAACAAGACAAATATCTCAAGTTCATTCAGTGTTATGTATTTCTGATGATACAATGTACCGTGACAGACATAAAATGCTTTCAATTCAGTCAAGATAACTTCATATTTAAACTTCTATCTTAATGTCCAAAGTGATGAGAACATTATTATTTTTTTAAATATACGTGTCCCAAATGATTCGCTATTTTACCGGCAAGTCCGGTACAGTTATATTTTCCTATTTAGTAAGAAATGTATCAACCTTATTGTTAGTGCCATTGTAAAACCACTGACATTGTAAACACCACTGTTAAACAGTCTATCGTAGGTGCCATTATTTTGAAGAGCAATGAATCCAGCTGCATCATCAATGCATTCATTCACTTAATTTCTCGTTATCCATATCCAATCTTTATCAATTATATAGCGTTGACCAAGGCTGTTATCGTACGGTATCTCCATCCTGTACCGATTTCTGGCCAGAGAAATTCAGCATACACTGTGCATTTCATTTCATATAATATGCATATACATTGTACAGGACACGTACATGTACATCTATCCAACGAGTGGTCATTGTCTGTATTTACATATATGTACATAACACACATACATTGTACAGGACACGTACATGTACATCTATCCAACGAGTGGTCATTGTCTGTATTTACATATATGTACATAACACACATACATTGTACAGGACACGTACATGTAAATCTATCCAACGAGTGGTCATTGTCTGTATTTACATAATTATACATGTACATACAGTGTGTATACATATGGATTCATGGACTGTGGGGCAAAATTACACGACCAAACCGTTCCGATGCGACTTGGTCAAGGCTATCAATTATATAGTTAATCTCAAAAGATTTAATTTTCCGAAATGGTGAAACAGTTTGTTAAGTTGTTAATTTTTTTTTAAATATTAAAAATAAATAAATAAACTGAACTAGCTTTCAATATGAGGTTTTCAAAATTAAGACCAAAATATTAAGTGTTTCCATTTATAATTATAAAAAGTAAGGTGGGTACAAATGGATACCCTTTTCAGCTCCTGTTATTATTATTATTATTATTATTTGTAAGCTAATAAATAGGGTAAAAAACACACCTTTTTGGCCTAAACACAAAATATAAGGCCTATAATAACATATGTTTTATTTATAAATAAATGATAAAGGTATAGGCGTGATGTGTTTGGTAATTGCAGGTAGACGGGAAACATACATATTTATGTTTTTGACCGCCAAATAAAACTACTATTTTATATTCTGTTTTTCCAGTATGTTTCCAGTAATATTAATTGGTGTACTTACATGTCTGTTCACGTATTTTCATGCTGGATGCTTTGAGAGGATTGCGGTTGTTATGCCAGTAATACCACACAATGCCATTGTATTCCTGATACTGCCCATCTGGGTAATAATGACCATTTAAGTCAGACTTGTGACAGGTATTAAACCACCAGGCTCCTTCATAGAATTGTGCACAATTTAATCCGGTACGCGCATCATTGTCATTATCCTTTGTTGTGAAGTGCATTCCCTTGTGATACCAAAGAGAGTCACCAGCAGTGCTGCTCACATCGTAGTCGCCATAATTCAGTGTGTACTTCTCACCAGTGATTTGGAAATCCGTGTATTTCGCGAATGCCGTATCGTCACTCCAATCTGTGAGATCTATGCGGAGGTCCCATGTCCCGTGTGATTTATCAGATGTCAGACTCACCAAGTTATCATTCCCTAACCAATGCTCCCCGCTTAGATCACCGAAGCCAGACTTATACTCACTCCAGTCACTATAAAAGTCAACGCTGCCGTCCTCTCTGCGCTGAAATACAATCCATCCGCCACCATCAATGTCCATCTCACAATAGACTTGGAGACCACGGCAGAATCCGTCTGGGTAGATCTTGTAGACACCACTTGTGCGGCAACCTGCCTCCATTAGCCCTTTACAACTTCTGTTGTGAGCAAAGGAGATATCAGGTAATGAGAAGAGAGGTGTGTCTTCATTTTCATCGAAGTACACACTCTCTTGATCTTCAACGAATGATTCAGGATACTCAGCCCTTGTGGAGTTATTTAACTCACACAGTTTATTGCATTTATAGAAGTTAAATGACTTACAGTCCTTATCCATGTTACAGTCTCGTCCGCACATGACGTAATAGGGTACAGTTTTCTTGGCATACGTAAAGTTTTTGAGTGCTCGGTTATCTGCAGGGAGATATTCGTTTGCAAGCCCACCACATTGACTTCCCAAGCTAACCGCTTGTGATATCAGTGGTACTATAAACACGAACATCATTTTGAAATGGAGTACGCACATCAAGAGTACTTGCTGCGTCATCTTCAATGTATTGTTTGTATATGGGTGAAAATGTTTCAATGTAAATCCAATTAAATAAGTAGAACTATCAGTTTTTATTAAATCAAGTATTTCGGTATCATCGGTCGACCAACTGTTTGATTGAAACACGACTTTACTGCACACGGCGCAATGTAGAAATGAAACAAAGCATCGACCGATGAGTGTTTATATTGAATGTTTGTGATCCACAGGATTGAATGCGTAAAGCACTGATTGGTCAAAGTGAAGTCACTGCTGAATGGTGATTTACATGTATCACCTGATTGATTGACAGAAACTTGATTAGGCTCAGCTTTATCTGTTTTTTGGTTTCCTCAAAAAGATAACATTATTCAATAATAGACAGTCCCAACCTGAATTGTTTTAATGTTTCGAGGAAACAAAATACAAATTTTGCCTTTATTAATTAATGCCTATATATTATATGAATTTGTTTAGCACATAAAATGTTTGGATGAGTGATTTTACTGAAATATTAATGAAATAAATTAAATAGCCTAGTCCTGGCCTCCCCACTGCAGCTAACACAATTCAACAACAATATCAGTCTATCGCCTAATTTGCATATCCAATATTTTTGTATATTGAAACCGTCCCCTCCCAGGGCGAGAGAGCAGTGGTGACGAGGTATACATAAACTACAGGAACATCCTGGGGACGATGTTGTCGTTCATCATACTGAACACTATTCAGTCCATCTTTCACATACGTGACCAATTCAAAAGTTAATCATTGCTATGGCATTATTCGTTTTGTGTTTATTTAAGTTTATTACATGGTGACCCCCAAAAATAGCAATTCTAATTTATTTCTCTTTAGAATGCCAGGAGTGTTCAATGATTGTAATGGTACAATCTGATAACTTGCACCCTGGCTACACCGATCTGCCAACTAAGGCCAAAAAAAAATATTGTTGAGTTGCCCTCCAGTGAACATATTTGAAGGGGTCGGTCGGTCGGGATTTTTATTTTTTTTTTTTTTTTTTCTCCTTGACTGTCATTTTAAGATTGAAATGCATTGGAACTGAAACCACATACCATGTTTTTCATTTGTATACCTATCAGCAAGGAATTTTGCTTCAGAATAAAAGTATCCCAAGCATTTTTGTTGTACTTTTCGCTGTGATTGACACAGCAAATTCATCCATATTGCGTGCAATGTTCAACATGCAAGTGGCCATTCGATTTGAAAACGTGTAGATTGAGTCGCAATCGTTGACACACGTACAGTGCGGGGAGCCAGTGCACAACGTGTAAGGGCCATTTGATTTGAAAACATGTAGATTGAGTCTTGGGTACCGGTAAATTTACCGGTAAAAAAAGTGGAAAATTTCACAAATCAAACGTATTATGTTTTATACAAAGAAAATTGGTAAGTTTCATTAATAAATAGGCCTATGAATGACGGGGAAAAAAAAAAAAAAAAAAAAAACCGACCCAAGATTTCAGCACTTTTGGGTCGGTCGGTGGAGGGCAACTCAACATCTTTTTTTTTTTGGCCTAATGCACGACATGGATCCACGAATAAACGCACTAATTGTGCCTTTAAAGAGGATCTGATGATATTTATTTTTTTAAATTTTGTTTTGCCAACCAGTGAAATGCATGTATGCGGTTATTGGATCCAGACCACATTTCCCATATACAAAGTATGGTGCCTAAGAGAGACCTCACAAATCAGGCAAATGTTTATATCCCTATGTGAAAAAGTCGTTTAACACATCACGGCAGAAATCCAATTGATCCTTGATCCAGCAATTAAAAATGCCGACGCGCATGTCTGAGATGACGCGTGCGGAGACCAGAAACCAGAGACTTGTTTAACCTGTTAAGCTTTTACCTCAAACAGTTCCACACAATAATTTCTGAGACTGATGTAACTAAAAGGACAGCTCTTCAGAAATGTATAGTTCGAGCTTCTTTGACAATTATCTTTTTGACTATTAATATTTTACATCAAGCTTTATATATAACTCTAATCAAACTTGTCTTTTCATTTAAGATTACCAATATTGTACAATAGCTTTCATGGGTAAATGAAAGGGGTGAATACGGCAAAAGAAGGGTACACGGCAAGAAACGGGGGGACGCCTAAATAATGAATGGTAAAATAACATGTATGATGATAAAAAGGAACACGTCACCCCCTATCAGTGGTTTGAGACTCAAGAAACGGGAGGGACGCCTAAATAATGAGTGATAAAATAACATGTATGATGATATAAAGGGACACGTCCCCCTCCCTTCCCCCCCCCCCCGCCATCTACCAATGGTTTGAGACTCAAGAAACGGCGGGACGCCTAAATAATGAATGGTAAAATAACATGTATGATGATAAAAGGAACACGTCCCCCCCCCATCAGTGGTTTGAGACTCAAGAAACGGGAGGGACGCCTAAATAATGAGTGATAAAATAACCTGTATGATGATATAAAGGGACACGTCCCCCCCCCCATCAATGGTTTGAGACTCAAGAAACGGGAGGGACGCCTAAATAATGAATGATAAAATAACCTGTATGATGATATAAAGGGACACGTCCCCCTCCCCCCCCCCCCGCCATCCACCAATGGTTTGAGACTCAAGAAACGGGGGGACGCCTAAATAATGAATGGTAAAATAACATGTATGATGATATAAAGGGACACATCACCCTCCCCCTCTCCCCCCCCCCCCGCCATCCACCAATGGTTTGATCATCATAAAACAAAAGGAAATAGTAATCTGTTGTCTTAGCGAGAATTCAGGACAGTGCAGGCGATACATACAAGAAGGAGCGGGTGGCACACCCAGATGTTCATTCTGAGGTAAAATAATACTTTGGACACATTGTTTATTCTCCATTAAATTTTTGAAAATTTATATAGATATCTTCCAAATCTATATTCCCTTTTGCATTAATCAAATTTTTGTTTAAATTTTGGGTGAAATTAATACCCTTGCATAAAAACTTCAAAACAATATTTAGGGGTTACAAAAGACAGTCCTAAATAAGGGCGTTATGTATCAAAACGCTAAAATATCATCATTTAATCCATTAAAACAAGTTTATATTATAAAACTATGAAATATGTACCTCACAAACATAATTTAAAGAGAAAAATGTCCAATGCTTCATTGATGACTACTCCGGTCGTTAGTTCTTTTGTTGAAATGATACACACCATGATGTACAACGGCTGTTTGATATAAGCCATTTAGCTTAATTATTTTACTGCAGTGAAAAGCGGAACCTTTTTAGGCTACTTCCGTTATTGCCATCATTAAACAGTCGTATGAGTGGTTTACTGAACGAGGTTAAGCTTTTTCAAATTAAACAGCGACAATCGTTTGAAAACTAACAATAAGCTACCGTTTCAGTAGGGCTGTCATACCTTTTGTAATTAATAGATGTTTTGCAAGCAGAAAACATATGACAGATTTAGTCCCTCCAGATAGTACCAGCAAATTAGTTTTCAATCCCTAGCTCATGAACTCTCTGTATTCTCAATGCTTTCCGAGTGTATGTGACGTCTTAACATCTTGACCACCGAGCTTGTCCGATGGCGATTGGCCGGCTAGAATCCCATAGCAGCAGGTACCGCAAGATGTGTATATTAATTAACTCTTACATCGGGTGATAATTTGATTTTACCTTTACACTGACGTATGTATGAAGCACTTTGCTCAGTGCTTTCAGTGCAGGAGGTCGTGGGTTCGAATCCAGCCCAGTCGCCTTTGGATTTTTTCAAAGACACTCGTCACACGGCAGAAAGGGGCACGCTGTCATAAAAGTGGAAAACGCATTTTACAAAGTCGTTAAATTACATAAAATGCCCCCTTGACGCCGCCCCCTTTCGATCCGCTAATGGTTTAAGACGCAATTGCAATCGCGTGTTGAATTTGAATTTCAATAACATTCAATTACTGAATTAAAAGTCAAAGTCCTGAACTTGAAATGGCTCATTAAGTGTTTCCACCCGCAGTCGGCTTGTAAAATAATATATGAGAGTATTCAGCTCTTACTGAGAACAGACTATTGAGGTTATTATCTCACACAAAATGACAATAAAACTACCGAATATAATCATTTGTCAACCGTAGAGATATGAAATCAATAAATTTGAAGTTGTTTTGATGACAGACCAATTCAGTGTTTCGGCAGTCGGCTTGTAAATAATATATAGAGAGGTTTCAGTTCTTTTTGATGACAGACCAATTTAGATGATGAATGGACACTTGTACTCTTTGCCTGCCTCATTTATCCGTTATAACGTCCCCCTTTATATAGTTCCCCGATCTGCCAATGTACTTAATTATTTTCATGATCATATTGATCACTTTAATTTAATCTTTTGAATTATATTGTAATTTTCAGGGCCATGTTTTGTGAACAGGTTACTGTGATAAAAGATCAGAAATAAATAAATAAATCCTGTGAAGCGGCAACCTGGGAATCACTAGAAGAGGATTCGATATTTGTTATGATACAATTTCACACAATTTTCAACAGGTATAAATATGTATAAATACCTGTACATATTATGTTGGTGTCCGTATTGTACATACAGGCAATATCGAATATCAAAGAGTAGTCTTGGCACAAGCGTCAATATCCTACTCTCTGCAATGCCACTGGTGGAGGTGCAAGGCATTAATGCTATCAACATAATTATTCTATTAAAGACTAGTCTTGGTTCAAGTCTGATTTGTTTTGTTCATATATAACATTCAGATTACACTTAATTAAAGCTGACTTGTAAACTTCGTCTGTATTGTTCAGAATAGACTCACTTCTGAAACTGACATTTCGTTTGCACGCGTCATCATTACATCATCAATATAGGCATGTGTTATTTATCAATACTAACAACGTCCGATCGCGACGAGACTTAAGAAGTATAAAATACGAATATTTGTAGGGCTAATTCAGAAGTTACATAATGATTACGTCATAAGGTGCCAAATTACATATTTATAACATTTTACTTAAAAGCCTTACGTTTCACGTTTTTGATGTGTTAATGAACATGTCATTTACATTCATACCTCTAAAAAATGCTGTCAAGAAAACTCAGAACAGCTCTGAGGTCTGTTCAAAAAGAAAAACTTGTCTAGTTTTATGTGTTACCTTGTCCACAATAAAAGAAAAATAAACACCTTTATAATTATACAAATACACGTGCATACACGTGTGAGTATATTCGAGCGAGGCCTCCAGTGTTCCCAGCCCGGTGTCCGGACTGGCTCTTGCCGCGCTCGTAGGGTGAGGAAACGCTTGTGTTCAATTTGAAATAAAGAACATTTTTGTTAACTACATGTATGCTAGCCATCAGCACCAGATCAAGAAATACATTTGCAGAAAAGCGTCTTTCTTATGACATGAGATCAACGTTTATTTCAACAAGAAATTAATTAACATTTAATTTATTAATGCAAAAACAAAATTATTAAGAGGGATATCAAAATCAACAAATTTAATACATTTTCCACAGGGGGAGTTTTACAGACTGTAGCCAGTGTACGTAAACGGCTTCGGCGAAAATGCAGTGGGTTTACCCCAAGTAAAAATTGCATAATTCAAATCAGGTGTTAGAAGAACTGTTTTCGGCAAAAAGAGTTTCAATCGTGTCATAATAAAAACATTTTTTAAAATCTTACTAGACAATATTATTAACATTGATTTAATTTTGCCCTACACCGACGTGTAGGCACTGCATACTCAGTGCTTTCCAAGTGTCTGTAAAAATTTATAGGCGACTCGGGTGGGAATCGAACCCACGTCCTCATGCTGACTATTGCAGACGTCTTAACATCTTTTAATTGAAACATAAACTAAAGACTCGATTACTGAGGAAGTATTTATAATATGAATAAGATTCTTTGTTAAAGGGACAGTATCGTCACGATCAGAGCAGACTTTCAACAGGGCATTGAATCGGTGATCTAGTTTAAGATGAAAAATGTGACTGAAAATTACTGGCTCATTTATGCAGCAGCAATGATAATATGACTTTATTGTGTGGTGTGTTATTTTCAGTCACTGATGAGTTATTCTAAACTAGCATGCACTCCAATTCCATGCCCTGTTTGAACCTGACGATATTGTCCCTTTAATATGGGTATAAATGTCTTTTTGATGTCTTTTTAGTGTTTCATTACGTTTTTCCGCCCGCTGTCGGCTCGTATTATAATGAGAGGTTTCAGCTCTTACTGAGAACAGACTATTGTAATGGTTATTAGCTCAAACAAAATGACAATAAAACTACCGAATATTATATAAATAATTTGTCGAGATATGAAATCAATAAATTTGTTTTTGATGACAGACCAATATTATCTATAGCAGTCCAAACAGTACAGACACCTTTTATAAGCAGGGATGGATCCAGGGTAGATGAAATGAAAATGAGACATCGTACAGCAAAAAGGGGTGAAACTGCCTAAAAGAGGTCCACGTATATAAAGTATAGGGTAAATTTATTGCAAGATGATGAATGGACACTTGTCCTCTTTGCCTGCCTCCTTTATCCGCTAATCTTCCCCCTGCCCCCCCCCCCGATCTGCCAATGATCTTTAGTATTAGTTTTCATGAAGCCACAAGCAAATGCATTTGTGTCTTTACGTGGTGTCTGATGAGGGGGTAAGGTTTAAAAGTGGCAGTGATTTCTAGAGACGACGAGAGGGATGGTGTAAGTAGGACCCCTAGCTAACCTAGTACCCCTACACGACTCTGGATCTCTCCCGATCCCCCAGAACCCCTAGATGCCCAGACTGACATTCACAATTGAAATATGTAGGAGTTTTAATTTGTTTATTTTCTTGTTGTTGTTGTTGTTGTTGTTGTTGTTGTTGTTGTTGTTGTTGTTGTTGTTGTTGTTGTTGTTGTTGTTTCTGGTCATAGGTAGGCTTCAAAACCAGCGAAATACCCGGAACATGTATATACGCGGTTATTGGAACCAGACAAAATTTCCCGTAAATAAAATATTTGAGCTAAATGAGGCCGCAGAAATTGGGCAAATCGTCCCTAATTTGCCATAGTGACCAATCCAGAATTAAGTTGGCATAGTGACTTATGCGGTATTGGTCACTTTGCCAAATTACACAAATAGGCAGTTAGAGCATTCGTCATTTGAATGCATGCTCTATCTCCAAAACTACCCTTACAAAAAAGTTCTATAGAAGTCTATAGAACGCTGTATAGAGCTCTATATAGCTCTATAGAAATTACAAAAATCTATAGAAACTAATTCTATAGAGTTATTACTTTCTATAGAATTCTATAGAACCAGTTATCTATAGAGACCAATCTCTATAGAATTCCACTGACTCGATAACAATATAGAATTCTTAAGAAACATGTTTTTCTACAATAAGAATAGATGTGTGGGAATATTCTTTCCTGTTTAATTCCAAATTAGACCATTAATTAAAGAAGGTAGGTTTGCGGTGACACCATGTGATGAAATCCCTTTTTTTCTATTTTTTTTAGTAGTGATGGCTCTGAGAAGAGCCGATTTGTACTCGACGTTTCGACCAGTATGCTCTGATCGTCTTCTGGAGAATGCTGGACTCTGTGGCTGTGCGTGGCCTTAAGTACTGTTGGCTGGGATCCTGGGTTGAATGGGTGATTTTGGCGCTTCTTTGTGGAATGTGCTAGAAGTAATTGCCAGATGTTGTTAATGTTCATGCCGATGTCTTGTGGTACTGTGTAGTGTCTGTTGATCTGTATTGCTTCTCTGATGCGTCTTTGGTGCCATTTGTTGCTCTTAGCGATGAGTCTTGAGTCTTTCCACTGGATGATGTGATCTGTTTGATGTGAGTGTTCTACGATGGCTGATTTGTCGAATTCTCCCCGTCGGCCGTGTGCGATGTGTTCTTTGAGTCTAGTCTTGAGGCTTTTTCCAGTTTCTCTGATGTACACCTTTCCGCATTCACAAGGAATGCGGTAGACTCCGGCTTGAGTTGATGGATCTTGTTTGTCTTTGTGTGATTGAAGTGTGGCTTGGATCTTGTTGGTGGAACTGTGGAAGACTTTGATGTTGGCTTGGTTGAGGATGCGTTGGATCTTATGTGATACCCTGCCTAGGTATAGAAGGGTAGCTGTGGCGATGTAATCTTGAGTAGGATCTTGGTTCTTATCGTGATATTGGTTCTTGTCTTGGTCTTGATGCTTGTCTTGATATTGAGTCTTGTCTTGATCTATTTGGGTCTTGTCTTGGATCTTGACTTGTGTCTTGATGTAGCTTGTCTTGTAGCCATTGCGCTGGAGTGCTGTACAGATGTGTTGTAGTTCTTGCTTGAGGTTTTCTTGGTCGCAGATGTTATGAGCTCGTTGAAGAAGTATACGGTTGACTGAAGACTTGACTTTCGGGTGGTGGAATGAAGTGCTGTGCAGGTAACGGTCTGTATGAGTAGGCTTGTGGTACACTGTATGACCCAGTGAGCCATCCGGCCGACGGTAGACCTTAACATCCAGGAAGGCGATTGAATTCCCTTGTTCCTGCTCCATCGTGAACTTAATGCTGGGATGAATGTTGTTCAGATGTTGTAGGAACAACTGGAGGTTATGGACTCCGTGCGGCCAGATGACAAAATCATCGACGTACCGTATCCAGGTGCTGGGTTGGTGGTCTGCTGTGAGAAGTGATGTCTCCTCGAATGCTTCCATGAACAAGTCAGCAAGGACCGGGGATAGAGGGGATCCCATAGAGGTCCCTGTTGACTGTTTGTAAAACTTGTCTCTCCATCTGAAGTTGGATGAGGTGACGCAGGTGTTGAGCAGGCTGTAGATCTGATCAGGTGTGAGGTCGGTACGTTCTTGGAGTGTGGAGTCGTGGATGAGGCGGTCTTTGGCGATCTTGCACGCTTCTTCAGTTGGGACACTGGTAAACAGTGACACAACATCGAAGCTGACCATGATGTCTGTAGGTTGAAGGGGGACGGTCTTGATATGCTTGGTGAAACTGGTCGGAGTTGGATACATGATGGATAGAGTTGCCCACCAGTGGTTGTAGGAGTTTGGTGATAAATTTCGCTGTGCTGTAAGTAGGTCCTCCTCTGGATGATACGATGGGGCGGAGAGGGATGCCATATCTTTGTGTATCTTTGGTTGCCCAAAGAAACTTGGACAGGTCGAGTCTGATGGTCGTAGTTGTCTGTAGAGTTTATAGGGAATGGCTCCTTGACCCTGAAGGTTCAGTAGTTGGCTGGCGATCTTGCGTTCAACTGCTGGTGTTGCATCTTTGTTGAGGATGCGGTAGGTGTCGGTGGATAAGATGTCGTTGACCTTGGAGTTGTAGTCAGTCTTGTCCATGACTACTGTTGCGTTGCCCTTGTCTGCAGTCATGATGTGTATGGATCAATCTTGCTTGAGACTGCGGAGTGCAGTGTGTTGTTCTTTGGAGAGGTTGGGCTTTGGTGGCTTGGATTGCTTGAGTGCTAGATGTAACTGGATGCGGACTTCGTCTGCAGTTGTTTTGTTGAGGTGTTTCAGTGCAGGTTCCGTGGATTGGATGAGTTCTGCTACTGGGGTGTGCTTGGGAGGCAAAGCAAAGTTCATCCATAGGGATAGAACTTTGGTCTCTGCTGTTGAGAGTTTGTGTTGACTGAGGTTCACCACTGTCTGCTTGATGAAGGCTTGCTGTGAACGTAGATGAGGCTGGGTCCTGCGTGAAGGGACGGGTGCATAGGAGTATCTACGCTGTGTTCTGTAGTGATGGCTTGGGCAGGAGAGATCTTTGAATTTCTTAATTTGAGTGCGGCGTGCATTCTTGTAGGCGTGGTTACTGGATGAATTGGTAAGTTGTTCAATCTTGAGAAGGTCTGGGGACTGCACTGTGTTCTTGAGATGTTGGTGAATGTCAGCCAACTGGTTATCAATTCTTGCCAGGATGGATCTAGTACTTTGGATCTGTAGACGAAGGAGGGCTTGATTTGTTGTGTGGATGATGTGGTTCAACTTGTGGTCCCTGATGGGAAAGCTAGGTTGTTGATGAGTTTCGAACGTCGGATGGAATAACGTTCGAATGTCCTGACACGACTAGTGATCAGCTCCCCGTAGAGCGAGGTAATGTAAAACTTGAAGCTATGCATGGCGGGAGACAGATAAAGAAGGTATGTTTGCGGTGACACCATGTGAGGAAATCTCCTTTTTTCCAGACCAAGACAAGACCCAATATCAAGATAAGAACCAAGATCCTACTCAATATTACATCGCCACAGCTACCCTTCCATACCTAGGCAGGGTATCACATAAGATCCAACGCATCCTCAACCAAGCCAACATCAATGTCTTCCACAGTTCCACCAACAAGATCCAAGCCACACTTCAATCACACAAAGACAAACAAGATCCATCAACTCAAGCCGGAGTCTACCGCATTCCTTGTGAATGCGGAAAGGTGTACATCAGAGAAACTGGAAAAAGCCTCAAGACTAGACTCAAAGAACACATCGCACACGGCCGACGGGGAGAATTCGACAAATCAGCCATCGTAGAACACTCACATCAAACAGATCACATCATCCAGTGGAAAGACTCAAGACTCATCGCTAAGATCAACAAATGGCACCAAAGACGCATCAGAGAAGCAATACAGATCAACAGACACTACACAGTACCACAAGACATCGGCATGAACATTAACAACATCTGGCAATTACTTCTAGCGCAGCACACTCCACAAAGAAGCGCCAAAATCACCCATTCAACCCAGGATCCCAGCCAACAGTACTTAAGGCCACGCACAGCCACAGAGTCCAGCATTCTCCAGAAGACGATCAGAGCATACTGGTCGAAACGTCGAGTACAAACCGGCTCTTCTCAGAGCCACCACTACTCCCAAAAAAATTGAAAAAAAGGGATTTCATCACATGGTGTCACCGCAAACCTACCTTCTTTATCTGTCTCCACCATGCATAGCTTCAAGTTTTACATTACCATTAATTAATATGACTTGTTCTCAACCTCCCAAATTTTAGTAATTTTAGTCCCAAACTTTATTAATCCTAACTCCCTAGGCCCATTTGCTTACACATAACCTGAATCCTCCAAAATCCTTCAGTAGTAAAGCAAGCATAATGACCACTACCATGGTATGTAGATGTATGTACCCACACATGTGTTGCTTATACAATTACGCCCTTACAGTAATGAGTACCCTCAGCCCACCAGAGTACAATAGAAGTGGAACCATGCAGAGGATGAGCCAGTATTACCGACATCAGCTGAGGGGATAAGAAGGCAGGACATGTAGCCAGAGGGTGAACCATCAGTGAGCACGCGGGCTACAGTTGAAGACACTAATAGTACCATCCAGCTATATCGACCTGAAGACATGAGAGACTTGAATAAAGTCTTTGAGCACGGCCACCACACAGCCTCTCCATGTATCCATCACATAGGAGTGGAGACAGGAGAGACAGCAGAGAAAACAAATGGTCGCAACTGACTTGCGGAAGGTACTGAACCATGTGAACAGTGACGAGGTGTATAGGACAGTTGATGAATATAGGGCTGGAGATGTAACAGACACCTTGGACCTTCCTCTAAGGAATGTCCCAGACGGTGGAACCAGCAGAAATGACAACGATCAACCCAGGCGCGTAGCCAGCCCTGTCGGTCCGGGGGGGGGGGGGGGCAAAATTAAGATGATCGTCCCGATTTCATGGTTTAAATTTAATTGCGAAATACTGAATAATATTGAATCAAAACAATCGATATATTGTACAAACATGATCATCTGTGATTTATTGTTCTTTCCTTGGATCTATACTGTCTGAACTGTTGCTATTAATTTCTACACTGTCATGACTGTGATGAACTTAAACATTCATAATTAATCGTATTCGTAATGTATATATATACACACCGTTTACAACACACATTACACTGAAAGTTATTCGTGTACATGTCGTATAAAAACCTTTAATAAAATGTTGTAAGACAAGTTGTAAATACGTTCTGCACGTAACCCGAGTACATACTGGTTCATTGTATTGATTCAAATTTCAAGTTTTTAATGTTTTAATGTTTGTTTCTATATAAATTCGTATATTAATTTAGCGAATTGGCATTTCTTCACTTTTTGGAGGCAATTTAATTTCACTAATTTACATCCTCTTGCTATATAAAACCATAAAAAATATTATATTTGGCAGCAATTTAATTTAGCGAATTGGGCCTCCTAGCGAAATTAATTACAGTATTTGATAAAGTGATTTCCGGGACAAAAACTGGGTATAAAAACTTCAGATCTAACTTCCCTTCCTCAATCCTCCCTCTCCCGTCTCCCTTTATCAATTATTCACTCCCTTTACCATTCCCTAAATCATCCTTTCCTCCCTCCCTAAATCTGCCTGCCTCTGCATCCTTCGTCCCAGGTCCGTCCTTCCCGCCCTTTCCGGTCCCTTACGCTCTCCGGCTCCCTCGGCTCCCTTCCTTCCCTTACCCCTGCCCTACCGCCGTTTCCACCCGCCCTAACCTTGCCTGCCTTAAGTTAGGCTGCCTTGGTACTCGTCCCAACGGTCCTATCCATCCTTTCTTCCATTACCAAGGCCCACATTTCCTTCTCTCCTCCCCCACCCTCCCTCCTCCGTCCACCCTCATTTCGTCAAAAAACCCTACTCTTCTAATTTATTTCTTTACCTCTTTCGTTTTTTCTCCCTCGGCGTCCCACCCTCAATATTCTCTCCTTTTCTCTCTTCCTTTCCTTTTCTCTTTTCTTTATTTTTACCGTCCCGATTTTACTTCTATTTTTTTTCCGGGGGGGCAGTCTGCCCCCCCCCCCCTGCCCCCCCGCTGGCTACGCTACTGGATCAACCCTCGGCCCGAGTCTGTGTCACGTTACTTCTATGCAGTGTGCTTACTTACCTTCATCATGAAAACTTTCCCAGAAATTTACATTATTGATCAGCAGATCAGTCATTGTGCTTTTCTATGTATATAGAAGTACTGAAATAGTGTAATATAAAATAATTGACGAAAAGTGGAACTGCATGGTTTGAACAAACTGTTCATATGACATCATTGACTGAATTATCAGTGAAAAGGGTATATACTCTATACCAAAATTAAATTGGATTTGTATATTTACATGTATCATGTGTACTTTAATTTTGATAACCGCCCAACATATCAATGCACGATACTGCATCATGATGCTGTTATTGTTTTCAGGGTGTGAGTAAAATTCAAATAAACATTTTCTCCCACTGAAAATTATATTTTGGAGACAAAACTCTAAGGAGATCTATCAATATTTTTCATTTTGATTAAGTAAAAAAAAATATTTTTCTTGGTTTTTACCTAATACTTTGTTGATGCCCTGGTCAATTGTTCTAGCTTAGTTTAAAGTACACACGTATTATTTTTGTTTTGTCTATAATGTTCTACTTTTGCAGGGAAAAAATAGATAGGTTAAATAAATAAATCAATACCTCAGTCTAAAAATATATATATTCAGCCTTGTTTTTATTACAAAACTATTTGGAGACCACACATGTATTTCTATAGAACAGTAGAAGTTGTTCTATAGAAATCTATAAATTGTTCTATAGAATTCTGTAAATTGTTCTATAGAAATCTACAAATTGTTCTATAGAAATCTACAAATTGTTCTATAGAAATCTACAAATTGTTCTGTAGAACTATAGGCCTATAAATTTTTCTATAGATTAACTCTATAAATTGTTCTATAGAACTCTATAAATTGTTCTATAGGACTCTATAAATTGTTCTATAGGACTCTATAAATTGTTCTATAGAAACAGTTAATATTTTTATAGAAATTTCTAGAAAAGTGGCCCATTTTTCTATAGAAATTCTATAAGCTGTTTAGAATTTGTATAGAAATTGTATAGAAATTGTATAGACATTGTATAGAGAGATTCTATAGCACACTCTATAGAAATCCGTATATAAATTCTACAGAATTTTTGTATAGAATTCTATAGAACTTTTTTGTAAGCGTATAAGGAATACATGCATGAGGATTAGATACAATGGTAGGTCTCTTCCTGAATGTACTAATGGGCGGGAAAACTTAAAATTGAAAAAAAGTCGGATTAGTCACTGTGGCAAATTAGGGACGAAATGTTCATAACCCTGTATGTGAAAAAGTCGTTTAAAACACAGTGCGGCAGAATTCCAGTCAAGCAATTTTGGCTGCAATTGGACATCGTTTCATAGCGGTAAAAAAAGATAACTATAAAAATGTCGATGCGGGTCTGAGGCAACGCGCAGGGAGACCAGAAACCAGAGACTTGTTTTGGCCTAAGAGAGGCAGGTGGCAATACCTGGCTAGAGCATTAAGTTGGCATAATAGGGGGAGGGGGGGGGGGGTCAAAGAGAGTATAGGGCCCTTCTTGGAAGTGCCCCCCTTTAAACCATGTGACCTCCTGTGTATCTTGACTGACAAAATCGATCAGGGGTGGATCATTGGGGAACCAATATTTCCGTGAGACTTGTGTGAATTTGTTTAATTTGTAAATTTTAATTTTAATTATAATTAGTTTAAAAGAATTTAACTTGTGTAAAATTGATTTATTTATTATGTTATTTATTTCCTACGATGGTTTTTAAGTTAAAGGGACAATATCGTCCTGATCAACAGGGCATGGAATCGGAGTGTTCATCTTAAACTAGGACACCGATTCCAAGCCCTGTTGAAATTCTGTTCAGAAATGTGACGATATTGTCCCTTTAAATATCCACGATGTGTGGATATTTGTCCATGAGCCAGCTAATTTTTCGGTACCATCTGGAGGGACTAATTCATATGTTTTCTTGTTACGAAAATATATGAAAATTCAAAACAAATATGATAGACTTAGTACTCGTTTTTAAGCAATTTTTGCTGTAAAAAATTTAATGCTAAGCCTCGTTCAATAAAACACTGCTACGACTGTTTGATGATTGCTACCAGACCAAGCCTAAAAAGATCCCATGTTATTACACGCAGTACAATAATTAAAGCTAAACAGCAACATAAAACATCCGTTGTACATGTTATGTCAATACAATACACCAACGAAATAAGAATTACCGCAGAAAATACGTCTTTAGGAAGCAAACTCCAAAGTTTCCCAAGTTTTACCTCTCTGAGGAAATATTTGTTTTGGGTTTGTGTTTTGGAACTTAAAGCTAAGATTTAGGGTCAGTTTTCTTTGAGTTTATCGCATTACATTGACAGCTAAACTCAGTGGCGTACAGAGGGAACATAGGGCACGGGGGAACGGGGACACGTACCTGCCCCCCCCCCCCCCCCCATCCAAGGTCTGTGCCCCAGGTGCCCCATTCAAAAGTTTGAAAATATTGCATATTACATATTATGGTGATAATAAACTGCCCCCCTTGACGTGCCCCCTTCCCGATCCGCCAATGGTTTGAGACGCAATTGCAATCGCGTGTTGAATTTGAATTTCAAAATAACATTATTTTACTGAATTTCAATAACATTCAATTACTAAATTAAATGCTAAGTCAAGGACTTTGGACTTGAACTGGCTCATTGGGTGGAAACACCCGCAGTCAGCTTGTAAATAATATATGACAGGTTTCAGCTCTTACTGAGAACAGACTATTGAATTTAAGCGGTTTTTGTTCGGTATTGTGCTTGTAACGGTAATTATCTCAAACAAAACGACAATAAAACTACCGAATACTATATCAATCATTTGTCAACGAAAGATATGAAGTCAATAAATTTGAAGTTTTATGATGACAGACTAATATTATCTATAACAGTCCAAACAGTACAGACACCTTTTATAAGCAGGGATGGATCCAGGGTAGCTGAAATGAAAATGAGACATCGTACAGCAAAAAGGGGTGAAACTGCCTAAAAGAGGTCCACGTATATAAAGTATAGGGTAAATTTATTGCAAGATGATGAATGGACACTTGTCCTCTTTGCCTGCCTCCTTTATCCGCTAATCTTCCCCCTGCCCTGCCCCCCCCCCCCGATCTGCCAATGATCTTTAGTATTAGTTTTCATGAAGCCACAAGCAAATGCATTTGTGCCTTTACGTGGTGTCTAATGAGGGGGTAAGGTTTAAAAGTGGCAGTGATTTCTAGAGACGACGAGAGGGATGGTATAAGTAGGACCCCTAGCTAACCTAGTACCCCTACACGACTCTGGATCTCTCCCGATCCCCCAGAACCCGTAGATGCCCAGACTGACATTCACAATTGAAATATGTAGGAGTTTTAATTTGTTTATTTTCTCGTTGTTGTTGCTGTCATGGACTTCTTAGCGAGTTCAATATCCTGGGGTCTGTTTAAATAATTCAATTATTAAATAATGTTGTTAGTTTAAAGATAAGTTTAATTCAATTCTATTGTATTCGTCATGATCAGCATAAACATCGTCGTCGAGTCGCCTGTGGAGTTTTTCCACAGACACTCGGCAAGTATTGATTATACAGCGCTTCATACGTCGATGTAAGGACAAAAATCGAATCTGTTTTGTATTTGTGTTATACATTTTGTTATCATAGAGGGCCTCAATCAAAACAAGTATTTATTTTAGATAAAAAGGTTCGATGTTTCATTTTTAGAAACCTTGTCATTTAATTGATGTAATTCATGTTGTTCTGAACTAGTTTGGGGATTTGTGTTCAAACTATTAATTACAAATCCACATCGTTTTTTGCCTTTTAGCAAACCAATCACAAACCAAATTGTATGAATGATTCAGCCGTCGAAAATTCGTCATTCGTCCTGAGTTTTCCATCCAACCGTCGGCCCTTACAGATTATTGACCCTTACAGATTATTTAAGCAAAATGTAACTGTTCTAAACAAAATGGCCGAATAAAAACCCTGTTTTAGGAAGAAACCCACCTCATACTCAATGATATACCCAGCAAGGTATTCCATAACATAAACAAGGTATATTTGGAAGACATAGCGTAAAATGATCCTGTGATATGCTTAGCCTTTAGTCAAGGCTCACGCTACCACCCAGAACACCGTAACAAACATCATGCCCACGAGTGGTGAAGCCACGATCACCTTCACCAGTCTGATCCGTTGTGTGCACGTGGACGCTATAATGAATCATTCATGAATCTCTAACAACATGAAAAAATATGAGTAGAAATATGTATGCAATTATTTTATTTGAACCAATCACCGTAAGCAAAATGCTGGGCTCACACTCGTCATTATTTGAATAGGACTGGTGGTATCATAATGCATCTTCCTTTAACATTTCTCTATCATACCCATTCAAATCGGTACAGAAATATGAAGAAAAGCATTGATCACAGAATAGACTGGTACTTGGGGCGTCGCCTCAGTCGCGTGCTAGGACACCGATTCCAAGCCCTGTTAAAATTCTGTTCATATCGTGACGATATTGTCCCTTTAAATATCCACGATGTGTGGATATTTGTCCATGAGCCAGCTAATTTTTCGGTACCATCTGGAGGAACTAATTCATATGTTTTCTTGTTACGAAAATATACGAAAATTCCAAACAAATATGATAGACTTAGTGAAACGGTAGCTTAGTACTCGTTTTTAAGCAATTTTGCTGTAAAAAAATAAATGCTAAGCCTCGTCCAATAAAACACTGTTAGGACTGTTTGATGATTGCTACCAGACCAAGCCTCAAAAGATCCAATGTTATTACACGCAGTACAAAAATTAAAGCTAAACAGTAACATAAAACAACCGTTGTACATGTTATGTCAATACAATTCACCAACGAAAAAAAAATCAACGCAGAAAATACATCTTTAGGAAGCAAACTCCAAAGTTTCCCAAGTTTCACCTCTCTTAGGAAATATTTGTTTTGGTTTTGTGTTTTGGAACTTAAAGCTAAGATTTAGGCTGAGTTTTCTTTGAGTTTATCGCATTACATTGACATCTAAACTCAGTGCCGTACCGGGGGCACGTGGGGCACGGGGGAACGGGGACACGTGCCTGCCCCCAGCCGAGGTCTGTGCCCCCAGGTGCCCCCATTCAAAAGTTGGAAAATAGACACTCGTCACGCATTTTAAAAAGTTGTTAAATTACATATTATGATTATTATAAATTGCCCCCTTGACCCCGCCCCCTTCTCGACCCGTCAATGGTTTGAGATGCAGTTGCAATCACGTGTTGAATTTGAATTTCAATAACATTAATTTACTGAATTTCAATAACAATCAATTACTAAATTTAAAGTCAAGGCCTTTGGAGCTGAACTGACTCATTAAGTGGAAACACCCGCAGTCGGCTTGTAAATAATATATGAGAGGTTTCAGCTCTTGCTGAGAACAGACTATTGAATTTAAGCGGTTTTTGTTCGGTATTGTTGTGCTTGTAACGGTTATTATCTCACACAAAATGACAATAAAACTACCGAATATTAATATAAATCATTTGTCACCGAGAGATATGAAATTAATAATGTTCTTTGTTGATGACAGACTAATGTTATCTTTAAACAGTCCAAACAGTACAGACACCTTTATAAGCAGGGATGGATCTAGGGTAGCTGAAATGAAAATGAGACATCGTACAGCAAAAAGGGGTGAAACTGCCTAAAACGGGTCCACGTTTATAAAGTATAGGGTAAATTTATTGCAAGGTGATGAATGAGCACTTGTCCTCTTTGCCTGCCTCTTTTAACCGCTAATCTTCCCCCCGGCTCCCCCGATCTACCAATGATACTTAGTGTTAGTTTTCATGAAACCACAAGCAAATGCATTTGTGCCTTTACGTGGTGTCTGATGAGGGGGTAAGGTTTAAAAGTGGTGGTGATTTCTAGACACGACGACAGGGATGGTATAAATAGGACCCCTAGCTAACCTAGTACCCCTACACGACTCTTGATGTATGTAGGATTTTTAATTTGTTTATTTTCTCGTTGTTATTCTGTCTACGTACACAAATGTACTGCCCACTTTTTCTTTATAGAATTCTAGAAGAAATATTTAAGTGTTATACTTCGACGTGATGTATGTTTTGTAAAATAATAGAAATACACCAATGGCTTCCATATCAGCGATAGAATCGTTTTGAAATCATGGAAAACAGTTCAGTCTTTGTAATAACACATTGAATTATTATTGCCTTGGAGTCCAGTTTGAAAACAATACGTTGTTGAAAACAATGATTTCAATACGCGCGCGTATGACGCATATAAGTTATGAAGAGGATAGATCCAGTGGTAAGATCATACCTCTCGCTCTATCTTCTTCATAAGTTATATGCATTTGTGTACGTAGGCAGAATTATACTTGCATACTAATTATTAAGTCATCAATGAAATTTTGAGAAATTTAAGAAGAACATTTCAAAGTTTTATATTTGATTAATTAAATATCTTGTACGAGTTGTACCTCCAGTTCTCTTCAGAACTAATTACTACTCAATTGAGATTCCACATGGTGTCACCGCAATTATTCTTACTTAATTACATATCTATTTATATTTCTCAAATATTTTCAAAAGGTGGTGTAAATTGTTAGTTGTTATTTCTTTTTCTTTCAATGAAAATGGCTAAATTTTTCATATTTATCGTAGCAATGAGGCAGGTGTTGCGGGTTCAAAATAAGCATGACAAGTTGATTATGTCCAATGAACAATTTGCTGTAAAAAATTTAATGCTAAGCCTCGCCCAATAAAACACTGCTACGACTGTTTGATGATTGCTACCAGACCAAGCCTAAAAAGATCCCATGTTATTACACGCAGTACAATAATTAAAGCTAAACAGCAACATAAAACATCCGTTGTACATGTTATGTCAATACAATACACCAACGAAATAAGAATTACCGCAGAAAATACGTCTTTAGGAAGCAAACTCCAACGTTTCCCAAGTTTTACCTCTCTGAGGAAATATTTGTTTTGGGTTTGTGTTTTGGAACTTAAAGCTAAGATTTAGGGTCAGTTTTCTTTGAGTTTATCGCATTACATTGACAGCTAAACTCAGTGGCGTACAGGGGGAACATAGGGCACGGGGGAACGGGGACACGTGCCTGTCCTCCCCCCCCCCATCCAAGGTCTGTGCCCCAGGTGCCCCATTCAAAAGTTTGAAAATATTGCATATTACATATTATGGTGATAATAAACTGCCCCCCTTGACGTGCCCCCTTCCCGATCCGCCAATGGATTGAGACGCAATTGCAATCGCGTGTTGAATTTGAATTTCAAAATAACATTATTTTACTGAATTTCAATAACATTCAATTACTAAATTAAATGCTAAGTCAAGGACTTTGGACTTGAACTGGCTCATTGGGTGGAAACACCCGCAGTCAGCTTGTAAATAATATATGACAGGTTTCAGCTCTTACTGAGAACAGACTATTGAATTTAAGCGGTTTTTGTTCGGTATTGTGCTTGTAACGGTAATTATCTCAAACAAAACGACAATAAAACTACCGAATATTATATCAATCATTTGTCAACGAAAGATATGAAGTCAATAAATTTGAAGTTTTATGATGACAGACTAATATTATCTATAACAGTCCAAACAGTACAGACACCTTTTATAAGCAGGGATGGATCCAGGATAGCTGAAATGAAAATGAGACATCGTACAGCAAAAAGGGGTGAAACTGCCTAAAAGAGGTCCACGTATATAAAGTATAGGGTAAATTTATTGCAAGATGATGAATGGACACTTGTCCTCTTTGCCTGCCTCCTTTATCCGCTAATCTTCCCCCTGCCCCCCCCCCCCGATCTGCCAATGATCTTTAGTATTAGTTTTCATGAAGCCACAAGCAAATGCATTTGTGTCTTTACGTGGTGTCTGATGAGGGGGTAAGGTTTAAAAGTGGCAGTGATTTCTAGAGACGACGAGAGGGATGGTGTAAGTAGGACCCCTAGCTAACCTAGTACCCCTACACGACTCTGGATCTCTCCCGATCCCCCAGAACCCCTAGATGCCCAGACTGACATTCACAATTGAAATATGTAGGAGTTTTAATTTGTTTATTTTCTCGTTGTTGTTGCTGTCATGGACTTCTTAGCGAGTTCAATATCCTGGGGTCTGTTTAAATAATTCAATTATTAAATAATGTTGTTAGTTTAAAGATAAGTTTAATTCAATTCTATTGTATTCGTCATGATCAGCATAAACATCGTCGTCGAGTCGCCTGTGGAGTTTTTCCACAGACACTCGGCAAGTATTGATTATACAGCGCTTCATACGTCGATGTAAGGACAAAAATCGAATCTGTTTTGTATTTGTGTTATACATTTTGTTATCATAGAGGGCCTCAATCAAAACAAGTATTTATTTTAGATAAAAAGGTTCGATGTTTCATTTTTAGAAACCTTGTCATTTAATTGATGGAATTCATGTTATTCTGAACTAGTTTGGGGATTTGTGTTCAAACTATTAATTACAAATCCACATCGTTTTTTGCCTTTTAGCAAACCAATCACAAACCAAATTGTATGAATGATTCAGCCGTCGAAAATTCGTCATTCGTCCTGAGTTTTCCATCCAACCGTCGACCCTTACAGATTATTGACCCTTACAGATTATGCAAAATGTAACTGTTCTAAACAAAATGGCCGAATAAAAACCCTGTTTTAGGTAGAAACCCACCTCATACTCAATGATATACCCAGCAAGGTATTCCATAACATAAACAAGGTATATTTGGAAGACATAGCGTAAAATGATCCTGTGATATGCCTAGCCTTTAGTCAAGGCTCACGCGGCCACCCAGAACACCGTAACAAACATCATGCCCACGAGTGGTGAAGCCATGATCACCTTCACCAGTCTGATCCGTTGTGTGCACGTGGACTCTTTAATGAATAATTCGTAAATCTCTAACAACATGAAAACATATGTATGCAATTATTTTATTTGAACCAATCACCGTAAGCAAAATGCTGGGCTCACACTCGTCATTATTTGAATAGGACTGGTGGTATCATAATGCATCATGCTTTAACATTTCTCTATCATACCCATTCAAATCGGTACAGAAATATGAAGAAAAACATAAGATCACAGAATGGACTGGTACTTGGGGCGTCGCCTCAGTCGCGTGCAAGGACACCGATTCCAAGCCCTGTTGAAATTCTGTTCATATCGTGACGATATTGTCCCTAAATATCCACGATGTGTGGATATTTGTCCATGAGCCAGCTAATTTTTCGGTACCATCTGGAGGGACTAATTCATATGTTTTCTTGTTACGAAAATATACGAAAATTCCAAATAAATATGATAGACTTGGTGAAACGGTAGCTTAGTATTCGTTTTTAAGCAATTTTGCTGTAAAAAATTAAATGCTAAGCCTCGTCCAATAAAACACTGTTACGACTGTTTGATGATTGCTACCAGACCAAGCCTCAAAATATCCAATGTTATTATACGCAGTACAATAATTAAAGCTAAACAGCAACATAAAACAACCGTTGTACATGTTACGTCAATACAACGCACGAACAAAATAAGAATTACCGCAGAAAATACATCTTTAGGAAGCAAACTCCAAAGTTTCCCAAGTTTCACCTCTCTTAGAAAATATTTGTTTTGGGTTTGTGTTTTGGAACATAAAGCTAAGATTTAGGGTCAGTTTTCTTTGAGTTTATCGCACAACATTGACATCTAAGCTCATAAGGCTCATAAGGCTCATAAATCATTCCTGAAACCATCTCAGCTCCCTGGGGAGAATACAGCTCAATTGCTGCCATTACAGCGCATATAGGGATAATCAACCAACTCTGCCCTCACACGTACCCATTTAACCCCTGGGTGGAGAGAAGCAATTATGGTTAAGTGTCTTGCTCAAGGACACAAGTGTCACAGACGGGATTCGAACCCACATTCTGCTGCTAACACCACAACATGAGTCCAGTAAGCTAGACCGCTCGGCCACCACACTCCATAATGATCATGATAAAAATGGGGCACTTCGTATCCCACTTGCCTTCCTCCCCCCCCCCCCCCCCACGCCCACCACCACCACGAACGTTACTAAGGATATCTCTTCAGACAGGAAGATTTCAAAAGATTTGATGACCTCGTTTTATACAACACTGATCAAACTCTTCAAAATGTCAATAGTGTACAATGATTGTAATGTTGTATTAGCTGAAGGCGAATCCAGGCAGCAGAGCCCAATGAAAGGGGGTAAAACAATACACTGACAAAACGGTGGACACGCATAGAACATGTATGGTAGGACCTCTTGATATTGTGTAATTATTTGTAACAACATTCTTGTTGTCAACATTGGAATATGTGTAAATAAATGAATGAATGAATGAATGGTAGAAGATATCCCTCCCCCCAATCACCACCTTATCAATACACCAAATGGTTTAAGATAACAATTCAGGAATTACAAGTCAAGGTATTTGGACTTGAAATGGCTCATTAAGTGTTTCCACACGTAGTCGGCTTGTAAATAATATATGAGAGTATTCAGCTCTTACTGAGAACTAGAACAGACTATTGAATTTTAATGGTAATGGTGTGCTGGTAACGATTATTATTTCATATGTATAATAAATTATAGTAATAACATTTGTCAAATTTGAAGTCTTTTTGATGACAGGCCAATTTAGTGTTTCATTAAGTGTTTCCACCTGCAGTCGGCTTGTAAATTATATATGGAGAGGTACAGTTTCAGCTAGATTTTTATGACAGACTAATATTATCTATAACAATCCAAACAGAACTGACGCCTTTTATAAGCAGGGTGGATCCAGGGAAGCTGAAATGAAAATGATACATCAAAAAGGGGTGAAACTGCCTAAAAGAGGTCCACATATATAAAGAACGTCATTGGATTAATTTACGTATTATTGGAATTGACCATTTTCACTTTTTTTGCACAAAATTGTATCAACAACAGCTCAAATGTGAACAAATTTAGAACGAAAATCCTTCAACTGGGCTTAACTATAAACATATTCCTAATTACTCTAAAAAACCTGAAAATAAACTATTCAGTTTACATTTTTCTGCCTATAATAATAATTCAAACGAATTTTAATTAAAATTGGTTCAGCAGTGGAAGCAGTAAATTATGTAAATGCAATCTAAATAAATTTTAGTAAAGGGTAAATTTATTGCAAGGTGATGAATGGACACTTGTCCTCTTGCCTGCCTCCTTTATCCGCTAATCTTCCCACTGGTTCACCCTATCTGTCAGTGATACTTAGTATTAGTTTTCATGAAGCCATAAGCAAATGCATTTGTGCCTTTACGTTGTGTCTGGTGAGGGGGTAAGGTTTAAAAGTGGTGGTGATTTCTATAGACTACGAGAGGGATGGTATAAGTAGGACCCCTAGCTAACCTAGTACCCCTACACGACTCTGGACCTCTCCCGATCCCCCGGAACCCCTAGATGCCCAGACTGACATTCCCAATTGAAATATGTAGGAATTTTAATTTGTTTATTTTCTCGTTGTTATTCTGTCTACGTACACAAATGTACTGCCCACTTTTTCTTAAAAGAATTCTAGGAGAAATCGTTAAGTGTTATACTTGGACGTGATGTATGTTTTGTAAAATAATAGAAATATACCAATGGCTACCATGTCAGCGATACAATCCTTTTGAAATCATGGAAAACAGTTCAGTCTTTGTAATAACACATTGAATTATTATTGCCTTGGAGTCACAAGTTGAAAACAAAGTGTGCGTGCTTTCAATACGCGCGCGTATGACGCATATAAGTTTTGAAAATGATAAATCCAGTGGTAAGATCATACCTCTCGCTGTATCTTCTTCATAAGTTATATATGCATTTGTGTACGTAGGCAGTGATTAATGAAATTTCGAGAAATTTAAGAAGAAAATTTCAAAGTTTTATATTTGATTAATTGCTTAGTTGTTAGTTGCTATTTCTTTTTCTTTCATTGAAAATGGCTAAATTGTTGTTATAACGTATTATAACATCATAGCAATGAGGCAGGTGTTGCGGGATTCAAGGTTCAAACTAAACAGGACAAGATTATTATATCCAATGGACAATTCACCACATCACAGGGTTAAGAGATGAATATGTTGTATTAGCTGAAAATAAGAAGACAAAATCTGCAAACTATTGCGAAATGTCAACCTGTCAGTTCCGGTCCATTGCAAACTCCTACTGGTATGGATAACAACAAGATTCAATTTACGCTATTAAAAGGGAAAGCCATTTAGACTAATTAATGGCTAACTATTAGCGTTTCCCTTGCGGATGGATTGTAAATAATATATTATGAGATTTTACGCTCTTATAAATTCACTGCGATCACGATCAATATCACACACAAAAAATGTGATATTGATAAAAACGATTAAGTTTACTCACATGTTTAAAGCTACAATTATTACTAACAACAATCCAATGTAAAGTGAATAAAACAATAATTTCAACAATAATAACATTTGTCCTGTAGGCACTACTCCATTTTAAATTTAAAAATGGGATTGATATTAGTTGAGAAAAATGTGACAGAATTACATGAGATGAAACACGTGCACGTGTAAACATGTTAAAACCTACCAATTGAAAAGCAAGAAATATTTTTATAAGGTTTAAAAGTGGCAGTGATTTCTAGAGACAACGAGAGGGATGGTATAAGTAGGACCCCTAGCTAACCTAGTACCCCTACACGACTCTGGATCTCTCCCGACTCCCCCGGAACCCCTAGATGCCCAAATTGACATTCCCAATTGAGATATGTAGGATTTTTAATTTGTTTATTTTCTCGTTGTTATTCTCTCTACGTACACAAATGTACTGCCCACCTTTTCTTTATAGAATTCTAGAAGAAATCGTTAAAGGCACCTGGCACTGGTATTTTGTCCAAATGTAGCTTTTGTCATAAATATATACATTTTTATGAGTGGAATGTGAATAAACAAGTAACTAAGGTTACAGAAATAGTGGTTTTATTGTATTTACGACTTTAGAATAGGCCCCCCCTTTACATTGACACATGGTGGCGCTGTTCGTGACGTCATTCGAGGCAGGGATATTTGAAGAGAAAATGTGTAGTCTGACACATTGGTCATTGCACTATAGTCTATACACAACTGTCAAGTCTGTCATGAACTGCCAGCACACATACTTACAAAATGTATGCCTAACCTGTAACCTAGTTTCAGATGAAACGACAACGTAAAACAAGGCCCAATGGGAAGCATGCAAGTTTTCACGATATAGGTGCAGCAATGCCGCTAGTGCTATGAAAACGGTACCTACTGACTATAACGTTACATGTACATGTATAAAGAGAACACAACATGCACATGGATTTTTTCACGTTTGGCAAATGCTCCTGTAGGTTTGTCACGTCTTTCGGGTTGCTTCTTAGATTTCCCACTAACTGGGAATATGGTTGGGATGGCGTCATGTTTCAGAATTACTTTTTTTGTCATGTCAAATGTGTGGTACATCCCGGATTCGATACACGACGGCTCGAAGTGGTCACTGCATAGCGCTGAAAACGACTCGGAACGGACCACTTTGCCCTCGTTATCCTGACTTTCGCTGCCCATACCCGCCTATATTTGGGATCAGCTGGAAACAGATGCAGGCTGACCCCATCTTTAGTTGTTTTGTTGCATCCAGCAGCAATACACCTGGTCGGCATTGCTGGGAAAATGCCGGAAAAATGCCTATAATATAACAAACCAAACCACAAGTGTAAACACAGGCAATTCTCGAGGGCGTCGAGGGGGGTCGATGTTCCAAAAGCGGCGAATCCTTCCTCGAATGACGTCACAAAAAGGGATGGGCGGAGTCACCCTCCAAACAACTTCATATTGTTTTTAAACATATAAATCCTGACAAATAATCACTCAAACAATTTGTTTATTGTTAATACACATATACTTTATTGTTTAAATCAATAAAAAACCTATTGCCAGGTGCCTTTAAGTGTTATACTTGGACGTGATGTATGTTTTGTAAAAGAATAGAAATATACCAATGGCTACCATGTCAGCGATATAATCGTTTTGAAATCATGGAAAACAGTTCAGTCTGTGTAATAACACATTGAATTATTATTGCCTTGGAGTCACAAGTTGAAAACAAGTATGCGTGCTTTCAATACGCGCGCGTATGACGCATATAAGTTTTGAAAATGATAGATCCAAGATCATACCTCTCGATCTATCTTCTTTATAAGTTTGTGTACATAGGCTGAATTATACTTGCACAATAATTATTAAAAGTGATTAATGAAATTTTGAGAAATTTAAGAAGAAAATTTCAAAGTTTTATAATTATTTGATTAATTGCTTAGTTGTTAGTTGCTATTTCTTTTTCTTTCATTGAAAATGGCTAAATTGTTGTTAAAACGTATTATAACATCATAGCAATGAGGCAGGTGTTGCGGGATTCAAGGTTAAAAATAAACAGGACAAGATTATTATATCCAATGGACAATTCACCACATCATAGGGTTAAGAGATGAATATGTTGTGCTAGCTGAAAATAAGAAGACAAAATCTGCAAACTATTGCGAAATATCAACCTGTCAGTTCCGGTCCATTGCAAACTCTTACTGGTATGGATAACAACAAGATTCAATTTACGCTATTAAAAGGAAAAGCCATTAGACTAATGAATGGCTAACTAGTAGCGTTTCCCCTGCGGATGGATTGTAAATAATATATTATGAGATTTTACGCTCTTATAAATTCACTGCGATCACGATCAACATCGCAAAAAAAAAAAAATAATAATAATAATAAAATGTTATATTGATAAAAACGATTAACTTTATTCACATGTTTAAAGCTATTAATTAAGTATCAATTAAGTATATTACTAACAACAATCCAATGTAAAGTGAATAAAACAATAATTTCAACAATAATAACATTTGTCCTGTACGTAGGCCATACTCCATTTTAAATTTAAAAATGGGTTTGATATTAGTTGAGAAAAATGTTACAGAATTACATGAGATGAAACACGTGCACGTGTAAACATGTTAAAACGTACCAATTGAAAAGCAAGAAATATTTTTATGTCTAAAAAATATGGTTTTGTGTTATATAGTATATACAATATGCCCCTAAATATCCTCAGATTGCACCAGAGAGCATCTACAACCCCACGCCGTCGTGGCTTCGCGCTACGCACTCGTAGATTCGTCTCATACAAATGCCCCTACCCTATAATTTCATCATGGCTAGAACACTGGTGCAAGACGGCCGCCGGAACTTTCCAGACTGCCGCCGGAGCAACAATGGATCGCTAGCTATGAACTTTAGTTGAACTGACTCCGGAAGTTTCAAGAATGGGCTGAATTAATTGGCGTCACTGTAAAATAGATCGCCTTGTTTCCGCCTTGTGATAGGCAGTCGTGTGGTATATGGATTTTCTTCCTCCATGGTTTGATTAACGTTTGTTGTGACAAGATGTGTTATGAGAGTTGTAATAAAGCAGTAGTTAATGTAACTGTTAAATAATCTGATTGCTCTCTGGTACTTTTCTGTCAGGCGTTTTGCAGCAGAAAGTAAGGGAAACTCAGGAAAACACGTTCAAAAGTATTTTTAATTAATCATAAGTCCACTTTTCCTAATTTTTATGAAATAAATTTTCATTTTAATGAAACATTTTTTAATTTCATAATTTTTATGAAAGAAATTATCATTTTATTGCAATTTTTTTTAATTTGACTTTATTTACATATTTTTTTCATAACAAATAGGAAAAGTGGACTTATGATTAAGTCAAAATACTTTTGAATATGTTGGAAATAAACTACGTTACAATACCATGTATGATCATGATAAAAAGGGGCACTTCGTATCCCACTTGCCTTCCTCCCCCCCACCCCCACCACCACCACGAACTTTACTAAGGATAGCTCTTCAGACAGGAAGATTTCAAAAGATTTGTTGACCTCGTTTTATACAACACTTTGATCAAACTCTTCAAAATGTCAATAGTGTACAATGATTGTAATGTTGTATTAGCTGAAGGCGAATCCAGGCAGCAGAGCCCAATGAAAGGGGGTAAAACAATACACTGACAAAACGGTGGACACGCATAGAACATGTATGGTAGAAGAACTCCCTCCCTACATATACAAGTCAAGGCATTTGGACTTGAAATGGCTCATTAAGTGTTTCCACACGTAGTCGGCTTGTAAATAATATACGAGAGTATTCAGCTCTTACTGAGAACAGACTATTGAATTTTAATGGTAATGGTGTGCTGGTAACGATTATTATGTCATACGTATAATAAATTATAGTAATAACATTTGTCAAATTTTAAGTCTTTTTTATGACAGGCCAATTTAGTGTTTCATTAAGTGTTTCCGCCTGCAGTCGGCTTGTAAATTATATATGGAGACATAGGCGGATCCAGAACATTTTTTAGGGGGGGGGGGGCTGAGAATAAAAAACAATTATTTTTCAGTAATACAAAAAGTACAATGAAATAATCAAAGGAGAGAAAAACAAAGCACAGTGAGGGAATGGGAGTGCGTTCTCCCCTCCCCTCCCCCTCTTTTTCTCTCTTTATTAATTTTTTTCTTTTTGTTTTACGATTTTTTTGGGGGGGGCTACAGCCCCCTTAGACCCCCCCCCCTCCGATCCGCCAATGGGAGAGGTACAGTTTCAGCTAGATTTTTATGACAGACTAATATTATCTTTAACAGTCCAAATAGTACAGACACCTTTTATAAGCAGGGATGGATCCAGGGTAGCTGACATGAAAATGAGACATCGTACAGCAAAAAGGGGTGAAACTGCCTAAAAGAGGTCCACATATATAAAGTATAGGGTAAATTTATTGCAAGGTGATGAATGGACACTTGTCCTCTTTGCCTGCCTCCTTTATCCGCTAATCTTGCCCCTGGCTCCCCCGATCTGCCAATGATACTTAGTATTAGTTTTCATGAAGCAATAAGCAAATGCATTTGTGCCTTTACGTGGTGTCTGATGAGGGGGTAAGGTTTAAAAGTGGTGGTGATTTCTAGAGACGACGAGAGGGATGGTATAAGTAGGACCCCTAGCTAACCTAGTACCCCTACACGACTATGGACCTCTCCCAATCCCCCGGAACCCCTAGATGCCCAGACTGACATTCCCAATTGAAATATGTAGGATTTTTAATTTGTTTATTTTCTTGTTGTTATTCTGTCTACGTACACAAATGTACTGCCCACTTTTTCTTTATAGAATTCTAGAATAAATCGTTAAGTGTTATACTTGGACGTGATGTATGTTTTGTAAAAGAATAGAAATATATCAATGGCTACCATGTCAGCGATACAATCCTTTTGAGATCATGGAAAACAGGTCAGTCTTTGTAATAACACATTGAATTATTATTGCCTTGGAGTCACAAGTTGAAAACATGTGTGCGTGATTTCAGTACGCGCGCGTATGACGCATATAAGTTTTGAAAAGGATAAATCCAGTGGTAAGATCATACCTCTCGCTCTATCTTCTTCATAAGTTATATATGCATTTGTGTACGTAGGCAATTTAAGAAGAAAGTTTTATATTTGATTAATTGCTTAGTTGTTAGTTGAAATTTCTTTTTTCTTTCGTTGAAAATGGCTAAATTGTTGTTATAACGTAGGCCTATTATAACATCGTAGCAATGAGGCATGTGTTGAGGGGTGCAAGGTTAAAAATAAACAGGACAAGATTATTATGTCCAATGGACAATTCACCACATCACAGGGTTAAGAGATAAATATGTTGTGCTAGCTGAAAATAAGAAGACAAAATCTGCGAACTATTGCGAAATGTCAACCTGTCAGTTCCGGTCCATTGTAAACTCCTACTGGTATGGATAACAACAAGATTCAATTTACGCTATTAAAAGGGAAAGCCATTAGACTAATTAATGGCTTACTATTAGCGTTTCTCCTGCCGATGGATTGTAAATAATATATTATGAGATTTTACGCTCTTATATATTCACTGCGATCACGATCAATATCGCACAAAAATAAAAAACCAACATGTGATATTGATAAAAACGATTAACTTTACTCACATGTTTATTACTAACAACAATCCAATTTAAAGTGAATAAAACAATACTTTCAACAATAATAACATTTGTCCTGTAGGCCCTACTCCATTTTAAATTACAAATGGGATTGATATTAGTTGAGAAAAATGTGACAGAATTACATGAGAGGAAATACGTGCGCGTGTAAACATGTTAAAACCTACCAATTGAAAAGCAAGAAATATTTTTATGTCTAAAAAATATGCTTTGTGTTATAAATTATATACAGTATGCCCCTAAATAGCCTCAGATTGCACCAGAGAGCATCTACAACCTAAACAAATTTCTTTAGGCTGAATGTGATTACAGGGTAGCATGTTTCTATATTCCTGACCTTTTTAGAGAGTGGGAGCATGCAATGAGTGACACGGTGGCTTTAGAGTTTTATGCCTTAATCTCGTACTTAGTTATTACATTATCAACCATTCAAAGACTTAATGTCTCTTTAATTCGAAATATATGTGAATGTGATTTCCTTTATTTATACTACAATCTCGTCTCAAACAAATACACAATCCTCTCTGGACTTAAGGGCCTATGAAATACGCATTTTCTAACTTGAAAACAGCTTAAGTCGATATCCATATCAACATTTCTTATCTTCAGTATAAACTGTTTCCGGTAGTGACACCATGTGAAACTCACAATTGACTTGTAACAGTCTTGGAAAGGACTGGAGGTCACAACTCGACGTTTCGATCATTTCAACAAAGAGTTGCAGGTACCATCATTACAGGAACATTTGCGATTAGGGGTGTCATTGGAGGGATTGTTGACGGAGGGGTGTCAATGGAGGAGGTGTTAAAGAAATTCCTAGAAACACCTAGATGTGTCTTGAGGTCCTGAAAAAAACAATTCCCTTGAGGGTAAAGACTGCCACAGATAGGATAAGTCCATATAAAATAATTTGAATCATATATTAACTCCTTTGATGAATGGATAAACTTCAAATGCTGGCCATTGGATCACAAAGTTACACAGACTCTGACACACCTTGTAGCAGTAGCACAAACTACCCGTTGATCTGAAATATAAACGAATCATGTAAAAACAATATTAAATGTTTTCAAAGATGGACGAAGAATAATGGGTCATGGTAACAAAATACGCATAACTTAGAATGCCCTTATTATGGATGATGGATTGATGTAACTTAAGAAAAATTATGCAACTTTAGAAAAATGATCCCTTCAGAACAATGCCTTTAAGTTAGGTTTTGTAATGGAATAGAACTACATGTGACGTCTTCCTTCCTCCATGATATGCCTGTTTCATTATCTCAATAAAGGTGCTGATATTTGTTACTGGTCTACTTTAGTGAGAACATTTAGTATAAAGTAAACTGCAATGCAGCCATCACCACACAGGACATAAGTACTACTAGTATTATGAGGAACTACAGACACTATAGTGTAGCTAAATTAACTTGTACTTCTACCAACGCGTACTCCACCGGATGTCAACCCGTACGCATGCCAGTAAAGATTCAGTAATAAATATTTTTACGGGTCGAGTTGACCAAAATGAGTATGAGTTGGTAAAAGTACGAGTTGGCACGCATACGAGTTGACCTGTTTCACTCCAGGCGCGGCACATGTGATACCATTGCCATAAGGTTGTTATAATGTGAACATTAACCATGGTTTTTATATAGTCAATATCTATCAAATTATACTAAAACGAACATACATCTAAAAAAAAAAGTGAAAGTTTACATACCTTCAAACGAAACCAAGTAATGAAGACCCCTTTCATTAATTGTGCACGGATTCTCAAACGATCTGTTAACGTAAGACGTTAAACCATACCATCGTGTAGCCTACAAACTGAAGATTGTTGATGACTTGAACAGTTACGATGCTGCATTTGGATGTGGTGTCAACGCTGTCTCTGGGTGCTGTAGGCTGGAACTCTGAGACATGATACATCGAAGTCAACATGCTGTAAAAAAATAATAGGAAAGTTTTATAAGTACATGGACCAAGAATAAAGTATATGAAATTTCAGAGAAGTTCTAATTTATGTGAATGAGGAAGATAATACGTCACAGTGAACATGCTGTAAAAAATAATAGTAAAGTTTTATAAGTACATGGACCAAGAATAAAGTATTTGAAATTTCAGAGGTTTTATAAGTACATGGACCAAAAATAAAGTATTTGAAATTTCAGAGAAGTTCTAATTCATGTGAATGAGGAAAATAATATGTCACAGTGAACATGCTGTAAAAAATAATAGGAAGGTTTTATAAGTACATGGACCAAGAATAAAGTATTTGAAAATTCAGAGAAGTTCTAATTTATATAAATAAAATTGGGAAAAAAGTGTATAATTTTGGAGTAGCTGGACCATTGAAATTGAAAAGGGCATTGGTTGTTTTCAAAATTGCACACAATTATCCTTGACAAAATCCTTCCTCCATGATGTGACTGTTTCATTATCTCAATAAAGGTGCTGATATTTGTTTCTGGGCTACTTTAGTGAGAAAATTAAGTGCCACTATAAAGTAAACTGCAATGCAGCCATCAGGTATGTCTTATTGTATTGGTAGGTCCCTACACACCCTTCCAATATAATGCATACCATGCCTAACGACCAGCGGCGTAGCCAGGACTTTTTCAGTGGGGGGGGGGGGGCACAGGGGGGGGGCATTGCTTTTCAGTGGGGGGGCCCAGGGGTATGGTTTGTTTCCCCTTTTCTTTATCTTTTCTGTTTTTGGGGGCACTATGAGGATTTTTCGTGGGGGGGCACCTGGGGGGGCACTGGAAATTTGTGGGGCACGTGCCCCAGGCCCCCCCGTGGCTACGCCACTGCTAACGACTAACGTTAATGAGGAAAATATTTTCAATAATTTTTAGTTTCTTAAATTTACACAAATAATTAATGTAATGATGAAAGTTGCATACCAATAGCATCATGGACGTCTTTGCAAGGGATTAGATTAATATTAGTTTTTTAAATTAATATTACTACACACAAGGTCAGTCACTAACAGTCATAAGAATCTGACTTCCTTCCTCAATTATTAATAATAATATTGAAGTACATCATTCACTATGTGTATGTGTGGTACTGCCTACTGGTAAGCCTACATTTGTACAAACTACGAAGTAAACTCACCAAAACCTAACTAGCCCCATATCAAATTCCTCCAAATCAACATGCCATTTTGTCAACAAACGCCGATTTGACAGTGTGAGTGTGAAGGGTACCATCGAAAGGGTATACCATCGTGTACACATGTACGTAAGCATGTTTACAAAAATCATCAACTTTGACCAATTTTTTAAAGGAATTTCTCGCTGTTTTCACCTTTTTACTTACACCATAGTAAGAACCACCAATCAGGTGTCTGCAGATGACTTCGATGTGCTTGTGAAAACTTTCAATCAGTAGAAAAGTGGAATGAATTTCCGTTACCTTTCACAGCGATATGCTCCACAAACGCGTTATAAGTTTATAAATAATTTTATATGTGATGATCAGCGCCACCAAGTGACCACTAAAAGTTTTGAAATTCAACAAACTCAAATAAAAACTAGATATAAGTTTTTGTCACAACAAAAACAAGGTGTTCGGTTGAAGTTAAAATGGTTACGTCATCAATTCGAAGTGTTGGAGAAGTCAAATGTTAACGTCTGTTGAAGTTCTCGCGAGAAGTTTATTTGAATACAATACAATATTGAATTTAGAAATTATTTTAATATTAAACTTTGACTTCCGGTTTGGACAGGAAGTAAGGTCAAATTGGGGTCACCTTTGTGTAAATACTTTTGGCAATTAACAATCTGTACAATGGTACAAAAATGTCAATTTACCTCCTGTGGTTGTTGAGATATGATTTTTTAAATATTAAACTTTCACTTCCGGTTTGGACAGGAAGTAAGCTCAAATTGGGGTATAAATATTTTTTGACAATTAACGATCTGTACAATGGTACAACAATTTTTAATTTACCTCTTGTGGTTGTTGAGATACGAATTTTTTTAATATTACACTTTGACTTCCGGTTTGGACAGGAAGTAAAGGTCAAATTGGGGTCATGTTTTGTAAATATTTTTGACAATTAACAGTCTGTACAATGGTGCAAAAAATGTTAATTTACCTCTTGTTGTTGTTGAGATATGATTTTTTTAAATATTAAACTTTGACTTCCGGTTTGGACAGGAAGTAAGGTCAAATTGGGGTCACCTTTTTCTAAATATTATTTGACAATTTACGATCTGTACAATAGTGAAAGAATTGTGAATTTCTCTCTTGTGGTTGTTGAGATATGATTTTTTAAATATTTAACTTTGACTTCCGGTTTGGACAGGAAGTAAAGGTCAAATTGGGTCACCTTTTGAAAATATTTTTGACAATTAACGATCTGTACAATGTGAAAGAATTGTGAATTTATCTCTTGTGGTTGTTGAGATATGATTTTTGTTAAATATTAAACTTTGACTTCCGGTTTGGACAGGAAGTAAAGGACAAATGGGGTCACTTTTTGAAAATATTTTTGACAATTAACGATCTGTACAATGGTGAAAGAATTGTGAATTTATCTCTTGTGGTTGTTGAGATATGATTTTTGTTAAATATTAAACTTTGACTTCCGGTTTGGACAGGAAGTAAGGTCAAATTGGGGTCACCTTTGTGTAAATATTTTTCCACAATTAATAATCTATACAATGGTACAAAAATTGTGAATTTACCTTTTGTGGTTGTTGAGATATGATTTTTTTAAATATTAAACTTTGATTTATTGTAATTCGATATCTGATGACCTAATCATGACGTCACAAATTATGTTTCTTCTACGTGTTAAGTTTTAAGTATATGCCAAGTTTCAAGTTCATGTGAAGTTTGCAAGTATGTGTTTTTGTAGACAATCGTTTTTGCCGATAGAGAGCGACAATCCATATTAGCGTACGCTCAATTCCTTAAACATGCATACATAATGAGCACGACCAGAGCTGATTTACATTCACCAACAGAGGGCGCACTTTTTTAGCGTTGAAAAAGCCGTGTAGTCTTTCATTTGCAACGTAATCAAAACGTTTTAACTAATAAAGTACGATTGATCGAAATTCGATATCTGATGACCTAATAATGACGTGACAAATTCTGTTTCATCTACGTGTTATGTTCTAAGTATGTGCCAAGTTTCAAGTTCATGTGAAGTTTGCAAGTATGTGTTTTTTTGTAGACAATCGATCCGGAAAAGAAGAAGAAGAAGGAGAAGAAAAATAAAAAAAAAAAAAAAAAACCGAACAATAACAATAGGTGTTTCGGGCGCATACCCGAACACCTAATTATTAAAAGGCACACAAATCAGTAAAGCAGGTGGACATCTCTCGGGAAGCAACCTCTTCCATTCCATGTCCACTATTAAGCAATCCGAATGGCGTAACGGGAAACTTCACGCTAAACTTGACATAGGAGCCTTGCTCTTGATAGGAATAAGACGAATTAATTTCTTACGCACTGATTGTAAAGACCACTAAAGTTGTATAGCGCCCTCTATAGTTAGAATTTCTAACGCACAAAATGGCGAACATACACTGAATGTGGGTCATTACGTATGTGGATTGACGTCATCATGACGTCACTGTTGCGGTTTCCTGATCATCATGACGTCACTAGGTTTCATCTACAAGTTAAGGTCTAACTATGTGTGAAGTTTGAAGGTTTTTTAAACTTGGCAAGTATGTTTTTGTTTGCGGACAAGATGGGGGAGAAGAAGAAGAAGTAAAAAAAAAAAAAAAAAAAAAAAACCAATAGGTGTTTCGGGTACATACCCGAACACCTAATTATAACTGGATTTATAGAGCGCCAAATTACCACAGGATACAAGGCGCTATAACAAGGAAAGGAAAAGGAACTAAGACAAAAGAAAGAATGACAACCAGCTACGATTTGGGGAAAAGATAGGTCTTCAGAGCCTTTTTGAAGGATTGAACACTGTTCAAATTTCTGATGGGGATGGGTAGGTTATTCCTTAAACGGGGGGCGGCAATGGAAAAGGCCCCAGCCTGTTTACGTAATTTGTGCACAACAAGGGTTTCACCATCAGAAGAACGAAGGGAGTATGAATACTTCTTGGTTATGAGCAGCCAAAAATATACAAATAGGAATTAAAATATTAAATATCAAAAAACAAAAATGCATACCTATATAAACGTATTTTCTTTGTATTAAATATTAAATAAAAAACACACCAAAAATAGACGAAATGACGGAATTCAATGAACTTTACAGTGACACGTACTTGTTTTTGCGATGAGTTGGGTTAAATGACGTTTGAATGCTCAACTAATGAATTTGAAGTTAAGCTTTTACAGATCAAATGATGATGGAAAAATTTCAAATCAAATAGAATAAGTCAGGTATATAAAATGAATGAAAAAGGGTTGAAATTGGCGGGAAAACTTATATTATACTCCGCAGCTGGAGGAAGGAGATAAACGCCCTCTACTGTGTCCGCCATGTCCGAATTTTGCTGAGGAAATTGTTTTACGAAGCAATATAAAGCAGGCTACCAGTTAAGTACCCACATTTTGTATGAAAGGTTGGTTGGTAACCAAAGAAGGCTGTTAAGCAAATGTTTCAGGTAAGCAATAAGAAGCATAATCATAAGAATTCTAACCCTTTGTTTTTTTATCAGCATGATTGAGTCCAGTCAATATGAAGAATTCCCATAAGGAACATCACGTAGGCATTTATAGGCAAAGGGGAGGATATTCACGACAGTACAAATGTTGTGTGTCACTCGTCTTCACAGACAAAACACAATTCAATGTTCAAAATAAAACTTGATCGGAAAAAATCGGAATCACCTTATAGCAGATAAATCTGCTTAGTTTTTTAATCACTTTATACATGTTATACAGATATGATTATAGCATAATTATAAATCTGCTTAGCATGTTTGTAAAGCAAGATCTAATGGTTTCCAATTATCATTTTAGTAATTATCAATACCTCTCATGTCAATATTATAAATCAATAATACAAAAACACTAAATGGTTCGCTCCAGTTCCATTGAAGGTTTTTGTTCAAACCTTAAAACTAACAATGTCTCTTGGTTTTTTCAATACTGTCAGCAGTTTTAAACTTTCATTGGTAATTATGAAGTTAAAATATTTATTTTCTTGAATAAGCCGAAACTAACTCATACAATAAATGCATACTCAAATAAAGACCTGTACAAAGAACATTGGGACAAAAACCTTGTTATACATGTACTTCATCCCCATGACATCTGAACTAAAGAGGGCGCTCTTACATAAATGCAGAATATCATTCTGAGTAACTGTCCTATCACTGTCCTATCAACTGGAATCATTGACACCAACCACAGTCTGGGCTGTGTGTGCTCTGTATATAGCTGGCAAACATAAGCAATTCTATAAATGAAATACAAACAATTAAAAAGTGTTAAGGACAGCCCCTGTTTATAACAGGGAATTAATATCTAATTAATCACCGATTGCTGGCTGTCTATAGCTGGTATAGTTTCCCGGCATAGTGACAGAGATGTTCACCTTGGTCCAATCGATTTGGAGGATGATTTTGTTTCAATTGTTTGTGGAGGATTTTTCTTCACTTTGTTATTATAAAAGTAAGTCAGAGTTAATACTGGTTGGAGTAACAGTAATAATACAAATCTGTTTTGTATAATTTATAGGCGATTGTATCTGGTCTGGAAAACAAATCTCAAACAGATACTACACTGGGGAGGGGGAACCACCTTGTCATTACCATCAAAATAAATCTATGCGTTATAACGTGTACCATTTTCACATTGTGTCCCCCATGTTTTACTGAGGCTACGCCTACCCCTTGTTTGCCTCTCTACCTGGATCCAGGTGTTTCACAGAGAGAGATACTGATAACTGATGAAACGATGACGACGATGACGACGATAGAGGGCGGGCTTTCTCCTGGATCACCGTCGTCTCGTCTATTCTCGGGGCAAATATTTGTTAAAACGTAACTTACAAGGAGTGTGGACAAGGTAGGCGGAGTTCCATTGCGTTGTACATTTATATTTTGAGGAATATGCAAATCTAGGTATTTGTTCAGCCCTAGACAAATGTTTGGGGGGGGGCTATCCCCCTCCGATAAATCGCAGGGCCTGCATAGGAGCATAATTATGCTCGCCACCGCCCCCCCCCCCCCCCCAACATTTAGTGCAAAATTATTCTGGTGCACTACATTTTCAACTTAAAACTGGAAAGGAAAAGGATTCTTTAAAAAACAGTGTCCTTTTGTAATGTTATGTTAGATGACCCTTCAATAATGTCAGAGAGAGGTTTAGTTATCTATAGTCTCTGCAAACCTCATGTCGCCGTTTGTCCTGATCTGTCAGGTCACGTGGTCAAGTTTAGAAGACTTCGTTTATACACAAACTCATTTGTATTCGGTTCCTATCACTCAGTTTATTGCACTTAATTCGAACCAGGTTTTTCAACAGTATTACTGATTTTAATTGAGGCTATCCAATATTTTCGACATTTGAGTACTCGCTCAGTGTACCCCTAAATGGTGCGTTGATTGTTGTTCAACATTTTCTAGAAAACACTAAATATATATTCCCCATTCTCCTTTGAAAATGTCTTAAATTGTGGATGGCCTCTTACAGCTAATTAATAACATCAATGCGTTATGTACATGCAATTTTCTTTTAATTACAACGATTGTTCTCAAAGATTGATATTCCATGCTCAAACTGATTTTACCTGGAAAATATATTTCAATTTTGAATTGCTGTTTTAGTTGGGTAATCAAAATAAGGAATTAAAAAAATAGCTATATAAAACTAAAATGAATTTATAACATTACGTCATCAATTCATAATTATTTATAATGGTTTCTCATTTAAAATGACATTTTTAACTTCAGTGACCAACACCACTTGAGCCTGGAATATATTGATATCTTTAATGACTTTAATTATAAAATTAAGTACATTGTAAACAATTCAAATCCATTGTCAACAAGGATAGCTTAAATTCTGCAGACTACTTATGTTTTGTTTCCCCGTATGTACACTCACGTGAATCAGACATCAATTGACGGGTGCTTCGCCAAGGACATTTCAAAGACACGTCCCACTACCCCCACCCCCACCCCCCCCCCCATCCACCAATGGTTTGAGACTCAAGAAACGATTGGGGGACGACTAAATAATGAATTGTAAAATAACATGTATGATGATATAAAGGAACACGTCCCCCTCCCCCCGCCATCCACCAATGGTTTGAGACTCAAGAAACGGTTGGGGGACGGCTAAATAATGAATTGTAAAATAACATGTATGATGATATAAAGGGACATGCCCCCTCCCACCGCCATCTACCAATGGTTGACTTTGAGACTCAAGAAACGGGAGGGATGCCTAAATAATGAATGGTAAAATAACATGTAGTGTTGTATGATGATATAATGGGACACGCCCCCCCCCACCATCCACCAATGGTTTGAGACTCAAGAAACAGGGGACGCTTAAATAATGAATTGTAAAATAACATGTATGATGATATAAAGGGACACGCCCCCTCCCCCCGCCATCCACCAATGGTTTGAGACTCAAGAAACGGGGGACGCCTAAATAATGAATGGTAAAATAACATGTATGATGATATAAAGGGATACGTCCCTCTCCTCCTACCCCCCCCCCCCCCCCGCCATCCACCAATGGTTTGAGACTCAAGAAACGGTTGGGGGTACGCCTAAATAATGAATGGTAAAATAACATGTATGATGATATAAAGGGACACATCCCACTACCCACATCCCACTACCCACATCCCACTACCCCCCCCCCCCCCCCCCGCCTGGTTTGAGACTCAAGAAACGGTTGGGGGGTACGCCTAAATAATGAATGGTAAAATAACATGTATGATGATATAAAGGGACTCGTCCCACTACCCCCCCCCCCCCCATCCACCAATGGTTTGAGACTCAAGAAACGGTTGGGGGACGACTAAATAATGAATTGTAAAATAACATGTACATGTATGATGATATAAAGGGACACGCCCCCTCCCACCGCTATCTACCAATGGTTGACTTTGAGACTCAAGAAACGGAAGGGACGCCTAAATAATGAATGGTAAAATAACATGTATGATGATATAATGGGACACGCCCCCCCCCCTCCCCCCGCCATCCACCAATGGTTTGAGACTCAAGAAACAGGGGACGCCTAAATAATGAATGGTAAAATAACATGTATGTTATAAAGGAACACGTCCCCCTCCCCCCGCCATCCACCAATGGTTTGAGACTCAAGAAACGGTTGGGGGACAGCTAAATAATGAATTGTAAAATAACATGTATGATGATATAAAGGGACACGCCCCCTCCCCCCGCCATCCACCAATGGTTGACTTTGAGACTCAAGAAACGGGAGGGGTGCCTAAATAATGAATGGTAAAATAACATGTATGATGATATAAAGGGACACGCCCCCCTCCCACCGCTATCTACCAATGGTTGACTTTGAGACTCAAGAAACGGGAGGGGTGCCTAAATAATTAATGGTAAAATAACATGTATGATGATATGATGATATAATGGGACACGCTCCCCCCCCGCCATCCATCAATGGTTTGAGACTCAACAGGGGACGCCTAAATAATGAATGGTAAAATAACATGTATGATGATATAAAGGAACACATCCCACTACCCCCCCCCCCGCCATCCACCAATGGTTTGAAATTCAAGAAACGGGGGGGGGGGGGGGGTCGGGGTCACCGTGGACACAAGGACACCGTGTCACAAAGATTGCCCCAACCTGGTGGAATGACCCAAGAATGTGCACTCATAATAAGGTTAATGAATGGTACATCTACCTACGTAACAAGGACACCATGTCACAAAGCTTGCCCCAACCTGGTGGAATGACCCAAGAATGTGCACTCATAATAAGGATAATGAATGGTACATCTACCTACGTAACAAGGACACCATGGCACAAAGCTTGCCCCAACCTGGTGGAATGACCCAAGAATGTGCACTCATAATAAGGATAATGAATGGTACATCCACCTAAATGTACGTAACAAGGACACCATGTCACAAAGCTTGGTGGAATGACCCAGAGACATTTGAAGATGTGGAGGGTGACTTTAAATTGATTTCTTGAAACTACTCTTGTTTGGATGTAATTTTAACTGTACTCACCTGTATTGGACGAGGAGATTCCATATTTGTAGCAGTGTTCATGATTAGTGTTCGTTTCTACAAGACGAAGGTATTGCTGTAAGATACAGATCATAATAAATATTCACTATTCTTATAAAAAAAAAAATAATAATAATAATAAATAAATAACATAAAAAATAAAGAATACATTTACAGTATGTGCGTACCCAGACAGGTCCACTGTCTTTATCCTATCGAGGACAGAAACAGGTTCTGGGCATACCATTCAAGGGATTTCATTGGATACAGGAGTTGCGCTGAAGATCTATCGTCATGCTTCGAGGCTATAAGATTTGAGGCTTTGCATGGTGGAATATCGATATCGTTTCGGTTTGCGGTAACACCATGTGTTTATCTCAACTATCGCCAAGCTGAGGTACAGGTTCTGAAAAGAACCTTATCGCACAACTCGTATCTCAACCTTCGTTAAGTGAGAAAGGTTCAAGGGAGATCCAATGTCGGGCATCTCGTTTTTCTCTACTGTCGCTAAGTGAGAAATATGGTTCAGGGAGAACTATGGGGACTTCACGGGTTAATATGGTTCAGGGAGAACCATGGGGACTTCACGGGTTAATATGGTTCAGGGAGAACCATGGGGACTTCACGGGTTAATATGGTTCAGGGAGAACCATGGGGACTTCACGGGTTAATATGGTTTAGGGAGAACCATGGGGACTTCACGGGTGGTTCAGGGAGAACCATGGGGACTTCACGGGTTAATATGGTTCAGGGAGAACCATGGGGACTTCACGGGTTAATATGGTTCAGGGAGAACCATGGGGACTTCACGGGTTAATATGGTTCAGGGAGAACCATGGGGACTTCACGGGTTAATATGGTTTAGGGAGAACCATGGGGACTTCATGGGTTAATATGGTTCAGGGAGAACCATGGGGACTTCACGGGTTAATATGGTTTAGGGAGAACCATGGGGACTTCACGGGTTAATATGGTTCAGGGAGAACCATGGGGACTTCATGGGTTAATATGGTTCAGGAGAACCATGGGGACTTCACGGGTTAATATGGTTTAGGGAGAACCATGGGGACTTCACGGGTTAATATGGTTCAGGGAGAACCATGGGGACTTCACGGGTTAATATGGTTCAGGGAGAACCATGGGGACTTCACGGGTTAATGTGGTTTAGGGAGAACCATGGGGACTTCACGGGTTAATATGGTTCAGGGAGAACCATGGGGACTTCACGGGTTAATATGGTTTAGGGAGAACCATGGGGACTTCACGGGTTAATATGGTTCAGGGAGAACCATGGGGACTTCACGGGTTAATATGGTTCAGGGAGAACCATGGGGACTTCATGGGTTAATATGGTTCAGGGAGAACCATGGGGACATTACGGGTTAATATGGTTCAGGGAGAACCATGGGGACTTCATGGGTTAATATGGTTCAGGGAGAACCATGGGGACTTCACGGGTTATTCTCTTCGAGGCTCACGCACAAATGAATGCTACTTTGCTCTGCCATCCAAATATATCACTGGAAATATTTTGCATGGTGGACACGTATCATCACGCGCAAGGTTAAAGTTGAATCTCCGCACGGCTGGTATCTGTTACAAGTCTCAAAGTATGTCGTCAGATCGTCAGGCTAGTGCGTACCATGCCTTCTCCAACTAATCAAATCCATTGTATGTTTGTTTTTTCTAAAACAGCAAGGACAGGATTGCCAGTCTAGGCTAGCATATGTACATACCCTTGGTGATATTATCAATCTAAAGGCTGTATCTGGTTCAGTTGAATTGAGTATGATTGACAGGTTAGGAAACCACACCCATGGCTCAATAGCATTCTGGTGACAAATCAAGTCATCTCCGGTCCAGAACTTATCCGGCACTGGCCTATCAATTTTCTGAAAATAATTATAGTAATAATAATAATATTAAAGTCTTTGAACTTAAAGATGTATAATCCACCAGAAATATTATTTTAAAGGGACAATGTCAGTCCACAGGGCATGGAATCGGAGTGCTAGTTTTAGATTAACTCAGTGACTGAAAATAATACCCCACATGATAAGGTCATATTACCGTTGCTGCTGAATAAATGAGCCAGTAATTTTCAGTCACTGTGTTCATCTTAAACAAAGACACCGATTCCATGCTCTATGACAATTTCCGGCATTTTTTATTTATTAATTTTTGAAAATTAATATAATCGAATAGCCTAAACTACAAGGGAAACTGACTAGATAAATAACTAACAAGATAAATAACCACAGCAATTAATTCTTAGGAAATTCAGTTTCAAAAGTTCATGATGATAGAAAACTTTTTATTAAAGAGCTCCTGCACTTTGGAATCATTCAACCGAAAATACAAAATGAGTCTTTTTGCAAGAAAATAGACAAAACGTTGTATCCTCTCCTAGAGATCCCCAGACTGTCGCTTCCCAGGTTGTATCATAACATGGGGCGTGATCCCTGGCTATATTGTATATGGCATTCTTTGGTTCAATGACTTCTGTCTAGCGCCCCCAACAGGGGTGTGACTTTACAAAAGTAAAAATCTTGAAAAATGGGTAATGGGTCTGCGTTTCCCTTTGGAAACCTCCTGGATGTTTAATTTTAGAGGATTTACAGACTATTCACATCCCCACAAACAAGAAACTGGAGGTTTGGACACAATACAGGCTACTTCTTTCTTTGCTTGGTGGCTACTTCTCTTCTTTCAAAAAGATTTGGAGGCAAAGGGAGATCACAGGTCTGCCCCAAACAAAGATATTGGCAAAATAAGGAGACTGGTAGAGATTTAAACCTGGGTCAACAGAGGTCAAAGGCTAAGAAAGTATCGCTATGCCAACCTAGTACCCTAATATAATGTGTATGTTATGTACCCTACTTAACCATGGTCCACTTTCACAGAGCCGCTTAGCAGCGATATTTTGCTTACTGTACATTTTTCAGTTCATAGCGCTGCTAACCGTTAAGCATAGATAGAGAAAGGCATGCTAACTTGCCGGCCGTTATTGCTAGCAAATGAATGACACAATACAAATCCATGGTGAATGTGCACATGCTGCTATGAATTGTCATTGCTAACCTGTACGTTTTTCATTTCATAGCGCTGCTAACCGTTAAGCATAGATAGAGAAAGGCATGCTAACTTGCCGGTCGTTATTGCTAGCAAATGAATGACACAATACAAATCCATGGTGAATGTGCACATGCTGCTATGAATTGTCATTGCTAACCTGTACGTTTTTCATTTCATAGCGCTGCTAACCGTTAAGCATAGATAGAGAAAGGCATGCTAACTTGCCGGTCGTTATTGCTAGCAAATGAATGACACAATACAAATCCATGGTGAATGTGCACATGCTGCTATGAATTGTCATTGCTAACCTGTACGTTTTTCATTTCATAGCGCTGCTAACCGTTAAGCATAGAGAAAGGCATGCTAACTTGCCGGTCGTTATTGCTAGCAAATGAGTGACAACAATACAAATCCATGGTGAATGTGCACTTGCTGCTCTGAATTGTCTTGCTAACCTGTACGTTTTTCATTTCATAGCGCTGCTAACCGTTAAGCATAGAGAAAGGCATGCTAACTTGCCGGCCGTTATTGCTAGCAAATGAGTGACAACAATACAAATCCATGGTGAATGTGCACTTGCTGCTCTGAATTGTCTCGCTAACCTGAATGTTTTTCATTTCATAGCGCTGCTAACCGTTAAGCATAGAGAAAGGCACGCTAACTTGCCAGCCGTTATTGCTAGCAAATGAGTGACGCAACAATACAAATCCATGGTGAATGCGTACGCACTGCTCTGAATTGTCTTGCTAACCTGAATGTTTTTAATTTCATAGCGCTGCTAACCGTTAAGCATAGAGAAAGGCACGCTAACTTGCTGGCCGTTATTGCTAGCAAATAAGTGACGCAACGATACAAATCCATGGTGAACACGCCATTCTCAATTTTCTTGCTAATTTGTGAAATACACGGTAAGCAGCGCTATGAAATTGGCCCAGGATTTCTTTAAATGTAATCTCACCTTCTTTACTGTTTCATTAATGATGACTTTTAGAGAATCAAAAACTCTAACAGGTAGCCTTAGATTTGTTGTTCCGCTGTCAACAATAGATTTATCAAAATTGTACTGCAAGGAAAGCAAGAAAATTATAAAACGTGCATTAATTAAGAAATTATCTTAAGAACTGAATGGAACAAAGTTTTTTTTCCCACAGACACTTGGAATATGCAGTGCTATCCACACGTAGGTGTAGGGAAAAATTAAATCAATTTAATTATCTACATGTAGTTTGTGTGGCTGTCGGGTGCAAACTTTCGGAAAAAGTTCCGTGATAGTTAAATAGTTAATGAACTAGTAATTCATAGCACTAGCTATGACACTCGTTGTGTCTGTGCAAATTCTGAGTACAATATTGTTGACTACATTTAGCTTACAACAGGATGTCTCTCATTGTGTTGATAATAGACTTATGGTAACATCTACCCAAAACACTGACCTCTTTACAGTCCATGTTGAGTGACTGACCGTTGACCTCTATATCCACAATAATGACCTCGTAATACCAGTCATTACGTATTGGTGTATACCACATATCACCTTTATACAAGCCTTTGTCTAATCCACCAATTGTCTGTCAAAATAGAAATAACACTTAAGGATTTAATATAATCTCTCTTTATACATGGGTGTGATGACCTCGTAATACCAGTCATTACGTATGGGTGTATACCACATATCACCTTTATACAAGCCTTTGTCTAATCCACCAATTGTCTGTCAAAATAGAAATAACACTTAAGGATTTAATATAATCTCTCTTTATACATGGGTGTGATGACCTCGTAATACCAGTCATTACGTATTGGTGTATACCACATATCACCTTTATACAAGCCTTTGTCTAATACACCAATTGTCTGTCATAAATAGAAATAACACTTAAGGATTTAATATAATCTCTCTTTATACATGGGTGTGATGACCTCGTAATACCAGTCATTACGTATGGGTGTATACCACATATCACCTTTATACAAGCCTTTGTCTAATCCACCAATTGTCTGTCATAAATAGAAATAACACTTAAGGATTTAATATAATCTCTCTTTATACATGGGTGTGATGACCTCGTAATACCAGTCATTACGTATGGGTGTATACCACATATCACCTTTATACAAGCCTTTGTCTAATCCACCAATTGTCTGTCATAAATAGAAATAACACTTAAGGATTAATATAATCTCTCTTTATACATGGGTGTGATGACCTCGTAATACCAGTCATTACGTATTGGTGTATACCACATATCACCTTTATACAAGCCTTTGTCTAATCCACCAATTGTCTGTCATAAATAGAAATAACACTTAAGGATTTAATATAATCTCTCTTTATACATGGGTGTGATGACCTCGTAATACCAGTCATTACGTATGGGTGTATACCACATATCACCTTTATACAAGCCTTTGTCTAATCCACCAATTGTCTGTCATAAATAGAAATAACACTTAAGGATTTAATATAATCTCTCTTTATACATGGGTGTGATGACCTCGTAATACCAGTCATTACGTGTTGGTGTATACCACATATCACCTTTATACAAGCCTTTGTCTAATCCACCAATTGTCTGTCAAAATAGAAATAACACTTAAGGATTAATATAATCTCTCTTTATACATGGGTGTGATGACCTCGTAATACCAGTCATTACGTATGGGCGTATACCACATATCACCTTTATACAAGCCTTTGTCTAATCCACCAATTGACTGTCATAAATAGAAATAACACTTAAGGATTTAATATAATCTCTCTTTATACATGGGTGTGATGACCTCGTAATACCAGTCATTACGTATGGGTGTATACCACATATCACCTTTATACAAGCCTTTGTCTAATCCACCAATTGTCTGTCATAAATAGAAATAACACTTAAGGATTTAATATAATCTCTCTTTATACATGGGTGTGATGACCTCGTAATACCAGTCATTACGTATGGGTGTATACCACATATCACCTTTATACAAGCCTTTGTCTAATCCACCAATTGACTGTCATAAATAGAAATAACACTTAAGGATTTAATATAATCTCTCTTTATACATGGGTGTGATGACCTCGTAATACCAGTCATTACGTATGGGTGTATACCACATATCACCTTTATACAAGCCTTTGTCTAATCCACCAATTGTCTGTCATAAATAGAAATAACACTTAAGGATTTAATATAATCTCTCTTTATACATGGGTGTGATGACCTCGTAATACCAGTCATTACGTATGGGTGTATACCACATATCACCTTTATACAAGCCTTTGTCTAATCCACCAATTGTCTGTCATAAATAGAAATAACACTTAAGGATTTAATATAATCTCTTTATACATGGGTGTGATGACCTCGTAATACCAGTCATTACGTATGGGTGTATACCACATATCACCTTTATACAAGCCTTTGTCTAATCCACCAATTGTCTGTCATAAATAGAAATAACACTTAAGGATTTAATATAATCTCTCTTTATACATGGGTGTGATGACCTCGTAATACCAGTCATTACGTATGGGTGTATACCACATACCACCTTTATACAAGCCTTTGTCTAATCCACCAATTGTCTGTCATAAATAGAAATAACACTTAAGGATTTAATATAATCTCTCTTTATACATGGGTGTGATGACCTCGTAATACCAGTCATTACGTATGGGCGTATACCACATATCACCTTTATACAAGCCTTTGTCTAATCCACCAATTGTCTGTCATAAATAGAAATAACACTTAAGGATTTAATATAATCTCTCTTTATACATGGGTGTGATGACCTCGTAATACCAGTCATTACGTATGGGTGTATACCACATATCACCTTTATACAAGCCTTTGTCTAATCCACCAATTGTCTGTCATAAATAGAAATAACACTTAAGGATTTAATATAATCTCTCTTTATACATGGGTGTGATGACCTCGTAATACCAGTCATTACGTATTGGTGTATACCACATATCACCTTTATACAAGCATTTGTCTAATCCACCAATTGTCTGTCAAAATAGAAATAACACTTAAGGATTAATATAATCTCTCTTTATACATGGGTGTGATGACCTCGTAATACCAGTCATTACGTATGGGCGTATACCACATATCACCTTTATACAAGCCTTTGTCTAATCCACCAATTGACTGTCATAAATAGAAATAACACTTAAGGATTTAATATAATCTCTCTTTATACATGGGTGTGATGACCTCGTAATACCAGTCATTACGTATGGGTGTATACCACATATCACCTTTATACAAGCCTTTGTCTAATCCACCAATTGTCTGTCATAAATAGAAATAACACTTAAGGATTAATATCATCTCTCTTTATACATGGGTGTGATGACCTCGTAATACCAGTCATTACGTATTGGTGTATACCACATATCACCTTTATACAAGCCTTTGTCTAATCCACCAATTGTCTGTCATAAATAGAAATAACACTTAAGGATTAATATAATCTCTCTTTATACATGGGTGTGATGACCTCGTAATACCAGTCATTACGTATGGGTGTATACCACATATCACCTTTATACAAGCCTTTGTCTAATCCACCAATTGTCTGTCATAAATAGAAATAACACTTAAGGATTTAATATAATCTCTCTTTATACATGGGTGTGATGACCTCGTAATACCAGTCATTACGTATGGGTGTATACCACATATCACCTTTATACAAGCCTTTGTCTAATCCACCAATTGTCTGTCATAAATAGAAATAACACTTAAGGATTAATATAATCTCTCTTTATACATGGGTGTGATGACCTCGTAATACCAGTCATTACGTATTGGTGTATACCACATACCACCTTTATACAAGCCTTTGTCTAATCCACCAATTGTCTGTCATAAATAGAAATAACACTTAAGGATTAATATAATCTCTCTTTATACAGAGGTGTGATTTGCCAAAAGTGAAAAATCCTGAAAAATGGGTAGCGGGTCTGGATCTCCCATTGTTCTCAAGGACAAAGCCTCCCTGAACCTCCTGGATGTTTAATTTTGGAGGATTTACAGACTCTCCACATCCCCACAAACAAGAAACTAGAGGTTAGGACACAATACAGGCTAGTAATTAGTTCTGAAAAGAACTGGAGGTACAACTCGACGTTGTACCTCCAGTTCTTTTCAGAACTAATGACTACTCAATTGAGCATTTCACATGGTGTCACCGCAATTAGTCGTACTTATCCTCTTCACCATGCAAAGCTACAAGTTTTACCTAACAATACAGGCTACTTCTTTTTTTTTTTCCTTGGTGGCTACTTCTCTTTTTTGAAGCAAAGGGAGATTTGTAAAAAATAATGAAATCAGGAAAAATCCTGAGCAATCACAGGCCTGCTTATAGGAAGAACCATAAAACAACTTGGCATTTTATATCAGTATGCTCTAGTTATTTTAAAGACATGGCAATTTCCAGAAATTTTCTTTTTCATTGAACATTTTACTTGAAGATCAGAAACAAAATACTTTAAAATGACATATTTCTCAAATTACAAAAAAGCATGGTTTTACAGGAAGTATGTATCGCAATGAATTTATGGTGGGTCCTGTTATAAATGAATTTTGGCTGTTTTACTGTAAAACCAAGCTTCTGATTTCACTATACTGTGAAATATTTCATTTCAAAGTACATGTATTTGTTTTACTTTCTAAGAGCAAATTATGAATAAAAAACAAATAACATTCGGAAATTGCCGATAAAACATGGACGATTCATCTTGAAGGAACTCTGGGTGGTTCATAAGGACCAGTGGTTTCATATTATATTTCCATCAATGTGATTTGACAGAGATAAACCATAGGTTATTTAGGCCTAAATGCAGATTTGGCCCGGTATCATTTGCTAGCCCGGTGAGAACCCCAGGCATGAGAATGGAGTTTTGCAAAAAAGAAGGAAAAAATAATCCAGGCTAATATTAGATTTTGGTATATGAAAACCTTATAGGATAGCTATTTTGGATATTTTTATCATTGAAATCTCTTGTAATTTGGATTTAAAAAAAATAAATAATAATAATAATCCCGGGAAATTTTTGGATTTTGGTAAATGAAATCCTTAAAGGATAGCTATTTTGGGTATTGACTTCATTAACATCTCCTGTAATTTTGGCAAGATTTTGTGTACATTATGACCTGTCCAATATAATAAAATATAATTTTCAATCCAGCCGGAGCTTCCATATCTGATGGTGACATGACAACATTCACAAAATGTATCGCCAGCTTCGTGAAGTTTACAAAAACAATCGCCGATTAGATGCTGGTCTGGAGAACCAGCAAACAGAACTTTATCACACCAATTCCATTTCCATTTATTTTTGATAGTTTTGTCGATTTCATTAACATCCACGGCGGAACCACGCTGGACGTACATGTAAGTAAGTTTGAGCGCCATTTCTATCGTCTGCAAACTCGATCGCATAGAAAGTTCCTGCTCTCGCGCGCGAAGACTGTGTGCAGATAGACTTGACAGTAAGTCGGTTCTACGTCTAGCGCATACATCACGCGCACCACACACACAAAAATACATGTAGGACTGTTAATCACAGTCTACGGAACGTAGAGAGAATTTGGTTGTGATCAATACTCTTTTGCGCAGTGCCCCGCGTTGTGTGTAAAGCGAATCGTTGTATAATGTACTTCTTTGTTAAAACAAATTCTCCGTACATGCGTATTCCGGTGACGTCAACATTCAGAGAGGGGAAAAAGACGGACACATACATGTACGTTCAAACCAGTGTTTTAGCCAGGATTTGGTAAAGTGGGAGTGCAAAAAAAAAAAGTGGGAGTGCAACTTATTGGAGTCCAAAATTTGTGTGCAAAGCACACAACTTGAGCGCGAAGCACACAACTTGAGCGCGGAGCGCGAAGTCCCTCACGGCCGGGGTCCAGGGCCTGCTTAAGGACCCTGGAAGCTCTGGCTATTTTAGATGCTCTCTGGTGGTCTCTAATGCATTTCTGATACCTGTTTTTCAGGTAAAAATTAGCTAATTTGGTTAGATTGTTTCCTTTTTTAAACAAACAATAATAATTTAGCAGAAAATACAGAATGTGCAATAGTCCACTAATTTTGCATAGTGATAGCCATTAGTAATTAAAGTTTTTAAGAAAGTTTGTTAACACAATATATTTGGAAATGCGTATGCCACGAAACTAGTATTTATACCAGCAAGTGTTTATTATATATAAAAAAAAGGGTTACATTTTTAAAATGAAATTATGTTTCGATGTATTTTATTTTAATATAAAATGTAATTTAATGTCAGTTAATAGTATTAAACCACAGCTATGTCAATTAGTTATGTAAATGAGAATATGACACAAATGTTTTCTTTGACAAATCACTACAATTTTTAATTATATTTAAAAAAAAAAAAAAAAAAAAAAAATGTACGTGCATATGAATGAACCTTTGTATTTTTTCTTAATTTCTTCAATTTGCTATTTTGTTTGAAGTACATCTTGTTTTTTGAGGTGTTATGTGACTAGATCAAGTTTACTATTTTTTGCACACGGGCGCATAATGTATACGTACGTATAAGCCCTCTGCGCTATTTATAGTGCCCCACAACATCACAGCGCGCACGTGCACGTGCACACACGTCGTAGTCGTACACGTACACACACACAAACATAAACAGTCCGATCGTGCAATGTACATACATGCACCACGAGTCGACGAACGATGTGGTATGCACATTGACATGCTTTTGACATGTGAGATCGGTCTTCAATGCTTATGATTTCAGATTTGCCAGTGGATTTATGTATGATATTATGAGGTGTTGTTTTTTAACAAGGTAATTGTCTGATCAGTTGATTTCGGCAGAATGACGGCGAAATTCTGATGCCAATTCCGATCACGAAGTTCATGAAACTCTCAGTCTCATCAGCATGAAATGGCATTGTTAAACAAAATAGTATGGACGTTGAGCAACACAAAATTTGGGTAGGCCTACTACTGCATTGTACCCCAAAGTATTTTGATTGTACATGTTGTAAGTTAAACGTGACAATTTTGCTGTTACCTTTGTGAAGAAGTTTGTTATTTTTCCCCTTTTGGCCGACATGATGTAACTGACGTTCTCTGAATAGACTAAATCAAGTCTATGAAATACGGACTGGTTCCCCGTTTCGGTTGTGCACATGTAAATACAGAGTTGATTTTACCAGACTAAAGTCGGACCACAAGCGTGACAAGTTAATCGGAGACTCCGCTGTGCGTGCACGATCGCGATCGAACTGAGGTGAAAAATTGGTGAAATTAAATTTATCTGCGTTACGTCTTTTATGTTTTAAATTGTCCACAAGAAAAAGAAAACTTCAAAGTTAACAAAAATTGTTTTCATAAAATAAAATCACAAATTGACATGAAATTCCCTTTTACTGAAATAGATTTTCTAAAATATTTTAGCACGGCTTCGATTTAAAAATACAAGCCGTGCTTGAAAATATTGCCCGTGTTTTTTTAAAACTGGCCGTGCTAACACGGCCTGCACGGCTCGCTGGCTAAAACACTGGTTCAAACACTCTTCCTTTTTTATCCGGCTGCGGTATCAATCAAATACTAGTAGGTCGCTACATTAAACAACACTTTTCCTAGATACAATTTTCTGCTGTAAACACTAAGTTTATCGGGTGACAAAGTTAAATTTTCACTTACTTTTTTCACATGTTTTCTGAGCTTACCCCTATACAACCTACCCACCAAATGTTATATCAAATTCACACTGAACTCGGAGACCACATATTTTGAGGTGAAAAATCCGGAAGATTCTCAGATCATGCCTGGAACCCGGTGGGAACCCGGTATTGTTTACTGGGCTAAAATTTGAATCAGACGGGTTTACCCTCATTATGGAGTCTGGAGAGATCTTGGCTGATGAACTTGTCAGCAGGGACAACAGAAGAACCAATTTGCCAAGCACTATTCCTCCAGGGTAAAGGAGGACGGCCAAAGTCCTGGTACAGCCAAGACTTTGAGAAGCCCGGTTAGGCCCAGGCTACCTGGCCTCCTAATCTGTCTTTTATAAGTGGGGCTAGGCCCTTCGGAAGTCCAGGATTAGGACTAAAAAAAGACAGATTATAAGGAGGCCAGGTAGCGTGGATCTGCCAGGGAGTCTGCCAGGGCTTCTCAAAGGCTTGGCTGTACCATGAATTTGGCCCTCCTCCCTAAGGGAACAATATACACTTCAGCAGGCAGTAGATTCAAGAGGCATGCCATGCTAATCCTTCAAACTGCAAGACTTGCAAGCATTAACAATGGCTACTTGAGTGTTCACAAAAAAAAACACTGTACGTGCACAGTATGTACATGTACATACAGTGACCATTCTTTAACGTTCAATGTTGCACTACACAACCGTATCCACGACTCATTTATTGATCTCACTGTACAGTGTACGTGCATGGACCCTATCCGAGGATGCCACATCCGTGTGTGCTGAATTTTTAGGACCAGAAATCTGTACGGGATGAGGGTACCGTAACCGTGGTAAGTGCGCACAATATGACAACAACATGGGTTGCCATGGCCGAGCGGTCTAGCACATCAGACTTGTGTTCTGATGGCTGAGTCGTCAGAATGTGGGTTCAAATCCTGGCCGCGACCATGGTACTTGTATCCTCGAGCAAGACACTTCACTGTACAGTGCTCCTCTTCACCCAGGAGTATAAATGGGTACATATGAGGGTAGAGGTTGATATTGTGGTTGAAAAAGCTTCCGATGCACTACAGTAGCTCGGGCCTGTATACTCCCCAAGGAGCTGAGAAAGTATAAGGATTGATATTGGCCCAATGACCAGGGATAATAATGTAAAAGCGCCTTGTATCCTTTGGCAATTTGGCGCTCTATAAATCCAGTTATTATTATTATTATTAACAACCTTGGTCAAGGTTATTCAGAGCCAGATGTAGCAGTGGGAGTGCGTGGTTATTTTGTTTGTGCTATAAGTGTACTTCCCCTTCCGTTTGTCAAAGGAAAGTGAGGATATGTTTTGTTGTTTTTTCTGTTTAGGACCTAGTGTTTACATCACAGAAAACCTACCAGTAGAAGATCCTCAATAGTGACGAAAGTGAGGATATGTTTTTGGTAGAAGATCCTCAATAGTGACGAAAGTGAGGATATGTTTTTGGTTTTTTTCTGTTTAGGACCTACAATGTAGTGTTTACATTATTACAGAAAACCTACCAGTAGAAGATCCTCAATAGTGACGAAAGTGAGGATATGTTTTTGGTTTTTCTGTTTAGGACCTTGTGTTTACATTACAGAAAACCTACATGTACCAGTAGAAGATCCTCAATAGTGACGAAAGTGAGGATATGTTTTTGGTTTTTTCGGTTTAGGACCTAGTGTTTACATTACAGAAAACCTACCAGTAGAAGATCCTCAATAGTGACGAAAGTGAGGATATGTTTTTGGTTTTTTCTGTTTAGGACCTAGTGTTTACATTACAGAAAACCTACCAGTAGAAGATCCTCAATAGTGACGAAAGTGAGGATATGTTTTTGTTTTTTTCTGTTTAGGACCTAGTGTTTACATTACAGAAAATCTACCAGTAGAAGATCCTCAATAGTGACGAAAGTGAGGATATGTTTTTTCCCGTTAAGGCCCAATTTATGGACATACAGGAAACAACAAACGGCTAATTTTGTTCTCAGGCCAAAAACAAGTCTCCGGTTTATGGTCTCCACACGCGTCGCCTCAGACCCACACGTCAGCATTTTTAATTTTTAGTTTTTTTGCTATGAAACGATGTCCAATTGCAGCCAAAATTGCTGGATTGATTGGAATTCTGCCGTGCTGTGTTTTAAATGACTTTTTCACCTAGGGGTATGAACATTTGCCCGATTTGTGAGGCCTCTCTTAGCCACCATACTTTGTGTCTGGCAAATTTGGTCCCAGCGTATAAAATGCATCACATATTTCCCTGTTGGAAAAAAAAAGAAAGATGGCCGAAAAAAAAAAAACGTGTCACCGTAACGATTTTGAATCCGATCAATAACCAGAAACCTAATGTTTCAGCTTAGTGCAAAAAGTATGTTGTTTCGACGGCCAAATTCCTGGCATTCATGAGATTCTACAAAATTCCCAAGATTGTTTTGACTGTTGACCCAAATGTGCACACGGGCATTTTTGACTGTTTTTTTACTGTCATTTTGACCACCCCTGAAGACAATACTTTTACCAGTCAAAAACAGTCAACTCATTTGACCTGTAAATGTACTTAGTACATGTAAGGTTTAAGGTTTAAGTGCACTAGATATACCTTGGCAAGTATATCAACATTTTGACTGATTTTGACCCTTGTAGTAGTAGGAGGGTTAATGTACTTACTACACGTAAGGTTTGACAGTGTTTGACTTTTTAAGTGCACTAGATATACCTTGGCAAGTATATCAACATTTTGACTGATTTTGACACTTGTAGTAGTAGTAGGAGGGTTACTGTGTAATTTATAATCAAACAATGTACATAGTTACGTTAATAAACAGAACTGAACTGTTGTTCAGTGTGGTTGTAACATTTATAGACAATATCTGAGAATGTAAGGTCAATCTTGCAGTATTTTTGTTGTAAGCTACATGTACATGTAGACAAGTAAAAAAAAAATAGTTGCCTGATTCTGGTCATTGGTCGTCTTCAAAGTCAGTGCGTGACACACTTTTATTTTTTCCAACAGGGAAAATACGTGATACATTGTGCAGAGACTAAATTACCCACATACAAAGTATGGTGGCTAATAAGAGAGGCCTCACAAATTGGGCAAATGTTCATACCCCTATGTGAAAAAGTTGTTTAAAACACAGCACGGCAGAAATCCAATTGATCCAGCAATTTTGGCTGCAATTGGACAAAAAAAAAGAAAATTAAAAATGCGAGATCAGAAACCGGAGAGTTATTTTAGTCCCTAGCTTGCATTACGCACATCAGCCTTCATGTGTGTATTGTGGTATTCATGTAGCTTACATTACACACATCAGCCTTCATGTGTGTATTGTGGTATTCATGTAGCTTACATTACACACATCAGCCTTCATGTGTGTATTGTGGTATTCATGTAGCTTGCATTACGCACATCAGCCTTCATGTGTGTATTGTGGTATTCTTGTAGCTTGCATTACACACATCAGCCTTCATGTGTGTATTGTGGTATTCATGTAGCTTGCATTACGCACATCAGCCTTCATGTGTGTATTGTGGTATTCATGTAGCTTGCATTACGCACATCAGCCTTCATGTGTGTATTGTGGTATTCATGTAGCTTGCATTACGCACATCAGCCTTCATGTGTGTATTGTGGTATTCATGTAGCTTGCATTACGCACATCAGCCTTCATGTGTGTATTGTGGTATTCATGTAGCTTGCATTACGCACATCAGCCTTCATGTGTGTATTGTGGTATTCATGTAGCTTGCATTACGCACATCAGCCTTCATGTGTGTATTGTGGTATTCTTGTAGCTTGCATTACACACATCAGCCTTCATGTGTGTATTGTGGTATTCATGTAGCTTGCATTACGCACATCAGCCTTCATGTGTGTATTGTGGTATTCATGTAGCTTGCATTACGCACATCAGCCTTCATGTGTGTATTGTGGTATTCATGTAGCTTGCATTACGCACATCAGCCTTCATGTGTGTATTGTGGTATTCATGTAGCTTGCATTACGCACATCAGCCTTCATGTGTGTATTGTGGTATTCATGTAGCTTGCATTACGCACATCAGCCTTCATGTGTGTATTGTGGTATTCATGTAGCTTGCATTACGCACATCAGCCTTCATGTGTGTATTGTGGTATTCATGTAGCTTGCATTACGCACATCAGCCTTCATGTGGGTATTGTGGTATTCATGTAGCTTGCATTACGCACATCAGCCTTCATGTGTGTATTGTGGTATTCATGTTGCTTGCATTACGCACATCAGCCTTCATGTGTGTATTGTGGTATTCATGTAGCTTGCATTACGCACATCAGCCTTCATGTGTGTATTGTGGTATTCATGTAGCTTGCATTACGCACATCAGCCTTCATGTGTGTATTGTGGTATTCATGTAGCTTGCATTACGCACATCAGCCTTCATGTGTGTATTGTGGTATTCATGTAGCTTGCATTACGCACATCAGCCTTCATGTGTGTATTGTGGTATTCATGTAGCTTGCATTACGCACATCAGCCTTCATGTGTGTATTGTGGTATTCATGTCTATGATGAATAAGGGAGACTTTTTTTAGGCCCTAGCTTGCATTACACACATCAGCCTTCATGTGTGTATTGTGGTATTCATGTCTATGATGAATAATGGATTAAAAATCACCTGGGAGTCCCTTTGTGTGGTCTCTAGGGATTAACAAAGTCTTAACCCTCCTACTACTACAAGGGTCAAAATCTGTCAAACTTCTGTCTGGTATTGTTCATAGTAGTCAAAATGACAGTAACAACCAGTCAAAAATGCCCCTGTGTGCACATTTGGGTCAAAAGTCAAAACAGGCAGTTGACTGGTTTTGACCTCTACAGCAACTTCCCACTAAAGTGCAGCAATAGTAGGAGGGTAATCTCCTGTACTGTGATCCTGTGGATATTTGGAGGTTGGGTAAAATTTTCTTCCCTTATTTTGTTTTCATGTCTTACCATAGTTCCAGTCACATTTGTTTTCATGTCTTACCATAGTTCCAGTCACATTTGTTTTCATGTCTTACCATAGTTCCGGTCACATTTGTTTTCATGTCTTACCATAGTTCCAGTCACATTTGTTTTCATGTCTTACCATAGTTCCAGTCACATTTGTTTTCATGTCTTACCATAGTTCCGGTCACATTTGTTTTCATGTCTTACCATAGTTCCGGTCACATTTGTTTTCATGTCTTACCATAGTTCCAGTCACATTTGTTTTCATGTCTTACCATAGTTCCAGTCACATTTGTTTTCATGTCTTACCATAGTTCCAGTCACATTTGTTTTCATGTCTTACCATAGTTCCAGTCACATTTGTTTTCATGTCTTACCATAGTTCCAGTCACATCTGTTTTAGATGAGTTGTCTGTTACATTTGGAATTCCACAGAGTTGCAAAGCAAAGATATCGTCTATATCTGACTGCTGGATGAGGGAATCAAAGAACGGAAGGACAGAACTATCCGGCTGAAAGGAAGCAGAAGTCTAAATATTATTTTTTGCTGTTTTTAACCCTCCTACCATTTGAAACCATTCAAAATTTCCACTTTCATAAATGCCCATTGGTTTTGTACACACATGGTGATACCATTTGAACAGTGTTGGTAGCAAGCTTTACTACCATTCAAATCCATTCAAATGCATAGAGGGTCCATTGATTCACCACTTAGAAGTATCCAAACAAGGTTTTGTATTAGCTGTACTTCCATTTGGAAAGATCCAAACAAGGTTTTGTATTAGCTGACCTACCATTCAAAACCATTTGGGGGAATCAATACTGTACACAGTTATATCACCATTCAAAACCACAAAAGCGAATGGTTTCAAATGGTGCGTCAACTTGTATGAAAAAGGTGCCAAAAGTAGGAGGGTTAATGGTAATAATAAGAGTGAGGGTTCTGAGAAGAACTTTCAGTTAACTCGACGTTTCAATCAGTATGCTCTGATCTCCGGAAGACGATCTCCGGAAGACGATCTCTGGAAGACGATCTCTGGAATACGAGTAGAGCATACTGATCGAAACATTGAGTTAACAAAAGAATCTTCTCTCACTCCTCAAAAGAGATTATTTCAATACACGGTGTCACTGCAAGGGTCAAAATCAGTCAAAATGGTGATATCCTGTCAAACCATACATGTAGTAAGTACATTTACAGGTCAAAATGAGACAACCGTTTTTGACTGGTAAAAGCATTGTCTTGTATTGTTCAGGGTGGTCAAAATTACAGTAAAAACCAGTCAAAATGCCCCTGTGTGATCAGTTGTTTAAACAGTCAAAACAGGCAGTGTTGGACTTTTAAGTGCGCTAGATATACCTTGCCAAGTAAATCAACATTTTGACTGATTTTAACCCTTACAGTCACAGAAGGGTTAAGTTCACAAAAGTTGTTGAGCTCAATGTACATACCCTTGTATATCTGCATACCCAAGTCCAAGAATTCCCTGCCAGTTTGATTCATTGATAAAAACTCTTCTGAGTAGGTTATGCTAGCGACGTTGACCATGACTGATATGTTAGGGTGTGACATGGGTATCGTCGCCAAGTCCTCCCCCAACTCCCCTCTCCATTCTCCCTGAGTATATGGGACATAGACCTTCCTGTTGAGGTTATGGTAGGTTGATGACCTAAATAAAGAGGTCAAAAGGTCAGGAGTAAAAGGTCAATGTAAAAGCTTCTATTATTAAAATCAAGGGAAGGTACAACACTACCTGGGCCCAATTTCACAGAGCTGCAAACCAGACAATTTTGCTTAGTAAATATTTTCACTGATGCGCTTTTTTTTGCTTTTTTCTTATTTTGTTTCCTGACAGGGAAATATGTGATACATGTATACCCGGGGAGCATATTGTATAGTATGGTGGCTAAGAGAGGCCTCACAAATCGAGAAAACGTTCATAGCCCTAAGTCAAAAAGTTTTTTAAAAAGTTTAAAACACAGCACGGCAGAAATCCAATCGATCCAATTGGACATTGTTTTATAGCAACAACAAAAAAAGAAAAGAAAAAAAAAGAAAAGAAAAAAAATTAAAAAAATTAAAATGCCACCGCACAGGTCTGAGGCTTTTTTGGGGGGCCTAAGCTAACTTGAAGTTGGTAAAGGTACTTAACAATCATCCAAATGGAAACTTTTTCCATCGGTCGTTTTTTTCTTTAACAATTTGTCAAAATGTACAAAATGTACAAATATTTTAGCAAATGTATTTTCTTATTTTAGGAAATAGATTTCCAATTTTAAAGGCCCTTTAACCCTAACCCCTTAGGTATTCTGGCTAGTAACCTTCCTGAATCCTCCAAAATCCATCAGTGCACTTTTGGAAACATGCCCTTGACTTCAAAAGGCACCATGCATTTTCATTGATCTTTCATATTCAGCACTTATGGCCTGTACTTCTTGCCAGGTACATGTACATGTAGTAATTTTGCCCCATTTGATGAGGTGAAAGTACCAGCTTGTAACAGTGCTGAATTTCCCCCCAAAAGTACCCCTTGGAGGATTATGCAGGATTTGGGGTGGTTAGGGTTAAAGTTGAATCAATTTAGATTGATATTTCTTTACTTACTCCTCTATATGAAAATACTTGTTAATCATTTTATTCGGTGACGCAGCTACAGCAAAATTACTACTTCCAGTGTCCACTAGAACATTCAACTGCAATGGAAAAAGAAATACATGAAGATAGTCAAAACTCTACTTGGATTATTAAATATCAATAATTCTTACTAATTTTTACTTCCTCATGAAAATACTTATTGTACAAGGAGACCCTTCTCCTTGTCTTCCAGTCTCTCCACAGCACAGCACCATCATACATCCAGGACTTAATACACCTCTTTGAACCACCCAGACAACTTTGCTCTGCCAGCACCAAGCTCCTAAATATCCCACGTGCTCGACACTCTTGGGGAGATCGGTCCTTTTCAAGATCTGGTTCTGTCTCTGTGGAACACACTCCCTCTCAATCTCAGTATATAAAAGCACATACATGTATTCAGAATTTAAGACTAAGTTAAAAACACACCTTTTGTTAAAGTATCACTCTGTATACATGTAGATTTGCCAACATTGCGCTTTTGCAGTTCATTCACTATTGCGCCAGGAGTGTCAAATTTTGACAGACATGGCGCATTATAAATGTTCACTATTATTATTAAGTAACAACAACAACAGGTATCAATTCAATCTCATCAGATTGGGTAAAAAAAAAAGCAATTTGCCAGCTGGCCAGGTCTGGATATAATTTTCTGTTCATATCTGTGGTAAATATGAGATGGAGACAGATACATGTATACATGTAAACTCTTGGCTCTGCTTATTTTGGCCACTTTGAATCAATTGGTCCATTGGATAGCCACTTTGAATCAACTGGTCCATCGGATAGCCACTTTGAATCAACTGGTCCACTGGATAGCCACTTTGAATCGACTGGTCCACTGGATAGCCACTTTGAATCAACTGGTCCACTGGATAGCCACTTTGAATCAACTGGTCCACTGGATAGCCACTTTGAATCAACTGGTCCATTGGATAGCCACTTTGAATCAACTGGTCCATTGGATAGCCACTTTGAATCAATTGGTCCACTGGATAGCCACTTTGAATCAACTGGTCCATTGGATAGCCACTTTAAATCAACTGGTCCACTGGATAGCCACTTTGAATCAACTGGTCCACTGGATAGCCACTTTGAATCAACTGGTCCACTGGATAGCCACTTTGAATCAACTGGTCCACTGGATAGCCACTTTAAATCAACTGGTCCACTGGATAGCCACTTTGAATCAACTGGTCCACTGGATAGCCACTTTGAATCAACTGGTCCACTGGATAGCCACTTTGAATCAACTGGTCCACTGGATAGCCACTTTGAATCAACTGGTCCATTGGATAGCCACTTTGAATCAATTGGTCCATTGGATAGCCACTTTGAATCAACTGGTCCACTGGATAGCCACTTTGAATCAACTGGTCCATTGGATAGCCACTTTGAATCAACTGGTCCACTGGATAGCCACTTTGAATCAACTGGTCCACTGGATAGCCACTTTGAATCAACTGGTCCACTGGATAGCCACTTTGAATCAACTGGTCCACTGGATAGCCACTTTGAATCAACTGGTCCATTGGATAGCCACTTTGAATCAACTGGTCCATTGGATAGCCACTTTGAATCAACTGGTCCACTGGATAGCCACTTTGAATCAACTGGTCCATTGGATAGCCACTTTGAATCAACTGGTCCACTGGATAGCCACTTTGAATCAACTGGTCCATCGGATAGCCACTTTAAATCAACTGGTCCATCGGATAGCCACTTTGAATCAACTGGTCCACTGGATAGCCACTTTGAATCAACTGGTCCATTGGATAGCCACTTTGAATCAACTGGTCCATTGGATAGCCACTTTGAATCAACTGGTCCATCGGATAGCCACTTTGAATCAACTGGTCCATTGGATAGCCACTTTGAATCAACTGGTCCATTGGATAGTCACTTTAAATCAACTGGTCCACTGGATAGCCACTTTGAATCAACTGGTCCACTGGATAGCCACTTTGAATCAACTGGTCCACTGGATAGCCACTTTGAATCAACTGGTCCACTGGATAGCCACTTTGAATCAACTGGTCCACTGGATAGCCACTTTGAATCAACTGGTCCACTGGATAGCCACTTTGAATCAACTGGTCCACTGGATAGCCACTTTGAATCAACTCGTCCACTGGATAGCCACTTTGAATCAACTGGTCCACTGGATAGCCACTTTGAATCAACTGGTCCATTGGATAGCCACTTTGAATCAACTGGTCCATTGGATAGCCACTTTGAATCAATTGGTCCACTGGATAGCCACTTTGAATCAACTGGTCCATTGGATAGCCACTTTAAATCAACTGGTCCACTGGATAGCCACTTTGAATCAACTGGTCCACTGGATAGCCACTTTGAATCAACTGGTCCACTGGATAGCCACTTTGAATCAACTGGTCCACTGGATAGCCACTTTGAATCAATTGGTCCATTGGATAGCCACTTTGAATCAACTGGTCCACTGGATAGCCACTTTGAATCAACTGGTCCACTGGATAGCCACTTTGAATCAACTGGTCCATTGGATAGCCACTTTAAATCAACTGGTCCATCGGATAGCCACTTTGAATCAACTGGTCCATTGGATAGCCACTTTGAATCATTGGTCCATTGGATAGCCACTTTTACACAGATGTTTCATGAAATAGTGATGTACACATTGTATGTGTAAGCTACAAGTATACTTTATATATTAACCCTGCTACTATTGCAAGGGTCAAAATCAGTCAATATGTTCATACTTGCCAAGGTATAGTGCACTTACGGTAACAGTCAAACAACTGTCAAACCTTACATGTACATGTACAAGTAAGTACATTTACAGGTTAAAATGAGTCAACCGTTTTTGACTGGTAAAAGCATTGTCTGGTATTGTTTAGGGTGGTCAAAATAACAGTAAAATCCAGTCAAAAATGCCCCTGTGTGCACATTTGGGTCAACAGTCAAAACAGGCAGTTGACTGATTTTGACCTCTATAGCAGCTTGCCACAAAAGTGCAGAAGTAGGAGGGTTAAGGAAATGATTTAGGCTTGGTTTGGTTTATTTGCTCATTCAACATCATAGTAAAGTACAATACAATCAATAGAAACAAAATGTCAAGACAGAAAACAAAAGTGGTTGATAAACCATGATATAACCCATAAATCTATACAGGATTGTTCCCAATGAGGTCCTTGAATAAAAAGATTGGATCTAAACAAAATAGAAATGGCATTAAACAATTACAAGATAATATCAAATATTGCGATACCTTTTTTATTCGATTACGACATCAAGAACCTTTTCAAGTTATCGAGTTATACATGTATGTAAATCAACAAATCGTGTTTAAAAAATATATCGTGATAAAAAAAAAATCTCCATTGTGAGTCAAGTAAGAAATTCCATGAAGACAAGATTAGGTCAGTCTTTTCAGCTTTCAGAATTGAGAAACAATTTTAAGCGAACTACGTGTACTTCAGAAGCACATGCACACTATGCAAACGAATTTGTGATTTACGGTGATGCTTGATAGAGGGGTACATACCTGTGGTTATCAGCTCTAAAGCAATCATGCATGAATGAAAAAAATAATAATCGCGATACTATCAAAAATTTTGAAAATGTTGGCCGATATATCGTAGATGAAAAAAACAAAAAACAAAATCGCCCATGCTTAACAACCAGATAAAAATCACAAAAACTTGCAAACATTTCAGACAAGGGCAAGAAATGGAATTGAAAGATCTCACTCAGAGACTCATTACAGATGGTAAGAGGAGGGATATACATGTACATGTAAAAATCAAGATTTAAAAAAAAGAATAAAAAAACATTGTAGATCTTGAATACAATTTGACAAAAGAACATACATTTCTTTCTATAAAAAAACATCCTTGTGTTTATACATATGTACCACAGTAACCTACATGTACAGTGTAGGGTTTGTGTAAGTGTACCCTTGAAAAAAATTCAGCCTTAACTTGGAATAAACACATTTACAATTACACTACGTATTTCTGTACAATCTACATGTAAGAGAACACAATTTAATCAGGATTATGAATATTTTCACTGGTAACAAGAACTGTATCAGAAAGGTTGTTACTTAGCAACCAGTTGTTACCAAGCGCATGTACACTTTACCATCAATGAATTACTGGGTCAAATTAATCACACTGTAATATTATAAACAGCTCCACAAGTCAATCAATACCTCCAGCGTAATTACACACACGCCCGCCACTATTGACATCGTCTAAAAACGTGAGGCCTTACATGTAGGCTTGTGTGCAATACAGCCTACTGTATACTCACTATCGGTAATCTCAAAAATAAATAAATTAAAAAAATATTCCAGTTTTACTCAAAGAGATTTACTCTAATCCATTCTTTATGACTTTATTCACTTTTAAGATTTATGAGACATCCATGATACCGACAAAAATAACATTTGACTTTAAAAACATCTGAAAATGCACCCAGCTTATTCACAAAGACACAAATTTATGTACATGTACAATGTACAAGTTGCAAATGATATCCGACATGTCATTGGAGGTTCAATACACATGGCATGGGTAGCTGCATAAAGAGTTGCATGCACTTTTGTATAGTCAGTTATCCGGCACAAAAAACAAGTCATACTTTCCTCCTTAATAAAAAAATGTCAATTTGTTGATTGACTGGCACCGTGACCGCTTGGCACCGTGACCGCTTGGCACCGTGACCGCTTGGCACCGTGACCGATTGCCATACTTGATGGACTGATCCATGCCACTTGACCAATTCGCCCCAAATAAGGCCTTCCTGAAAAAGTTACTCTGAATCAAAAAGCAAAAAAAAAATGCCACTTTGAAATCACCTCCCTGATAATTTCCCATACCAAGCGGTTTGAACACTAAATGGTCAAATTCACCCCTGTATTCGCTCAGCACACATCGTAGCCCTCTAGTGGTGAATTTGTACCCAGTGTCTTGATGATAGCCACTTTTGCGTCATGTGTGCGTTGTGCGTACACTTTATGTGCGTATGTTATGGTACTACACGTGCATTTACTTCTACTAGTCAATGATCGCTGGAGATATTCCACGTGTACGCACATCAACTGCAAAATACACAACGCGCGACACACTATCGCTGTGACCTGTCACCACAAAATGAGCTTAAAGTCGGAAATTTAAACAATTGAGTTATTGGTATTTCTGGATTCAGTAGAACAAGAGCTTTCCAATGATATATAACACTTGGAGTTACATCAATCCCCCAGACCACCAGAGGGGGATTTGCGGCTTTGTTTCCGTTTTTGTTTCAAGTTGTTTGTCAGAACACGATAAAAGCTACCAACGAAATTGGCCTGAAATTGAGGTTTTTAATTGTGTGATCCAACTGAAAATTTGGAATTCGATATAAGGAGATTTACAAATTACAAATTATGTATACATTGTAATAACAACAAAAATGAGACCTCCCCTCCGATTTTTCACTTTTCCTGCTGTACTGTGAAATGGTATAGTGCGACTTTACGCTCATTTCGTTGTAACAGGTCACATACATGTATGCCCTCAACAGCTCATGCACGCTGCGAATAGACAGAAAATTCCTGAAAGATGTTCATGTGTATCAGAAAACCAAGCATTGTACACAGAGTCTCATTGAGTTTCTTTCCGCTACTGTACTACATACTGTAATATGCCGCGATGTAAACAAAGATTGAATTTGGCCGTTTCTAATTTTTTTTAAAAAGGGCTTGAGAAAATGGCCTTTTAACCGCAAGTTATTGTAAAAATATAAATTTTATTCAGTTTTCTGATGAATTTATCTCTTGGCAAATGGGGAATCTCAACTGTGAGTGAAATTAGAATATATGAAACTCTTTGAAACTTACTTATTGTAAAACCCACTCAAAGACTTAACCCTCCTACAATCAGTGCAAACAACCCATTCAGGCCACTCCAAGCCATTAGCTGTTGTCAGTGGCCTCCTATGGTTACCCTTCTGTGCACTGTCACACCACTGAGATTGCAGGGTAAGGTGGTCTCCCATTGATACATTGCAGGCCATACTAATATGACACACAGTTGATTTTGTAAGATTACTTGGAAAGGACAGCAGGCTTGTACATGTATGTACTGAAGGCTGCTCAAGAGCAGAATTTTGTGGATCGGAGTGGCCTCCATGTGTAGGAGGGTTTTAATTAATGTCCCTTTAAAACCTCACCATGTTCAATGCAACAAGATGCAACAACAGTAATAAATGGTTGCATCTTGTTGCCCTCAGCAGAGAACAAAAGAATCATTGTTCTAGTTGATGGATCTTGTTGTGTTATGCAGACTGCACACTTTCTGTTGTTGCATTGTGTTGCCCTCAGCAGAGAACAAAAGAATCATTGTTCTAGTTGATGGATCTTGTTGTGTTATGCAGACTGCACACTTTCTGTTGTTGCATTGTGTTGCATTCAGCAGGGTGTCTGTGAAATACCTGTAGGAATGTAGGGTTAAATGGACAATATCATCACGATGATCAGAGCAGACTGTCAACAGGGCATGGAATCGGTGTCCTACACAGTGACTGAAAAATACTGGCTCATTTATGTAGCAGCAACGGTAATATGACCTTAACATGTGGGGTATTATTTTCAGTCACTGAGTTAATCTAAAACAAACACTCTGATTCCATGCCCTGTTGATCACGAGTGATGATATTGTGCCTTTAAACTGTTTCAAACAATTTACCTTTTGTTTTGGTGTTCCCAGTTCAATTTCCACATAGAATCCTAACCCTGGCTTTCCTCTTAGATTGTCTCTTGGTGGTTCATAAACACCATCTGTGACCTTTGACCTGACCTCATCATTGACCTGATGTAGAGAAGTGTGTAGTGGGAGTCGGAGTACTTCGGCTTGAATGAACACAAAATTAACACAGACATGCAACAGCAGTAGGATCCATGTACTGAAGACCGTTAATAAATCCACCATTTTGAAGCCTATACAGTTCTAATGATGGTGAAACTGTGTCATTAACTGTTTCATGAAACTTAAAGTTTTATCAATAATTCTGTCATTCCTTCATCATCTCCAAACCACAAGATCTGTTAGAGTTAGAGAAGACACAAAAATAAAAACCACTGTCAAATTAAACATTGAAGAGTACAACATTCCTGCAGTGTCATGGCCACTTAAAGGGACATCATCAACAGGGCATGGAATCAGAGTGCTAGTTAAATTAGATAATTAAACTCAGTGACTGAAAATAATACCCCACATGATAAGGTCACACCTATAAATTACCGTTGCTGCTGCATAAATGAGCCAGTAATGTTCAGTCACTGTTTTCATCTTAAACTAGGACACCGATTCAATATCCTAAATGGAAATCTGCACTGATTGTGATGATACTGAACAAAATAAGACACACATGAAATTTCACAAAACTGAGCCATCACACAATAGCTGATTATGCTTGGGTGCATAAATTCTAATTATATAAGTGTGGCTGTTTGCAAGTTTGAAATAAATAAAAAAATCATAAGTTTACATACAGTACATGTGTGCACTGAGACCACAGGGCACAGTAATAATCAGAATTTTTCTTTGAAATTAATTATAAACAGAATAATACTTTGTACACATCCTCGTATTCAAGGGTAGTAATTTTTCCATAACGCAAGGTTGTTTTACAAGTCAATGCGCATGCGCGCAGTAATTTCGATTCTAAGGCTAATTGTATACAGTAATATTTTTTTATTATGCAAATCGCCCCACACAAGGCCAATGGCCACTCCAAGGTGGGGGCTACTAAGTCATTGAGTTGTTACAACGACTCCACACTGAAGAAACCAGCCCCTCGCACCGAAACAAGACAAGTTAATAACCAGCCTCTTCACGGTGCGAATAGGACTGGGAGGGGTAGCTAGTCAGAACAAGGCAGTTGTTAAACTGCCTCTGCCCCTATAAGCAAGTATGGTTAAGTGTCTTGCTCAAGGACACAAGTGTCGCGACCGGGATGCGAACCCACATTCTGCTGCTAACACCAGAACTTGAGTCCAGTAAGCTAGACCGCTAGGCCACGACACTCCACAAATATACGGTATTAACTGTATACAGTACATTTATAACAATTTTCACGAAGTCATTTTGGGAAAGAATGTCGAACCCAATCAAAACTTTTGCAAAATATCCAGGCATGTGATTTTAGCAGGGAAAGAATGTCGTATCCAACTGCCACTTTTTAAGTGTTTTTTTTAAATTCTTTTGCAACCACTAACCAGTTAAAAAATGATTCTATCAATTTTTTGGGGTACAGAAAGCGAAAACTATTCATCTTTAAAATCCACTTTTATGATGGTTTTCAGACTTGATTTCCCTTCTAAAAAAAATCCTCCCCTTCAGGAAATAGCAGGATCCTATTAGGCCAAGTAAAAAAAAATACCAGTTGATCGTCCCCGCCCGCATCCTTTTTTGAGGCCGCATCCTTTTTTTTATTTTTTTTTATTTTTTTATACTTGTCCACAAAAAGAGTAAATTTTTCATGTATTTTTACTTGGGTTTAACAAAATACATCAAACATTGTTTAACATGAATATTTTTACTCAACTACTTGTTCGATAGCTATAAAAAAAAAAAGTTGGCGGTGATTTCAAACTGAAAAATTGGTGGCCATTTTGAATTTAAATGCTTGGCGGCTATCTTGGGAAAAAAAATTAAAAAATAAATAAAAAGGCCCTCATCCTCCTCTTTTTGAAAAAAACAGGACGATCAACTGGTATTTTTTTTTTTACTTGGCCTTATAGTTGCCACTGCGCTTGTACAATGACTGTGTTGGTCACTGGGGAGTTGACAAGATCAGACTGACATGACTGAGAAAGTCATCGTTTATGCCTGATTTTTCATGAAATAAATATCCTGGAATAATTTGAAGTATATGTCCATCATCGTCCATATGTTCTCCACCTTACTGGGTAGGTAAGATTACATTATTGGTTATATTGAATGAGAAAAAGTGGCAGTGACAGTAGAGAAAAACAAGTTGCCCGAAATTGGTTCTCCCTTGAACCTTTCTCACTTAACGAAGGTTGACATACAAGTTGTGCGATAAGGTTCTTTTCAGAACCTGTACCTCAGCTTCGCGATAGTTGAGATAAACACATGGTGTTACCGCAAACCGAAACGATATCGATATTCCACCATCCAAAGCCTCAAATCTTATAGCCTCGAAGCATGACGATAGATCTTCAGCGCAACTCCTGTATCCAATGAAATCATTCATTTGAAATAAATATCCTGGAATAATTTGAAGTATACGTATGTATGTCCATCATCATCCATATGTTCTCCACCTTACTGGGTAGGTACGATTACATTATTGCAATATTGGTTACAATGAATGAGAACAAGTGGCGGTCAGATACTTGCCCCACCAGTGTGGCACGGACACGCCCCCTTGGCCTATCCTTAGCCACACGTTGGTCGTACTCGCTAATCTATGGTTTTTTCTAAATTCCAGGCGCTGAAATTTACGATATTTGCAACCATTTTGACAGACTACGTTCCTTACATGCTTAACTATCTAGGCGCCCCCCCCCCCCCCCCAAAAAATGGTGATTTCACTTACATTAAAATTTCGTGACATACATGTTTGTATAGGCCCGAAAAATTACAAGACGATACTACTACTAGTAGTACTAGTACTAGTACTACTAGTCATTGTGCAGGTACGGAAGCGTTAAAGGGCCACAACCAAAAATTTTTTTTCAAGTTACTAAATCGCCGCGGCGAAATAGTAACTCGCCGCGGCGAGATAGTAACTTGAAATTGTTTTTTGGTTGTGGCCCTTTAACGCTTCCGTATGCAGGTTTCTACGAGGACGGCCATCTTGAAACATGAAGAGTGTTCAACGGGAAAACAACTTGTGCGCGCAACAATTTTACGACGGCCGTTTTATGTGTGCACATACTTGCTGTATTTTAGCGCGCACTGCGGTGTCGCCGATATAAACTTTCAAGAAACGAACATCGAGCAGTTTTATCAAATTAACCGTACTGCATGGTAAGTTCATCCCCTTTTAACTATTAATTATATACCAGGTTATTTAACTGTGCTTGCATTGCACATAAAATATAACAATATAACAATATAACAATATTATATGGTTCCACCATTTTTGTAAATCCATAAAAAACAAAACAAAAAACAAAACAAAACAAAAACAAAAAAAATCCAAAAAACACCCAGAATGATTGTTTTATCTGACAAAATATCTGTGAATATAGTCTATGTAATATCTATGTAATATAGTACAGGTAATATTTTGGAGTAATTGTAGAATGCCCCGCGTTTTCGGAGTGACCCCAAAAATTACCTGGCTACACGGTCGAGTTTGCGGAACGCAATCAGTCGGTCGGTCTGTTTGAACTGATGTGATAATTCATGGTGCGGTTTAATGTAGGGGACCAGTCTATCAGCCATCCTGCAGAGGGGATGGTCGGTGAAGTGGTTGTTATGTTTCGCTTGAGGGCAGCAAGAACATTCGTTGTTGCGTTCAAAAGTATGGGGGATTGGAAAATAGTCCAAGTCCAAAGTGTCTGTGGTACAGTGGCTACGCGGCTACTTTGGCTACATTAACTGTTCTTATGAAACACGTGTAAAAGCAGTCTTGCCTGCAAAAGCAATGAGAGGATTGGAAAATAGTCTAAGTCCAAAGTGTATGTGGTACAGTGGCTACGCGGCTACTTTGGCTACATTAACTGTTCTATATGAAACACGTGTAAAAACAGTCTTGCGTTGTAAAAGCAATGGGAGGATTGGAAAATAGTCTAAGTCCAAAGTGTATGTGGTACAGTGGCTACGCGGCTACTTTGGCTACATTAACTGTTCTATATGAAACACGTGTAAAAACAGTCTTGCGTGTAAAAGCAATGGGAGGATTGGAAAATGGTCTAAGTCCAAAGTGTCTGTGGTACAGTGGCTACGCGGCTACTTTGGCTACAGTGATTGTTCTATATGAAACACGTGTAAAAGCAGTCTTGCGTGCAAAAGCAATGGGAGGATTGGAAAATGTTCTAAGTCCAAAGTGTCTGTAGTAAAGTGGCTACGCGGCTACTTTGGCTACAGTGATTGTTCTATATGAAATACGTGTAAAAACAGTCTTGCGTGCAAAAGCAATGGGAGGATTGGAAAATGGTCTAAGTCCAAAGTGTCTGTAGTAAAGTGGCTACGCGGCTACTTTGGCTACAGTGATTGTTCTATATGAAACACGTGTAAAAGCAGTGTTGCTTGAAAAGCAATGGGAGGATTGGAAAATGGTCTAAGTCCAAAGTGTCTGTAGTAAAGTGGCTACGCGGCTACTTTGGCTACAGCGACTGTTAAATATGAAACACGTGTAAAAGCAGGCTTGCGTGCAAAAGCAATGGGAGGATTGGAATAATAGTGCAAGTCCAAAGTGTCTGTGGTACAGTGGGTACGCGGCTACTGTAGGTACAGTGATATGCCCATTTGAAACGTGTGTAGAAGCAGTTTGCTTGTAAAGGAATGGGAGGTTGTAATAATAATTTATAAGTTGTTATGGGCCATGACGACATGAAGTAATTTTAAACAAAGAAATTTACAGTTTTAGAAGAGGATGTAATTATGTTGTAAAGAAAGCAATTTATTACAGCATTTTAATAAACATAAAACAATATTAATTTAATGGTTGCGTTGCATTGTAACAATGGATGGTGTATGAAATAACAACATAATGATATTCGGTTTGTAGAATGTTATTTGTATAACTTACGAGGGCTGAGATGAGAAGAACATGGAGAAGTCAGATATTTTCCCGACGGCCTTAATTAAATGTGGGATTTGAATAGGAAAGTCGCATGTTCTAAAATATGTAAAGAGGGAAGAATGTAATTCATGAATTATGTAAAGTAAATGTATGACATTACTTAGTAGCATGTTAAAAATATGCAATTAATTAAATTGTGATATAATTGGAACTTCTAATTACAGGCTGCAAACACAATCAAGATGGCCGCTGTATGTGGCGGCCTTTATTTCCATTATGAATTGAACACTATCACGTGACACATCACTGTCACTTTTCTGGAAAGTAAATCAAGAACAATTGGAAGTTATGTTTAAAAAGTCAAATAAATCATTTTAAAAAAAATCCGATTCTTGACTCAAGTTCAGTGGTTGTTGTGGTAATAGCTGATCCTCGATTAAAGTTATTGTTACCATAATGACCCTAGATTAATTGTGGGAAAAGTTGGTCATGATCGCATGCACCGTTAAAAGGTTCTGGAGAAGAATATGGTAGGGGCTACACTGTGCGCCCTCCTCTCCTTGTCCTGGGAGCCTTAACCGGATAATTTTGATCTGAATGTTGAATAGTTACTTTTAACAAGTCCAGAAAGTGTTAAGTGTTCATTTTAGATATTGCAGGGAAATATCCGCCAACGATTACTCGTAGTTAATTACAAACTAATAAGATTTGTTGTTGGGATCCGGCATTAACTTATGTACATGTACAATGTACCATTAGTCGTTTTGGAACGCTTCTGCTAAATGCATTCAATATTTGTTTTATATAAGTCACACATACATCTTGTCATGTGAAATTCTTCACAATAAACACAACATTGACACGTAAACTCGTACAGCCCACATTTTGAAAGTTATTAAAAAAAGAAACTTTTTAAACAACGTGAACGAATTGCAATGACACGAGCCTTGTCCGCCATGACACAACCTTGCCTCGTTTGGATTACGGGCAGAGAACGATGAATTTTTAAACGACGCTGCGAAGCGTGTAATAATTATCCATACTGGACGGGTCTGTCCAATATGAAATTGTGGAGGAATAGAGGAAGAGTCGCGAGGATGTTTCATTGTAGCAGTTGAGAAGCGAGATGAGGCCACGTTGCTACCTTTAATTAAACAATGGATTGCACCAGGTACCACCATTGTGTCAGATTGCTGGAAAGCTTACTGCAATCTGGAGAAACATGGATACAAACACGAGACAGTGAACCATTCAAAGGAGTTTGTCAATGATGAGGGTGGTCACACCAACAAGATTGAAGGTCACTGGCGGCAAATGAAAGTTAGTCTTCCAACTCACGGAAGACGAAAGCACCACTACTCATCATACTTGGCCGAATTTTTGTATAGGTACACCAACAAGGACAAAGACATTTTCATGCAATTTGTAAACGATGTTGCCAAGGTCTATGATCCACGCAAATGACCACATTCTGTAAAGATGTAACAGAGCATGGAGGAAGGAATGAGCAGAGTAAACCTAGAATAATGTGTTATTTAATTTATTGTACTTCACTAATGTATTATTGTGATGTGTACCCCGGCCATGGAGAAATGGACTAAGGAGTGGGTGGTGCGAGCGTGGGTAAAACTATTCCAAGTAAATGTATAACTATGTTTATTTCTAAATGTATTTGTTAGGTATGATACATCATATGTTTTGAACATTTTGTAAAAATCACATCAACATGACATGTGAAATGACATCATCAATTTGCTTTGTTCGCATAAGTCATAATACATATTGCTTCGTTCTCATAAGTCATGAAACATATTGCTTCGTTCTCATAAGTCATGATACATATTGCTTCGTTCTCATAAGTAATGATACATATTGTATAACTATGTATAAGTACAACAAGTATGATTTGAAACTTTGCATGGTGAGAATACGATGAGAACAAAGCAATATGTATCATTACTTATGAGAACGAAGCAATATGTATCATGACTTATGAGAACGAAGCAATATGTTTCATGACTTATGAGAACGAAGCAATATGTATTATGACTTATGAGAACGAAGCAATATGTATGATGACTTATGCGAACAAAGCAAATTGATGATGTCATTTCACATGTCATGTTGATGTGATTTTTACAAAATGTTCAAAACATATGATGTATCATACCTAACAAATACATTTAGAAATAAACAAGTCAATTTTGAAAGAAAAGGGAAAATTCCCAAAATTAAACTGTGCTTCTTAAATTTTGCATAGTCATGGCACAACCTTACTAATGGATACGCAACCTAAATTGATGATGTCATTTCACATGTCATGTTGATGTGATTTTTACAAAATGTTCAAATAAAGTAAACTATTTTGGTTGTTTTCCTAAACACTTTGATGTTTGTTTTCAGGTGTTATTACGTAAATAAATTAAGACAATGTAACTTTGCCTCAAATTATAAAGTAGTATTTAAATAGTCAGGAGCATCACTTTATTGAAATTTTTCATCATATTCAAATAACCAGGAGCTTTCATAAAACATTTGATTTCACAAGAATTTTCATGACATGATATGATATGATATGATGTGATCTACATGTATAGTGTGATCTATAGTGTTCGACCACGTCCTAATGGTCGAGAGGAAACGAATCCGCTTAGTAATAGTTAGGTTATGAGTTGGACGGCGTGGTTTTAGAATTGGTCTTTTCATCCCCAAAAAGAACAATTTTTTTTGTATTATGATAAATTGACTCCTACAATATTGAAATAGATAGTATGACCTGTTCTTTTTCTGATTTGTGGCTCTCGAGTGAATAAATTTGTGGCTCTCAAATCAATAAATTGCGAAGTCCCCAAAAAAAAAAATTGCGAAGTCCCAAAAAACAGTCACTGCGCATGTTCAGTGACATTGACCTCCGGCTTGGTTGCGTCATGCTCTATTTGTAACCGTGGGTAATACCCACCGCTGTTCAAAATGCTCTGCAGATAAGTCATCATACATATTGCTTCGTTCTCATAAGTCATAATACATATTGCTTCGTTCTCATAAGTCATGAAACATATTGCTTCGTTCTCATAAGTCATGATACATATTGCTTCGGCCATCTTGATTGTGTTAAACAAGTAAATTTTGAAAGAAAAGGGAAAATTCCCAAAATTAAACTGTGCTTCTTAAATTTTGCTTAGTCATGACACAACCTTACTAAATGTATACGCAACCTAAATTGATGATGTCATTTCACATGTCATGTTGATGTGATTTTTACAAAATGTTCAAATAAAGTAAACCATTTTGGTTGTTTCTCAAACACTTTGATGTTTGTTTTCAGGTGTTATTACGTAAATAAATTAAGACAATGTAACTTTGCCTCAAATTATAAAGTAGTATTTAAATAGTCAGGAGAAAGAAAAGGGAAAATTCCCAAAATTAAACTGTGCATCTTAAATTTTGCATAGTCATGGCACAACCTTACTAAATGTATACGCAACCTAAATTGATGATGTCATTACACATGTCATGTTGATGTGATTTTTACAAAATGTTCAAATAAAGTAAACCATTTTGATTGTTTTCCTGAACACTTTGATGTTTGTTTTCAGGTGTTATTACGTAAATAAATTAAGACAATGTAACTTTGCCTCAAATTATAAAGTAGTATTTAAATAGTCCCCTGCGGCTTTAACGTTGTTAAACAAAAGATTTCTGGGGAACCCGTTACGGTTTTTGGGATGACATCATTGTGTATGCGTGTGCATACACACACGGATTAGATTGTGGGCGTTTTCATTGTAAGGGGGGTTAAATCATTTTTAAATAACGTTAGAATATAAAAAAAACGGGGAATGATTTGAATTTATAAGCCAATATGAACCAATATTTAATACATTATTCTGTTCACTCTTCCATTTTAAATTAAATTAAGGATTGTTGTCCTTTCTATGCACTCCAAATCCATTATTTAAACAGCGAAGATGTAATCAATAGCAATATTTCACCTTTTTTGAATTGCTGCCCAGAGGCCGTTACTTGGGTTTGCTCAGGTATAATCACCATGAAACTGTTCTTCGTGTCTTATTCTACCTCCATGGTTTAACTACCCTCCTATGCTTGATTTTTCAAGAAAAAAATTCATGAAAGACGTACAATAACGTCAAAAATGGACCAATAATTAGCTTCTCTCGATCTGTAAAATTTAACGGAATATGCTCAATATTTGATGCACATTGAAGATGTTTTACACTTCGGGTTTCGATGAATTCACCCAGAAACGTGTCATGTTGTAAAGCCATGACTGTAGATTGATGTGTGATCTTTGTTCATTGAGGTCATTTGGCATTTAGTATTTAAATAGTCCCCTGCGGCTTTAGCGTTGTTAAACAAAAGATTTCTGGGGAACCCGTTACGGTTTTTGGGATGACATCATTGTGTATAGCGTGCATACACACACGGATTAGATTGTGGACGTTTTCATTGTAAGGGGGGTTAAATGCGGGCATTCTACAATTACTGTGTATAGCGTGTGCATACACACACGGATTAGATTGTGGACGTTTTCATTGTAAGGGGGGTTAAATAATTTTTAAATAACGTTAGAATATTAAAAAAACGGGGAATGATTTGAATTTATAAGCCAATATGAACCAATATTTAATACATTATTCTGTTCACTCTTCCATTTTAAATTAAATTAAGGATTTTTTTCCTTTCTATGCACTCCAAATCCATTATTTAAACAGCGAAGATGTAATCAATAGCAATATTTCACCTTTTTTGAATTGCTGCCCAGAGGCCGTTACTTGGGTTTGCTCAGGTATAATCACCATGAAACTGTTCTTCGTGAGTTTAACTACCCTCCTATGCTTGATTTTTCAAGAAAAAAAATCATGAAAGACGTACAATAACGTCAAAAATGGACCAATAATTAGCTTCTCTCGATCTGTAAAATTTAACGGAATATGCTCAATATTTGATGCACATTGAAGATGCTTTTTACACTTCGGGTTTCGATGAATTCACCCAGAAACGTGTCATGTTGTAAAGCCATGACTGTAGATTGATGTGTGATCTTTGTTCATTGAGGTCATTTGGCATTTAGTATTTAAATAGTCCCCTGCGGCTTTAGCGTTGTTAAACAAAAAGATTTCTGGGAACCCGTTACGGTTTTTGGGATGACATCATTGTGTATAGCGTGTGCATACACACACGGATTAGATTGTGGACGTTTTCATTGTAAGGGGGGTTAAATAATTTTTAAATAACGTTAGAATATAAAAAAAACGGGGAATGATTTGAATTTATAAGCCAATATGAACCAATATTTAATACATTATTCTGTTCACTCTTCCATTTTAGTCGACTTGCCAAATTTCAAAAGACGCGACCTTGTTTAAAGATGGTGAAACAACACCAATAGAGGGCGATATACAGAGCAGAAAAATGGCGCATGCGCGCAAACCTCTTGTCGCTCTGCTGCATGCAGCTCTAGCGGTACCTGACCGCGACTTTTTTTTCCCGTACCACACGCTGGCGGCCATGGAGTAAACAGTAAAGGGATAGGAAGAACTCTCTATCCCTTAACTGTTGACTCCATAGCCAGCGTGATCTCGCCCCGGCCATGGTCCCCTGTCGAATCCCTGTCGAATCCGTGGCAAAACAGGCCTTGTAGTTTTCTATGGTTTAGCAGTGAAAAAAATCAACGCACTGAACGGACCCCAATGTTCTTACACGACCTCGAAGTGTGACGTGTGAATACACAACGCCTATGGGTCGTTCATCGTTCGAGAGGCTGGCTGTGAACAAGTAGCGCAGCAGTAGTACAGTACAGCGCAGCAGTACAGTACACAAAGCCGATCAAGCGTGACGTAGTATTTGTAGCAGTAGCCGTGGCTACAAAAGGACTGTGTGAGTTGCGGGGTATTAGACAATTGTGCCCAGCTTGAAATAAATAAACAAATCTGTTTAATCCATGCTTCAGATAAAACAATGATACTTTACTGAGGTAAGGAGTAACTTCATCATCATCATCATCATCAAGGCTATAGTTCATCCATTTGTTGGACAAAGCCCTCCTCATAAAACTTCCATTTGTCTCTCTCTCTAGCCACTCTTGTCCATGTTGCCGTGCCCATGTGTGCTGTTATGTCATCTCTCCATCTTTTCTTTTGCCGTCCTCTCTTTCTCTTGCCTGTTCTAGGCTGCCATTCTGTCAATCGCCTAGTCCACCTGTTGTCCTGGACCCTTAACACATGGCCTGCCCATCTCCATTTGGTCTCCTTTATCTTTTCAATGATGTCCTTGACTTTTGTTTTCTCTCGTATTTTGTTATGGTTAACTTTATCCCGTATTGTTAAATGTACCATTTTTCTCTCCATGGCTCTCTGTGTTGTTATCAATTTGTTGTTCAGCTCATTTGTTGTAGTCCATGTTTCTGCTCCATAAGTCATGGTTGTTAGGATGCATTGGTTGTACACTCTTCTTCAAGTGACATTGCTATGTTGTTGTCGGTCAATATGTCTTTGTACATGCCAAAACTTCTCCAACCTGCTTTGATTCTCGACATAATTTCTTCTCTCGATGTGTCTTTCATTCTTAGAGTTTGGCCCAGGTATTTGTAATTTTCCACCTTCTCTAGTTTATGGTTTTCAATGACAATATCTATGTTTGTGTCAAAGTTTGTCATGTATTTAGTTTTATCCTTGTGCATTGTTAGACCCACTTGTTTGCTTTCTCTGCTTAGTTTGGTTAGCTGTTCCTCCATATCTTCTACTGATGTTGTAACCAAAGCTACATCGTAGGAGTAACTTATAATGAACTATATATTTTGTAATTTTCATCCACCAAACTGCTGTTAATGATTAACTTTACGTTGCTATCCGGAACTAGGAAAACGACCTCGTAAGTTTTGAAGCAGTGCTTCCAGTATTAAGTGCTTTGACTGAAACCATAATTGTTCGTGGAGTAATACTGTTCTGGAGTAAGTTCTGGATAGCTGTTGTTGTTTGCTCTGCTGGTATTCCGATTACTATAGGAATACCAGCAGAGCAAACAACAAGAGCTATCCAGAACTTGGAAAACGACTGTAGTAGTAGTACTTATTAATAAGTTTATTATTAAATAATACAAAATTGTATTAATGTAAATCAATGTCTAGTAAAGATTGTAACTGTGACTGGACGCAAAATATTAGCAGTAATAGCACTCTATCCTACATGTGACCAATATGTTATAACCACGCCACTATTGTGACTCACGTTAAAAAGTGCTTGTATGATATGGTAACTATAAATAATTTTTCTTGTGTCTCCTTGTTTGTTGAATGTTAGGCCCACAGCAATACTCAAGTCCAGCCAAAAGAGTGCGATTTCATGATATTGACGGTGCTGTTGTGCCATATGATGGCGTCCCTTTTCTTATACTCGGGCAGTATGAGCTGGCCTGTATGTTTGGGAAGGACCAACATAGTTCACAAAAGCTCAAACAACAAGAGACCCGGGACAGTGAGTTGAAGGTGGGGAAGTTAATAAGCAGATATTCTTATTTAGAACTCAACTGATCATTTAGTGGCCGTTCACAAGTGTCAAAATTATCATGAGCGTACAAACCGTAAGCCTGGGACATTTTATTTTGTATGCGTTTAGGAGGGGGGAAGGGAAGGTTTCCTGAAAAAGTGTAGTTTTACGCCCGTGCAAATGTCAACAATTGTGAACGATCCCTTACTAAAGGAAGTGAAGGATCGATTCTTAAAAAAGGAGACTAGTACTGTGAAATTAAAAACAGTAAGAAATCATGTTATTTTTTTTCCTCCATAGTTGTTTAATGTATTTTTTGCCATATTGTTTGCCAGGTTTATTATCAGTATTATTTTTCTTTTACATATGGAAATAATAACACTTTTTAATTATAAACTTTATAAATGTAATGTCATTTTTTTATTTTAGAGTGACCATCCTAGAGGCAAAAGGAGTAAGCGTATGCTTCAGACAAAAAAAAAAGGGGCTGTCCTACACGCATCCTAATGAAGCATATCGTTTGCTTCCCTGATTTCCAGGTATAGTAAAGACAAGTTCTTTACCTGTTAGATTCTATAGCAGATGTAAGGACAGTTACATGATATGTACATAGGTGTACATGTTCCTATTGTGCACAGATGGGGTGAACAAATGAATATTATGTTTCAGCACCAATGAAGGATCTTGGACTTCAAGCATTAGTTCGGCATTGTGTTTTGTTCGTGTCCATCAGTATAAGACACATAGGCTGTTAATATGGAGAGTTTTGTAGACACAACATGTAGGTTGTATCAGATATACCAGGTAAATCCCTTTTTCTTTTAAAATTTGAACTGGTATGTTTTCCGTATTTGCACTGCCACATAATGTGTCTCAATCTCTTCAAATGAACTACAGTCTGATCTGAAAGTTGCTTTGTCATTGATCACACATCCAAATAATTGAAAGTGATTTAAATAAGGTACATTTAAAACAAACTTTTGTCTTCCATCAATAAAGATAAACTCGGATACTAAGAGGTCACAAAGAAATGGAAGTGAGCGTGTTCGTGATGCAGTAGACAGTGGACTTGCATTAAGAGCAGAAAGCCGCATCTACATATCATTGCCAGATGATGATGCCCACAAACAGACTCACTACTTGGGAGAGGTACCTTTTTATCTCTGTATTATTTTTTCGATGTAATTGTAATATGGAGTGTGGTTCTCAGATTTAAAAAAAGTATGACAGCACACATAGTGTTACCACAAACAAAATATATACTGATACTTCTTCCTTTTAATGCCTTAAAACATACAGCTGTCTTTTAATACTATAGATTTCTAAACAAATTTGGTCAAAATGTAATTTCTTTTTAAATGCATAATGCAAAACTGGTAGTAAAGCAAGAAATAAATAAATTACAGAGAAAACAATGCTAGTGTCATTCGCAGATCACAGCTTGGAATCAGTGGCACAAATCTGTGTTGAAAAGTTGGGGGGGGGGGACACTTTCACCTCTCAAACACTGCAAAAATATCCCTTTATGTACACTTTCAATATCGACTTATCATAATAATTGAATAATTTGTTCAAAAACAATTGTTAAAAAGGAGAGAAATGCTACATTGTAACATTTCTCATTTTTTGCATCAATTATTATTCTTCCAATGCAAATTCTGAGTGGGATGATCTTATAGACCATCCCCACCCCCTCCCGGTCTTAAAAGTGGGGGATATATATCCCCCATCCTTCCGGGATTTACGCCCATGGCTGGAATAGATTAAAAGGACAGTCTACATATTGACCCCCCCCCCCACGTAATTGTAAAGAGAGCTAACATTTAATCTTTTAAAAACATTTTTTCCCCACAGTTGACAGGGTTGATGAACCCACTAAGTAAGGAGGTGCGGTCGAAGATTGTTGATCTGGTAGGACAAGGAGTGTCAAATGTGAAGGAGATGAGACGCCACATTCGGTTGTATGTGGAGACCTCGTTATTTGACTGTGGTGATGCTCCTTCAACAATGGATGCTGCCTTTTACCCTACAGATGAAACAATTCGCAAGCATATATACATGGCGCAACAAAAGCTAATGTAAGCATTTGTTCTACAAGTACAGTAACATGTACAATGTATGTGACTGTTTAAATTTCAGTGTTTAAATAGACCATTTCAAGACTGTACATCACCGATTTGTAAGAAGTAGTCACAAAGCTTGATCTTCAATAAGTCACGATGCCACCAAGGTGTACCAAAACTATTGAGCAATATATGAAATGTTATATGATATTTATAAATTGAACCGTTTAAAACAACCTTGTATTAACACACGATTTTTGCAGACATTTGGGGCTACAGATGCCAATTACTTTGAAAATATAATGACACAGATTATCTGTTTCAGGCGTGATACTCTACATTATGACTTTAGGTAATTCAATTTGGTAAATTTAGCTTGAAATCGGGCGTTAATCAGACTGTAAAAAGGGGAAGATTGCTTCATCATTGTTCTGACCAGCGCAGCACATCTTTAGCAACATACATGTAGTTGCGTAATCAATATGTAAATTTGGTCTGCTATATTAACAAACCATGTGTGCAGTGGTTTACAACCTAATTTTAAGGTTGCAGATAAAAAACTTACAGATGTTTTAAACGTTCCATTATAAAAGTAATTCTGTCTTATAAGTACAATTTTTTTCAGGTACTCAAAACTTGACTCAGAAAACTTTGGGATGAAATTACACGCTTGGGCACAGGAAAAACCCGAGGATAATTTCATGTTGGTTCCAGCGCTATCATCAGATGAAACTGAAGCAGAATCGAAGTTCTTCTTTTGCCATCAGACCAAATACCAAAGACATCTCCTTCGAAGGTAGTCTATTTTCATTCTTAAGTGAAAAGAACTTGTTCTATTAGACTGAGATCCCAAAAACCATACAAACAAAGAACCCGAACATACCCAGTAGGATATAGATTGCATCGCCAGTACATTGACTTCCCCAAAGTAAAATGACATCCCCATTGTAAAATAAAATCCCAGTAGAACGACATCGCTAATAGAATGACACCCCCAGTAGAGTGACATTCCCAGTAGAATGACATCCCCAGTAGAGTGACATCCCCAGTAGAATGACATCCCCAGTAGAATGACATCCCCAGTAGAATGACACCCCCAGTAGAATGACACCCCCAGTAGAATGACATCTCCAGTAGAGTGACATCAAAACTAAAGTGACATCCCCAGTAGAATGACATCCCCAGTAGAGTGACATCCCCAGTAGAGTGACATCCCCAGTAGAATGACATCCCCAGTAGAATGACATCCCCAATAGAGTGACATCCCCAGTAGAGTGACATCCCAGTGGAATGACATCCCCAGTAGAGTGACACCCCCAGTAGAGTGACATCCCCAGTAGAGTGACATCCCCAGTAGAGTGGCATCCCCAGTAGAGTGGCATCCCCAGTAGAATGACATCCCCAGTAGAGTGTCACCCTCAGTAGAGTGACATCCCAGTAGAATGACATCCCCAGTAGAATGACATCCCCAGTAGAATGACATCCCAAGTAGAATGACATCCCCAGTAGAATGACATCTCCAGTAGATTGACATCCCCAGTAGATTGACATCCCCAGTAGAGTGACACCCTCAGTAGAGTGACACCCTCAGTAGAGTGACATCCCAGTAGAATGAAATCCCCAGTAGAGTGACATCCCCAGTAGAGTGACATCCCCAGTAGAGTGACATCCCCATTAGACTGACATCCCCATTAGAATGACTTCCCCATTAGAATGACATCCCCATTAGACTGACATCCCCATTAGACTGACATCCCCATTAGACTGACATCCCCAGTAGAATGACATCCCCAGTAGAATGACATCCCCAGTAGAGAAACACAAGCGAGATCCAACGTTTTAACACTTTTAACCTCGTGTGTAACGTGACTGTTATTGTAGGAGATCCAAAGTTGTTGCACTGATAAAGCGTTCACCAAAACGTTACTGGTAAAATTCTTACGTTCCTTTCTTTTCAGATATGGCAACACATTGTGTATGCTTGATGCAACTTATCGCACCACAAAGTATTCACTGCCACTTTTTTTCCTGGCTGTGAAAACCAATGTTGGTTTTAGTGTAGTCGCACAATTTATTGTTCAGGAGGAAACCACTGAAGCAATTAAATTTGGTTTAGCAACTATCCAGAAGTGGATGCTTCCTGATGAAGAAAACCACCCTGCTGCCTGGACCTGGAAGTTTTTCATGACGGACTTCTCTGAAAGGGAAATCAAGGCAATAGAGGAGACATTTCCAGGTAGTAGGCCTACATGTGTTTAACTATTTAATAAATGAAGAAAATCTTTTAGCATTCAAACAAGCCGAGTTTGACTTGGTTGGAGGAGTTGGTGTTGTCTCTCCACTAGATGGCATTCACCGATTTAGCTTCTTTCTTTGTCTTGATCGATTGATTTCAGAATGTGAAACATACCTATGCGACTTTCACCGAGAGCAAAGCTGGACCCGATGGATCAGTAAACACGACAACGGAGTGGCAAGCATGAAGAAAATTGTACTTGCAATGCTGCGGAGATGTGCCCATGCAAACACCCTTGCTGAACACAACAATGCAATTTTGAAGTTGAAAAACTCCATGGAATGGAGGACATCATGTAAACTACTTGGTTTTCAAAAGTGTGGATTCCAGAAGCCAAGGTTTGTCACAATCTTTGAGCCTTCATGTGAAATATTTAAAACTGTTATTTTGTAATTACCAAAGATAACGAAAGATATACACAGCTTTCTTTTTTATACCATAAAGTTTAATAAGTCACAGTCTGATGATTTTTAATCACGTTTAAAATGGTGTGCCTTCTTTGTAATAGTTCATTATGATGAACTTGAGGTAAATTCAAGATATCCAAGTGTGCCATTTGCAAATTTTTTATGAAAGGAATATTTCTAAGTAATGTAACTTTTTGGATATACTCTTTTGTAGATCATGTGCTTTTAGAAACTTAAATAAATAGAAAACTCTTCATTACAGCGCTAGGTCTGGGCATACAGACATGGCAAGGGTCTTCAGGTCAACACAAACAATGGCCTGGAGCGCCAGAATAAGGTGTTCAAATATTCCTTCCTTGAGAACAAGAACAGCAACAGCCTATCTAGTATGATAGAAACACTTCTGAATGAATACCTGCCAAGTATGATGCTCAAGTAAGTTATGATTATTTTGTTGTTGAGAAAGTATTCATTAAGTATATGTTTGAATAAAAATTTAATTTTGATAGTTTTCCAAAAACTCAGCTGTAAGAAAAATACACTTTTTTCAGTAATTTTCTTAAACCATGGCAGCTGATATTAAGATGGTCTATTATAATGTGTTTGCATGTTTGTTAAAGAAACGACTCTCGCTCGCACTTTTCACACCGATTTATATTGTTGTATTGTTACTAATTACAACAGTTTAATTATACAACAGTTTTCCAATTTATGCTACTTGTTCATGTTATCGGACAAGTCTTAATCTTATTGCATTTAACACATTGTTTATATTCCTTATTTTACAGTACCAGTTTTTCTGGTAAGTTATACTCAAATTATATATAAAGCTTCTTCGGACTCCTGCACTCACATTGTTTCTTTTGTGTGCGCATAATCACCAAAGTGCACTTCAAGCTGTCTTTTTCCTTTGCAATTCCTTTTCCCCGCTTTTTTTGCGGTTTTACTTCAATTAACCTATCTATACAATTTATTTTATCTTTCATTTCATCTATTGCAGTATAGCACCCTACATGTTTTTGTTGCAGCTATTTTGTGTGCATTTTTTCATATATGTTACCATAGCAGTTGTTTGTATTTGGTGAAGGGTTTAATTTGTTCACAATCTTTTTCACCTTTTAATAATATTTGTGGGAATTCTTTAATCACCACAAATTTGTTTTCAATTTTCCTTATCCTCATTTTTCTCATTCATTTAAATTATCTATTATCTTGTTCCCTGTTTTAATATACTACAGTTGTTAAAATGCAAATACAACAACTAAAATTTGACCTACATGTATATATACAATTACATATGAAGCTCGAGTTTCATATTGTTCACATAATCATTTCACATGAACTTTTCTTACACTGCCAGAAAAATTGTTTTGGAATGTGTCATTTTTTACACTCGTAGAAGACTGAATTCAAGCTGTTTGAGTGACTCCAGTCACAAAGAAGGGTTTCATCTCCACAACAAAAGATCTGTGGAATTATATGTGTATTTGCATGCTAATTGGCACAATTTTGTTTTATATGCAAGTATGATTTATGTGCTTTATCTGTGTTAGAGGTAAATGTAGTTTGTGTTCACTGCACAAGTGCTGGTCCAGAGGGGGTCTACGGGGTCAAAACTTCCAAAAGTTGGACTTCTGACACCGTTTCTCTAACTGCTATGTCAGTCCTGGATGAATTAACTGATGACGACCAAGTGAAACTGCTGACACCATTGTGTGCTATTGCTCCAGAACACTTTGGAAATTCAGCCAGATATCGCACAGCAATTCTTTTGATAACTGAATTAGGTCGGTAAATGTACATTTATACGGTGTTGAAAAATCCTTTGTGCTGTATGTGTAATGTGATGAACATTCCTTTTTGTTATATTACAGGTAACCCTAACCTTCCCAAATCATCCCCAATCCTTCCCATGGTTTTGCCGGACCTGATGGATTTTATACTACATGTATACCACTTCATACATCCAAACCACCAATACTTATCATGGGGCAAGCATTTAAATTTGTTTAGTCCAAAGGTTTTGACTGTGTTACTTTGATGTATTTGGGAGGATTTCCAGCCTAAGGTTATGGTTAATCAAATAATGAACCGCTCACAATTATCAACATTTTCACAAGCGTACAAACCGTACAATTTTCATGGCCCACAACCCCTCCCCCAAAAAATTAAAATGTAATATTTCAAAGCGACATTTATTTCACTTTTAGAAAGCATATGCAGGCCCCCTCTCCCTAGCGCATGGTCTGTACGCTTGTTTCAATCGTGTATACCGCACATTCCGAGGTACTTCAAAAGTAGACACATTTCATACATTTTTTACATATTGTACGTGTAATTAGTGATTGAAATGTGTTTAGCTTGGTCAGAAATTTCATAAAATACATTTTTACTCTTCTATTTCAAGTTCAACGTGGTGATGTCCACACACTTTGATGCAGACCAACACATCAAACAGAGTGAACAGGCAATGCATGACCTGTTGAGGGCAACTGCTGCAATGTTTGACGTTGAAGGTGAATTCAAATTGTTCAGTTGACACTTTTCTGTTATTGGTTTGTTTGAATAATACCATCTGAAATATGTAGATATATTGTTGCTTGTCCCGTTTACAGCCTTGCTTGTATGCATTATGACGGACAGTGCATTAAATTTTGTGCATGATGTTTAACGTTTGTTTACAATTTACAATCATTTATTATTAACTACTTCAGCAGTTATGACAGTATTGCCCAAACACTTTTACCTGCATTATTCTTTCTATTTTGCTGCACACTAGTCTCAACTTCTATTGTTTATGTGTGATTTTTATCAAAGTCCTTGCAGCTCCAAAGAAAAAACATGTAACCTTCTCAGATGGTACCTGTCCAGGAGGGGATACAGAGTCAAGGAAGTCTGAACTGAGAGGTAATTATATAGACCATTGCAAATACGCCATACAGCTGACATGTGTTGCTTGAAATGCATTTATGTGATGCACATACGTACATTAAGTATGAAGCAGTGGTGCATTCATTTTGCAGGGTACTATGTGGTCATATAAATAGTTAATACAGTATACATGTATGTTATGACAACAGTGAACACTACTGAACAACCCAGCGATATTGTTGGGTTCATCATCATACTTGGGAATGTAATTGTAAATATGTCATGTCATTTTATTTAATAGTAATTTACTGCTATGAATTGATAGAATGTCTGACTGTCAACTTTTTACCTACATAGCTCCAGTAAAACAACAGGAGACTTTCTCCAAAGGGATGTGTCCTGGAGAGGCAATAACGTGCAAATCTGGCTTGAAAGGTACTAATCACTTTCAGCTGTTTTTTGTTTCTTTGGAAATAACATCATTTGCATAGTTTGCATGGTTGTTTCCTTAAATAACCTTTAGCCTTCGATATTATATAAAGGATTTTCTGATGCCAAAGTTATGACGCTTGATGGGTTTAATGGTACAATGGTTGTTAGTCTAATGTTATACAGCAGGTACACATTGGTCTGTTGGGCATCCAATTTTAACCGTTACAGTATGACTTTTTGGGCGCAATATGACAATAATCTTAAAGCTTATGACCAATCAGAATACAGGATTCAAGTCTGGTGGGTTGACAATAGCAATACAATGTAATAGTTTGAAGTAAATTTGCAATAAAATGTTCTATTATGCTTCTTTGTAATGATACGTGGTAAAATTTCACGTTATCTTTTAGACAAATTGTTAGCAGATATTCAGCTTATGGGTGAGATGAACAAACTGAAAGTGAAACCAGGGTCAAGATTACACATATGTGGAGAGGTTCTGGACCATGCAGACTTTGCAACTCTAGAGAATGGCAACTGGTTGACTGACAAGGTACGTGTGATATGCTAGAGAGCTTTCCCTATGGAAATTCTGTTGACACTCACTTGGCGTTATGAATTGGCTGGTGATTTAGTGGTTAATCGAACACATGAAATTGACTTCAAACATTCTTGAGGTCCAGTAAAGGTCTTGACTCTGAGACTATTCGAGACCGAGCCAAAAAAGTACAAGACCGAGACCTCAACATTTCCAGACCTCAAAAGTGTTGAGATCTGAAAGATATGGTCTCGAGACTAGTCTAGAGACCAAGACCTCGGTCTAGACCTCAAACACTGATATTAAAGTTGTACATGTGATGTATGTTGGTCTCAAATTTTGTTTTATGATTGCAGGTTATCAATGCATATTTGGCACTATTGAAGACAACATTGAACAAACAATACCAGGGCCATATTTACGTTCTTCCTTCATATGTGGCCGTTCTGTGGGACAGTGGGAAGTTTGACACCTTTCTCTACCAAAAGGTAATTGTTTTGTTGTCACATAAAAATCGATTTCCAAATATTATAATGACATTCCTTAAATATAAATTACTCATCTAATTAAAAAATTAATTGGCTTAGAGTCTGCTTGGGACGATTAGTCTGGTGACCATTGGGATGGAAGTCAAACCCATCATTGAGCAAAGAAAAAACAATTAGTAATATATTTGAATGTTGTCCGCATTTCTTGTAAGAGAAAATATTTTCTTTTTTACAGGTTAAAATGTCCATGTGTGAGTGGATTTTTATGCCCATAAACGTCAATAGAAATCACTGGGTTCTCATCGCAGCTGATGTACGTTCTCAAAGAGTGGCATTATTAGACTCTCTGGCCAATAAAATTACCAGCAGAATCTATCTGAACAAGTGGAGGTAAGTTATCAGTTATCCCACAAGCAGCATTTGAAAACAAAAAAAAATAGTGCTTCTGCGTCCCATATTCCACAGCACACTTGTGATAACGAATTTATCTTCCAGCTTAAAAATTTGATATCCTTATATTTGTTGCTTAAAGGCCTTGATATCAAACAAAGGTAAACAAAGAAAATGAAACTAACGAGATATTCTATTTAACCTTTCACGGCTAACCTATTTAACTGCTATTTAACCGCTTCCAACAACGAGTCATTTCAACTAGCTAAAGCAATTACAGTTATTTTTTAGGACTGCCGTGCTGGTACACGTTCACTGTTAATTTTTGATTTTTTGATTTTTTGAACAACGGTTGTTGGCTCCGCTTATGTTATTGCTTAAGCACGCATATGTACGCTGGAACAGCAATACGCACCGTGAGATATGGGTTATGTGGTTTGTGGTATATGGTTATGTATTTCACGGCTGGGACAGTAGCACAGTGTACATGTATTACTATTGGTCATATGCCTGAACTGAAAGAAACGTATAATTTGAGTTATCATATTTTCCAAGATTCTTTGTTTATGAGGCTTGGATTAATTTGTTTTGTACTCGTTATTCAACTTTAGGAAGTTCATGTCAATCCGCGCAAAAAGGGTTGGGGAGCTTGGTACATGGACTAATGATTACTTGCTGACATCTGCACAACAAAATGATGGTCATAGCTGTGGACCATTTGTTATGTTGGTAAGTTGAATTTTAATTAATTTGAGTTCATGTTAGTCTACTGGGGATGTCACTCTACTGGGGATGTCGGTCTAATGGGGATGTCATTCTACTGGGGATGTCACTCTACTGGGGATTTCATTCTTCTGGGGATGTCATTCTACTTGGGATGTCATTCTACTGGGGATGTCATTCTACTGGGGATGTCATTCTACTGGGGATGTCATTCTACTGGGGATGTCATTCTACTGCGGATGTCATTCTTCTGGGGATGTCAATCTACTTGGGATGTCAATCTACTGGGGGTGTCACTCTTCTTGGGATGTCATTCTACTGGGGATGTCACTCTACTGGGGGTGTCACTCTACTGGGGGTGTCACTCTACTGGGGGTGTCACTCTACTGAGGGTGTCACTCTACTGGGGATGTCATTCTTCTGGGGATGTCATTCTACTTGGGATGTCATTCTACTGGGGATGTCATTCTACTGGGGATGTCATTCTACTGGGGATGTCATTCTACTGCGGATGTCATTCTTCTGGGGATGTCAATCTACTTGGGATGTCAATCTACTGGGGGTGTCACTCTTCTTGGGATGTCATTCTACTGGGGATGTCACTCTACTGGGGGTGTCACTCTACTGGGGGTGTCACTCTACTGGGGATGTCACTCTACTGGGGATGTCACTCTACTGGGGATGTCACATACTGGGGATGTCACTCTACTGGGGGTGTCACTCTACTGGGGGTGTCACTCTACTGGGGATGTCACTCTACTGGGGGTGTCATTCTACTGGGGGTGTCATTCTACTGGGGGTGTCATTCTACTGGGGGTGTCATTCTACTGGGGATGTCATTCTTCTGGGGATGTCATGCTACTGGGGATGTCATTCTAGTGGGGATGTCATTCTAGTGGGGGTGTCATTCTAGTGGGGGTGTCATTCTACTGGGGGTGTCATTCTTCTGGGGATGTCATTCTACTGGGGATGTCACTCTACTGGGGATGTCACTCTACTGGGGATGTCACTCTACTGGGGATGTCATTCTACTGGAGATGTCATTCTACTGGGGGTGTCATTCTACTGGGGATGTCACTCTACTGGGGATGTCACTCTACTTGGGGGTGTCACTCTACTGGGGATGTCACCCTACTGGGGATGTCATTCTACTTGGGATGTCAGTCTACTGGGGATGTCACTCTACTGGGGGTGACACTCTACTGGGGTGTCACTCTTCTGGGGATGTCAATCTACTGGGGATGTCAATCTACTGGGGATGTCATTCTTCTGGGATGTCATTCTACTGGGGGTGTCATTCTACTGGGGGTGTCATTCTACTGGGGGTGTCATTCTACTGTAGATGTCACTCTACTGGGGGTGTCACTCTACTGGGGATGTCACTCTACTGAGGGTGTCACTCTACTGAGGGTGTCATTCTACTGGGGATGTCATTCTACTGGGGATGTCATTCTTCTGGGGATGTCATTCTACTTGGGATGTCAATCTACTGGGGATGTCGCTCTTCTTGGGATGTCATTCTACTGGGGATGTCACTCTACTGGGGGTGTCACTAGGCTTGGGCGATATCGATTTTTTTCAACCACGATATATCGTCAAACATATATCGCGACATTCGATAATATCGCGATTATTTTTGTTTTTCACGCATGAGTGCTTTAGAGCTGGTAATGACAGGGATGTACCCGTCTACAAACGTCACAATAAATCGCCAGTGCTTACCTGAGAGACACGTGCAATTGCGCCGTTCACGAGTGCAACATATGGGGCGGAACAAAACGGCACAGTTACGCGAAAATGCGAACGTAACCAGACAATTGTTTTCAGTTTGTGACATGTTCAGTCATTAACGTTTCTCAAAATAGAACTTACTCGTGAGTGCTAGTAACTTGAAAGATATACTGGTATACGAACAATCACTTAATCATGTTTTAACACTTTTTACAATCCGCCATCTTGAAACTAAGTGTCACCGATCACAAAGTTCGGTTTATGTTTGGTCAGAACCATGATGTCATCGCAGCATGCACAACTGAACTTGCGAAAACGCTTAACCAATGACCAAAGCCGAAACATGTATCTGGTTACGGTCGCAAAAAAGGCACCCATCGCCATTGGCAAATCGTTTGCATAATAATTATGTGGGACGGTTACTGCGTCGTGCATCCCAATCAAATCATCAGCACAAGTTCACGTGATTCACGCGTTCCACGTGACTGGGTCATAGTATAAACATGTGATTCAGAAAAATGTGGATTGTAGTCACACTATTTTAAACAAACGTCACATGGCTTATCAAGAGTACGTGTATGTGTTTTGTCACACGAGACAAGAGTCCCAGTATGGTACAACAGAATAGTGTCCTAATCCCTCAACTTTGATCGAGCCTAGCCGCTGCCGATCCATGCTTTGATTTAATCATGATTATGTATTTTTAAGGCAACGCCCATATTCTGCATATATTTAAATATGTATGATATAATATACTCGCCTGTGGTGCACTAGCCAGAGTCACAGACCACCATGGATAGAGAGTGAGACGTAAACGTTGTCTCCACATTGTTAGAACAAATACCCCATTCAATCCCAACACTTATCAGTCTTAATAGATTTCTTTGAGGATTATTAAACAACACCCTGTCAAGCGGCTCCTTTGTGATCTGACAGTCAGTTTACTACAGAAGTAGTTAGATTTTGTTTCTCACGAAAGCTGAAAAGACTTCATAAGTTTTTTTCCCATGGAATTTCTGGCCCAAATGACAATCGAGGATTTTGTTTAATCGCGATATATTTTTTTCTTCACGAAATTTTTTTTTTCATCGCGATATAATTTTTTCATCGCGATATATGTTTTTCATCGCGATCTGCCGATATCTCGATGATTTAAAAAGTTCTCGATATCATAATTGCGTAAAAAACAATTGAAATCGCATGAACCCAGGTGTCCCCTG
>CM055816.1:31230970-31280983 GCA_029582265.1 Zoroaster sp. YZ-2022
TTATTTTTAACAGAGATGACAAAGGCACAATTATAAATCTGCTAGCATGTTTGTAAAGCTAATATATCCAATGGTTTCTAAATTACAATTTTAGTGATTATCAATACCTCCTGCGTCAATATTATAACCAATCAATAATAGAACCATTGAAGGTTTTTGCTCAACCTTAACTAACAACAACAATGGTCTCTGGTAATTATGAAAGTTCAAAATTTTGTTTTCCTTTGGAATAAGCCGAAACCAATCATTACAACCAATGCACACTCAACAAAGAGTTGCAGCTGAACAGCGAGAACATGGACACAAAACCTTGTTATACATGTACTTCAGGGCCTAATCCTGAAATGACATCTGAACTGAAGAGGGTGCTCTTACATAAAGGAAGAATATCACCTGAGTAACTGTCTTATCCCATTGTCCTATCAACTTGGAATCAATATTGACACCAACCACAGGTCTGGGCTTTGTAAAATGCTCTTGCATAATAATAATAATAATAATAATAATAATAATAATAATAATACACACAATAATAATAATAATAATAATAATAATAATATACACACACACACACACACATAATAATAATAATAATAATAATAATAATAATAATAATAATAATAATAATAATAATAATAATAATAATAATAATAATAATAATAATAATAATAATACATAATAATAATACACACATAATAATAATAATAATAATAATAATACACACACACATAATAATAATAATAATAATAATAATAATAATAATACATTAAAGATTTCGTTGGGCGCACACATCTTCACATGCTCAAGGCGCGGAAACAAAGAAAAACAAACAATATACAATGATAGCATAGGGGAAAAAAAAATAAATAAATAAATATACAGGCCAAAAACATACACTCTAAAAACTGAAGTGTTACAAATGTAACCCCTTGTAAGGTGTAAAGCATTCTGTCCAAACCTCTTCAAGTCTGCGTTAGTGTAAAGGCAAGTCTAACACCCTGTAGTGTCATACTAACACCCTGCCGTAACTTAACACTTTCGTGGTGTTGAATTCAACCATTCGCCGAGTTTACTTGTAACACTTTCCTGGTGTCGCATTTCATTTTCTTTAGGTGCGTTCGAGGAGTTTCCCCGAGTTGACCCTAGTGAGCTTCCCGATGAGCCCAAAGCAAGAGCTAAACGAACGACATACGCACTCGTGATGTGGCGGTATTAATGTCAAAGGTCACCATAAAATGATTGCGGACATTTAATTTTGTTTACCTTATTAATATATATTGGGACGAGACCGACTGGGACATGGGGTATAAAATAGATGCAAAAATACCAACGTACAACCAAAAACGCTTCCTTTAATTAACTGTATTGAACTTGTTAAAATAGTAGTTATCTATACCGAAAATATTATGAAATTGTACTCTTGTCCTAATGGTGGCGTCATCAATACGTGTCGAGGACGTCATTGATCCGAGTAACCCATTTCTCCCCGAGTCGGCCCGACAATGACGTCAGAGCTAATCGAAAGCAGGCAATTCGGCGGCGCGCGCAGATTTAACTCCACAATGCAATTTTCTTTATGATCAGTGGCGGCGGGTATTTGATCAAGATCAAGCAAAAGATAGCCTTCATTTTTTCTAGTTCTATTTTATGAGAAAGGTGAGTTGAGTAAGTAAACGCATGCTAATGAATCATTAGCCACTTGTATATATTCTGTGTCTGTTTTGGACAGAGGCATTCATGCATTTGCCCGATGTTATTTGATTTTCAAAACTGATTTTCTTGAATATTCCGTGAGCCTTTTTTCTTCAAAATTGCCACCAGATTCATTTTTCAAGGTGACGGGCCACTTGGAATTAATCACTTTAGTGAATGGGGTTAATTTGGTTTAGGCTCCAGTGTAAACTGTAAATATTTACAGTAATATGGAAAATATTTAGTTTACACTGGGCCTAGGCAGGTCTAGACCACAAATATGCACGACTATGCATTTAAATGCTCAAATAAACTCATCACCAACGGCAACAGTTTCTACCCGGAGTTATGTTAATGGATGTATGATCGAATTAATGTAATTAGTGTAATTTGATACTGTAATCTGATACTTAAACATCAAGGTCAAGTGGAAATTATTAATAATTTTTCATCTTTGCCAATAAAGATATAAGGTATCAAAATAAAGGTTAAGACTTACTGAGTGTGAATTTGAGATGGGGGTCATGTTGGGAATACCCATAATGCATTGCAGCCATCCACCAAATATAAACTTATGTTTATCGTTCTGTGAATAAATATCAATAAATCTACAAGGTATTGAAATATGTATTGTATGATAAACAAAAGTGGTTTGTTTATGTTAGAATATGTCAGCATAATAATATTACCCATAATGGTTTGAAAACTGTTTATAATTTATAACAACAATCTTTAATTTACAACATTGACACAACATACCTTATCGCTATATCGTTATTGTAATGGTACATATGGACCTCAGATTAACAGTTTTACGGTTTTTTTTCCCCTAAAAAATCTAAACTTGATTGATTTTTTTCAAGGCACATTGTCAACATGTGAAATTGCAAAGTAAATGTATGATGTACATGTAGTATATAAGATGTTGTTTCACCTTGTCTAAATTACATGTTGAATAAATCTGTAATCAACAGTGTATAGATTATGATAGCATTTTGATTTTCGTCCTTTCAGGTTGGAACAAGTATCGAGTATTACATGCAACGTAAGAAACGCCAGAGGAGCCAACCATACCTCCTTTTGTTTGGGCTCCTGGGACAACCCAGACAGTATTTCGCTATTCTGGACAATGAAGCAATCCTGTGACACAAGATATCACAAGTGCAGTAGACTGTATATTCAAGCTGCACTGGGTGCCCTCCACTTTGGAGTACTCCACCAGTGCTGTAGGGTCATTCCGTGTCAGATCACCAGAAGAACCTCATTTCTTCAAACGGTTCATTTTTTTGGTTTATGGGGTATTTTGGCTGAAAGCTTTCGTTTTAGCCCTGTTTGGACCAAACAGTTTTGTACCATGGCCACCATTTCTTTGTGATTTGGCCAAACATGTGATCATTTTTTCAAATGACCCTAACCAGTGGTTTTCTCCCAAATTTGTTGATATTTGGTATCCATGGAAAAGGGTAATTGTGTAAGAATGCCATTGGTTTTTTATGTAGGGACAATTCAAGTTTGTGACCTTGACCTTACTTTGACCTTGTGGATCACGTGACTTGAGTTGAACTTGATGAAATTATAACCCAACATGTTCTTCTGCAAATATCAAACAAATTGAGGTATAATATTTTTTTTTTTTTTCCAGCTCTTTCAAAAGTTGTTACCTGATGCAAAATGTGATATTCCTATGCAATATAGTACATGTACATGCACATTCCAAAACATATGACCAGCTTCACACTCTATGAATAAATAATACTGCATGAGGAAAAATTGTTCTTGACTTTTTACACAGGTTGTGCTATTTCAGAAATTGATTGCACCTGAAGAAGACATGGGAATTTCCCAAAATTTAGGTGCACATGTCTTCTGGGAATTTCCATTCTTTTCTTTGAATGAAATTTGGCATAAATTCTAAAACTGTTATTTCTTAAGGTAAAATTGATCATTGAAAAACATGAGAATTATACAATTTCAGGATCATTTAGATTGCTATCGTGGTTATTGCCACTTTTTAAAAATACATGTAGTTACATTCATATCTCAATCAGGCTGCAACAAAGACAACATACTGGCTGGAACTTGATCTTTACACACACATGTATTATGTACATTGTATAGATTCGTACATTTTCGGATATTTTGCAGAGAACATGTTGGGTTATAATTTTCACCCAAGTTCAACTCAAGGTCAATCCACAAGGTCAAATTCAAGGTCAAAGTAAAGGTCAAAAGGTCATCAAACTTCAAATTTCTTTACACAAAAAAATAATGGCAAATTTGATTCTTTACATAATTACCTTTCCAAAGATCCCAATATCAACAAATTTTTCACTGGGTTAGAGATCAGGTCTGAAAAATGGCGGTCACGCCCATTTTGGCCAAAATCGCAAAAAATGTAGGGGCTGTAGCACGAAAAACCGTTGGTGCGACAGAGCTAAACTTGAAATTTCAGCTTTTTCAGCCAAAAATACCATAAACCAAAAATGAACCAATTTGAAAGGGGTCGGGTTTAAATTTCCATTTGGGGGGGTGATTTGAGGAATGACCCTATATGGCTTTTTATGTTTTTCTGAGTTGTGTTTTTGCAGGAGGTCACTGCCAAAATTTCCATCTTGTGTGTGGGAGGGGACAACAGCTTTATTCTTGAAAAGAGCGCAAGTGCTGGTTGATTCATCAGTCAATTAATCAAGCCAGTAGGCCCTATATTCTGAAATCTTAAGCAGTTTCGGGTGGGATGTACACCATGGCTGTAATGGGCACCCATATTTACTTCTGTAGCGAAACTATATTAAATTTATAATTGTTCTCAACTCTTTAGGTGTTCAGCTCAAAAATATTTTGTTTAAATATTTGTATCATGAAACACACAAATTTTAAAATATCAAAAATCAAATGTTGATTCTGGCAGGAGATAATTTCAAATGCTTGTCAAAGCTTAAATGAGGACAAAAAACGCCTATTAAAATATGCCTGAAAAATGATGACAAATGTCTGATTTTTAAATTTTAATTTTCCATCTTTATTGAAATGCAAATACCTCAGCAGGGGTTTCAGAACTCTACAATTTGCACCAATATTATTATGTTTGCACACTTAATCATTAATGTATATATTATGGAAAATTCAATTCAAATCAATTTTTCGATATTTTTATAATCTTACATCTTCCTGGTTATTATTATTATTATTATTAATCATTTCGGTAATGAAACCAAGGGATGCCTCAGAAAAGCGCACTACACTGTAAGCTCGAAAGCCTGAGGAAACCTGTAAACAAGGGCGCTTGCAATGTGAACCAGAAACACCGGGTAAACTCCCCACTTCCACGATAAGTGTTCTGGGTTCCTTTACGTGATTACTTAATCTAGTACACGGGACCTATGGCTTAACGTCCCATCCGTTGAGATGTTTTTTCAATTCTTCACCAAAAGTCTTAGAATTTATTGGTCTATAATGCAAAACTGGTTTGGATCGTAATACTACAAGAATAAAAATTCATCTGTTAATGATATTTTGAAATTGTGATATTTATGAATACAGATTTGGCTTCTGCTATATCAATGGAAGATGCTGAATTTTTTTAAACATGTATGCATACACATACATTTCAAAGCCTTTGTACATTATTCTTATGTAAATGTTAACTGATGCGTAGTCTTTACCGTAGGATTAAGACCGATGGGATTGTAATACGGGCGAGAAGGACCAAGCCAAAGGCGATGTCCTTCATCGCCGTGGCCACAATCCTAGAAGTCTTAATCCTACGGTAAAGACCAAGCATCAAATTTGGTATTCCCATTCATAAATGCTCTTTTCATGTTAAAAAGTTGTATCAAAATTCTGTGACTTTTGTTGCACACATTTCTTATTTAATATCAATGGAAGATGCTGGAATTTGATTTTTATTTTAAAACATGTATGTTCACACATACATTTCAAAGCCTTGTACATTATTCTTATGTAAATGTTGCCATTAGGCCACCTTATTATTATAGGGAATAAAAGTTTGATGCACGGTCCTTACCATAGATTAAGACCTCTGTGATTGTACAATCCCAGAGGTCTTAAAATGAGGTAAAGACCTAGGATCAAACTTAGTCCAAACTGTCTTGGTATTTATGAATGTTTTGTAAATAAAGATGTGAAATTGAAATTTGAAATTGAGATTTGTACTTTCATTGTATTTTTAAAAAGTGTTATCATTCATGTGATCTGGCCTTTGGTCACCAAATGAATGAATAAAGTTTGAACATCTTTTAAAAAGTTGTATGTAAATTCTGTGACTTTTGTTGCACACATTAAAAACAAAAATAATTTCTTATTTCACATCAATGAAGATGCTGAATTGGATTTTTTTTTAAAACATGTATGTTCACATATTTCAAAGCCTTGTACATTATTCTTGTAATGTTGACTCTGCAAATGTTGCCATTAGGCTACCTTATTATTATGCATTGTTGATGTGGGGTCTGTTTGATCTTGTTCCCAGATTACACCTGGGATTGTGGCCACAATCCCAGAGGTCATAATCCCACGGTAAAAGACCAAGGATCAAAATTAGTTCCCAAACTGTCTTGGGTATTTATGAATGTTTTGTAAAAATAAGATTTGAAATTGAAATTGAGATTTGTAATTTCATTGTATTTAAAAGTTTTTATCATTCATGTGACGGCCTTTTGGTCACAAAATGAATGAATAAAGTTTGAACATTTTTATATAATATGTTTATTCCTTTTTTTATTCTTCCTGTGCTAAGGTCAGACATAAAGTTTGTAAAAATATGTCATGAACTTCATCAGTGGCCTTGGGATCTATGAATAGACCTTTTATCATGTTGCATCCATCTTGTTTTACTTCCATTCAAAGTAACCAAACTGAGGCTGGAAGGGCAAAGTAGTCTAAAACTTTTCTGTGTTATGGTAATTGGTGTTAATCTTTCCAATGGGTATACAGGAAGGTGACCAAGATGGTTGTTGAGTGATAAAGGTCCATACCATCCTAGCCTTTATAGGGTTGGCCTAATCCAAAGAAAGAGTTGAGCCAACACATAGAAAGGGTTGAGGCACACCTGAAGGAGTAGAACCACCCCAGAATGTGTCTATGGCCCAAGTAGCTTGAAGAGTTGAAACAACCCCAGAATGTGTGTTGGAAGCAGCACCTGGAAGGAGTAGAACCTACCCATATAATGTGTTCAATTAGCCCTTTGGAAGAGTTGAAACAACCCCTAGAATGTGTTGAATCAGCCCTCAGAAGTGTTGAACTACTTGGGTAGTGTTGCAACAACCCCTGCCAAGAGTGGATCCTACCCTTTTGAAAGTGTTGCAGCAACACTTTATAAAGGTTACATCTGTAACACTTCACAAGGTGTTAGGTGTAACACGTCATGGGGTGTTCGTATAACACTAGGAGTGTAGTCCCTCCTCGCACTTTTCGTAAGTGTAAAAATGACACTTCAAGAGTTACTTTAACACTTCAGTTTTAGAGTAAGCAATTATATAAATGAAATACAAACAATTAACAAGTGTTATGACAGCCCTGTTTATAACAGGGAATTAATATCTAATTAATCACTGATTGCTGGCCGTCTATAGCTGGTATAGTTTCCCATAGTGACAGAGATGTTCACCTTGGTCCAAGATCGATTTTGGAGGATGATTTTGTTTCATTGTTTGTGGAGGTTTTTTTCTTCACTTTGTTATTATAAAAGTAAGTCAGAGTTAATACTGGTTGGAGTAACAGTAATAATAAAAATCTGTTTTGGATAATTTATAGGCGATTGTATCTGGTCTGGAAAACAAATCTCAAACAGGTACCACACTGGGGAGGGGGAACCACCTTGTCATTACCATCAAAATAAATCTATGCGTTATTACGTGTACCATTTTTACATTGTGTCCCCCATGTTTTACTGAGGCCACGCCTACCCCTTGTTTGCCTCCCTACCTGGATCCGGGTACTGTTTTACAGAGAGAGATACTGATAACTGATGAAACGATGACGACGATAGAGGGCGGGCTTTCTCCTGGATCACAGTCGTCTCGTCTATTAGTATTAACCTATTCTCGGGGCAAATATTTGTTAAAACGTAACTTACAAGGAGTGTGGACGAGGTAGGCGGAGTTCCATTGCATTGTACATTTATATTTTGAGGAATATGCAAATCTAGGTATTTGTTCAGCCCTATAGACAAATGTTTGGGGGGGGGGGGGGACTATCCCCCTCCGATAAATCGCAGGGCCTGCATAGGAGCATAATTATGCTCGCCACCGCCCCCCCCCCCAAGGGTTTATGGGGTCCAACACTAGTTGTAACACTGCTGGTTCCAAACTGGGGCACGAAGGATATAATGATCAGACCATGTAGAAACACATTGAAACCATAGGAAGGCGCTTTTAGAATGAGTAAGTGTAAAAGAGATCACCCACTCTAAACAGCGCCCTCTATTGGTGTCAGTCATCGTCAATTATGGGGCGAGTTGTCTTTGTTCTTAACTCGGAATGCACAGATGTGGAGGAGCTGGGGAGGAGGGGTGTAGACAACCCTTGATATTTATTGGGTTATTGGCATTTGATCCCCTCCCGCCCCACCTCGCCCCGCCCCTTATCTAACTCACCCCTTCCCACCCCTCCACCTCACCCCTTCTCCTACCCCTTTCCCCACTTCCTCCCACCCATATCCAACGCCTCTCCTCTCCAGCATCAAGTGGAACATTTAGTGCAAAATTATTCTGGTGCACTAAATTTTCAACTTAAAACTGGAAAGGAAAAGGATTCTTTAAAAAACAGTGTCCCTTTGTAATGTTATGTTAGATGACCCTTCAATAATGTCAGAGGGGTTTAGTTATCTATAGTCTCTGTAAACCTCATGTCGCCGTTTGTCCTGATCTGTCAAGTCACGTGGTCAAGTTCAGAAGACTTCGTTTATACACAAACTCGGAAATGAAAGAAAACATTTGTATTCGGTTCCTACTGTATCACTCAGTTCATTGCACTTGATTGAACCAGGTTTGTCAACAGTATTACTGATTTTAATTGAGGCTATCCAATATTTTCGACATTTGAGTACTCGCTCAGTGTACCCCTAAATGGTGAGTTGATTGTTGTTCAACATTTTCAAGAAAACACTAAATATTTATTCCCCATTCTCCTTTGAAAATGTCTTAAATTGTGGATGGCCTCTTACAGCTAATTAAATGACTTTTTCACATAGGGGTATGAACATTTGCCCGATTTGTGAGGCCTCTCTTAGCCACCATACTTTGTGTCTAGGAAATTTGGTCCCAGCGTATAAAATGTATCACATATTTCACTGTTGGTAAAAAAAAAAAAAAATGGCCGAAAAAAAGCGTGTCACCGTAACGATTTTGAATCTGATCAATGTTTCAGCTTAGTGTAAAAAGTATGTTGTTTCGACGGCCAAATTCCTGGCATTCATGAGATTCTACAAAATTCCCAAGATTGTTTTGACTGTTGACCCAAATGTGCACACTGTGGAATTTTTGACTGGTTTTTACTGTCATTTTGACCACCCTGAAGACAATACTTTTACCAGTCAAAAACAATCTACATGTAAGAGAACACAATTTAATCAGGATTATGAATATTTTCACTGATAACGAGAACTGTATCAGAAAGGTTGTTACTAAGCAACCAGTTGTTACCAAGCGCATGTACACTTTACCATCATTGAATTACTGAGGTCAAATTAATCACACTTTATAAACAGCTCCACAAGTCAATCAATACCTCCAGTGTAATTACACACACGCCCGCTACTTTTGACTACGTCTAAAAACATGAGGCCTATACATGTAGGCTTGTGTGCAATACAGCCTATACTCACTATCGGTAATCTCAAAAATAAATAAAGAAAAAAAATATTCCAGTTTTACTTAAAGAGATTTACTCTAATCCATTCTTTATGACTTTATTCACTTTTATGATTTATGAGACATCCATGATACCGACAAAAATAACATTTGTCTTTAAAAACATCTGAAAATGCACCCAGCTTATTCACAAAAAGACACAAATTTATGTACAATGTACAATATGCAAATGATATCCGACATGTCATTGGAGGTTCAATACACATGGCATGGGTAGCTGCATAAACAGTTGCATGCACTTTTGTATAGTCAGTCATCCGGCACAAAAACAAGTCATACTTTCCTCCTTAACCCTAACAACCCCATATCCTGCAAAATCCTCCAAGGCACTTTTTTGAAAAATTCAGCGTTGTTGAAACTGGTACTTTCACCTCTTCAAATGAGGCAAAATTACTTCCTGGCAAGAAGTACAGGCCATAAGTGCTGAATATGAAACATCAACGGAAATGCATGGTGTATTTTGAAGATAAGGGCATGTTTCCAAAAGTGCACTGATGGATTTTGGAGGATTCAGGAAGGTTCCTAGCCAGAATACCTATGGTTTTATGGTTAATAAAAAAAATACCAATTTGTTGATTGACTGGCACCGTGACCGCTTGGCACCCTGACCGCTTGGCACCGTGACCGCTTGGCACCGTGACCGATTGCCATACTTGATGGACTGATCCATGCCACTTGACCAATTCGATCGCCCCAAATAAGGCCTTCCTGAAAAAGTTACTCTGAATCAAAAAGCAAAAAAATGCCACTTTGAAATCACCTCCCTGATAATTTCCCATACCAAGCGGTTTGAACACTAAATGGTCAAATTCACCCCTGTATTCGCTCAGCACACATCGTAGCCCTCTAGTGGTAAATTTGCACCCAGTGTCTTGATGACAGCCACTTTTGCGTCATGTGTGCGTTGTGCGTACACTTTATGTGCGTATGTTATGGTACTACACGTGCATTTACTTCTACTAGTACTAGTCAACAATCATTGGAGATATTCCGCGCGTACGTGCATCAACTGCAAACTACACAACACGCGACGCACTATCGGTGCCCTTTCACCCACAGTGGTCTAACAACATGTGCCCTCAACAGCTCATGCACGGTGCGAATAAACAGAAAATTCATGAAAGATGTTCATGTGTATCAGAAAACCAAGCATTGTACACAGAGTCTCATTGAGTTTCTTTCTGCTACTGTACTACATACTGTAATATGCCGCGATGTTAACAAAGATTGAGATTGGCCGTTTCTAATTTAAAAAAAAAAAGGGCTTGAGAAAATGGCCGCGAGTTATTGTGAAAATATAAATTTTATTCAGTTTTCTGATGAGTTTATCTCTTGGCAAATGGGGAATCTCAACTGTGAGTGAAATTAGAATATGAAACTCTTTGAAACTTACTTATTGTAAAACCCACTCAAAGACTTAACCCTCCTACAATCAGTGCAAACAACCCATTCAGGCCACTCCAAGCCATTAGCTGTTGCCAGTGGCCTCCTATGGTTACCCTTCTGTGCACTGTCACACCACTGAGATTGCAGGGTAAAGTGGTCTCCCATTGATACATTGCAGGCCATACTAATATAGTTCAAACATTTACAACGGCCTTGGGTGGCACACAATTGATTTTGTAAGATTACTTGGAAAGGACAGCAGGCTTGTACAAATGTATGTACTGAAGGTGGCTCAAGTGCAGAATTTTGTGGATCGGAGTGGCCTCCATGTGTAGGAGGGTTTTAATTAATGTCCCTTTAAAACCTCACCATGTTCAATGCAACAAGATGCAACAACAGTAATAAATGGTTGCATCTTGTTGCCCTCAGCAGAGAACAAAAGAATCATTGTTCTAGTTGATGGATATTGTTGTGTTATGCAGACTGCACACTTTCTGTTGTTGCATTGTGTTGCAATTGCATTCAGCAGGGTGTCTGTGAAATACCTGTAGGAATGTAGGGTTAAATGGACAATATCATCACGATGATCAGAGCAGACTTTCAACAGAGCATGGAATCGGTGTCCTACACAGTGACTGAAAAATACTGGCTCATTTATGTAGCAGCAACGGTAATATGACCTTAACATGTGGGATATTATTTTCAGTCACTGAGTTAATCTAAAACAAACACTCTGATTCCATGCCCTGTTGATCACGAGTGATGATATTGTGCCTTTAAACTGTTTCAAACAATTTACCTTTTGTTTTGGTGTTCCCAGTTCAATTTCCACATAGAATCCTAACCCTGGCTTTCCTCTTAGATTGTCTCTTGGTGGTTCATAAACACCATCTGTGACCTTTGACCTGACCTCATCATTGACCTGATGTAGAGAAGTGTGTAGTGGGAGTCGGAGTACTTCGGCTTGAATGAACACAAAATTAACACAGACATGCAACAGCAGTAGGATCCATGTACTGAAGACCGTTAATAAATCCACCATTTTGAAGCCTATACAGTTCTAATGATGGTGAAACTGTGTCATTAACTGTTTCATGAAACTTAAAGTTTTATCAATAATTCTGTCATTCCTTCATCATCTCCAAACCACAAGATCTGTTAGAGTTAGAGAAGACACAAAAATAAAAACCACTGTCAAATTAAACATTGAAGAGTACAACATTCCTGCAGTGTCATGGCCACTTAAAGGGACATCATCAACAGGGCATGGAATCAGAGTGCTAGTTAAATTAGATAATTAAACTCAGTGACTGAAAATAATACCCCACATGATAAGGTCACACCTATAAATTACCGTTGCTGCTGCATAAATGAGCCAGTAATGTTCAGTCACTGTTTTCATCTTATTACTAGGACACCGATTCAATATCCTAAATGGAAATCTGCACTGATTGTGATGATACTGAACAAAATAAGACACACATGAAATTTCATAAAACTGAGCCATCACACAATAGCTGATTATGCTTGGGTCCATAAATTCTAATTATATAACTGTGGCTGTTTGCAAGTTTGAAATAAATAAAAAAAATCATAAGTTTACATACAGTACATGTGTGCACTGAGACCACAGGGCACAGTAATAATCAGAATTTTTCTTTGAAATTAATTATAAACAGAATAATACTTTGTACACATCCTCGTATTCAAGGGTAGTAATTTTTCCATAACGCAAGGTTGTTTTACAAGTCAATGCGCATGCGCGCAGTAATTTCGATTCTAAGGCTAATTGTATACAGTAATTTTTATTTTTATTATTTTTTATTATGCAAATCGCCCCACACAAGGCCAATGGCCACTCCAAGGTGGGGGCTACTAAGTCATTGAGTTGTTACAACGACTCCACACTGAAGAAACCAGCCCCTCGCACCGAAACAAGACAAGTTAATAACCAGCCTCTTCACGGTGCGAATAGGACTGGGAGGGGTAGCTAGTCAGAACAAGGCAGTTGTTAAACTGCCTCTGCCCCTATAAGCAATTATGGTTAAGTGTCTTGCTCAAGGACACAAGTGTCGCGACCGGGATGCGAACCCACATTCTGCTGCTAACACCAGAACTTGAGTCCAGTAAGCTGGACCGCTTGGCCACGACACTCCACAAATATACGGTATTAACTGTATACAGTACATTTATAACAATTTTCACTAAGTCATTTTGGGAAAGAATATCGAACCCAATCAAAACTTTTGCATAATATCCAGGCATGTGATTTTAGCAGGGAAAGAATGTCGTATCCAACTGCCACTTTTTAAGGGTTTTTTTGGAATTTTTTTGCAACCACTAACCAGTTAAAAAATGATTCTATCAATTTTTTGGGGTACAGAAAGCGAAAACTATTCATCTTTAAAATCCACTTTTATGATGGTTTTCAGACTTGATTTCCCTTCTAAAAAAATCCCCCCCTTCAGGAAATAGCAGGATCCTATTAGGCCAAGTAAAAAAAAATACCAGTTGATCGTCCCCGCCCGCATCCTTTTTTAAAATTATTTGTTATTTTTTATACTTGTCCACAAAAAGAGTAAATTTTTCATGTATTTTTACTTGGGTTTAACAAAATACATCAAACATTGTTTAACATGAATATTTTTACTCAATTACTTGTTCGATAGCTATAAAAACAAAGTTGGCGGTGATTTCAAACTGAAAAATTGGTGGCCATTTTGAATTTAAATGCTTGGCGGCTATCTTGGGAAAATTGTTAAAAAAATAAATAAAAAGGCCCTCATCCTCCTCTTTTTGAAAAAACTAGGGCGATCAACTGGTATTTTTTTTTTACTTGGCCTTATAGTTGCCACTGCGCTTGTACAATGACTGTGTTGGTCACTGGGGAGTTGACAAGATCAGACTGACATGACTGAGAAAGTCATAGTTTATGCCTGATTTTTCATGAAATAAATATCCTGGAATAATTTGAAGTATATGTCCATCATCGTCCATATGTTCTCCACCTTACTGGGTAGGTAAGATTACATTATTGGTTATATTGAATGAGAAAAAGTGGCAGTGACAGTAGAGAAAAACAAGTTGCCCGAAATTGGTTCTCCCTTGAACTTTTCTCACTTAACGAAGGTTGAGATACAAGTTGTGCGATAAGGTTCTTTTCAGAACCTGTACCTCAGCTTCGCGATAGTTGAGATAAACACATGGTGTTACCGCAAACCGAAACGATATCGATATTCCACCATGCAAAGCCTCAAATCTTATAGCCTCGAAGCATGACGATAGATCTTCAGCGCAACTCCTGTATCCAATGAAATCATTCATTTGAAATAAATATCCTGGAATAATTTGAAGTATACGTATGTATGTCCATCATCATCCATATGTTCTCCACCTTACTGGGTAGGTACGATTACATTATTGCAATATTGGTTACAATGAATGAGAACAAGTGGCGGTCAGATACTTGCCCCACCAGTGTGGCACGGACACGCCCCCTTGGCCTATCCTTAGCCACACGTTGGTCGTACTTCGGCTAACGGCGGTTTTTTTCTAAATTCCAGGCGCTGAAATTTACGATATTTGCAACCATTTTGACAGACTACGTTCCTTACATGCTTAACTATCTAGGCGCCCCCCCCCCCCCCAAATGGTGATTTCACTTACATTAAAATTTCGTGACATACATGTATAGGCCTAGGCCCGAAAAATTACAAGACGATAGTCATTGTGCAGGTACGGAAGCGTTAAAGGGCCACAACCAAACATTTTTTTTCAAGTTACTATCTCGCCGCGGCGAAATAGTAACTCGCCGCGGCGAGATAGTAACTCGCCGCGGCGAAATAGTAACTCGCCGCGGCGAGATAGTAACTTGAAATTGTTTTTTGGTTGTGGCCCTTTAACGCTTCCGTATGCAGGTTTCTACGAGGACGGCCATCTTGAATGTATGAAGAGTGTTCAACGGGAAAACAACTTGTGCGCGCAACAATTTTACGACGGCCGTTTTATGTGTGCACATACTTGCTGTATTTTAGCGCGCACTGCGGTGTCGCCGATATAAACTTTCAAGAAACGAACATCGAGCAGTTTTATCAAATTAACCGTACTGCATGGTAAGTTCATCCCCTTTTAACTATTAATTATATACCAGGTTATTTAACTGTGCTTGCATTGCACATAAAATATAACAATATAACAATATAACAATATTATATGGTTCCACCATTTTTGTAAATCCATAAAAAACAAAACAAAAAACAAAACAAAACAAAAACAAAAAAAATCCAAAAAACACCCAGAATGATTGTTTTATCTGACAAAATATCTGTGAATATAGTCTATGTAATATCTATGTAATATAGTACAGGTAATATTTAAAAAAAATTCATTGAATCCAGGAACTGGACATGTTTTATTTATTTATTTTTATTAATTATATATATTTTATTTTTAAATTAATTATATCACATGGTTTGCACAAAAAATGCTCTGACTACCGACAACACGTGCAACCCTGAAACGGAATACTTCGCGCGCTAAAATACAGCAAGTATGTGCACACATAAAACAGCCGTCGTAAAATTCTTGCGCGCACAAGTTGTTTTCCCGTTCAACACACTCTTCATCATACCAAAGATACTACAAAAGGAAGATAGGACACTCGTGCCGTTTTGCACGGCAGCCGATGTAACGGTATGACTCAGCAAAATTGGTACATGGGAAGGGCGCCATCACGCGGTAGGTAGGTAAAACGAAGCAGACGACGTTAACGAAGTGTAGAAAGCTATAGGAAGGTAACGGCAAGTTTAGGGCAAATTCGCGTTAAAGACAAAGATGTGAAAGACTTAAATGATGATTGAAATGATACATATTGTATAATATCCATCTTAAAATGGTATGCATAGATTTGAAAAAGTGTTCCTTCAGGATTTACAAGGGGGTTTATTTAAAGCAAATGGGAAATACATCGGGTGTCTTTTCTGCAGACTACGATTTTTTTGCTACCTAAGTCATGATAATCTTTTTATACAAGTGATAACCTTTGGATTTTTATTTTATTTTTGTCTCTGCCTTAAGAAAGGTTTCCTATCTCAATAGATTTTTTTAATTAAACCAACAAAGTGGAAGCAAAAGCTGAGATCGTGTCCTGTATATCATCAATCACTTTTAATCATCACTTGCAAAAGGTACTAACAGTACAATAAGAAGGCCCCAATTAATGATCAGCTGTGCTGGATGAGCAACCATCTGTAAATATTTCTATAAATAAATTATATAAATAAATAATACATAAATAAATAACAAAAATAATAAATTAATAAATTCTTGTAAGAATACTATAGACATATAAAAATAGTACACTAGCATGCATCTGTAAAGATGGTTATAAATAAATAAATTGATAAACAAATAGATCAATAAATAAATAAATACATTTCTATAAGTGTACTTTAGACATATAAAAATAGTACACTAACATGTATCTGTAAAGGTGGATATAATAATAAATAATAATTAAATAAATAAATAAATAAATAAATAAATAAATAAATAAATAAATAAATAAATAAATAAATAAATATAAATAAATAAATAAATAAATAAATGTAAATAAATAAATAAATAAATAAATATTTATTGTAAGTATACTATCACTTGTTTAGTTGGCGGCTAATTGGTTGGATGTTTGCCATAGTCATAGTGCAGTAGCACCGCGCAAACGAGTTTGGTTTTACCTACCTAACAACAGCGGGCGCACTTCCATGCCAAGCCATTGTGCGTTGCACGTTTCCACACAGAGAGTCCTATCTTCCTTTTGTAGTATAGTATCTTTGATCATACATTCAACTTTCAAGATGGCCGTCCTCATTGAAACCTGCACAATGACGATCGTCTTGTAATTTTTCGGGCCTACATGTATATGTCACAAAATTTTAATGTAAGTGAAATCACAATTTTTTGGGGGGCGCCTAGATAGTTAAACATGTAAGGAACGTATCTAGTCTGTCAAAATGGTTGCAAATATCGTCAATTTCAGCGCCTGGCATTTAGAGAAAAAAAACGCCGTTAGCCGAAGTACGACCAACGTGTGGCTAAGGATAGGCCAAGGGGGCGTGTCCGTGCCACACTGGTGGGGCAAGTCAGATACGAGTTACGACATTCTACCCGATTTTCAAAATGTTGGTGTCATTCTGTTTCAATTTAGCAGTAAGAATAAGATTCTAACGTTAGATAGGCCTAAATAACCCGCTGGGAACACTTTGAAAACCCCATTGTCATTGACAAGTTATTAAAGCTTAATTAAATTTAATAAATTAAGTTATTAACTGATTTGTCATGTTTGTAGGCCCATGGATGATGGAGGAAGGAAAATATTTCCTTCCTCTATGGTAGGCCTAACAAAAGTTAAAATATTATAACGTTATTACTTAGGCTATTAATTTAACGGTGAATAATCGGAATGAAATGAGCTGTACTTACACTTTTTTGTTTAAATATCAACAGTTTGGTACGAAGAACCACTGCTAGAATTAACGTTAGTCTAGACGTCATGCAGTCATTGTCATCATTTAATTAGAGATAAAAGATATTATTAATATTAGGGCCTACGATATTTTGTGTTTCTGTACAGAATATGTAAACCGTACGTACGCGTTGCAGCGGTTGCCGGGCCTAACCTATGTAGACACACTAGCACTGCATATCCTTATCGTACGGTAGGCGGAAAATGAGACCATGCACAGGACGGACGTCACTGTTATGAATAAAAAATATATGCATAATTCATGTTTGATGTAAGGGGCGGGGCCAGAGGGTTAGATGTCAAATCGATATCGAGGCAAAGCGCGCGACTTTTGTAGCTCACACAGTCTAGTTGTAGAAAGCTCTACTGTCGATCGTCTCCACACACTCACACTTTTATACGCTTTAATCCCGATTTTCGGGGGTGCGCCGTGTACAGTTATGGACACTCCTGTGGGATGGACGTCATTATGGACGGAAGGTAGTAATAACTTTAAAGGCTGGGTAACCACTTTCGAACAAGCCGAAAAGGTTAGAAAGTCTTTCGAAATACGGCAGGCACTATCTTTCGTGTGCAGACGGAAAACTAATAATTTCGGACAAATAAGTGGTAAGTTTCATTTTAGTTTCGCATTTTTCCCGGTTCTGCCTTCTGGACAGCTTGAAATAAATTAAAAAATGTGTTTAATCCATGCTTCAGATAAAACAATGATACTTTACTGAGGTAAGGAGTAACTTATAATGAACTATATATTTGGTAATTTTCATCCACCAAACTGCTGTTAATGATTAACTTTACGTTGCTATCGGGGGGGGGGGGGGTCTGGGACATTTTATTTTGTATGCGTTTAGGAGGGGGGAAGGGAAGGTTTCCTGAAAAAGTGTAGTTTTACGCCCGTGCAAATGTCAACAATTGTGAACGATCCCTTACTAAAGGAAGTGAAGGATCGATTCTTAAAAAAGGAGACTAGTACTGTGAAATTAAAAACAGTAAGAAATCATGTTATTTTTTTCCTCCATAGTTGTTTAATGTATTTTTTGCCATATTGTTTGCCAGGTTTATTATCAGTATTATTTTTCTTTTACATATGGAAATAATAACACTTTTTAATTATAAACTTTATAAATGTAATGTCATTTTTTAATTTTAGATTGACCATCCTAGAGGCAAAAGGAGTAAGCGTATGCTTCAGACAACCAAAAAAAGGGGCTGTCCTGCACGCATCCTAATGAAGCATATCGTTTGCTTCCCTGATTTCCAGGTATAGTAAAGACAAGTTCTTTACCTGTTAGATTCTATAGCAGATGTAAGGACAGTTACATGATATGTACATAGGTGTACATGTTCCTATTGTGCACAGATGGGGTGAACAAATGAATATTATGTTTCAGCACCAATGAAGGATCTTGGACTTCAAGCATTAGTTCGGCATTGTGTTTTGTTCGTGTCCATCAGTATAAGACACATAGGCTGTTAATATGGAGAGTTTTGTAGACACAACATGTAGGTTGTATCAGATATACCAGGTAAATCCCTTTTTCTTTTAAAATTTGAACTGGTATGTTTTCCGTATTTGCACTGCCACATAATGTGTCTCAATCTCTTCAAATGAACTACAGTCTGATCTGAAAGTTGCTTTGTCATTGATCACACATCCAAATAATTGAAAGTGATTTAAATAAGGTACATTTAAAACAAACTTTTGTCTTCCATCAATAAAGATAAACTCGGATACTAAGAGGTCACAAAGAAATGGAAGTGAGCGTGTTCGTGATGCAGTAGACAGTGGACTTGCATTAAGAGCAGAAAGCCGCATCTACATATCATTGCCAGATGATGATGCCCACAAACAGACTCACTACTTGGGAGAGGTACCTTTTTATCTCTGTATTATTTTTTCGATGTAATTGTAATATGGAGTGTGGTTCTCAGATTTTAAAAAAGTATGACAGCACACATAGTGTTACCACAAACAAAATATATACTGATACTTCTTCCTTTTAATGCCTTAAAACATACAGCTGTCTTTTAATACTACAAATATAGATTTCTAAACAAATTTGGTCAAAATGTAATTTCTTTTTAAATGCATAATGCAAAACTGGTAGTAAAGCAAGAAATAAATAAATTACAGAGAAAACAATGCTAGTGTCATTCGCAGATCACAGCTTGGAATCAGTGGCACAAATCTGTGTTGAAAAGTTGGGGGGGGGGACACTTTCACCTCTCAAACACTGCAAAAATATCCCTTTATGTACACTTTCAATATCGACTTATCATAATAATTGAATAATTTGTTCAAAAACAATTAGAAAAGGAGAGAAATGCTACATTGTAACATTTCTCTAATTTTTTGCATCAATTATTATTCTTCCAATGCAAATTCTGAGTGGGATGATCTTATAGACCATCCCCACCCCCTCCCGGTCTTAAAAGTGGGGGATATATATCCCCCCATCCTTCCGGGATTTACGCCCATGGCTGGAATAGATTAAAAGGACAGTCTACATATTGACCCCCCCACGTAATTGTAAAGAGAGCTAACATTTAATCTTTTAAAAACATTTTTCCCCACAGTTGACAGGGTTGATGAACCCACTAAGTAAGGAGGTGCGGTCGAAGATTGTTGATCTGGTAGGACAAGGAGTGTCAAATGTGAAGGAGATGAGACGCCACATTCGGTTGTATGTGGAAACCTCGTTATTTGACTGTGGTGATGCTCCTTCAACAATGGATGCTGCCTTTTACCCTACAGATGAAACAATTCGCAAGCATATATACATGGCGCAACAAAAGCTAATGTAAGCATTTGTTCTACAAGTACAGTAACATGTACAATGTATGTGACTGTTTAAATTTCAGTGTTTAAATAGACCATTTCAAGACTGTACATCACCGATTTGTAAGAAGTAGTCACAAAGCTTGATCTTCAATAAGTCACGATGCCACCAAGGTGTACCAAAACTATTGAGCAATATATGAAATGTTATATGATATTTATAAATTGAACCGTTTAAAACAACCTTGTATTAACACACGATTTTTGCAGACATTTGGGGCTACAGATGCCAATTACTTTGAAAATATAATGACACAGATTATCTGTTTCAGGCGTGATACTCTACATTATGACTTTAGGTAATTCAATTTGGTAAATTTAGCTTGAAATCGGGCGTTAATCAGACTGTAAAAAGGGGAAGATTGCTTCATCATTGTTCTGACCAGCGCAGCACATCTTTAGCAACATACATGTAGTTGCGTAATCAATATGTAAATTTGGTCTCCTATATTAACAAACCATGTGTGCAGTGGTTTACAACCTAATTTTAAGGTTGCAGATAAAAAACTTACAGATGTTTTAAACGTTCCATTATAAAAGTAATTCTGTCTTATAAGTACAATTTTTTTCAGGTACTCAAAACTTGACTCAGAAAACTTTGGGATGAAATTACACGCTTGGGCACAGGAAAAACCCGAGGATAATTTCATGTTGGTTCCAGCGCTATCATCAGATGAAACTGAAGCAGAATCGAAGTTCTTCTTTTGCCATCAGACCAAATACCAAAGACATCTCCTTCGAAGGTAGTCTATTTTCATTCTTAAGTGAAAAGAACTTGTTCTATTAGACTGAGATCCCAAAAACATACAAACAAAGAACCCGAACATACCCAGTAGGATATAGATTGCATCGCCAGTACATTGACTTCCCCAAAGTAAAATGACATCCCCATTGTAAAATAAAATCCCAGTAGAACGACATCGCTAATAGAATGACACCCCCATTAGACTGACATCCCCAGTAGAATGACATCCCCAGTAGAGAAACACAAGCGAGATCCAACGTTTTAACACTTTTAACCTCGTGTGTAACGTGACTGTTATTGTAGGAGATCCAAAGTTGTTGCACTGATAAAGCGTTCACCAAAACGTTACTGGTAAAATTCTTACATTCCTTTCTTTTCAGATATGGCAACACATTGTGTATGCTTGATGCAACTTATCGCACCACAAAGTATTCACTGCCACTTTTTTTCCTGGCTGTGAAAACCAATGTTGGTTTTAGTGTAGTCGCACAATTTATTGTTCAGGAGGAAACCACTGAAGCAATTAAATTTGGTTTAGCAACTATCCAGAAGTGGATGCTTCCTGATGAAGAAAACCACCCTGCTGCCTGGACCTGGAAGCCAAAGTTTTTCATGACCGACTTCTCTGAAAGGGAAATCAAGGCAATAGAGGAGACATTTCCAGGTAGTACATGTGTTTAACTATTTAATAAATGAAGAAAATCTTTTAGCATTCAAACAAGCCGAGTTTGACTTGGTTGGAGGAGTTGGTGTTGTCTCTCCACTAGATGGCATTCACCGATTTAGCTTCTTTCTTTGTCTTGATCGATTGATTTCAGAATGTGAAACATACCTATGCGACTTTCACCGAGAGCAAAGCTGGACCCGATGGGTCAGTAAACACGACAACGGAGTGGCAAGCATGAAGGAAATTGTACTTGCAATGCTGCGGAGATGTGCCCATGCAAACACCCTTGCTGAATACAACAATGCAATTTTGAAGTTGAAAAACTCCATGGAATGGAGGACATCGTGTAAACTACTTGGTTTTCAAAAGTGTGGATTCCAGAAGCCAAGGTTTGTCACAATCTTTGAGCCTTCATGTGAAATATTTAAAACTGTTATTTTGTAATTACCAAAGATAACGAAAGATATACACAGCTTTCTTTTTTATACCATAAAGTTTAATAAGTCACAGTCTGATGATTTTTAATCACGTTTAAAATGGTGTGCCTTCTTTGTAATAGTTCATTATGATGAACTTGAGGTAAATTCAAGATATCCAAGTGTGCCATTTGCAAATTTTTTATGAAAGGAATATTTCTAAGTAATGTAACTTTTTGGATATACTCTTTTGTAGATCATGTGCTTTTAGAAACTTAAATAAATAGAAAACTCTTCATTACAGCGCTAGGTCTGGGCATACAGACATGGCAAGGGTCTTCAGGTCAACACAAACAATGGCCTGGAGCGCCAGAATAAGGTGTTCAAATATTCCTTCCTTGAGAACAAGAACAGCAACAGCCTATCTAGTATGATAGAAACACTTCTGAATGAATACCTGCCAAGTATGATGCTCAAGTAAGTTATGATTATTTTGTTGTTGAGAAAGTATTCATTAAGTATATGTTTGAATAAAAATTTAATTTTGATAGTTTTCCAAAAACTCAGCTGTAAGAAAAATACACTTTTTCAGTAATTTTCTTAAACCATGGCAGCTGATATTAAGATGGTCTATTATAATGTGTTTGCATGTTTGTTAAAGAAACGACTCTCGCTCGCACTTTTCACACCGATTTATATTTTTGTATTGTTACTAATTACAACAGTTTAATTATACAACAGTTTTCCAATTTATGCTACTTGTTCATGTTATCGGACAAGTCTTAATCTTATTGCATTTAACACATTGTTTATATTCCTTATTTTACAGTACCAGTTTTTCTGGTAAGTTATACTCCAAATTATATATAAAGCTTCTTCGGACTCCTGCACTCACATTGTTTCTTTTGTGTGCGCATAATCACCAAAGTGCACTTCAAGCTGTCTTTTTCCTTTGCAATTCCTTTTCCCCGCTTTTTTTGCGCTTTTACTTCAATTAACCTATCTATACAATTTATTTAATCTTTCATTTCATCTATTGCAGTATAGCACCCTACATGTTTTTGTTGCAGCTATTTTGTGTGCATTTTTTCATATATGTTACCATAGCAGTTGTTTGTATTTGGTGAAGGGTTTAATTTGTTCACAATCTTTTTCACCTTTTAATAATATTTGTGGGAATTCTTTAATCACCACAAATTTGTTTTCAATTTTCCTTATCCTCATTTTTCTCATTCATTTAAATTATCTATTATCTTGTTCCCTGTTTTAATATACTACAGTTGTTAAAATGCAAATACAACAACTAAAATTTGACCTACATGTATATATACAATTACATATGAAGCTCGAGTTGCATATTGTTCACATAATCATTTCACATGAACTTTTCTTACACTGCCAGAAAAATTGTTTTGGAATGTGTCATTTTTTACACTCGTAGAAGACTGAATTCAAGCTGTTTGAGTGACTCCAGTCACAAAGAAGGGTTTCATCTCCACAACAAAAGATCTGTGGAATTATATGTGTATTTGCATGCTAATTGGCACAATTTTGTTTTATATGCAAGTATGATTTATGTGCTTTATCTGTGTTAGAAGTAAATGTAGTTTGTGTTCACTGCACAAGTGCTGGTCCAGAGGGGGTCTACGGGGTCAGCCCTCCCCCCTCACACACACAAATATCAGAATTATAGTAATAATATCAAAGATGATATTCTGCAAATGTTTTTATCTGTATGTGATGAGCATTAAAGTATGGGACACTGGCTAGAAAAACCGGACTTGTCTGACCCCACCCCCCCCCTTCCTGCAAAAATTCCTGGATCTGCCACTGCTGCTGCATTACATCATAATAGAATGGACGCTGTCAGTCTGTTACATGTTACTTAAAACTGTTGACAGACATTGGTAGCAAACTGAAGACCAAGCTTCATGACTGCTTGTTCCAAAAGGGGGAAATTAGATCCTGTAATGCCCTTAATAATAATTATCTGTTGCCGCAGTGTTGTAGCCAAGTACCGAGTACTGCCTAGTACAAAGGTGTCCTAGTAGTACTCATGAGTACTCGTACTTGATCAAGTACGAGTACTTGGGACGTCGAGTACGAGTACAAGCATCCGAGTACTATGATATCCGAGTACTAAGTCCAACAGCAAAAATATCAACAAATTAATGCATGAGTACCTTGCTTGCCGAGTACGAGTACCGTCAAAACAGTACTCAAGTACGATTATTGAGTACGAGTACTACAGCTACATTCAATTACATTTGTACAGGGAAGATGGTGTGCCTGTCCGTCCTGAAGCACCATTGCTGAAACGGAAAAAAACATCCGGTCTTCAAGGGAAGAAAAACTTCAAAAAATCTCCCAGATCAAAGCTTAACCTTCGTCGCCGCAAGTCTCGGGCTAGTGGGAGGGTTGGTGTTTCAGCAGACAGAGCAAGAGCAAAGGCAGCTGTAGCCTCACCGAAGAAGATCGCTGAGGAGGAGGTTATTGTAGATGGATGTGCTGAGGTGCCGGGTCAACAAGGAGGTTTGAACTGGTCAACACTTCTAGACAAAGCAATAGGTATTAAATGCATGAAGAAAAATATTAGCAAATAATTTGTTTATGTCTTGCAATTATTTAATCAACATCTATGTACAGGTATATGCCCAGAATTAGTTTTCAAATTTAAAATTAACTATTAACCAAGGTTACACTAAAGACTGTAATTGATTTTATTCCCACCTTGAAAGTGTTGAAATCTGAATATTTCTTGGCACAATCATTAACCAAAGAGTTAATTAAGAATTGTTTTCATTATTTGCAGCTTTGAAGGATTCCCTTTCATCAGAGCAGTGGACAGACTTTGTTAGAGAGGCAGAAACTTCCAAAAGTTGGACTGCTGACACCGTTTCTCTAACTGCTATGTCAGTCCTGGATGAATTAACTGATGACGACCAAGTGAAACTGCTGACACCATTGTGTGCTATTGCTCCAGAACACTTTGGAAATTCAGCCAGATATCGCACAGCAATTCTTTTGATAACTGAATTAGGTCGGTAAATGTACATTTATACTGTGTTGAAAAATCCTTTGTGCTGTATGTGTAATGTGATGAACATTCCTTTTTGTTATATTACAGGTAACCCTAACCTTCCCAAATCATCCCCAATCCTTCCCATAGTTTTGCCGGACCTGATGGATTTTATACTACATGTATACCACTTCATACATCCAAACCACCAATACTTATCATGGGGCAAGCATTTAAATTTGTTTAGTCCAAAGGTTTTTACTGTGTTACTTTGATGTATTTGGGAGGATTTCCAGCCTAAGGTTATGGTTAATCAAATAATGAGCCGCTCACAATTGTCAACATTTTCACAAGCGTACAAACCGTACAATTTTCATGGCCCCCACCCCCTCCCCCTAAAAATTAAAATGTAATATTTCAAAGCGACATTTATTTCACTTTTAGAAAGCATATGCAGGCCTCCTCTCCCTAGCGCATGGTCTGTACGCTTGTTTCAACCGTGTATACCGCACATTCCGAGGTACTTCAAAAGTAGACACATTTCATACATTGTTTACATATTGTACGTGTACTTAGTGATTGAAATGTGTTTAGCTTGGTCAGAAATTTCATAAAATACATTTTACTCTTCTATTTCAAGTTCAACGTGGTGATGTCCACACACTTTGATGCAGACCAACACATCAAACAGAGTGAACAGGCAATGCATGACCTGTTGAGGGCAACTGCTGCAATGTTTGACGTTGAAGGTGAATTCAAATTGTTCAGTTGACACTTTTCTGTTATTGGTTTGTTTGAATAATACCATCTGAAATATGTAGATATATTGTTGCTTGTCCCGTTTACAGCCTTGCTTGTATGCATTATGACGGACAGTGCATTAAATTTTGTGCATGATGTTTAACGTTTGTTTACAATTTACAATCATTTATTATTTACTACTTCAGCAGTTATGACAGTATTGCCCAAACACTTTTACCTGCATTATTCTTTCTATTTTGCTGCACACTAGTCTCAACTTCTATTGTTTATGTGTGATTTTTATCAAAGTCCTTGCAGCTCCAAAGAAAAAACATGTAACCTTCTCAGATGGTACCTGTCCAGGAGGGGATACAGAGTCAAGGAAGTCTGAACTGAGAGGTAATTATATAGACCATTGCAAATACGCCATACAGCTGACATGTGTTGCTTGAAATGCATTTATGTGATGCACATACGTACATTAAGTATGAAGCAGTGGTGCATTCATTTTGCAGGGTACTATGTGGCCATATAAATAGTTAATACAGTATACATGTATGTTATGACAACAGTGAACACTACTGAACAACCCAGCGATATTGTTGGGTTCATCATCATACTTGGGAATGTCATTGTAAATATGTGATGTCATTTTATTTAATAGTAATTTACTGCTATGAATTGATAGAATGTCTGACTGTCAACTTTTTACCTACATAGCTCCAGTAAAACAACAGGAGACTTTCTCCAAAGGGATGTGTCCTGGAGAGGCAATAACGTGCAAATCTGGCTTGAAAGGTACTAATCACTTTCAGCTGTTTTTTGTTTCTTTGGAAATAACATCATTTGCATAGTTTGCATGGTTGTTTCCTTAAATAACTTTTAGCCTTCGATATTATATAAAGGATTTTCTGATGCCAAAGTTATGACGCTTGATGGGTTTAATGGTACAATGGTTGTTAGTCTAATGTTATACAGCAGGTACACATTGGTCTGTTGGGCATCCAATTTTAACCGTTACAGTATGACTTTTTGGGCGCAATATGACAATAATCTTAAAGCTTATGACCAATCAGAATACAGGATTCAAGTCTGGTGGGTTGACAATAGCAATACAATGTAATAGTTTGAAGTAAATTTGCAATAAAATGTTCTATTATGCTGCTTTGTAATGATACGTGGTAAAATTTCACGTTACCTTTTAGACAAATTGTTAGCAGATATTCAGCTTATGGGTGAGATGAACAAACTGAAAGTGAAACCAGGGTCAAGATTACACATATGTGGAGAGGTTCTGGACCATGCAGACTTTGCAACTCTAGAGAATGGCAACTGGTTGACTGACAAGGTACGTGTGATATGCTAGAGAGCTTTCCCTATGGAAATTCTGTTGACACTCACTTGGCGTTATGAATTGGCTGGTGATTTAGTAGTTAATCGAACACATGAAATTGACTTCAAACATTCTTGAGGTCCAGTAAAGGTCTTGACTCTGAGACTATTCGAGACCGAGCCAAAAAAGTACAAGACCGAGACCTCAACATTTCCAGACCTCAAAAGTGTTGAGATCTGAAAGATATGGTCTCGAGACTAGTCTAGAGACCAAGACCTCGGTCTAGACCTCAAACACTGATATTAAAGTTGTACATGTGATGTATGTTGGTCTCAAATTTTGTTTTATGATTTCAAGTTATCAATGCATATTTGGCACTATTGAAGACAACATTGAACAAACAATACCAGGGCCATATTTACGTTCTTCCTTCATATGTGGCCGTTCTGTGGGACAGTGGGAAGTTTGACACCTTTCTCTACCAAAAGGTAATTGTTTTGTTGTCACATAAAAATTGATTTCCAAATATTATAATGACATTCCTTAAATATAAATTACTCATCTAATTTAAAAATTAATTGGCTTAGAGTCTGCTTGGGACGATTAGTCTGGTGACCATTGGGATGGAAGTCAAACCCATCATTGAGCAAAGAAAAAACAATTAGTAATATATTTGAATGTTGTCCGCATTTCTTGTAAGAGAAAATATTTTCTTTTTTACAGGTTAAAATGTCCATGTATGAGTGGATTTTTATGCCCATAAACGTCAATAGAAATCACTGGGTTCTCATCGCAGCTGATGTATGTTCTCAAAGAGTGGCATTATTAGACACTCTGGCCAATAAAAGTACCAGCAGAATCTATCTGAACAAGTGGAGGTAAGTTATCAGTTATCCCACAAGCAGCATTTGAAAACGAAAAAAAATAGTGCTTCTGCGTCCCATATTCCACAGCACACTTGTGATAACGAATTTATCTTCCAGCTTAAAAATTTGATATCCTTATATTTGTTGCTTAAAGGCCTTGATATCAAACAAAGGTAAACAAAGAAAATGAAACTAACGAGATATTCTATTTAACCTTTCACGGCTAACCTATTTAACTGCTATTTAACCGCTTCCAACAACGAGTAATTTCAACTAGCTAAAGCAATTACAGTTATTTTTGAGGACTGCCGTGCTGGTACACGTTCACTGTTAATTTTTTGATTTTTTGATTTTTTGAACAACGGTTGTTGGCTCCGCTTATGTTATTGCTTAAGCACGCATATGTACGCTGGAACAGCAATACGCACCGTGAGATATGGGTTATGTGGTTTGTGGTATATGGTTATGTATTTCACGGCTGGGACAGTAGCATAGTGTACATGTATTACTATTGGTCATATGCCTGAACTGAAAGAAACGCATAGTTTGAGTTATCAAATTTTCCAAGATTCTTTGTTTATGAGGCTTGGATTAATTAGGTGTTCGAGAGCTCAGCGCGAACACCTATTGTTTTTGTACTGTTTTTTTTTTTTTTTTTTTTACTTCTCCTTCTTCTCAGTGGCGATCTGTCCGGTAACAAAGGCATCCTTGCTAAGCATATACAGCCTTCAAACTTAACACATAAACAGAACATATCAAGCAGACGAAACCGTTTTCTGTGACGTCATGATTACGTCATCAGGTGTCGAATTACGCTAAATCAAAGTTTAATATTTCGAAAAATCATATCTCATGAACCACAAAAGATATTTTCACAATCTTTACATAATCTGAACGATCTTGAATTATGTAATTTTTCGTTTTTAGACGTAACCCCAATCTGACCTTTCCTTCCGGTCAAAAATGGAAGTTGAAAATTTCTAAATTTCAAAAAATCATATCTCATGAACCATATAAGATATTTTCACAATCTTTTTATTATCTTAAAGATCTTGAACTATGTCACATTTCGTTTTCAGACGTGACCCCAATCTGACCTTTCCTTCCGGTCGAAACCGGAAGGTTAAGTGAAACAATATGCTGAATTACTATTCCCTGTATGTACGAATAGATATATCGCGTGTGCACAGAATACGTACACACAGCAATATACGGAGTTTAATATTGGCCTACAACGTAAAGGCCTTGTCACACGGGCAATTTCGGGCAATTTTCAGGCAATAAAAGTTGCTGGCAATGAGATTGCTCGAGATTGCCCTGTGTGGAATTTCATGCAATCCAGTGGCAATGAGTAGACTAGCTGGCTTTCTACTTTGAGGCAATCTGTCGAGGCAATCTCCAATCACATTGCGTATCAGTGATCACGTGACATTTTATCACAAGCAAAACATTTTCAGCGGCGGCCATTTAATTCTCGTTTACATGAACAATACTGAGGAATTTTGCCGTTCTTATTAACTCCAAAGCAAAATACAAGAAAATAAAATGGGTTACCGAGAAAGAGGAAAATATAATTGCATTATTAAGAGGTAAGTAGACATTATTTAGAGGTTTATTGGCCTAGAATGTGCGTTTGTAAAGTAGGCCTATCGTAAACATAATTATTGCATGCACAATCCAATGGAGGTTCGTGACGGACGAAACTGTTGTACTGCATCTATTTCATGATTTCGTAAAAACTATACTGAGTCTACTCTTTCGCTGTTTTTGCAGTGTACCTACATGATTTTAAGTTTGCATTTTAACTAAGGATAATGACTGAGCATGGATAGATTATTGTCCAGAAAAAAGTTTAAAAACTGCCATGCAGTCAAAGTCAAAAGAGAATCGTAACTCGCCTACATATAATGTACAGTACATATACATGTATGCAAATCCATGTAAATATATACATGTTCGTGTGTTGTTGTCTCTTCTGCAATTCTGCATGTTCTTCGTGTCAGCGAAATATATCCCTAACTCAACCTAAAGAGATGCTTTTACTTGATTAGTCTGCTAGTTGTAGCCACAAAATTGTCATAGGGGCACCTGTTTTTCTGAGCTAGGTTACATTTGTTGTTTTGTTATTATTAAGCATAAAAAGTCTGTCCCTCTATGCTTTAAAGAAAGGTCAGGTCTTATAACATAAAAAAAAGATGAAGAGCCTGCATAAAAAGAAAACTAATAAATGAAGAAAAAGCTGCAGAGGGATGAGTTAATATGAGTTTTAATTGGAAAATAAACATGCAGGTGTGTTGGTGGACAACATGTGTACACCAATTATAGAGGGCATTCTCTTACTGGAGTAATACATGTTGGCCTTTCCCCATTCAGAATTAATTTTTCACAGAATCATTTGAACATTTATTTATATTTTGTATTTTAGCCTCCAGTATGCCGAGTAATTGGAATTAGATGCAATGGCTGGCATCAGTGAGAATCAGTTCAACAGCCTAGAAAGCATCTAAAACACAAGCCCCAAGGTAACCAATAAATCTGTGGTACAATTATTGTAAATGTGTGTGTGTGTGTGTGGATGATTGCATTCCTCCTGACTGCCCTATGATCCACTCACATGACCCCACCAACCTACATTGAAGATTGTGATTTTTATTTTCAAAAAGCAATTCTTTTTAAACTTTATCCACAATGTTGTATTCTTTCCTAGTGAAAACAGGTCAACTCGTATGCGTGCCAACTCGTACTATTACCAACTCATACTCATTTTGGTCAACTCGACCCGTAAAAATATTTATTACTGAATATTTACTGGCATGTGTACGGGTTGACATCCTGTTAATTTAGCTACACTATAGTGTCTATAGTTCCTCATAATACTAGTAGTGCTTATGTCTTGTGTGGTGATGGATGCATTGCAGTTTACTTGATACTAGCACTTAATTTTCTCACTAAAGTAGTCCAGAAACAAATATCAGCACATTTATTGAGATAATGAAACAGTCACATCATGGAGGAAGGAAGACGTCACATGTAACTTTCTATTCCATTGTAAAACCTAACTTAAAGGCATTGTTCTGAAGGGATCATTTTTCTAAAGTTGCATAAGTTTTCTGAAGTTACATCAATCCATCATCCTGATAATAACATATGAGGGCATTCTAAGTTATGTGTGTTTTGTTAGCATGACCCATTATTCTTCGTCCCTCTTTGAAAACATTTAATATTGTTTTTACATGATTAGTTTATATTTCAGATCATCGGTATCCATTTGTGCTACTGCTACAAGGTGTGCCAGAGTCTGTGTAACTTTGTGATCCAATGGCCAGCATTTGAAGTTTATCCATTCATCAAAGGAGTTAATGTATGATTCAAATTATTTTATATGGACTTATCCTATCTGTGGCAGTCTTTACCCTCAAGAGAATTGATTTTTAGGACCTCAAGACATATCTAGGTCTTTCTAGGAATTTCTTTAACATGTTAGAACAAAATTAGTACTGAGGAATTCTTATTATATTTTTGACTGGACCCAAACATCCTCACAAAATGTAGCTATTAAGCAATATCTGTTGGTGATCTAGTAAAATGTATATTGCCGACAGTGAATCCCTGGCAGTTGGGCCATGTAAACATAACCCCCCAATCTTCATTGCATGGGTGTGTCAGCCTTGGAATACCTTTTGCCAGATCACCCAATTAAAGCACTAGTATAAGGGGCCCTTATACTTGTATTGCTTGTTTGCCCCTCCCCTTCCCTAGTTCTTGGATTCTATAGTGCTGCAATGATAGACCAAAGAATTTTAGACAACAAATGTGTTGGTTCATCACCAGTGGCAGTACATGCCATCACTAAGAACTTGGGGGGAGGGGATAGGCATTTTATTCCAAAATTACCGATTCCAATGACAACCCCTGAATGTCACCCATTCTGAACTCACTAAATTGTACATACAGAGTGTACATTTATTTTAAATGCAGATTGTTTCTGTTTTCTTGTCAACAAAGGATCATGGTTGGGTTCATTTACACTGAAGTCATTTCACTTGTTGCATGTGTAAGACCATGTACACTCATTTCTAGATTGGTTACAAGTAGGTTAAACAGGTCAACAAAGTGGTTTCAATTGATTGTGGGGAGGGAAATGTGGAACCACAAAAGTCAAGTCATGAAACCCAACAGACAGTTAAAATAAATATGTATTTCATTGTTTTATTAGCAATTTACAAGCACCCATACAACTCTTTGATTATTTCAGTGTCTAACAATTTATGTACAAAATGGCATCTGATCTTTATGTTGTAAATCTGTAGTATGGACAGACATTTTGCCAATCATGTGTACAACCTTGAAAATGTAAAAATCAATGTAGAATTTGTTTTCAAATTTTATAAATTATTTTGTAATTATTTGCAGATTAGGTGAAAACAAAGACAATTTATAAGCATGTCACAATAAGGAGATGCTTGATTACAGTGTCACTATCATTGTCAATTTATCATTACACTTTTTTTTATAAACTTGACCTGAAAGTGAAGTATATTATAAATAAAGATCACTCTCAGTATAAAAACATGCAGTCCATCAATTAAATAAATTTTTATACAAGACTTAATACCAATGTTGGCTTCATTTAAATCTAGAATTGAAAGGTTTTTCCATAAAAAAATCAAAAGGGCAAGCAATTATCAAATTTGATCTAGTGGATATGATAATTACATTTAATTTTGTTTGAATTGGGAATTATTTACTTTTTGTGGGGGGCAGGGGAAGATGGAAAGCACGGATGCAAGCTTTCTTCCAACTTTATCATGTAGTAGTTATAAGCTTGTTTTCTAATGAAAGGCTAATTAGCTGATATCCATACAAGCAACCCCCAGCCAATTTTAATCCAGTTACTATACATGTAGTCCCCTTCTACGCTAAATAAACTTTGTGACTTTATGCCCATAATAATGCTGAATAGGTTGATCTGGCTGCCTACAACCCTGGCAAACTATTTTCATATGAGTGATTTTTAATGTTGATTTATCATCGAGCATGTTTTTTTGAAAAGTATGTGTTGGGCTAGTGTCAATATTTAAAATAAAAAACAGTGTTCCAAGTCACACTTGTTAATTTCTAATTTATTGCTTAAATCTCACAACTTTTTCAAGTTCAACAGCCAATATCTCAAGAACTAAATGACATATTAGAAAACAAAAAACACAATTGAATTCCTTACATTAATAGCTTGTAATTCGTGTGAAATGACTTATCATAAATGCTTTGCCAATGGTCCAATTAGTGGCACACGAAGTAACGATTTTACAAATTTTAAAAGGTCATATCTCATAGCTTTAATTTGATGTATAAGTTGACAATTTTTTTTTCTTTCATAATCATGAGGAGGTCATATATGACCTTCAAACCACCTAATCTGACCTTTACTTCCTGTCCAAACAGTAAGTTCAAATTCAACACATTCTAACGCAAAATTGATATGTCTTTTGAATATGAAATTGATAGTTATTATAAAATATGACAAACCCTTGCACAATATAATATTTACATCATCGTTGAAAATTTGATTGAACCGGAAGTGGATTCGAACACCGTGTGTTTGTTCTAACAAACACTTAAGCTCTAGTTTGTTTTGTACTCGTTATTCAACTTTAGGAAGTTCGTGTCAATCTGCGCAAAAAGGGTTGGGGAGCTTGGTACATGGACTAATGATTACTTGCTGACATCTGCACAACAAAATGATGGTCATAGCTGTGGACCATTTGTTATGTTGGTAAGTTGAATTTTAATTAATTTGAGTTCATGTTAGTCTACTGGGGATGTCACACTACTGGGGATGTCACACTACTGGGGATGTTATTCTACCGGGGGTGTCATTCTACTGGGGATGTCACACTACTGGGGATGTCATTCTACTGGGGATGTCACTCTACTGGGGATGTCACTCTACTGGGGATGTCATTCTAGTGGGGATGTCATTCTAGTGGGGATGTCATTCTACTGGGGATGTCATTCTACTGGGGATGTCATTCTACTGGGGATGTCATTCTACTGGGGATGTCATTCTACTGGGGATGTCATTCTACTGGGGGTGTCATTCTACTGGGGGTGTCACTCTACTGGGGGTGTCACTCTACTGGGGGTGTCACTCTACTGGGGATGTCACTCTACTGGGGATGTCACTCTACTGGGGATGTCACTCTACTGGGGATGTCACTCTACTGGGGATGTCACTCTACTGGGGATGTCATTCTACTGGGGGTGTCATTCTGCTGGGGATGTCACTCTGCTGGGGATGTCACTCTGCTGGGGATGTCACTCTACTGGGGGTGTCACTCTACTGGGGGTGTCATTCTACTGGGGATGTCACTCTACTGGGGGAGTGTCATTCTACTGGGGATGTCATTCTTCTGGGGATGTCATTCTACTGGGGATGTCATTCTACTGGGGATGTCATTCTACTGGGGATGTCATTCTACTGGGGATGTCATTCTACTGGGGATGTCATTCTACTGGGGATGTCATTCTACTGGGGATGTCATTCTACTGGGGATGTCATTCTACTGGGGATGTCATTCTACTGGGATGTCATTCTACTGGGGGTGTCACTCTACTGGGGGTGTCACTCTACTGGGGGTGTCACTCTACTGGGGATGTCACTCTACTGGGGGTGTCATTCTACTGGGGGTGTCATTCTACTGGGGGTGTCATTCTACTGGGGGTGTCATTCTACTGGGGATGTCACTCTACTGGGGATGTCACTCTACTGGGGATGTCACTCTACTGGGGATGTCACTCTACTGGGGATGTCATTCTACTTGGGACGTCATTCTACTTGGGACGTCATTCTACTTGGGACGTCATTCTACTGGGGACGTCACTCTACTGGGGACGTCACTCTACTGGGGACGTCACTCTACTGGGGACGTCACTCTACTGGGGACGTCACTCTACTGGGGATGTCACTCTACTGGGGATGTCACTCTACTGGGGATGTCATTCTACTGGGGGTGTCACTCTACTGGGGGTGTCGCTCTATTGGGGGTGTCACCCTACTTGGGATGTCATCCTACTGGGGATGTCACTCTACTGGGGATGTCACTCTACTTGGGATGTCAGTCTACTGGGGATGCCACTCTACTGGGGATGCCACTCTACTGGGGGTGCCATTCTACTGGGGGTGTCACTCTACTGGGGGTGTCACTCTACTGGGGATGTCATTCTTCTGGGGATGTCAATCTACTTGGGATGTCAATCTACTGGGGGTGTCAATCTACTGGGGGTTTCATTCTTCTGGGGGTGTCATTCTACTGGGGGTGTCATTCTACTGGGGGTGTCATTCTACTGGGGATGTCACTCTACTGGGGGTGTCACTCTACTGGGGGTGTCACTCTACTGGGGTTGTCAATCTACTGGGGATGTCACCTCTACTGGGGTGTCAATCTACTGGGGTGTCATTCTACTGGGGGTGTCATTCTACTGGTGGTGTCATTCTTCTGGGGATGTCATTCTACTGGGGATGTCATTCTACTGGGGGTGTCATTCTACTGGGGGTGTCATTCTACTGGGGGTGTCATTCTACTGGGGGTGTCACTCTACTGGGGATGTCACTCTACTGGGGATGTCACTCTACTGGGGATGTCATTCTACTGGGGATGTCATTCTACTGGGGATGTCACTCTATTGGGGCTGTCACTCTACTGGGGATGTCACTCTACTGGGGATGTCACCCTACTTGGGATGTCACCCTACTTGGGATGTCATTCTACTGGGGATGTCACTCTACTGGGGGTGTCAATCTACTGGGGATGTCATTCTTCTGGGGATGCCATTCTACTTGGGATGTCATTCTACTGGGGATGTCATTCTACTGGGGATGTCATTCTTCTGGGGATGTCAATCTACTTGGGATGTCAATCTACTGGGGGTGTCATTCTACTGGGGATGTCACTCTTCTTGGGATGTCACTCTTCTTGGGATGTCATTCTATTGGGGATGTCATTATACTGGGGATGTCATTCTACTGGGGATGTCACTCTACTGGGGATGTCACTCTACTGGGGATGTCACTCTACTGGGGGTTCATTCTACTGGGGGTGTCATTCTACTGGGGGTGTCACTCTACTGGGGGTGTCACTCTACTGGGGGTGTCACTCTACTGGGGATGTCACTCTACTGGGGATGTCACTCTACTGGGGATGTCACTCTACTGGGGATGTCACTCTACTGGGGATGTCATTCTACTGGGGGTGTCATTCTGCTGGGGATGTCACTCTGCTGGGGATGTCACTCTGCTGGGGATGTCACTCTACTGGGGGTGTCACTCTACTGGGGGTGTCATTCTACTGGGGATGTCACTCTACTGGGGGAGTGTCATTCTACTGGGGATGTCATTCTTCTGGGGATGTCATTCTACTGGGGATGTCATTCTACTGGGGATGTCATTCTACTGGGGATGTCATTCTACTGGGGATGTCATTCTACTGGGGATGTCATTCTACTGGGGATGTCATTCTACTGGGGATGTCATTCTACTGGGATGTCATTCTACTGGGGGTGTCACTCTACTGGGGGTGTCACTCTACTGGGGGTGTCACTCTACTGGGGATGTCACTCTACTGGGGGTGTCATTCTACTGGGGGTGTCATTCTACTGGGGGTGTCATTCTACTGGGGGTGTCATTCTACTGGGGGTGTCATTCTACTGGGGATGTCACTCTACTGGGGATGTCACTCTACTGGGGATGTCACTCTACTGGGGATGTCATTCTACTTGGGACGTCATTCTACTTGGGACGTCATTCTACTTGGGACGTCATTCTACTGGGGACGTCACTCTACTGGGGACGTCACTCTACTGGGGACGTCACTCTACTGGGGACGTCACTCTACTGGGGACGTCACTCTACTGGGGATGTCACTCTACTGGGGATGTCACTCTACTGGGGATGTCATTCTACTGGGGGTGTCACTCTACTGGGGGTGTCACTCTATTGGGGGTGTCACCCTACTTGGGATGTCATCCTACTGGGGATGTCACTCTACTGGGGATGTCACTCTACTTGGGATGTCAGTCTACTGGGGATGCCACTCTACTGGGGATGCCACTCTACTGGGGGTGCCACTCTACTGGGGGTGTCACTCTACTGGGGGTGTCACTCTACTGGGGATGTCATTCTTCTGGGGATGTCAATCTACTTGGGATGTCAATCTACTGGGGGTGTCAATCTACTGGGGGTGTCATTCTTCTGGGGGTGTCATTCTACTGGGGGTGTCATTCTACTGGGGGTGTCATTCTACTGGGGATGTCACTCTACTGGGGGTGTCACTCTACTGGGGGTGTCACTCTACTGGGGATGTCACTCTACTGGGGGTGTCACTCTACTGGGGGTGTCATTCTACTGGGGGTGTCATTCTACTGGGGGTGTCATTCTACTGGGGGTGTCATTCTTCTGGGGATGTCATTCTACTGGGGATGTCATTCTACTGGGGGTGTCATTCTACTGGGGGTGTCATTCTACTGGGGGTGTCATTCTACTGGGGGTGTCACTCTACTGGGGATGTTACTCTACTGGGGATGTCACTCTACTGGGGATGTCATTCTACTGGGGATGTCATTCTACTGGGGATGTCACTCTATTGGGGCTGTCACTCTACTGGGGATGTCACTCTACTGGGGATGTCACCCTACTTGGGATGTCACCCTACTTGGGATGTCATTCTACTGGGGATGTCACTCTACTGAGGGTGTCAATCTACTGGGGATGTCATTTTTCTGGGGATGTCATTCTACTTGGGATGTCATTCTACTGGGGATGTCATTTTACTGGGGATGTCATTCTTCTGGGGATGTCAATCTACTTGGGATGTCAATCTACTGGGGGTGTCATTCTACTGGGGATGTCACTCTTCTTGGGATGTCACTCTTCTTGGGATGTCATTCTATTGGGGATGTCATTATACTGGGGATGTCATTCTACTGGGGATGTCACTCTACTGGGGATGTCACTCTACTGGGGATGTCACTCTACTGGGCGTTCATTCTACTGGGGGTGTCATTCTACTGGGAGTGTCACTCTACTGGGGGTGTCACTCTACTGGGGGTGTCACTCTACTGGGGGTGTCACTCTACTGGGGGTGTCACTCTACTGGGGGTGTCACTCTACTGGGGGTGTCACTCTACTGGGGGTGTCACTCTACTGGGGGTGTCACTCTACTGGGGGTGTCACTCTACTGGGGATGTCATTCTTCTGGGGATGTCATTTTACTTGGGATGTCATTCTACTTGGGATGTCATTCTACTGGGGATGTCATTCTACTGGGGGTGTCACTCTACTGGGGGTGTCACTCTACTGGGGGTGTCACTCTACTGGGGATGTCACCCTACTGGGGATGTCACCCTACTGGGGATGTCACTCTACTTGGGATGTCACTCTACTTGGGGTGTCACTCTACTGGGGATGTCACTCTACTGGGGATGTCACTCTACTGGGGATGTCACTCTACTGGGGATGTCACTCTACTGGGGATGTCACTCTACTGGGGATGTCATTCTTCTGGGGATGTCATTCTTCTGGGGATGTCATTCTTCTGGGGATGTCACTCTACTGGGGATGTCACTCTACTGGGGATGTCACTCTACTGGGGATGTCACTCTACTGGGGATGTCACTCTACTGGGGATGTCACTCTTCTGGGGATGTCAGTCTACTGGGGATGCAGTCTACCAGGGATGTTCGGCTATGTCAAGTCTATAAATAGTGAATTGTACGATATTTATTTTGATTGCAAGTTATTACTTACTGTTGGTTATATTTATATTTTCAGAATGCGTTAGCTCTGACAAAGGGGATGCGGGATGAGCTGGCCACAATAGACAACCGATTTCCAACATTGATGAGGAAATTTGTACTTGGTCAGCTAATTGAAGCAGCTGTAGAACCACCATCACAACGTTATAGATGCGATATGGTTGGTTGCCTTACACCGAAACAAGATGATAAGGGCCTTAGCTTGGTGGATCCGTTTTGGCAAATCTCTCCGTGGCCAGGGGGCCATGGGAAGACTCTCCGTTGAAGAAGTTCGTCACGCTGAAGTCATTCTCATCAGAAAAAGCCAATCCATGAATTTCGCTCCTGAGATAGAGAGGCTACAGCAGGGTAAAGTCGTAAAATTATCCAGCTCACTTAGTACACTTCACCCTTTTGTGGATGACATAGGTTTGCTTAGAGTTGGTGGTAGGCTTAAGGAAGGTGACATAGAAAATAGACATCCATACATTGTCTCTGGTAGTCATGTCATTGCCAAGGCCATCGTTAGAGATGTACACAGTGTGGCTCATGTTGGTGTTGAATGGGTTTTAGGCCTTGTGAGAAGACGCTTTTGGTTGGTTGGAGCAAGACGTTTGATCAAAAGGGTAGTCAAAGCGTGCGTCACTTGTAAACGGTTGTACGCTAAACCTTGTGTGCAGTTAATGGCAGATTTACCTAGGGAGCGTGTGTACAGGCTAATAAGCCCCCCTTTACCTATGTAGGCATTGACGTCTTTGGGCCTTTTCATGTTAAATATGGGAGATCCGAAATCAAGCGTTATGGTTGCTTGTTCACTTGTTTGAGTATCAGAGCTGTTCATGTAGAAAAGTTAGACTTCGTTGGTGGCGAGGCAGAACTAAGGAACAGTATGAAAGAACTCTCCCGCAAATTCATAGATGCGTATGCAGTAAAATATAACATGATTTGGCGTTTCAACCCCCCTACTGCATCCCATATGGGGGTAGTCTGGGAACGTATGATAGGTGTCATAAAGAGAGTGATGATGGCTATCCTCCCTAGGACTGTCAGACTTACTGATGAAATTCTTGAGACTTTATTTTGTGAAGCAGAATGTATTGTCAACGGGCGGCCACTGAGTAAAATCAGTGACAACCCTAATGACTTTACGCCTCTAACCCCAAATCATTTGTTGCTCCTGAGAAGTGGGCCCAGTTTACCACCTGGTAAGTTCGATCAACTTGATAGATACCGCAGGCGCTGGAAACATGTTCAACACCTCGCCGATCAATTTTGGCGTAAATGGCTGCGGTTGTATTTGCCAGAATTGCAGAGAAGATCGAAATGGTTCCAGGTTACAAATGACTTGGCGGTTGGAGACTTAGTGCTCATAGTGGATGAAATGACTCCTAGGAACCTCTGGCCTTTGGCACGGGTAATTGCTGTAACTACTGGTAGAGATGGTCTGGTCAGATCAGTCAAGGTTAAAACCAGAACCACAGAGCTTGTCCGCCCGATAACTAACATAGTTTTGTTGGAGTCTGCAGGTTCATGGAATATTGTTAAAGATGTGTAATTACTCCTGATAGGGCGTAATTGATTCCTCCCGACATCCGTGTTGAGGTGTTAGTTTATTGTATAGAATTGGACGTAATTCATGATTATAGATATCTATTTCTTAATTATTAAGTATTTATTGTGGTGAATTTGCTTACCGCTGTAACTGGGGCGTATATTTTGCTCAGATAGCTTTTGCGCCAATTTACAGTTTTCTTTATTGCGGCATTAGTATGCTGACACTTAGGGTGATTATTAATTTCAGTGTATTAAATTACGGGGGGAGTGTCATCTCCCACCGATGGTATATTTTTTTATTCGCCTTTTGTACGTTTCCCGTACGTTTATGCGTCAATTTATTTGCATAAGGTGAAAGTTCACGTAATCCTCGGCCAATCCCGTGCTGGCATCCTAGGAATGCCTTTTGGGATCGCAGATAGGGTGTGCCGGCCCCTATCTGCACGTACCTGGGTGCGGGAATTTCAAGTCATTTTCGTTTATAGTTTTATTGGGTTCAGTTCGCCTTATCTTCCGTGGTCAACCCGTGTTATTTTCCGTTGCCAAACTTGTAAGTAGAATATTTCTTCAATTATGTAAGATTTAAATATAACTTACTTTCATTGTATAAATTTGTTGATTATTGTAAATTTATTACCTTTCTACTCTCCCTGGTAATTTGGGCCTTTTTTGGCTTAGTTATGATTTATTTCTTGTGTGTATTTCCCCACAGTTTTGTTGAATCAGTACGTCGCAGTAAACCCCCGTAAATTCAGTTTATCAGTAATGGCTTCTCTACGTTGTTCCGCTGTGTTGAATGATTTTCCCCGGTAACAATTTGTAAGTGTTATTTGGTAGAGTCAATAATTACGATTTGTCGAACATTGTTTACTTTTGAATTGATAGCCCAGAGAATTGTTCAAGTCTTAATTCATTTAATCCTTAAATCATTCCGGTCACCATTTGTTGCTTATTTATTTAAATTGTCCTTTTTTGAACCTTCGATTTGATTTGAGTAAATTCTGTATTTAAATGTATTTATCTATTTAAAATTTGTAACTATAGTTCACCAGCGTTTCGCCGAGTAATAAAATTAAATTACCGGGTAAACTACACGGCTTAGTCTCCCGACTCGTCATTTTGCCAGCAACACAGCGACAGCAGATGTGGGTCCGCTGTGATGTGTGCGGTAGATGGTCACACTTTTTATGTGTGGCTATCAGTCACAAACCAAAAGCAGACTTCATTTGCCCTATATGCATTGCACAATATGAGTGACTTCAAGAATTAAGATATATGTGAATAAAGATCCTGTATTTTAATTTGTGACTGCCGTTTAAAGGTATGATACAGGATTGGTGAAGACAAAAACAAAAATGTGTTCAGTTTCAGTGTGAAAGCTTGCTGTTTATAAAGTTTATACTTACACCAATCTTCCTGTGAAATATTTACCTCTAAATGCTGTCATCTGCAAGAACAATCAAAATCAACACAATGTGATCATGTACAAAAAACAGAAAGTATTATTTGCAGTTTTCTAGTGAAAACGTGAGCACCGATTTTGAAGAAATTTATACTGGTTAGTTCTTCGATGTGAATCAGAGCTATGGTGCAGGGTACTAGTGATCATCCAGTGCTAGCTCTCTATTCGCTGTATGTATTTTGAGTTAACCTAGATGATTGAAATGAATGCATTGTTCCAAAAAACAATGATGTATTATACCTTTAAAACCTTACAACACAAAACCGTGGAGTGTCCCTTTTCATGAATGAGTGGTTTGAATTTTATATCGTGTACAAAAAAAATAAGGGCATGGCACAATACATATGACACTGACTAGAAATACTTAAACTATTGATTGTACAAAAACGTATATTTTATTGTTTAACACCTGCTAGTAAGTGTACCCTGTAGGTTTTGACAGATTTTGAGTAATAAACTAATGGGATGTTGCTGAAGTAAGTCAAACTAATGGAAAAACAAAAAGCAAGGCCTGATTTATTGCAGCTGCTAATAACTGCTGCAGTCTGCACTTTTAACCATTATTTTCCGCTTACCGGGCTAGCGCCGGATGTCTAGTTTCATGAAACACACACACTCAAATCACCATTCCTTGCTAACCGTGAAAATAATTGTTTTCTACTACTGTAAAAGCGCAAATTCTTTGGTAAAGCAGTTATATGAAATTGGGCCCGGCTGTCCTCTACTGTCCTCTACTGTGTTGTCAAACATGGCTCTACTGTAGGAGAAGTGGAACATGCAGGTCGTTGGTGAAAACAAGTAATTAAATTGAAAGAGACTGGTTGGTTCTGTTCAAGTCAATCATTTTTAAGGGGCTATACAGTATAGTTGTATCCATGGTCTATTGCACACAAGTCACCTCCGTCTGACGCTCTTCTTCAATAGAAACAAATGGGTGATTTTTTGGGGGGTCTAAACTTAATTTGTTTGATAATATACATGCAGTATTTTTCATGTAATTGTGACATGACCTGTCAATTTGATTGTGTACATGCTTGTACAAAATGCCAATGTAAAGACATTTTAGATTTGGTTGGATGAATGATTTAAAATGTACACATAATAATCTGAGAGGAAGTTAAAAGATATGAGTGTAAAGCACCAATAGTATACTACTATTAAAAGTTGAACAGACTTTTTCATAAATCACATCTTTTTTGTTTTGCGCCTTTAATTTTATTTAGTAATGATACGGATTGTAAGGAAACAGACACAATGAAAGAATGGAATCTTTAGTTTTTCAACAACACTGAGATGGGTATGACTTTTGGATGCTTATCTTTAATTTTTAAAGACCGATTAAACCTGTGAATAAAATTAATGATTGCCCCTGATAACACAGGGATACGGCCCAGGGGTGGGAGTTGTGTGAGGGGTCACATATGCCTTCATATATGAACAAATTTATTACTTTGCTGTATGATGGGACATTTTCATGGTCATTAAAACCAGAACTAAACTGTCAATGTTCAACATTTGACATCATAATTTGTTGTTAAAAATGGGGGTCACCCTGGATCATTCACTTTGAAAAAGTTCTTGATACAAATTTAAGGCCTACCAACCTACCACCTCACTCATTTTCTCATATTCCAGAACACCAGAATTATGCAACCCACTAAACCAATAAAAAAAAATTCAACATACAATGCAATAAAATTTGCCTGTATCGTGGCTTCCTCCATGCCTGTATAAAGGTTCTTAAATTACTGGAAGCCCAACCCCAACAAGTAGGGAATGTGGATGTGTGTAGGGAATTATGTGAGACCATGGAGGTACATGTTGAATTTCTTCAAATGGAGACATTTTAGATAAATAAATGAAGGAAAGAGAACATAAACAAGAGAATATAGTTCGTCCATAGAGCAAATTTGTAGCTGTGCAGGTGTTAATACCATGACGAAACTACATCTTCCTCCATGTTAATAGTGACATGTTTTGTATTCCCTTCATTCCAATGATCACAAACACTGATGAGCTCTATTATTTATTACATAAAACGTGTAGAAAAGCTCCATGCATAAATACTGTGCTACCGACGACGCGTCGTCGTCACAGTACACACACACACATCAAGAATGCATATGCAAATATGACCCGACCCGATGACCCAAAATGTTTATTCATAACAGTGACGTCCGTCCTGTGCATGGTCTCATTTTCCGTGCGCCTACCTGCCTGCTGGTGGCGCGTGTCAAACGATCAACCATGTACATGTCAAACGAATCGTTTGATTGGCTAGCACATAGCTATCCTTATGAATATTCATATTTCCAGATGTTGTCCGGGGATTTCCCTTTTAAAGTGACATCAATATTGACCCTGTTTTCGTATTCCATGTACATGTACATGGCAGACGTATTGAATTACCCAGTAGCTTAAGGTTGGAATATGGCACTAGTTTGACCGTGGCTTGAACCCAGACCAGCTGTAATTGCGGCAGTCAATTAACGTGTACTGATCAAAGTTGACCTAGATTGTTTCGCTCACAGTGGAGTTCCAAATAAAGTTGCGAAATAGGTGGCGCTGTTTGGAAGTTTATAATTTGTATACACTCAAGTTGTCACCCCATGGCAAATTATGATCAATTAATTGTTATTATGTTATATTGGTATTTTCTGTGCATTATATTACGGAGAGAAGTGTAAGTTTAACTGGAAATGATATCACATACCAGTGTGTATTTTTATAACCAAACTTTCTCTATACAACTGTCATCAGACGCATTTTAAGTTAAAACCAAAGTTGTTGAGCTGTAATATTTTCAGACGGTTATTTAGGGACTACATGTCAGAATGACTGATAAGATGGGGCTTATCCCTAACCATGCTTAAATTCAACAAGAACTTTAACATTATAATGGATGATATTGCCCACAGTAGTAAACAAAAGAAACATAATTGTTCTAGCTGATAGATTTAGTTGCGACCAGCAGCAGCAGGCGAGGTGGGATTTTTGTTGCATCTATAGCAAGGCTTATTTCAAACATCAATTAGCCAAAACATTTTAGAAAATATTAATATTTCTTACACATCCATATCCCTTGTCAACCGAATCATTCCATTCCATCCTATAGGTGTAATTACTTTTATTAAATTAATAAACCGAAGCCATCTTTGCTTTTCTGTACACAAGTCTATGAGATTCAGAATGAGGCACATGTACAACTGACCCAGTAGACAGGTTCCTTACAATGTGATGGCTCCAGTCATAACAGTACCGCCTGTAGATACGTGACTATGACAGAAGCATGTGAGGAAAATAACAATACAAAATGGCCAATAATGGTTCCATTGGGGATAAAACAACAATTGAATAATTGGCGCCCTCAACGACGTGGTTCAGCCTATTGTCGCGAATTTTATAGGTTTATTAGCATGTCTTCAAACTGACAAACCCAACATAATACTGTTTGTAGCCTGACAAAAACAGGTCGGAAAGTTTGAACCAATTGGCCAGATAACTGAATTTAGAAGGTTATACCAAATTAACCTGCCCCTGGCAGACAGACAGGTGTTAAGGACAGCCCCTGTTTATAAGAAGGAATTAATATCTAATTAATCACCGATTGCCGGTCGTCTATAGCTAGTGTAGTTGCCCAGTATAGTGACAGAGACGTTCGCCTTGGACCGAGATCGATTTGGAGGTAGATTTTGTTTCATTGTTTGTGAAGTTTTTTTTCTTCACTTTGTTGTTAAAAAATTAAGTCAGAGGTAACACTGGTTGGCATAACAGCAATTCACGGCTGTGGATGTTTTTTTCTAAAGAAAATAATAATAGAGTCCAAAATCTGTTTTGCATGTGCATGTGCATACTTTATAGGCGGTTGTATCTGGTCTGAAAAAAAAAAACTCAAACAGGTACCACACTGGGGTGGGGGGGAGAGGGGGAAACCACCTAATCATCACCCATCCCCCATGTTTTACCGAGCCTACGCCTACCCCTTTTTGCCTCCCTACCTAGATCCGGGTACTGTTTTACAGTGAGAGATGCTGATAACTGATGAAACGACGACGGCGATAGAGGGCGGTCTTTCTCCTTGTTCACCGTCTTCTCGTCTCAACCTATTCTCGGGACAAATATTTGTTTAAACGTAATACACAAGGGAGTGTGGACGAGACATGCGCAGATCCATTGCATTGTACATTTATATTTTGAGGAATATGCAAATCTATGTATTTTTTCAGACCTAAACAAACGTTTGGGGGTTATTATACAGCCCCCTTCCCCATATAAACCGCCGGGCAGGGGATGGTAGGAAATCGTTGTGTATGGAGCTGGAGAAAGAGGCAAAGCGCCCTCATAATTATGCTAGCCACCCCCCCCCCCCTTCCCCCAGCTCCCAAGGATTTATGGGGTCCAACACTGGTTTTAACACTGCTGGTTCCTAAATGGGGCACGAAGGATATAATGGTCAGACCATGTAGAAACACCTTGTAACCACACTTTTTGAGGTGTGGCAGACATTATTATAGGAGGGTGCTTTTCACAATGGGTAAGTGGAAAAGAGTTTACCCACTCTAAACAGCGCCCTCTATTTGTGCCTGTCGTACATCGTCAAAATTATGATGTCTTTGTTGGCTCGGAATGCATAGGAAGGGAGGGGAGGACGTAGACAACCTTTGATATTTATTGGGTTATTGACATTTGATCTCCATCCCTCACCTCACCTCCCCTCCCATATCCAACGCGTCTCCCTCTCCAGCATCAAGTCTAAATCTTAGTGCAAAATTACTCTGGTGCACTGAATTTGATACTGGAAATGAAAAGGATTCGTTAAAAACAGTGTCCCTTTGTAATGTTATGTTGATGTCCCTTCAATAATGTCAGAGAGAGGTTTAGTTATCTGTATAGTCTCTGTAAACCTCATGTCGCCATTTGTCCTCATCTGTCAGGTCACGTGGTCAAGTTTAGAAGACTTCGTTTATACTCAAACTCAGAAATGAAAGAAAACATATGTATTCTGTTCCTATCACTCAGTTTATTTCATATGATTCGAACCATGTTTTTTCAACAACATTACTGATTTTAATTAAGGCTATCCAACATTTTCGACATACCTCTAACCTCCCTTGAAATGGCGCGTTTATTGTTATTCAACATTTTCAAGAAAACACTAAAAGATTATCCAAAAACGCCCATTATTCTCCTTTGAAAATGTCTTAAATTGTAGATGACCTCTGACAGCTAATTAATAACATCATTGCATTATATGTACAGGCAATTTTCTTTTAATTTCAACGATTGTTCTGAAAGACTGATATTCCGTCAACAATGATTGTTTTATAATAACTAATGTGGCAGAAAAAGCGTCTAGAACAACAAAATGGTTAGTAACGTTTTCCAAAATTGTTGGGTGTTTATTTTTAGATATTGGTTTTGGTTAGCCGGTTAGCAAATTTCTAAATGGTTAGTGCAGGTTTTTTTTCATTTTAATTTATGCAAAAACCAAATGATATGTTTCATTATATTTTTAGTCTTTGATAGAAATCTAAAAACAGCAAAAACAAATAAGTAAATAAAAAGATTAAGGCCTAAACATTTAAGTATTATTGTGGTGTTTGTAAAAGTAAGTTTTGTCTTCATTCATAAAGTGACTAGTGACTTTTCCAAAAATGTTTCATGACATCATCACAGATCACAGCGCCCCCATCTCAGAAATTGAACCAAACTATTAATGTTATTTTGTCATGATCATGAAGAAGAATAATTGTGTCATGATGGACAGTTATCGATAGTTTAGTGTTGATGTTTCCAGATACTTAATGCTAGCTCATAGTATACAATCCTTCGTGACTTATTTTTACACCAGTCAAAGTGTATTATTGTTATACTTTTAGACTTTATATTCACAGCTGTGAGACTGAGTGGTGCTGATGATGGCTGTGTTTGAGGATCACGTGTCTCTTTCTGCGCATCGTGATTGGATATATTTGCATCATAACAAATTAATATTGTTCTTATTGGCTATTCGATTGCTCATGAATATATGTTCACCATGTTACATTTCATTGTTATACCTTGTCTGTACGAACGTAGGCTCTCTGTAAACTACGAAAATGGACTGTTAATCTGTAAATGTATTTGTACAGTCAAAACATAGTTGCGGAGTTCAAAGAACCTTAAAGCTTAACAAATCGTTAGATCTTAGCATACAGTTCCAGGTAACGTTGTGACGTCATAGTGAGGTCATCTAATGAATTATGACGTAATTAATTATAATAAAACAATATATTTTATATCTTGTGAATCACAATAGATAATTTCTTGATTCATTCATAATCATACAGAACATGGAGAACTCGACATTTGATACAAAGACATGACCTTATTGACTCTTATTTCCGGTCCAAACTGGAAGTTCAAGTTTTAAAAAAGTGGCAGGTTTAAAAAAGTCACCTTTTGCTATCGAAAACATCAGACAGAATTTTACCAAATTTGGCACAATTGACACCCATATTATGAGGAAATATTTTCTGAAGTATGAATGACGTCACATGATTGAACCGGAAGTTACGGTTAAAATAATTTAAAATTATATGGGATGACTGAACAGGAAGTTAATGTATTCAGTATAACACAATATGTGGTATTTTAATTATATATTATGAAAACTCATATCTCCTGAAGTAACTCTTGTCTTTTAACAAATTTAGGTGATGACGTCATCACGTACATATGATGCACTCTCGAACACCCCGAGTTTGTTGTTAACAAACTCAATACCTCTAGTTGCATTAGTGCAGTGTAAGTTTAACTGGACTTGATATGATTATCAGTGTATAATATGACCAAACTTTCTCCATACAACTGTCAGCAGACACATGATCATAAGTTAAAACCAAAGTTGTTGAGCTGTAATATTTTCATGCAGTTTTAAGGGCTAGATGTCAGAATGACTGATAAGATGGGGCTTATCCCTAACCATGCTTAAATTCAACAAAAACTTTAACATTATAATGGGTGATATTGCCCACAGTAGTAAACAAAAGAAACACTAGAGATTCGAGTTTGTTTACACAAACTCTAGGTGTTCGGGAGGAAGTAAAGGTCAAATTGGGGTCACCTTTGTGTAAAATTGTTTTGACAAATAACGATCTGTACAATGGTGCAAATATTGTGAATTTACCTCTTGTGGAAGATTTTGTTTTAAATATTAAAATTTGACTTCCGGTTTACACAGGAAGTAAAGGTCAAATTGGGGTCAACTTTGTGTAAAATTGTTTTGACAATTAACGATCTGTACAATGGTACAAAACTTGTGAATTTACCTCTTGTGGTTGTTGAGATATGATTTTTTTTTAATATTAAACTTTGACTTCCGGTTTGGACAGGAAGTAAGGTCAAATTGGGGTCACCTTTTTGCAAATATTTTTTGACAGTTAACGATCTGTACAATGGTACAAAATTGTGACTTTACCTCTTGTGGTTGTTGAGATATGATTTTTTTAAATATTAAACATTGACGTCCGGTTTGGACAGGAAGTAAGGTCAAATTGGGGTCACCTTTTTGTAAATATTTTTGACAATTAACGACCTGTACAATGGTACAAAAATTGTGAATTTACCTCTTGTGGTTGTTGAGATATGATTTTTTTAAATGTTAAACTTTGACTTCCGGTTTGGACAGGAAGTAAGGTCAAATTGGGGTCACCTTTGTGTAAATATTTTTCGACAATTAACGATCTGTATAATGGTACAAAAATTGTGAATTTACCTCTTGTGGTTGAGATATTATTTATTTTAAATATTAAACTTTGACTTCCGGTTTGGACAGGAAGTAAGGTCAAATTGGGGTCACCTTTGTGTAAATACTTTTGACAATTAACAATCTGTACAATGGTACAAAAATGTCAATTTACCTCCTGTGGTTGTTGAGATATGATTTGTTTAAATATTAAACTTTCACTTCCGGTTTGGACAGGAAGTAAGGTCAAATTGGGGTCACCTTTTTGTAAATATTTTTTGACAGTTAACGATCTGTACAATGGTACAAAATTGTGACTTTACCTCTTGTGGTTGTTGAGATATGATTTTTAAAAATTAAAACTTTTT
>CM055816.1:31281483-31358639 GCA_029582265.1 Zoroaster sp. YZ-2022
CCCAAAACCGGGAAAATTGGCAAACCATTAGCGGATTGAAAGGGGCGGGGTATAAGGGGGGCATTTTATATAATTTAACGAGTTTGTAAATGCGTTTCCCACTTTTATGACAGCGTGCCCTTCTGCCGTGCTACAAGCGACTGGGGCAGGATTCGAACCCACGACCTCCTGCACTGAAAGCACTGAGCAAAGTGCTTCATCCATACGTCAGTGTAAATGTAAAATCAAATTATCACCCAATGCAGAGTTAAACGTGTAGCTTGATAAGTAAGACTAATTGCGGTGACACCATGTGGAATCTCAATTGAGTAGTAATTAGTTCTGAAAAGAACTGAGGTACAACTCGACGTTTCGATCAGTATGCTCTGATCGTCCTCAGAGAGTTAATTAATATACGCTATCTAGATACGCTATGGTATTCTAGCCGGCCAATCGCCATCGGACAAGCTCGGTGGTCAAGATGTTAAGACGTCACATACACTCGGAAAGCATTGAGAATACAGAGAGTCCATGAGCTAGGGATTGAAAACTAATTTGCTGGTACTATCTGGAGGATAAATCTGTCATATGTTTTCTGCTTGCAAAACATCTATTAATTACAAAGGTATGACAGCCCTACTGAAACGGCTGTTATTGTTAGTTTTCAAACGATTGTCGCTGTTTCATTTGAAAAGTTTAACCTCGTTCAGTAAAACCACCATACGACTGTTTAATGATGGCTATAACGGAATTAGCCTAAAGGTTACGATTTTCACCGCAGTAATATAATTAAGCTAAATGGTTTATATCAAACAGCCGTTGTACATCAGTGTGTATCATTTCAACAAAAGAACTAACGACCGGAGTAGTCATCAATGAAGCATTGGACATTTTTCTTTAAATTTGTTTGTGAGGTACATATTTCATAGTTTTATAATATAAACTTGTTTTAATGGATTAAATGATGATATTTTAGCGTTTTGATACATAACGCCCTTATTTAGGACCGTATTTTTAACCCCTAAATATTGTTTTGAAGTTTGTATGCAAGGGTATTAATTTCACTCAAAATTTAAACAAAAATTTGATTAATTCAAAAGGGAATAGACTTGGAAGATATCTATATAAATTTTCAAAAATTGAATGGAGAATAAACAATGTGTCCAAAGTATTCATTTACCTCAGAATGAACATCTGGGTGTGCCACCCGCTCCTTCTTGTAACTGCCTGCAACCGCCTGCACCGTCCTGAATTCTCTCTAAGACAACAGATTACTATTTCCTTTTGTTTTATGATGAGTCAAACCATTGGTGGATGGCGGGGGAGGGAGGGGACGTTCCTTTATATCATCATACATATTATTTTACCATTCATTATTTAGCGTCCCCCGTTTCTTGAGTCTCAAACCATTGGTAGATGGGGGGGGTGAGGGAGGGGGACGTGTCCCTTTATATCATCATACAGGTTATTTTCATTCATTACTTAGGCGTCCCTCCTGTTTCTTGAGTCTCAAACCATTGATGGGGACGTCCCTTTATATCATCATACATTTTTACCATTCATTATTTAGGCGTCCCCGTTTCCTTGCAGTACCCTTCCGTTGCCGTATTCATTTACCCATCCATCAAAGCTTATTGTACACTATTGGTAATCTTAAATGAAAAGACAAGTTTGATTAGAGTTTTAAAAAGCTTGATGTAAAATATTAATAGTCAAAAGATGCTGATTGTCAAAAGAACCTTGAACTATTCATTTTGAAGAACTATCCATTTAGTTACATCAGTCTCAGAAATTATTGTGTGGAACTGTTTGAGGTAAAAGCTAACAGGTTAAACAAGTCTCTGGTTTCTGTCTCCACACGCGTCATCTCAGACATGCGCGTCGGCATTTTTAATTGCTGGATCAAGGATCAATTGATTTCTGCCGTGATGTGTTAAACGACTTTTTCACATAGGGGTATAAACGTTTGCCCGATTTGTGAGGTCTCTCTTAGCCACCATACTTTGTATAGGAAATGTGGTCTGGTTCCAATAACCGCATACATGTATTTCACTGGTTGGCAAATAAATAAATTAAAAAAAAAAATTACTTTTCCAAGGAAAACTTTATTTCAAAAATCTTTGAAATAACAGCATATATACAAATATATACAAGATTAAAAGAATTATAGAGAAATACATTCGGTACCTTAACAGTAGTAAGTTAAACATGTAAGCCAGAGCGTAGGATTTTAACTAAGGATGCCGTCAAGCCAAGTTGCTACTGTCGGAAGCTGGATGCCCCAAGTCCTTCCAAAAGTTAGCAACAAGGCATAGGACGAGGGGAAAAACCATTAACATTCAAATAAAGCAATACGGAGGTGTTACGTACGGCGGGCGCACGGCAGAAAGTAATTAAAAGGGAATTATGACAATTTTAAAGCAAAGCCAAAATTCACGCAAATCAAATATAATTCAGCAAAATTTAATTAATCATCTGAATTTAATCAACGGAAAAGCAAATGAGGAAAGTGTTTTCAGTTAAATAGCAACTTAAACTTAAGCATGCAAAATAACAAAGCATAATACAGGCAATGCAAATGAATTACATAGATCGTGAGGCAAACAATAACATACAACAACATTAATCAACAAGCCAGCAAAATAATAAGGTTACAGGCAAATCATAAGGCAACTTATAAATCATATTCGGCCGAATACATGTACCTTGAAAATATAAGGAACCTGCAGGAAAGGCCCCCGCCCAGCCAATGCCCATAAGAAATACAGCGCGACCGTCGGGCCAAGCATCTCCACACTGCACCGGATCAGCCAAGGCACAGGTAGGTGTTGAACCCCAGGAATTCAGCACAATGGCCACGACAATCCAAGAGTCCATCAGCACCGTCAGCCTCGGCCACGATCCAGCGATGAGAAGCAGGTAGGTGGACGACGATCCAGCGATGAGGTGGACGACGAGATGCTGGCCCAAAGGTGCGCTGTTGTAAAGAGCCACAATAACGTGTGTACATGGGCACTGACCGAGGCCGAATCATAGCCGGTCAGGCCTATATATAGGGTATTTGACCATGCGTCGCCACTTAATCCAACATTCCAAAAATTCCAAACAATTCTAGTGCGGGGAGACATACTCCAGCGAATTAAAGAATTAAATGGGTTCGTAACAGAGGGGAAAGGGGGGTTTGAGGGTAGGGGGGGAGGGCAGGAGGAATGGGGCCCACTGGCGTCTGGATGTGGACATATCGTGTCCACTGCCAGTAAGGTCCCGAGTGGGAATGTTCAAGCCACCTGGGTGGGCGGTGATAAAAAACACCACGTCCCGCCTGGGGGGCGGCGACTACCCACGCACCGGTGACCTGGGGAGGGAAGGAAGGGAAGGGAAAATAAAACTAAAATATACCAATCCGATTAAACTAATTTTAGGATGATTAAAGAATACGATAATAAACCAGAAATCCAAAAATTAAAGAGGGAGGGGAAAAAGGGGGAGTTTAGGGTAGGGGGAGGAGGAATGGGGCCCACTGGCGTCTGGATGTGGACACTTCCAGTAAGGCCCCGAGTGGGAAAATCAAGCCACTGGGGTGGGCGGTGATAAAAACACCACGTCCCGCCTGGGGCGGCGACTACCCACGCACCGGTGACCTGGGAGGGAAGGAAGGAAGGAAACAAATTATACCGATTCAATTAAACTAATTTTAGAATGATTCATATCAACCATGTCAGCTTTGTATTGTAAATAAAAAGAGTATCATTGATGGACCATTTATTGAGAAAATCGTTGAGAGAATTGTTGAAGTTGAAGTATGAGAGGTCCAGGGTGATTTTATTTTTGAGACGGTGTTGCCAAATAAGGAGGGGGTCGGAGAAATTACATGTGCGGTATAGCCAGTCAATTACATTTTTGAGACTGATGATGAGATAGTTGGCCAGGCGGACAGCCTCCTTGCTCCGACTCCCGGCGTGGGGGATCAGAGCCCAGTATAAGTCGAAGTGGAGATCCAGATCAGGTAATAGTCGAGAGAGAAGGGTTTGTAGAAGTTTCACGGCGGGCGGGATAGACGGACAGAGGATGAAGAGATGCTGGACGGTACCTCCCTCGCCGCACCACCCACAAGACGGAGAGATGGCAGGATTCAGATGATGTAGAACTTGTAGAGAAGGAAGAACGTTGTGAAGAAGCTTGTATTGAACGTCCCCTTCTTTCTTTGAAGTAGGAAATTGGTACACGCACTTCGAAGGAATTTTGTGGGTTGACGGAAGAACACCGAGGCGATGCCAGTCGGTTTCAGGTGTTGGAGAGCTGTTGTTTATTTGCTGGTTGAAGTGCGTGTACAGATATTTGGAAGTAGCAGTGAGAGCATCAGTATCTTTGTCATAGGTGACGAGTCCAGGAGGCAGAGGTCGAGGAGGCAGAGGTCGTGAAGGAAGATGTTCCAAGATGGCAGGGTCGTGAAGAAAGCCAGAAGAGTCGAAGAGCGATGGGAAAGATGAGATGATCACGTGGTGCAGGCGAGAGAGGTTTTGTCGAAGAACTCGAAGAGAGGGAGGACGGATGTTTGAAGTTGATGGCTGAAGATCGGAGGCTTGTATCCAGGCGCCAGTGGTAGATTGTAGGAGATGTTTGACGATTCTGATCCCGCCAGCCAGGAGTCGGGTTTGGAAGGTCGTACCGCCCAGCAGGTCCCCGTAAAATTGGGAGGATAATTGGCAGATTGCCGACATGGTTGATTGAATCGGCGGGTGTGTCAATTCGAGCTCTGAGGGTGTTCCAAGCACGCAGGACCTCACTGTAAAAGCAGGTGAGACTAGTGCGAAAGTTTGTTTCGATGTCAAGGAGGAAGATTTGATAGTCAAAATTTATTTTCTTGTATCGGTGGAGATTGTAGGAGACTAGATAAAAGGAGGAATGGGAATCGGATTGGAGATAACGTTGGACGAGGTTGAATTTAGAAGTGAGGCTGCGTGCTTGGAGAGAGACTAGACCTAGCCCACCTTTATTAGGATGTTGGAATAAAGTGTGTCTGGGTAGTAAGTGTCGTCTGTTGGACCAGACGAAGTCGACAGTAGTATGTGTGCCGTATTACGACCAACATTGAGGCGGTGCAGTCTGCAGTTTGTCTGCAGTTTGTCTGCAGTTTGAGGAGTTTGTCTGCAGTTGTGTGCAGTGGTGGGATGTGTAGTTTGTAATGGCACCACCTCATTCCTCCACTGCAGACAAACGGCAGACAAAAATACTGCAGTTTGAGGAGTTTTTAAACTGAGGAGTTTGTCTGCAGTTTGTCTGCAGTTTGAGGAGGAATTTGCACATTGTGGAGGAGGATTGCCATAATTTTTTCTTTTGATGGCCAAATTTCAATTAAAAAAAAAAAAAAATTTTATGACGTCATTTTGGCCAAGTAAAAAAAAATTGTGTTACCACTCCTCCTCCACAAACTGCACCCTCCTCCTCAAACTGCAGACAAACTGCAGACAAACTCCTCAGTTTAAAAACTCCTCAAACTGCAGTATTTTTGTCTGCCGTTTGTCTGCAGTGGAGGAATGTGGTGGTGCCATTACAAACTACACATCCCACCACTGCACACAACTGCAGACAAACTCCTCAAACTGCAGACAAACTGCAGACTGCACCGCCTCAATGTTGGTCGTAATACGGTACACATGATTGAATTTTTTTTTTATGACGTCATGTCAGTTTTGTTCATCAGACATACAACGATCGAACAACAATGACTTACCGTTGATTGATTGATTTTTTTTATGACGTCATCATGACGTCATGTCAGTTTTGAATGACGGTATCACTCAAAGTAAGTAAAATTATGCCATTATTCATGTGATGCACAATGTCCCTGATGCTATACCGGGCCTACTAATAATAACACGTTCAATTTAATTGCAAACTTTCACATTTCATTTCAAAGTGAAAACTATTGCATGAATTCGTTATTTATGGAAAAATTGCAAGAAATTGTATTTATAGCAAACTATTACCGTTTTTATATATTTGTCAATGAATTTAAAGGTGGAGGTGTGCAGTTTGTGTGGTGGAGGGAGTAGTGCGCAAGCGCAGCATGCATATTGATGATTTCGGGCAAGTTGAGACAGTCGTTTCTCACATCACCTCTCTTCATTCACATACACTGACTGGACTTGAGCAACACTCCTGTAAGTTAGCTACATCTTCACCAGTATGGCCACTATCTGTGCATTTTATCAGTACGTGAGAGATAATCGTGAAATTAAGATTATCGAAGCAGAGCGTATGAGAATAAATGCTCATCCTGAATTAAGAGAATGGGAATGTATTCCCAAAAATTTTACGCACGTTGAGGTTATTTCTCAGATGGAGGCTTTTGCCGCACTGGTAACAAGCATGGGGTTTGACAGCAGAAATAACATTCATGTTGAATCTCTGATGCTTAATCTCCGATTGACAAGAAACGGAAGAAATAGTTTATATATAGGTTCACTATAACTTTCTCATTTCTGCTCATTTGCTGATTTCGCTGCTCATTTTGCTGCTCATTTCGCTGCTCATTTGCTCATTTCGCTGCTCATTTGCGATACCCTTTGCGATACCCTTTCGTGTTTGTATTTCAGTGAAAAGAGCAAATGAGCAGCGAAATGAGCAAATGAGCAGCAAAATGAGCAGCAAAATGAGCAGCAAATGAGCAGAGAAATGAGCAGCAAAATGAGCAGCGAAATGAGCAGGAAAATGAGCAGCGAAATGAGCAAATGAGCAGCAAAATGAGCAGCGAAATGAGCAAATGAGCAGCGAAATGAGCAAATGAGCAAATGAGCAGCGAAATGAGCAAATGAGCAAATGAGCAGCGAAATGAGCAAATGAGCAGCAAAATTAGCAGCGAAATGAGCAAATGAGCAGCGAAATGAGCAGCAAATGAGCAGCGAAATGAGCAAATGAGCAGCGAAATGAGTAGTTATAGACCTATATATAAACTATTTCTTCCGTTTCTTGTCAATCGGAGATTAAGCATCAGAGATTCAACATGAATGTTATTTCTGCTGTCAAACCCCATGCTTGTCACCAGTGTGGCAAAAGCTTTGGACGGAGGTATAACCTACGGAGGCATGCAGAAGATGTACATAATGAAGAGAAATCTAAAATGGATGAAGTTGACGATGATTCTGAAATTAAAGCTATCCAATCTGACAATTCTGACGTCGATAATTCTGAACCCGATTTTAAAAAGCGTAGATTTGAAGATTTGTAGATTTGAAGATACAGTTTTGAATGACGGTATCACTCAAAGTAAGTAAAATTATGCCATTATTCATGTGATGCACAATGTCCCTGATGCTATACCGGGCCTACTAATAATAACACGTTCAATTTTAATTGCAAACTTTCACATTTCATTTCAAAGTGAAAACTATTGCATGAATTCGTTATTTATGGAAAAATTGCAAGAAATTGTATTTATAGCAAACTATTACCGTTTTTATATATTTGTCAATGAATTTAAAGGTGGAGGTGTGCAGGTTGTGTGGTGGAGGGGAGAAGCAAGCGCAGCATGCATATTGATGATTTCGGGCAAGTTGAGACAGTCGTTTCTCACATCACCTCTCTTCATTCACATACACTGACTGGACTTGAGCAACACTCCTGTAAGTTAGCTACATCTTCACCAGTATGGCCACTATCTGTGCATTTTATCAGTACGTGAGAGATAATCGTGAAATTAAGATTATCGAAGCAGAGCGTATGAGAATAAATGCTCATCCTGAATTAAGAGAATGGGAATGTATTCCCAAAAATTTTACGCACGTTGAGGTTATTTCTCAGATGGAGGCTTTTGCCGCACTGGTAACAAGCATGGGGTTTGACAGCAGAAATAACATTCATGTTGAATCTCTGATGCTTAATCTCCGATTGACAAGAAACGGAAGAAATAGTTTATATATAGGTCTATAACTACTCATTTCGCTGCTCATTTGCTGATTTCGCTGCTCATTTTGCTGCTCATTTCGCTGCTCATTTGCTGCTCATTTGCTGCTCATTTCGCTGCTCATTTGCGATACCCTTTGCGATACCCTTTCGTATTTGTATTTCAGTGAAAAGAGCAAATGAGCAGCGAAATGAGCAAATGAGCAGCAAATGAGCAGCAAAATGAGCAGCAAATGAGCAGAGAAATGAGCAGCAAAATGAGCAGCGAAATGAGCAGGAAAATGAGCAGCGAAATGAGCAAATGAGCAGCAAAATGAGCAGCGAAATGAGCAAATGAGCAGCGAAATGAGCAAATGAGCAAATGAGCAGCGAAATGAGCAAATGAGCAAATGAGCAGCGAAATGAGCAAATGAGCAGCAAAATTAGCAGCGAAATGAGCAAATGAGCAGCGAAATGAGCAGCAAATGAGCAGCGAAATGAGCAAATGAGCAGCGAAATGAGTAGTTATAGACCTATATATAAACTATTTCTTCCGTTTCTTGTCAATCGGAGATTAAGCATCAGAGATTCAACATGAATGTTATTTCTGCTGTCAAACCCCATGCTTGTCACCAGTGTGGCAAAAGCTTTGGACGGAGGTATAACCTACGGAGGCATGCAGAAGATGTACATAATGAAGAGAAATCTAAAATGGATGAAGTTGACGATGATTCTGAAATTAAAGCTATCCAATCTGACAATTCTGACGTCGATAATTCTGAACCCGATTTTAAAAAGCGTAGATTTGAAGATTCGGAAATAGAAACTTGTGAAACTGAATCTACGCAGGATGAAGACGAAGATTTCGAGGAAGATGATTCAGAATCCGATACGGAGGTGGAATATGACGAATCATCGGAAGAGGATGAGTCTAGTTCTGAATTGGAAGACAATGCCACTTTTCGAGACTGGTTGGAAGAGGCTAAAGAGGCTACTGAAGAGATGTGGTGTGAAAAATATGAAAAGTACGTCAACGGGGGTATGAGTGAAGATCAAGCCAAGGAAAAAGCCAATAGGAAAACCCTTTGGGCAGTCAAGCGAATCTCTTTCAACAAATACAAGGATTTTTTGTCAAGTTACCTACATCTGAAAGATAATGGCACTCATCAGGATATTGCGGAAGATCTCGAAGAAAAAGTAAATAAAGGCATGGAAGTAAACAAAGCTCTGAACAGAGTAATGCCTAAACTCCATACCAAATTTGACGGACTACTTCAACTAAATGAGGATGAAGAGAACGAGGAAGAGAACGAGGAAGATTGATGATGAAAGACCAGATGTTTCAGAAAGACTATTGTAATTTAAAAAAAATAAAAAAATAAAATAAAAAAATCTATAATAGTGTTTTTTTTGGTAGAAAAAAAATCTATAAAATAGCCACCTCTGTTAGTCTTACAGTAATCCTTTATGGTTATTTTACACTATTACGTTACATCAAGGGCAGTGACAACTTAATTTCGAAGAAAATAAGTGCCTCTGCATGGGTTCTAAACTTCTGGGTGACTTTCTATTCATCTTTAAATAGACAGTGTATTGTGAACTACAGGCCTGACATTCTAAAGCGGGCCGTTGTTTCATGTAAGATAGACAACTGTATTATGAGCCCTAATATCCGACTTCATTTACGGTTTCGTTGACAGTACACGCAACGAAATTCCAAGTTCCTGAGCAGTTCATTGAAGCGGAAATATAATCCAAAACACTTCGTCCCATGTGCTCGGTATGAACGAGTGAGATGTGTAAATCTATCGTGTTACATTTATTGCAAGGAGTGTAGACTCCTAATCCCTGTAAAATTCAGTGTGAGTTGACTTTCTTTTAATTCTGTTATATTCCTTATAATTCACTTGACTATCTATTGATTACTCCTAGTCCTATACATCCCTCATCATTTCTCTCTCCCAAAATCACCATATAACGTGTACAAAATTGACAAGCTAAGTCCAATAGATATTTGATTTACATTGTTTTTATATAGGGATTCTTGTTTAATGTGTATTTTTCTTGGTAATTATTAATACTTTGAGTTACAATAATTTTGAGTTTCTTTTATATAGTGATTTGGATCGGTAATCCATTCATTGTTACGTGAATTAAAAAATAAATAAATAAAAAATAAAAATTATTCGGAGTTGAATGTGTTCTTTTGTGTTTTGCTGCGCTTGCGCACTACTCCCTCCACCACACAAACTGCACATCTCCACGCGCGCGCACGCGCGCGCGCCAGGCACACACCAGTCGCTTATGCGCTGATGACGTCATCGCTCCAGACGTGTCTCAACTTGCCCGAAATCATCAATATGCATGCTGCGCTTGCGCACGACTCCCTCCACCACACAAACTGCACACCTCCACCTTTAAATTCATTGACAAATATATAAAAACGGTAATAGTTTGCTATAAATACAATTTCTTGCAATTTTTCCATAAATAACGAATTCATGCAATAGTTTTCACTTTGAAATGAAATGTGAAAGTTTGCAATTAAAATTGAACGTGTTATTATTAGTAGGCCCGGTATAGCATCAGGGACATTGTGCATCACATGAATAATGGCATAATTTTACTTACTTTGAGTGATACCGTCATTCAAAACTGACATGACGTCATGATGACGTCATAAAAAAAAATCAATCAATCAACGGTAAGTCACTGTTGTTCGATCGTTGTATGTCTGATGAACAAAACTGACATGACGTCATAAAAAAAAAAATTCAATCATGTGTGCCGTATTACGACCAACATTGAGGCGGTGCAGTCTGCAGTTTGTCTGCAGTTTGTCTGCAGTTTGAGGAGTTTGTCTGCAGTTGTGTGCAGTGGTGGGATGTGTAATTTGTAATGGCACCACCACATTCCTCCACTGCAGACAAACGGCAGACAAAAATACTGCAGTTTGAGGAGTTTTTAAACTGAGGAGTTTGTCTGCAGTTTGTCTGCAGTTTGAGGAGGAGGGTGCAGTTTGTGGAGGAGGAGTGGTAACACAATTTATTTTTACTTGGCCAAAATGACGTCATAAAAAAAAATAAAAAAAATAAAATAAAAAAATGAAATTTGGCCATCAAAAAAAAACATATGGCAATCCTCCTCCACAATGTGCAAATTCCTCCTCAAACTGCAGACAAACTCCTCAGTTTAAAAACTCCTCAAACTGCAGTATTTTTGTCTGCCGTTTGTCTGCAGTGGAGGAATGAGGTGGTGCCATTACAAACTACACATCCCACCACTGCACACAACTGCAGACAAACTCCTCAAACTGCAGACAAACTGCAGACAAACTGCAGACTGCACCGCCTCAATGTTGGTCGTAATACGGCACACATACTACTGTCGACTAACATTTCTTGGAGTTCGCTTAATACATTGGGAGGACATGTAAGGACAGATATGCAGTGAAAGATTTTGGATGCGGCGAGTTGGTTCGCGATGAGAATTTTTCCTTTAAGAGACAGTGTAGAAGAGAGAGGTTTCCAATTGGCGAGAGTTTTTGAGAGTTTATTTTTAGAGGCAGACCAGTTTTGTTGAGTGTACGTGTTATTGTTTCCAAAGTGAACTCCAAGAAATTGCAACCCCTGGTTATTCCATTGAAAGCCCAGGGGTGCGTCAGTTCGTCCGGTCCAACGTCCGACCCATAGTCCCTTGGATTTTTGAAAGTTGAGGGAGGCAGCAGAGGATCTGTGAAATAAGTCATACACCCTTTCGAGTATTTTAAAGCCATGGTCGGAGGTGATAAAAACGGTAACATCGTCTGCATAAGCAGAGACCGAGCAGTAAGTATCCGTGTCTGGTAGAAGAAAACTATGACCAGAAAGACTTTTCCGAAGGGCATTCAAGAAAGGCTCAATGGCTATTGAGTACAGTAGCCTGGAGAGCGGACAACCTTGCCGAATGCCTTTATTGAATGAAAGGATGCGGTTAGTGAACCGCAACCTTAAGGTGGCTCTCGGCGCCACTGCACAAAGATTAATGTAGGAAAGGAATGATACTGAAGCCCATGGCTCTCATTACATTTAATAGGTAGCCGTGGTCAACGTTGTCAAAGGCTTTCCTCTGATCAAGGTTGACCACGGCTAGCTGTAGATCGTAAAAAATTACAAAACTCTATTGTGTCACGAATGAGATTAAGATTATTGTAAATGGTACGCCCGGGAGTACAATAGGATTGATCCTCCCGGACGACCGAATTGATACACTGTTTAAGCCTGTTGGCAAGCAACTTGGCAAAGATTTTATAATCGGTATTCAACACTGGATACAGGGCGCCAGTTGGAAATGTCAAGAAGATCGCCCTTTTTGGGGATGAGAGTTATAACAGCTTTGTGAAAGGAGGCAGGGAGGGTATCAGAGTGAATGGAGGAATTGAGAACTTCTAAGAGATCGGACTTAAACAGGGACCAGAAGGAGAGAAAGAATTCAGAGGTTAGTCCATCGAGGCCGGGGGTTTTGTTTTTGCCAAGTTGCTTGACAACAGCATTCAATTCGTCCGGACACAAAAGAGCATCGAGGTCATCTGCATCCGAACTATCAAGTTTAGATAAATCACTGACAAGAGACTCGAGGGCGCTCTCGTCAGTTGGGACACTAGCATAAAGATCTTCGTAAATGAAAGTTCGACAGTGTGTTTTGATTTCAGGATTATCATTACATCCCGAGGACAGCCGGATACTAGACATGGTTTTAGATTGCGAGTTATTTTGTCGAGATTGAAAAGTAGGAGGAGCTGGTGTCCACTTCTGTGAATGTGTTGACGAGATCTGATGATTAAACACTCCTGAGCCTCATTTTTTAAAGATGAATATTCAATTCTTTACGTTGTTTATCGAGTAAGTTTTTAGTTTCTGGGAGATGTCTGGCGTAGACTGAAGCCGCTCGATATTAGAATTTATGTTTTGGAAAATTTTCCGTTTTCTTTGGCGACTCGAGAAGAGTAGCTTATCGTTAATTGTTTTGTTGGGTTTACAAAAGTCCCACCATTTTCCAATGTTGGAAAAATTGGTTTTCTCGAGTCGCCAGTTAGTCCAGAAAGAGGTGAGTATGTCGCGGTAGTTCATATCAGTAAGAAGAGAATTATTGAAGTGCCAATAGGCACTTCCTTTCTTGTGAAAAGAGGGAAAATGAAAAAAAAGACTGACGGAGGAATGATCTGAGAGGGAGCAGGGAATAATTTGACAAGACCGGATGAAGGAAACGAGATTGAGTGGAGCGTAGAAGCGGTCTAGCCTGGCCTTGGAGACGCGCGCGGGATCGTTGGCGTACATCCTGAACCAGGTGAAACTTTTCTCGCTCGGATTCAGCCTACGCCAGACATCGTACAATGAATGATTATTTAAGGAATTTCTGAGAGCCATGGAGATTTGGGGACGATGCTCGGTCAGCTTATGCAGACGGTCCATATTAGGATCGTCAGTACAGTTGAAATCACCTCCGACAATAATGACGTCATCGCTATTGTATTGTGAAGAATGTGTGTTAAGGGCATCGATAGCTTTTGAGGCAAAGACATTTGATTCGGGGATGAGTACATTGTATATGTTATAAAACACGTCATTTATTTTGATTTTGATATGATGAATGTATTCCTTGAATACAACACCGGAGGTTCCGACATCAATGTTGGATTTTACGAGAGTCGTCACTCCTGAGCCAGGGGATGACCCGGGGATACAGAAAGGGGTATAATTAGACCAGTTTTTCCAGCATGGACAGTGTGAGGAGAGAGAGTAGGTTTCTTGAAGGAGAATGACGTCATAAGACGGAGAAAGTTGGTTAAAATACGATTTAAAAGAAGCATTGCGAGTGGTTTGGGTGCAACCTCCGGTGTTGAGGGTAATTAGCGAAAACGTCATTATGAGGGGGAAAAAGGTGTAAGACCTAAAATCCATGAGGAAAAAATAAAAGTTAAGATTCTAGTTTTTTGATCAGTTTCTTGATCCTCTGCTGCGTGCAATTTTGGAAAAGGGGGCAGTTTCTGAGAGGTTTTAGTTGCCGGACAAGTCCAGGGACGTTCTGAGTGAATTTACGGGCTATTTCATGAGGTCTTCTTTGGCTTTTGACAGAGTTGAGGAAGTCAACAAGTTGTTTGTGATTAAGAGGTTGGGTGTGGGTTGGGAGGACTTCAGGAAAGTCTTCCTGAGAGTCCTCCACGAAAACCGAGTCATCCGTTGCATCAACTGTGGAGGGACTGGAAGGGGTAGGTGAGGGGGTGGAGGGGGTGGAGAGGATGGGGGATGGGGTGGGGGTGGGGTTGGGGGAGGGAGTGGTTCGGGTGGAGGACTACGGAAAAGTGCAGGGGCAGGGATTGGAGACACAGGTGGGGGAAAACGGATTGACTGGGAGTAGAAAAAACTGGGCTCTGTGAATCAAGGACTTGGGATAGCGTGGGAGTTTGGGAGTTTGGGATTTAGGAGTGGAAAAGGGTTTTGTCTTCTTTTGCAGTTTCCGATGGGGGGTGGGAGAGTTCAGTGGGACGAGCTTGGGTCGAGTACTAGTCGGGTTGGGGGACAGTTTGCGTTTGGTCACAACTTCGGAGAAGAGTCTGGTGGGAGCGGGAGGGGTACCCCAGATGAGGGTGGACGTGTCCATGCCCTCGGCGGCGTCCGACGCCGGACCACGCCCAGGAGACGGGCACACGGGCGGGGCAGCCGCCCCCGCCGAAGTGGTAGCCGCCCCGGAAGAGGGGGCGGCCGCAACCAACGAGGAGGCAGCCCCGGACGAGGTCCCGATCCCAGACGAAGCCCGCGCCCCAGACGAGGTCCCAGCCCCGGCCTCAAACGAGGCCCGGGCCCAAGACCCCGCCCGAGTCCCCGACTCTGAAGCAGCCGGAGACACAGCCCCAGCAGCCGCCGATAGCACGGTAGATTTTGAGGAGGGATTCTTGGGTGGGTGTTTTGGGTCGGATTTTTTGCTGTGGAGGAAGACTGGTGGGGGATTGAGTGGGTTTTCAGGCTGGGGATTGTCATCTTTGGGCTTTTTGCAGGTTCGGCTAATGTGGCCGAACTCTCCACAGTTGAAGCAACGGGGTGACCCGGTAGATAGAAAAACACGGTAGTTAACCCCGGTGTAGGTGAAATTGATATGGTCATGGGGAACTACACCGGGGTTGAGAAGGACCTGGACATGTCGGCGGAAAGACATTACATGGGACAACTGTTTGTGTTTTAGACCAAGGGGGATGGGACGGATCGACGACACTATTTTACAAAAATCAGAGATATTATGGGCTAGGACTGCATTTGGAATTTCAGGAACACGTTGGAGAGGGTGAGCCGGGTAGTGGGTTGGACCAGGGACAAGCTCGAGGAAAAGAGCCGCCGTGTGCCAGTCCTGAAGCGACTGCATCAGCGCCATCTTCCCTCGAGCGTAGATAGACCGTAAATTCGATTGTTGGAAATACGGCTGGCTGAAATTACATGTTTGTCGGTAATGAATTGGCAAAGCTGTCAAGGTATTCATGAAGGGGGACGCGATCGATTGCTTTAAACGCAACCCCATTGTTCCTGGTGACTCCAACAAAAGGATCTTCACCAGGAACAATGGGCCTGGGACGCCCACCCTCTCCAACGGTTGAGTGACTCACTGAGGGTTGTTCCGCCTGACTGGCCATGATGACCAGCCAGCACCCCAGGAGCACTACGAAAGACCAAATTTTACACACAAAATAACACTAAAAAAGGGAATTTTACACGGTGAGCGAGGTCTAGTAGGGTCTATATACACTATACAACAAGATATGCAAAAAAACAGAAGTAAAAATGGTTATATAAGCGTAATATCATGTACTTACTCGGAGCTCGATGGAACACACGTCCGCTAAATAAATAAATAAATAAATAAATAAATAAATAAATAAATAAATAAATAAATAAATAAATAAATAAATATCATCAGATCCTCTTTAAAGGCACAATTAGTGCGTTTATTCGTGGATTCATTTATTCATGGATTCATGTCATGCATTAGTTGGCAGATCGGTGTAGCCAGCGGGCTAGTTATCAGATTGTACCGTGTTTCCCCTTTCATTTACCCTACAGCTTGGATTCACACTGTCTTCAGCTAATAGTAATACACCATTACAATCATTGAACACTCCTGGCATTCTAAAGATAAATAAATTAGAATTGCTATTTTGGGGGGTCACCAAGTAATAAACTTAAATAAACACAAAACGAATAATGCCATAGTAATTATCAAGTTTTGAATTGGTCACGTACGTGAAAGTTGGGTTCAGTATGATGAACGACAACATCGTCCCCAGGATGTTCCTGTAGTTTATGTATAGCTCGTACCCACTGGTCTCTCGCAGGGGACGGTTTCAATATACAAAAATATTGGATATGCAAATTAGGCGATAGACTGATACTGTTGTTGAATTGTGTTAGCTGCAGTGGGGAGGCCAGGACTAGGCTATTTAATTTATTTCATTAATATTTCAGTAAAATCACTCATCCAAACATTTTATGTGCTAAACAAATTAATATATATAGGCATTAATTAATAAAGGCAAAATTTGTATTTTGTTTCCTCGAAACATTAAAACAATTCAGGTTGGGACTGTCTATTAGTGAATAATTTTATCTTTTTGAGGAAACCAAAAAACAGATAAAGCTGAGCCTAATCAAGTTTCTGTCAACCAATAAGGTGATACATGGTAAATCACCATTCAGCAGTGACTTCACTTTGACCAATCAGTGCTTTACGCATGCAATCCTTTGGATCACAAACATTCAATATAAACACTCATCGGTCGAAGCTGTGTTACATTTCTACATTACGCCGTGTGCAGTATAGTCGTGTTTCAATCGAACAGTTGGTCGACCGATGATACCGAAATACTTGATTGAATAAAAACTGATAGTTCTACTTATTTAATTGGATTTACATTGAAACGTTTTCACCCATATACAAACAATACATTGAAGATGACGCAGCAAATACTCTTGATGTGCGTACTCCATTTCAAAATGATGTTCGTGTTTATAGTACCACTGATATCACAAGCGATAAGTTTGGGAAGTCAATGTGGTGGGCTTGCAAACGAATATCTCTCCGCAGATAACCGGGCACTGAAAAACTTCACGTATGCCAAGAAAACTGTACCCTATTACGTCATGTGCGGACGAGACTGTAACATGGATAAGAACTGTAAGTCATTTAACTTCTATAAATGCAATAAACTGTGTGAGTTAAATAACTCCACAAGGGCTGAGTATCCTGAATCATTCGTTGAAGATCAAGCGAGTGTGTACTTCGATGAAAATGAAGACACACCTCTCTTCTCATTGCCTGAGATTGATCGCTACAGAAGTTGTAAAGGGCTAATGGAGGCAGGTTACGGCACAAGTGGTGTCTACAAGATCTACCCAGACGGATTCTGCTGTGGTCTCAAAGTCTATTGTGAAATGGACATTGACGGCGGCGGATGGATTGTGTTTCAGCGCAGAGAGGACGGCAGTATTGAATTTTATCGTGACTGGAGTGAGTATAAGTCTGGCTTCGGTGATCTAAGCGGGGAGCATTGGTTAGGGAATGATAACTTGGTGAGTCTGACATCTGATAAATCACACGGGACATGGGACCTCCGCATAGATCTCACAGATTGGAGTGACGATAGGGCATTCGCGAAATACACGGATTTCCAAATCACTGGTGAGAAGTACACACTGAATTATGGCGACTACGATGTGAGCAGCACTGCTGGTGACTCTCTTTGGTATCACAAGGGAATGCACTTCTCAACAAAGGATAATGACAATGATGCGGATGTGGGGAATTGTGCACAATCCTATGAAGGAGCCTGGTGGTTTAAAAGCTGTTACCATTCTCACTTAAATGGTCATTATGGGCAGTATCAGGGTACCAAAGGCATTGTGTGGGTTTACTGGCATAACAACCACAATCCTCTCAAAGCATCCATCATGAAAATGCGTGAAACAGACATGTAAGTACACTAATTAACATTACTGGAAACATACTGGAAAAACAGAATATAAAATAGTAGTTTTATTTGGCGGTCAAAAACATAAATATGTGTGTTTCCCGTCTACCCACAATCACCAAACACATCACGCCTACCTTTATCATTTAATTACAAATAATTATAAATAAATATATCATATGTTATTATAGGCCTTATATTTTGTGTTTAGGCCAAAAAGGTGTGTTTTTTACCCTATTTATTTGTTTACAAATAATAATAATGATGATGATGATGATGATGATAATGATTGTGATGATGATGATGATGATGGGAGCTGAAAAGGGTATCCATTTATACCCACCTTATTTTTTATAATTATAAATGGAAACACTTAATATTTTGGTCTTAGTTTTGAAAACCTCATATTGAAAGCTAGTTCAGTTTATTTATTTATTTTTAATATTAAAAAAAAAACGACTTAATAAACTGTTTCACCATTTCGGAAAATTAAATCTCTTGAGATTAACAATATAATTGATAGCCTTGACCAAGTCGCATCGGAACGGTTTGGTCGCGTAATTTTGCCCCACAGTGCATGAATCCATATGTATACACACTGTATGTACATGTATAATTATGTAAATACAGACAATGACCACTCGTTGGATAGATGTACATGTATGTGTCCTGTACAATGTATGTGTGTTATGTATATTATATGAAATGAAATGCACAGTGTATGCTGAATTTCTCTAGCCAGAAATCGGTACGGGATGGAGATACCGTACGATAACAGCCTTGGTCAACGCTATATAATTGATAAAGATTGGATATGGATAACGAGAAATTAAGTGAATGAATGCATTGATGATGCAGTTGGATTCATTGCTCTTCAAAATAATGGCACCTACGATAGACTGTTTAACAATGGTTTTACAATGTCAGTGGTTTTACAATGTCACTAACAATAAGGTTGATACATTTCTTACTAAATAGGAAAATATAACTGTACCGGACTTGCCAGTAAAATAGCGAATCATTTGGGACACGTATATTTAAAAAATAATAATGTTCTCATCACTTTGGACATTAAGATAGAAGTTTAAATATAAAGTTATCTTGACTGAATTGAAAGCATTTTATGTTTGCCACGGTACATTATATCATCAGAAATACATAACACTGAATGAACTTGAGATATTTGTCTTGTTAGTTCACTTAATGAAGTTTTCAAAGCTAGGAATCATGAAAAAGGCTTCGACCTTTCAGCGATAAAACAAGAATTCCTTTTGTTTTTCGTAAAATTCCGCACATGCTTTTCTTGGCCGCTGGAAATGTTGTGCGCATTTTTGTTTGGTCATATAGAAAAATATATTTGGTGTTTAATTTGTGTGAATGTAATTGTAATTATAAATGTATGCACTGCACTGAAAATGACACAATATTTGTAAATGTAATCATATTAGTATCGTAAACACTGGCCCGTAGACTGGGGATCTGTATTTGAGAATGAACCCCCCCCCCCGCCTTCCCAGACATGTTGCACTTGCTCTGGTGTTAAACCTAAATATACTTTTAAACATCATTGCGACAAATGTGTAATGAGTTCCATTGGAAAACAAATCTGCAATGTAAGTGTACACCTTTGCAAATAACACCCGATTACATGATTACTAAAATATAATCTAAAAACTTACTTTATGTGAAGTCATTTGCTCGTACCAAACATCTAGAGAAATTATTCAATCTGAGATTCTGTAAAACGTGAGAAATGTATTACAAATTTAGAATGGATCCATTTTCTACATTTGAATACATGCAAACAAATCTGATAACGTGTTCGCTATTTTCTCGTTAACGACGAGAATAAACTCAAACTTTCACATTTATTTTATTGTATAAATATCTCTACATTCTTATAAAGTATGGGTGCATTTCTAGACATATTACTAATAGTGTTGTATACAATCTCTTTAAGCCATCCCATCCCTTATTTTCAAACTAGTCTACGGGTCTAAATCATATATTATGAATGGTGTGTTTAGCTTTGTTTAGTGGATTTTACTTACTACCGAAAAAGGTTAATACTAAAATGTGAACAAATAACAGACCATGTCAACAAAATATTAATTAAGGTGATCGTCCTTGCTCAACCTAATGGATTAGGCCTGACTTGATTTCTGTCATATATTTTATATCCAATAATTGATTAAATAATTGTCTAATAATGAAAAATAGTTCCAATTGCATCTTCCTCCCAGCATATTCACGATGGATATGAACCGTAAAATAATCCCAGTTGAGTTCAGCCGGACGGTAATTTTTCCCCAAACGAGATTACAGTGAAAGCAGCATCGTTGTATCTGTATGTGGTGAAAATAAATAAATAAATACAATGAATCAACCCGACCTAATTTTTCGATTTGAAAGGACTATCACTAGTTTATTATTTATTACATGGTCTTATTAACAATTAATAATAATAAATACTAAAAAAAACTAAACAAATACAAAAGTACAAAAATTCAAACGAAAAAAAATACGAAAAAATATGTATATATACAAAAACAAATAAGAGTAATAATACAAAAATTCTTTTACATTCTATTAGCCAGTAATTGTTAGCCAGTGACTCGGGCAAAATGTTGTGAAATTATATGTCAGCATATCTCTGTCTTATAAATCTTTACTGAAATCTTTTAAATGAATATTTGAATGTATTTGTAGAAGTTACATATATCCTAGTCTCTTGTCAACAATTACAATCTGTTGAATTCTTCAGACTTTGAAATGTCATTGGCAAAGCACCCGTCAATTGATGTGTTTTCTTTTGTACTCTGATTCACGTGAGTGTACATACGGGGAAAATGACTGATGAAAAACAAAACATAAGCAGTCTGCAGAATTTAAGCTGTCTTTGTTGACAATGGATTTGAATTGTTTACAATTTACTTAATTTTTATAATTAAAGTCATTAAAAATATTAATATATTCCATGCTTCAAGCGATAATGGTCACTAAAGTTAAACATGTGATTTTAAATGAGAAACCATTATAAAATAATTATGAATTGATGACGTAATGTCATAAATTCATAACATTTTATATAACCATTCTTATTACCAAACTAAAACAGCATTTCAAAATTGAAATATATTTTCCAGGTAAACTCACTTTGAGCACGGAATATCAATCTTTGAGAACAATCGTTGTAATTAAAGAAAATTGCCTGTACATAACGCATTGATGTTATTAATTAGCTGTCAGAGGCCATCCACAATTTCAGACATTTTCAAAGGAGAATAATGGACGTGTTTGGCAATTTTTGTCTTGAAAATGCTGAGTACTCAAATGTCAAAAATGTTGGATAGCCTCAATTAAATTAATACTGTTGAAAAACCTGGTTCGAATCAAGTGCAATAAACTGAGTGATAGGAACCGAATACAAATGTTTTCTTTCATTTCTGAGTTTGTGTATAAACGAAGTCTTCTAAACTTGACCACGTGACCTGACATATGAGGACAAACGGCGGTTTACAGAGACTATAGATAACTAAACCTCTCTCTGACATTATTGAAGGGACATCTAACATAACATTACAAAGGGACACTGTTTAAAAAAATATTTTTCATTTCCAGTTAAGTCGATAATTTAGTGGACCAGAATAAATTTTCACTAAATTTCGACTTGATGCTGAATAGGGAGAGGCGTTGGGTTGGGTGGGAGGAGGAGGAGGTGGGTGGGTAGGAATGGGGAGGGGTGGGAAGGGGGAGGGGAAAGGGAGATGAAAGGGAAGGAAGGGAGTTATATGGGTAGAGTTTGGGAGGAAGGGAGGGGAGGGGTTTGGTGGGAAGGAGAGGGGTTTGGTGGGGAGGAGAGGGGTTTGGTGGGAAGGAGAGGGGTTTGGTGGGGCATCCTACGTCCCAGCTACTCATTTTGGGGGTATTTATTTCCCCTTGATATATCGTATTACACGGCATTTGCTACCCTTCCTCTCTCCCCGCCCACCCCTTTCCTCCACTCCGTCTCCTCACAAAAAGAGGGCGCTGTTTAGATTGGGTGAATTCTTGCAGTTACACAAGATTTACCCATTCTGAAAAGCGCCCTCCTATGTATGCCACACCTCAAAAAGTCCAATGGGGTTTGAACGTGTTTCCACATGGTCTGATCATTATAATTATCATTCGTGCCCCAATTTGGAAGCAGCAGTGTTAAACCAGTGTTGGATTCCGGCCAAGATCTCTTGGGGGTGTCGGGGGGGGGGGGGTGGGGGTGGGGGTGGTAAGCACAATAGGAAGGCGCTTGACCCTTCCTCTAGCTACAGGGTATATACAATTACTTCCTAACCCCTTCCCTGACCTAGGCAGAGACAAGGGACGACTGTGATCCAGGTGAAAAGCCCGCCCTCTATCGATGGATAATTGTATTGGTCATCCCCCGTCAAATCTTTACGGGATATATACCCCCATCCCTCATGAAGATTTGGGCTCCTGCCCATTGTTGTAGATTTTGTTTATCCTAATCGTCAACATTCCAATGACTACCCTAAACGGATCTTTCTGTCCTAACCCTTCCTGGCCCAACCCACCTCCACCTGCATAAATCAAATCATTTGGGTTTGAAACATTAAAAATATTGTTGTAAAGAAATTATGAGAAATTAGAAATCATTTTGGACATTTTGAAGGAAATTTCTGAAAATATTAATTTATTTATTTTTAAAAATATCGGTTTGAAAGATTTGTAAATAATTTGGAGATTTTGAGATTTAATAATTTACGAAAATCTTTCACTCAAAGCTCAAAGTAGGGAGACCAAGTCCTTTTTAAAAGTGATGGTTGGGAAGTGCCCTCCCCCTCACGGTGCGGGTTTGTCACTTTGAATGCCTGCTATAAACCTTAGAAATGCTACTAATGATTTGCTTTAACGGTACCCTTTGATGGCATCGGATACGGTCGGATAGATCCAGTACAATAGGCTGAGCCACATCGGTGAGGGCGCCAATTATTCACTTTTACCCCAATGGAACCATTATTGCCCACTGTGTATTGTTTGTTCCCCACACACGTCTACCATAGTCACGTTCCCTATCTACAGGCGGTATCATTATGATTGAAGCCATCACATTGTAAGGAACCTGTCTACTGGTTCAGTTGTACATGTGCCTCATTCTGATTCTCATAGACTAATTCTCAAAACCTATTGCAACCTGAATGATGGAAAGATTAGGTTGAGAACGGATATGGATGTGTAAGAAATAGTAATACTTTTTGCATTTTCCAAGATGTTTTGGTTAATTGATGTTTGAAGGTGTTCAAATAAGCCTTGCTATAGATGCAACAAAAATCCCACGTCAGAAAAGTGCTAAGCCTGCTACTGCTGGTCGCAACTAAATCTATCAGCTAGAACAATTATGTTTCTTTTGTTTACTACTGTGGGCAATATCATCCATTATAATGTTAAAGTTTTTGTTGAATTTAAGCATGGTTAGGGATAAGCCCCATCTTATCAGTCATTCTGATATCTGGCCCTTAAAACTGCATGAAAATATTACAGCTCAACAACTTTGGTTTTAACTTATGATCATGTGTCTGCTGACAGTTGTATGGAGAAAGTTTGGTCATATTATACACTAATAATCATATCAAGTCCAGTTAAACTTACACTGCACTAATGCAACTAGAGGTATTGAGTTTGTTAACAACAAACTCGAGGTGTTCGATTGTGCATCATATGTACGTGATGACGTCATCACCTAAATTTGTTAAAAGACAAGAGTTACTTCAGGAGATATGAGTTTTCATAATATATAATTAAAATACCACATATTGTGTTATACTGAATACATTAACTTCCTGTTCAGTCATCCCATATAATTTTAAATTATTTTAACCTTAACTTCCGGTTCAATCATGTGACGTCATTCATACTTCAGAAAATATTTCCTCATAATATGGGTGTCAATTGTGCCAAATTTGGTAAAATTCTGTCTAATGTTTTCTCAAGACAGCAAAAGGTGACTTTTTTAAACCTGCCACTTTTTTAAAACTTGAACTTCCAGTTTGGACCGGAAATAAGAGTCAATAAGGTCATGTCTTTGTATCAAATGTCGAGTTCTCCATGTTCTGTATGATTATGAATGAATCAAGAAATTATCTATTGTGATTCACAAGATATAAAATATATTGTTTTATTATAATTAATTATGTAATAATTCATTAGATGACCTCACTATGACGTCACAACGTTACCTGGAACTATATGCTAAAATCTAACGATTTGTTAAGCTTTAAGGTTCTTTGAACTCCGCAACTATGTTTTGACTGTACAAATACATTTACAGATTAACAGTCCATTTTCGTAGTTTACAGAGAGCCTACGTTCGTACAGACAAGGTACAACAATGAAATGTAACATGGTGAACATATATTCATGAGCAATCGAATAGCCAATAAGAACAATATAAATTTGTTATGATGCAAATATATCCAATCACGATGCGCAGAAAGAGACACGTGATCCTCAAACACAGCCATCATCAGCACCACTCAGTCTCACAGCTGTGAATATAAAGTCTAAAAGTATAACAATAATACACTTTGACTGGTGTAAAAATAAGTCACGAAGGATTGTACACTATGAGCTAGCATTAAGTATCTGGAAACATCAACACTAAACTATCGATTACTGTCCATAATGACACAATTATTCTTCTTCATGATCATGACAAAATAACATTAATAGTTTGGTTCAATTTCTGAGGTGGGGGCGCTGTGATCTGTGATGATGTCATGAAACATTTTTGGAAAAGTCACTAGTGACTTTATGAATGAAGAAAAAACTTACTTTTACAAACACCACAATAATACTTAAATGTTTAGGCCTTAATCTTTTTATTTATTTATTTGTTTTTGCTGTTTTTAGATTTCTATCAAAGACAAAAAATATAATGAAACATATCATTTGGTTTTTGCATAAATTAAAATGAAAAAAAGACCTGCACTAACCATTTAGAAATTTGCTAACCGGCTAACCAAAACCAATATCTAAAAATAAACACCCAACAATTTTGGAAAACGTTACTAACCATTTTGTTGTTCTAGACGCTTTTTCTGCCACATTAGTTATTATAAAACAATCATTGTTGACGGAATATCAGTCTTTCAGAACAATCGTTGAAATTAAAAGAAAATTGCCTGTACATAACGCATTGATGTTATTAATTAGCTGTAAGAGGTCATCTACAATTTAAGACATTTTCAAAGGAGAATAATGGGCGTTTTTGGAATTTTTTTAAGTGTTTTCTTGAAAATGTTGAATAACAATAAACGCGCCATTTCAAGGGAGGTTAGAGGTATGTCGAAAATGTTGGATAGCCTTAATTAAAATCAGTAATATTGTTGAAAAAACATGGTTCGAATCATATGAAATAAACTGAGTGATAGAAACAGAATACTTTTATGTTTTCTTTCATTTCTGAGTTTGTGTATAACGAAGTCTTCTAAACTTGACCACGTGACCTGACAGATCAGGACAGACAGTGACAGGAGGTTTACAGAGACTATAGATAACTAAATCTCTCTCTGACATTATTGAAGGGACATCTAACATAACCCTTTCAGTACCAAGACCAATTTTTCAATTATGCCTTGGGTACCACACTCATTTCTTTTCATGTCTACTTGGTTACCACATGACTTTTGGCAAGTTTCATTGTATAGCGCCCTCACATGTTGATACAATGCAAGGCAATTTCTCTATTGTTAACATAGGTGTCATAATGAATTACTCTCACAGCCATGAAATCAACTTTATAATAAAAGACCAATTATGTTGACCTACATTAAAATGGCAAAACACTGTTATTGGGGTTTATTAAGTATTATGTGACTTATACAGAAAGGAAACTGAATGTACAATTTTTTAATCTATTTTGTTTGAGCAAAAAAGACTGAACAGGACTTGAACCCATTCCTGAACTCCTTCCCCGTTCAATGTTGGAAAATCTGGGCTTGCGGTGTGCGTGCATCACATCAACATTGAAGCAGAGGGAGGTGAATTAAATGAAATCACATGCATACAATCAAAAGTAGTTGGGCACAGACAGATCATTGGGTATGAAAATTCTCAAAACAGGGAACAACACACATTGGCTTATTACACTGTTTACAGATCATACGCGTTTGTGTTCTCTTTGCCCTCGTACTGCAAACAACACAGTCACGTTTTTGCTAGAGACATTTTTCCAGGATAGTGTTGACATGAAAAGGGCCTGGACGAACATGGAAGTTGGCTTGCATGCTGTACGGGGTTGTACTTCCGGGTGGATAAAAGTCCTTCGATGACCTTTACCCTAAAATCCAAATTGGAAAGGTGATGGTTTGTAGGTATGGTGTTGTATACCACAGTAGCATTCAGAAAGCAGATGTCAAGAATGTTTACGAATACTCTTTTCCACCATTTCATTGTTCTGTGCGGATGAGAGTAATACTGTACAATTTGTGCTGCCAGATCAGTTCCTCCCATGTATTTATTGTAATCGCAAACTATAGAAGGTTTTTTAATCTCGCGATGTCCGGTTAAACTGTTTTTACTACGAATCTGCTTAGTGGTGACACTGCAATTCCCGTAATTTGTCAAGAGAGTTACGCGCTTTGTGTCTTGCCAGACGACGCAAAGTTGGCCTGCTGCGTTTTGTATAAAACCGGGGGTCTTCTGTTTTTTTCATTGGGAACTTTTTGGGATGAGCAAAATCAGGAATTCCTTGTGTGGTGTAGCGCACAGTTCCACAAACTTCAAATCCTAGCTGTGATAACTTGGAGACCAGAGCTGGGCTATTGTACCAATTATCCATGAAAATGACATGACTCTTGTGTTCCAGTCCTTTCACTAGATCCAAGACAACCTGGCCTGGTGCATGAAGAACGGATGGATGATGTGTTGCCATGGTTGCAGCATGCACAGTGGAGGGTTGAATTGTTGCTGTGCTTGGCCGAGACCCTGTGAACATCTTCCAAGCACACGTATACCCGGATTCGGACTCATTTAAAGAGAAGCATTTCAGTCCCCACTTGTTGGCCTTTCGCGGTAAGTACTGCTTAAAGCTCAGTCGTCCTTTAAACTTCACCATACTCTCGTCTGGTGAGAGGTTTCGTCCAGGGCTGTATATTTTGAGAAAGGTTGGCAGTACAATGTCGAGTAAAGGGCGAAGTTTTGCCAGTTTGTCGGCAGGGCTGTCGACTTGAGCTCTGTTGTTGGCTAGGTGAAAAATTGCAGTGAATCTGTTGCGGGACATAGATGACGGATATACCGGACTTCGAAGGACATCCGACATGGACCAGTGCATGCTGTATCGAGGCCTTTTGTTGATGCCCATGCAAAGTAATAATGCCACGAATGCCATCATTTCGGGAATATTTGTTGGAGTCCAAGCAGACTGACGATTGGTTGGGTTTGCGGGCAAAGTTTGCTCAGCATATCGATTTGTCTCCGTCACCATCAGCTCCCAGGTGGCTTGACAGAAGTACAGTTGAAAAATTTGTAAAGGTGTACAGTTACTCAAATCTTCAGTAGTTCCCCTGTTTCCACTGAATTGCATGGGTTTCTTCGTGTATGCGTTAGTTTCACACCAACCAGACCGGTAGTTTGGCTTTTCCGATGATGATGATGATGTCGGGACGCATTCCTCTTCACTATCATCCGATTCCAGTGTAGAATGCTCGTCAGAAGACATATCTGACCCACTATCTGCGAAGATTTCTTCCAAAATATGTTTGTTTAGGTCTGAAAAAATACATAGATTTGCATATTCCTCAAAATATAAATGTACAATGCAATGGATCTGCGCATGTCTCGTCCACACTTGTATATTACGTTTAAACAAATATTTGTCCCGAGAATAGGTTGAGACGAGAAGACAGTGAACGAGGAGAAAGACCGCCCTCTATCGCCGTCGTCGTTTCATCAGTTATCAGCATCTCTCACTGTAAAACAGTACCCGGATCTAGGTAGGGATGCAAAACAGGGTGAGCGTAGGCTCGGTAAAACATGGGGATGGGTGATGATTAGGTGGTTGCCCCTCTCCCCCCACCCCAGTGTGGTACCTGTTTGAGTTTTTTTTTTTTTTCAGACCAGATACAACCGCCTATAAAGTATGCACATGCACATACAAAACAGATTTTGGACTCTATTTTTATTATTTTCTTTAGAAAAATATCCACAGCCGTGAAGTGCTGTTATGCTAACCAGTGTTACCTCTGACTTCATTTTTAACAACAAAGTGAAGAAAAAACTTCACAAACAATGAAACAAAATCTACCTCAAATCGATCTCGGTCCAAGGCGAACGTCTCTGTCACTATACTGGGCAACTACACTAGCTATAGACGACCGGCAATCGGTGATTAATTAGATATTAATTCCTTCTTATAAACAGGGCTGTCCTTAACACCTGTCTGTCTGCCAGGGGCAGGTTAATTTGGTATAACCTTCTAAATTCAGTTATCTGGCCAATTGGTTCAAACTTTCCGACCTGTTTTTGTCAGGCTACAAACAGTATTATGTTGGGTTTGTCAGTTTGAAGACATGCTTATAAACCTATAAAATTCGCGACAATAGGCTGAACCACGTCGTTGAGGGCGCCAATTATTCAATTGTTGTTTTATCCCCAATGGAACATTATTGGCCATTTTGTATTGTTATTTTCCTCACATGCTTCTGTCATAGTCACGTATCTACAGGCGGTACTGTTATGACTGGAGCCATCACATTGTAAGAAACCTGTCTACTGGGTCAGTTGTACATGTGCCTCATTCTGATTCTCATAGACTTGTGTACAGAAAAGCAAAGATGGCTTCGGTTTATTAATTTAATAAAAGTAATTACACCTATAGGATGGAATGGAATGATTCGGTTGACAAGGGATATGGATGTGTAAGAAATATTAATATTTTCTAAAATGTTTTGGCTAATTGATGTTTGAAATAAGCCTTGCTATAGATGCAACAAAAATCCCACCTCGCCTGCTGCTGCTGGTCGCAACTAAATCTATCAGCTAGAACAATTATGTTTCTTTTGTTTACTACTGTGGGTAATATCATCCATTATAATGTTAAAGTTCTTGTTGAATTTAAGCATGGTTAGGGATAAGCCCCATCTTATCAGTTATTCTGACATCTAGTCCTTAAATAACCGTCTGAAAATATTACAGCTCAACAACTTTGGTTTTAACTTAAAATGCGTCTGATGACAGTTGTATAGAGAAAGTTTGGTTATAAAAATACACACTGGTATGTGATATCATTTCCAGTTAAACTTACACTTCTCTCCGTAATATAATGCACAGAAAATACCAATATAACATAATAACAATTAATTGATCATAATTTGCCATGGGGTGACAACTTGAGTGTATAAAAATTATAAACTTCCAAACAGCGCCACCTATTTCGCAACTTTATTTGGAACTCCACTGTGAGCGAAACAATCTAGGTCAACTTTGATCAGTACACGTTAATTGACTGCCGCAATTACAGCTGGTCTGGGTTCAAGCCACGGTCAAACTAGTGCCATATTCCAACCTTAAGCTACTGGGTAATTCAATACGTCTGCCATGTACATGTACATGGAATACGAAAACAGGGTCAATATTGATGTCACTTTAAAAGGGAAATCCCCGGACAACATCTGGAAATATGAATATTCATAAGGATAGCTATGTGCTAGCCAATCAAACGATTCGTTTGACATGTACATGGTTGATCGTTTGACACGCGCCACCAGCAGGCAGGTAGGCGGAAAATGAGACCATGCACAGGACGGACGTCACTGTTATGAATAAACATTTTGGGTCATCGGGTCGGGTTATATTTGCATATGCATTCTTGATGTGTGTGTGTGTACTGTGACGACGACGCATCGTCGGTAGCACAGTATTTATGCATGGCGCTTTTCTACACGTTTTATGTAATAAATAATAGAGCTCATCAGTGTTTGTGATCATTGGAATGAAGGGAATACAAAACATATCACTATTAACACAAAACATATCACTATTAACATGGAGGAAGATGTAGTTTCGTCATGGTATTAACACCTGCACAGCTACAAATTTGCTCTATGGACGAACTATATTCTCTTGTTTATGTTCTCTTTCCTTCATTTATTTATCTAAAATGTCTCCATTTGAAGAAATTCAACATGTACCTCCATGGTCTCACATAATTCCCTACACACATCCACATTCCCTACTTGTTGGGGGTTGGGCTTCCAGTAATTTAAGAACCTTTATACAGGCATGGAGGAAGCCACGATACAGGCAAATTTTATTGCATTGTATGTTGAATTGTTTTTTATTGGTTTAGTGGGTTGCATAATTCTGGTGTTCTGGAATATGAGAAAATGAGTGAGGTGGTTAGGTTGGTAGGCCTTAAATTTGTATCAAGAACTTTTTCAAAGTGAATGATCCAGGGTGACCCCCATATTTAACAACAAATTATGATGTCAAATGTTGAACATTGACAGTTTAGTTCTGGTTTTAATGACCATGAAAATGTCCCATCATACAGCAAAGTAATAAATTTGTTCATATATGAAGGCATATGTGACCCCTCACACAACTCCCACCCCTGGGCCGTATCCCTGTGTTATCAGGGGCAATCATTAATTTTATTCACAGGTTTAATCGGTCTTTAAAAATTAAAGATAAGCATCCAAAGTCATACCCATCTCAGTGTTGTTGAAAACTATAGATTCCATTCTTTCATTGGGTCTGTTTCCTTACAATCCGTATCATTACTAAATAAAATTAAAGGCGCAAAACAAAAGATATGTGATTTATGAAAAGTCTGTTCAACTTTTAATAGTAGTATACTATTGGTGCTTTACACTCATATCTTTTAACTTCCTCTCAGATTATTATGTGTACATTTTAAATCATTCATCCAACCAAATCTAAAATGTCTTTACATTGGCATTTTGTACAAGCATGTACACAATCAAATTGACAGGTCATGTCACAATTACTTGAAAAATACTACATGTATATTATCAAACAAATTAAGTTTAGACCTCCCCAAAAATCACCCATTTCTTTCTATTGAATAAGAGCGTCAGACGGAGGTGACTTTTGTGTGCAATAGACCATGGATACAACTATACTGTATAGCCCCTTAAAAATGATTGACTTGAACAGAACCAACCAGTCTCTTTCAATTTAATTACTTGTTTTCACCAACGACCTGCATGTTCCACTTCTCCTACAGTAGAGCCATGTTTGACAACACAGTAGAGGACAGCGGGCCAATTTCATATAACTGCTTTACCAAAGAATTTGCGCTTTTACAGTAGTAGAAAACAATTATTTTCACGGTTAGCAAGGAATGGTGATTTGAGTGTGTGTGTTTCATGAAACTAGACATCGTAGCCCTTGGTAAGCGGAAAATAATGGTTAAAAGTGCAGACTGCAGCAGTTATTAGCAGCTGCAATAAATCAGGCCTTGCTTTTTGTTTTCCATTAGTTTGACTTACTTCAGCAACATCCCATTAGTTTATTACTCAAAATCTGTCAAAACCTACAGGGTACACTTACTAGCAGGTGTTAAACAATAAAATATACGTTTTTGTACAATCAATAGTTTAAGTATTTCTAGTCAGTGTCATATGTATTGTGCCATGCCCTTATTATTTTTTTTGCACACGATATAAAATTCAAACCACTCATTCATGAAAAAGGACACTCCACGGTTTTGTGTTGTAAGGTTTTAAAGGTATAATACATCATTGTTTTTTGGAACAATGCATTCATTTCAATCATCTAGGTTAACTCAAAATACATACAGCGAATAGAGAGCTAGCACTGGATGATCACTAGTACCCTGCACCATAGCTCTGATTCACATCGAAGAACTAAACAGTATAAATTTCTTCAAAATCGGTGTTCACGTTTTCACTAGAAAACTGCAAATAATAGTTTCTGTTTTTTGTACATGATCACATTGTGTTGATTTTGATTGTTCTTGAAGATGACAGCATTTAGAGGTAAATATTTCACAGGAAGATTGGTGTAAGTATAAACTTTATAAACAGCAAGCTTTCACACTGAAACTGAACACATTTTTGTTTTTGTCTTCACCAATCCTGTATCATACCTTTAAACGGCAGTCACAAATTAAAATACAGGATCTTTATTCACATATATCTTAATTCTTGAAGTCACTCATATTGTGCAATGCATATAGGGCAAATGAAGTCTGCTTTTGGTTTGTGACTGATAGCCACACATAAAAAGTGTGACCATCTACCGCACACATCACAGTGGACCCACATCTGCTTTTGTTTTGATTGTAAGGCAACCAACCATATCGCATCTATAACGTTGTGATGGTGGTTCTACAGCTGCTTCAATTAGCTGACCAAGTACAAATTTCCTCATCAATGTTGGAAATCGGTTGTCTATTGTGGCCAGCTCATCCCGCATCCCCTTTGTCAGAGCTAACGCATTCTGAAAATATAAATATAACCAACAGTAAGTAATAACTTGCAATCAAAATAAATATCGTACAATTCACTATTTATAGACTTGACATAGCCGAACATCCCCGGTAGACTGCATCCCCAGTAGACTGACATCCCCAGAAGAATGACATCCCCAGTAGAGTGACATCCCCAGTAGAGTGACATCCCCAGTAGAGTGACATCCCAAGTAGAGTGACATCCCCAGTAGAGGTGGCCCCAGTGAGTGACACCCCAGTAGAGTGACACCCCAGTGAGTGACACCCCAGTGAGTGACACCCCCAGTGAGGTGACACCCCAGTGAGAGTGACACCCCAGTGAGTGACACAGTGAGTGACACCCCAGTAGAGTGACACCCCAGTGGAGTGACACCCCCAGTGAGGTGACACCCCAGTGGGTGACACCCCAGTGAGTGACACCCCAGTGAGTGACACCCCCGGTAGAGTGACACCCCAGTGAGTGACACCCCAGTAGAGTGACACCCCAGTGAGTGACACCCCAGTAGAGTGACACCCCAGTGAGTGACATCCCCAGTGAGGTGACATCCCCAGTAGAGTGACACCCCAGTAGAGTGACACCCCAGTGGAGTGACACCCCAGTGAGTGACACCCCAGTGAGTGACACCCCCAGTAGAGTGACACCCCAGTGAGGTGACACCCCAGTAGAGTGACATCCCCAGTGAGTGACACCCCAGTGAGTGACACCCCAGTAGAGTGACACCCCCAGTGAGTGACACCCCCAGTGAGTGACACCCCAGTAGAGGTGACACCCCCAGTAGAGTGACACCCCCAGTAGAGTGACACCCCCAGTAGAGTGACACCCCCAGTAGAGTGACATCCCCAGTAGAGTGACATCCCCAGTAGGGTGACATCCCCAGTAGGGTGACATCCCCAGTAGGGTGACATCCCAAGTAGGGTGACATCCCAAGTAGGGTGACATCCCAGTAGGGTGACATCCCCAGTAGGGTGACACCCCCAGTAGGGTGACACCCCCAGTAGAGTGACACCCCCTTTAGAGTGACACCCACATTAGAGTGACACCCCCAATAGAGTGACACCCCCAGTAGAATGACACCCCCAGTAGAATGACACCCCCAGTAGAATGACACCCCCAGTAGAATGACACCCCCAGTAGAATGACACCCCCAGTAGAGTGACATCCCCAGTAGAGTGACATCCCCAGTAGAGTGACATCCCCAGTGAGTGACATCCCCAGTGAGGTGACACCCCAAGTGGAATGACATCCCCAGTAGAATGACATCCCAGTGAGAATGACATCCCCAGTAGAATGACATCCCAGTATAATGACACCCCCAGTAGAGTGACATCCCAGTGAGTGACATCCCCAGTAGGTGACATCCCCAGTAGAGTGACATCCCCAGTGAGGTGACATCCCCAGTGAGTGACATCCCAGTGAGTGACACCCCCAGTGAATGACACCCCCAGTAGAGTGACATCCCCAGTAGAATGACATCCCCAGTAGAATGACATCCCCAGTAGAATGACATCCCCAGTAGAATGACATCCCCAGTAGAATGACATCCCCAGTAGAATGACATCCCCAGTAGAATGACATCCCCAGTAGAATGACACCCCCACTAGAATGACACCCCCCGGTAGAATGACACCCCCGGTAGAATGACATCCCCAGTAGTGTGACATCCCCAGAAGACTAACATGAACTCAAATTAATTAAAATTCAACTTACCAACATAACAAATGGTCCACAGCTATGACCATCATTTTGTTGTGCAGATGTCAGCAAGTAATCATTAGTCCATGTACCAAGCTCCCCAACCCTTTTTGCGCGGATTGACATGAACTTCCTAAAGTTGAATAACGAGTACAAAACAAATTAATCCAAGCCTCATAAACAAAGAATCTTGGAAAATTTGATAACTCAAACTATACGTTTCTTTCAGTTCAGGCATATGACCAATAGTAATACATGTACACTGTGCTACTGTCCCAGCCGTGAAATACATAACCATATACCACAAACCACATAACCCATATCTCACGGTGCGTATTGCTGTTCCAGCGTACATATGCGTGCTTAAGCAATAACATAAGCGGAGCCAACAACCGTTGTTCAAAAAATCAAAAAATCAAAAAATTAACAGTGAACGTGTACCAGCACGGCAGTCCTAAAAAAAAACTGTAATTGCTTTAGCTAGTTGAAATTACTCGTTGTTGGAAGCGGTTAAATAGCAGTTAAATAGGTTAGCCGTGAAAGGTTAAATAGAATATCTCGTTAGTTTCATTTTCTTTGTTTACCTTTGTTTGATATCAAGGCCTTTAAGCAACAAATATAAGGATATCAAATTTTTAAGCTGGAAGATAAATTCATTATCACAAGTGTGCTGTGGAATATGGGACGCAGAAGCACTATTTTTTTTCGTTTTCAAATGCTGCTTGTGGGATAACTGATAACTTACCTCCACTTGTTCAGATAGATTCTGCTGGTACTTTTATTGGCCAGAGAGTCTAATAATGCCACTCTTTGAGAACGTACATCAGCTGCGATGAGAACCCAGTGATTTCTATTGACGTTTATGGGCATAAAAATCCACTCATACATGGACATTTTAACCTGTAAAAAAGAAAATATTTTCTCTTACAAGAAATGCGGACAACATTCAAATATATTACTAATTGTTTTTTCTTTGCTCAATGATGGGTTTGACTTCCATCCCAATGGTCACCAGACTAATCGTCCCAAGCAGACTCTAAGCCAATTAATTTTTAAATTAGATGAGTAATTTATATTTAAGGAATGTCATTATAATATTTGGAAATCGATTTTTATGTGACAACAAAACAATTACCTTTTGGTAGAGAAAGGTGTCAAACTTCCCACTGTCCCACAGAACGGCCACATATGAAGGAAGAACGTAAATATGGCCCAGGTGTTGTTTGTTCAATGTTGTCTTCAATAGTGCCAAATATGCATTGATAACCTGCAATCATAAAACAAAATTTGAGACCAACATACATCACATGTACAACTTTAATATCAGTGTTTGAGGTCTAGACCGAGGTCTTGGTCTCTAGACTAGTCTCGAGACCATATCTTTCAGATCTCAACACTTTTGAGGTCTGGAAATGTTGAGGTCTCGGTCTTGTACTTTTTTGGCTCGGTCTCGAATAGTTTCAGAGTCAAGACCTTTACTGGACCTCAAGAATGTTTGAAGTCAATTTCATGTGTTCGATTAACCACTAAATCACCAGCCAATTCATAACGCCAAGTGAGTGTCAACAGAATTTCCATAGGGAAAGCTCTCTAGCATATCACACGTACCTTGTCAGTCAACCAGTTGCCATTCTCTAGAGTTGCAAAGTCTGCATGGTCCAGAAACTCTCCACATATGTGTAATCTTGACCCTGGTTTCACTTTCAGTTTGTTCATCTCACCCATAAGCTGAATATCTGCTAACAATTTGTCTAAAAGGTAACGTGAAATTTTACCACGTATCATTACAAAGAAGCATAATAGAACATTTTATTGCAAATTTACTTCAAACTATTACATTGTATTGCTATTGTCAACCCACCAGACTTGAATCCTGTATTCTGATTGGTCATAAGCTTTAAGATTATTGTCATATTGCGCCCAAAAAGTCATACTGTAACGGTTAAAATTGGATGCCCAACAGACCAATGTGTACCTGCTGTATAACATTAGACTAACAACCATTGCACCATTAAACCCATCAAGCGTCATAACTTTGGCATCAGAAAATCCTTTATATAATATCAAAGGCTAAAAGTTATTTAACCCTAACAGACTAGGCCCTTTTGCTTACACATAGCCCAAATCCTCCTATATCCTTCAGTATTAGAGAGTCAAAAGCTCAAAGTACCCAAATCCTTCTAAATCCTCCTGGTTTTTCTTAATATGGCCAACTGCCCAAATCCTTCCAGATCCTCCTGTGACAGAATGGTTATAAAATTACCCTCAAACAAATGGAAGTGCCCGTGCTACATATGACCTTTTCATACCAGGACAATGGTCATAGAAATCCGTTGGTGTGCACACTAAGCATATATATGTGTTTCTTATCAGTAATACATAAACATACAATGCCTAGGGACCCCCAGCACTGACCCCTTGACCTTGCAATAGACCCACTTAACTTGTTACACTTACCTTGCCAATAATCAAACAAAAAATTGTTTAGGCTACATCACATTCCCCTCCCCCAGCAGCCCAAATCCTTCTGAATCCCATTTTGGCCAAGCTGCATAAGACTCTAATCCTTCTCTTTCCTCTTATGTCAAATACAGCCTGATAGCCCAATTCCTTCTAAATCCTCTCATAGCAGAAACCCACTATGGCCCAAATCCTTCTGGATCCTCCACTGAAAAGTCCTAATAGCCCCAATCCTTCGGAATCCTTCACTTTGGCAAAGAGGATATAGAAGGATTTGGGCTGGTTAGGGTTAAGGAAACAACCATGCAAACTATGCAAATGATGTTATTTCCAAAGAAACAAAAAACACCTGAAAGTGATTAGTACCTTTCAAGCCAGATTTGCACGTTATTGCCTCTCCAGGACACATCCCTTTGGAGAAAGTCTCCTGTTGTTTTACTGGAGCTACATGTATGTAGGTAAAAAGTTGACAGTCAGACATTCTATCAATTCATAGCAGTAAATTACTATTAAATAAAATGACATGACATATTTACAATTACATTCCCAAGTATGATGATGAACCCAACAATATCGCTGGGTTGTTCAGTAGTATTCACTGTTGTCATAACATACATGTATACTGTATTAACTATTTATATGGCCACATAGTACCCTGCAAAATGAATGCACCACTGCTTCATACTTAATGTACGTATGTGCATCACATAAATGCATTTCAAGCAACACATGTCAGCTGTATGGGCGATGTTGCAATGGTCTATATAATTACCTCTCAGTTCAGACTTCCTTGACTCTGTATCCCTCCTGGACAGGTACCATCTGAGAAGGTTACATGTTTTTCTTTGGAGCTGCAAGGACTTTGATAAAAATCACACATAAACAATAGAAGTTGAGACTAGTGTGCAGCAAAATAGAAAAGAATAATGCAGGTAAAAGTGTTTGGGCAATACTGTCATAACTGCTGAAGTAGTAAATAATAAATGATTGTAAATTGTAAACAAACGTTAAACATCATGCACAAAATTTAATGCACTGTCCGTCATAATGCATACAAGCAAGGCTGTAAACGGGACAAGCAACAATATATCTACATATTTCAGATGGTATTATTCAAACAAACCAATAACAGAAAAGTGTCAACTGAACAATTTGAATTCACCTTCAACGTCAAACATTGCAGCAGTTGCCCTCAACAGGTCATGCATTGCCTGTTCACTCTGTTTGATGTGTTGGTCTGCATCAAAGTGTGTGTGGACATCACCACGTTGAACTTGAAATAGAAGAGTAAAAATGTATTTTATGAAATTTCTGACCAAGCTAAACACATTTCAATCACTAAGTACACGTACAATATGTAAAAAATGTATGAAATGTGTCTACTTTTGAAGTACCTCGGAATGTGCGGTATACACGGTTGAAACAAGCGTACAGACCATGCGCTAGAGAGGGGCCTGCATATGCTTTCTAAAAGTGAAATAAATGTCTTTGAAATATTACATTTTAATTTTTAGGGGGTGGGGGCCATGAAAATTGTACGGTTTGTATGCTTGTGAAAATGTTGACAATTGTGATCGGCTCATTATTTGATTAACCATAACCTTAGGCTGGAAATCCTCCCAAATACATCAAAGTAACACAGTAAAACCTTTGGACTAAACAAATTTAAATGCTTGTCCCATGATAAGTATTGGTGGTTTGGATGTATGAAGTGGTATACATGTAGTATAAAATCCATCAGGTCCGGCAAAACCATGGAAGGATGTGGATGATTTGGGAAGGTTAGGGTTACCTGTAATATAACAAAAAGGAATGTTCATCACATTACACATACAGCACAAAGGATTTTTCAACACAGTATAAATGTACATTTACCGACCTAATTCAGTTATCAAAAGAATTGCTGTGCGATATCTGGCTGAATTTCCAAAGTGTTCTGGAGCAATAGCACACAATGGTGTCAGCAGTTTCACTTGGTCGTCATCAGTTAATTCATCCAGGACTGACATAGCAGTTAGAGAAAGCGGTGTCAGCAGTCCAACTTTTTGGAGTTTCTGCCTCTCTAACAAAGTCTGTCCACTGCTCTGATGAAAGGGAATCCTTCAAAGCTGCAAATAATGAAAACAATTCTTAATTAACTCTTTGGTTAATGATTGTGCCAAGAAATATTCAGATTTCAACACTTTCAAGGTGGGAATAAAATCAATTACAGTCTTTAGTGTAACCTTGGTTAATAGTTAATTTTAAATTTGAAAACTAATTCTGGGCATATACCTGTACATAGATGTTGATTAAATAATTGCAAGACATAAACAAATTATTTGCTAATATTTTTCTTCATGCATTTAATACCTATTGCTTTGTCTAGAAGTGTTGACCAGTTCAAACCTCCTTGTTGACCCGGCACCTCAGCACATCCATCTACAATAACCTCCTCCTCAGCGATCTTCTTCGGTGAGGCTACAGCTGCCTTTGCTCTTGCTCTGTCTGCTGAAACACCAACCCTCCCACTAGCCCGAGACTTGCGGCGACGAAGGTTAAGCTTTGATCTGGGAGATTTTTTGAAGGTTTTCTTCCCTTGAAGACCGGATGTTTTTTACCGTTTCAGCAATGGTGCTTCAGGACGGACAGGCACACCATCTTCCCTGTACAAATGTAATTGAATGTAGCTGTAGTACTCGTACTCAATAATCGTACTTGAGTACTGTTTTGACGGTACTCGTACTCGGCAAGCAAGGTACTCATGCATTAATTTGTTGATATTTTTGCTGTTGGACTTAGTACTCAGATATCATAGTACTCGGATGCTTGTACTCGTACTCGACGTCCCAAGTACTCGTACTTGATCAATGCAGTACTCATGAGTACTACTAGGACACCTTTGTACTAGGCAGTACTCGGTACTTGGCTACAACACTGCGGCAACAGATAATTATTATTAAGGGCATTACAGGATCTAATTCCCCCTTGTGGAACAAGCAGTCATGAAGCTTGGTCTTCAGTTTGCTACCAATGTCTGTCAACAGTTTTAAGTAACATGTAACAGACTGACAGCGTCCATTCTATTATGATGTAATGCAGCAGCAGTGGCAGATCAAGGAATTTTTGCAGAATGGGGGGGGGGGTGGGGTCAGACAAGTCCAGTTTTTCTAGCCAGTGTCCCATACTTTAATGCTCATCACATACAGATAAAAACATTTGCAGAATATCATCTTTGATATTATTACTATAATTCTGATATTTGTGTGTGTGTGTGTGTGTGTGTGAGGGTGTGTGTGTGTGTGTGTGTGTGGGGGGGGGGGCTGACCCCGTAGACCCCCTCTGGACCAACACTTGTGCAGTGAACAAATATTATTAAAAGGTGAACAAGATTGTGAACAAATTAAACCCTTCACCAAATACAAACAACTGCTATGGTAACATATATGAAAAAATGCACACAAAATAGCTGCAACAAAAACATGTAGGGTGCTATACTGCAATAGATGAAATGAAAGATTAAATAAATTGTATAGATAGGTCAATTGAAGTAAAAGCGCAAAAAAGCGGGGAAAAGGAATTGCAAAGGAAAAAGACAGCTTGAAGTGCACTTTGGTGATTATGTGCACACAAAAGAAACAATGTGAGTGCAGGAGTCCGAAGAAGCTTTATATATAATTTGGAGTATAACTTACCAGAAAAACTGGTACTGTAAAATAAGGAATATAAACAATGTGTTAAATGCAATAAGATTAAGACTTGTCCGATAACATGAACAAGTAGCATAAATTGGAAAACTGTTGTATAATTAAACTGTTGTAATTAGTAACAATACAAAAATATAAATCGGTGTGAAAAGTCTGACGAGTCGTTTCTTTAACAAACATGCAAACACATTATAATAGACCATCTTAATATCAGCTGCCATGGTTTAAGAAAATTACTGAAAAAGTGTATTTTTCTTACAGCTGAGTTTTTGGAAAACTATCAAAATTAAATTTTTATTCAAACATATACTTAATGAATACTTTCTCAACAACAAAATAATCATAACTGACTTGAGCATCATACTTGGCAGGTATTCATTCAGAAGTGTTTCTATCATACTAGATAGGCTGTTGCTGTTCTTGTTCTCATGGAAGGAATATTTGAACACCTTATTCTGGCGCTCCAGGCCATTGTTTGTGTTGACCTGAAGACCCTTGCCATGTCTGTATGCCCAGACCTAGCGCTGTAATGAAGAGTTTTCTATTTATTTAAGTTTCTAAAAGCACATGATCTACAAAAGAGTATATCCAAAAAGTTACATTACTTAGAAATATTCCTTTCATAAAAAATTTGCAAATGGCACACTTGGATATCTTGAATTTACCTCAAGTTCATCATAATGAACTATTACAAAGAAGGCACACCATTTTAAACGTGATTAAAAATCATCAGACTGTGACTTATTAAACTTTATGATATAAATAAGAAAGCTGTGTATATCTTTCGTTATCTCTGGTAATTACAAAATAACAGTTTTAAATATTTCACATGAAGGCTCAAAGATTGTGACAAACCTTGGCTTCTGGAATCCACACTTTTGAAAACCAAGTAGTTTACACGATGTCCTCCATTCCATGGGTTTTCAACTTCAAAATTGCATTGTTGTATTCAGCAAGGGTGTTTGCATGGGCACATCTCCGCAGCATTGCAAGTACAATTTCCTTCATGCTTGCCACTCCGTTGTCGTGTTTACTGACCCATCGGGTCCAGCTTTGCTCTCGGTGAAAGTCGCATAGGTATGTTTCACATTCTGAAATCAATCGATCAAGACAAAGAAAGAAGCTAAATCGGTGAATGCCATCTAGTGGAGAGACAACACCAACTCCTCCAACCAAGTCAAACTCGGCTTGTTTGAATGCTAAAAGATTTTCTTCATTTATTAAATAGTTAAACACATGTACTACCTGGAAATGTCTCCTCTATTGCCTTGATTTCCCTTTCAGAGAAGTCGGTCATGAAAAACTTTGGCTTCCAGGTCCAGGCAGCAGGGTGGTTTTCTTCATCAGGAAGCATCCACTTCTGGATAGTTGCTAAACCAAATTTAATTGCTTCAGTGGTTTCCTCCTGAACAATAAATTGTGCGACTACACTAAAACCAACATTGGTTTTCACAGCCAGGAAAAAAAGTGGCAGTGAATACTTTGTGGTGCGATAAGTTGCATCAAGCATACACAATGTGTTGCCATATCTGAAAAGAAAGGAACGTAAGAATTTTACCAGTAACGTTTTGGTGAACGCTTTATCAGTGCAACAACTTTGGATCTCCTACAATAACAGTCACGTTACACACGAGGTTAAAAGTGTTAAAACGTTGGATCTCGCTTGTGTTTCTCTACTGGGGATGTCATTCTACTGGGGATGTCACTCTACTGAGGGTGTCACTCTACTGGGGATGTCACTCTACTGGGGATGTCACTCTACTGGGGATGTCACTCTACTGGGGATGTCAGTCTAATGGGGATGTCACTCTACTGGGGATGTCACTCTACTGGGGATATCACTCTACTGGGGATGTCACTCTACCGGGGATGTCACTCTACCGGGGATGTCACTCTACCGGGGATGTCACTCTACCGGGGATGTCACTCTACCGGGGATGTCACTCTACCAGGGATGTCATTCTACCGGGGATGTCATTCTACCGGGGATGTCATTCTACCGGGGATGTCATTCTACTGGGGATGTCACTTTAGTTTTGATGTCACTCTACTGGGGATGTCAGTCTAATGGGGATGTCAGTCTAATGGGGATGTCAGTCTAATGGGGATGTCAGTCTAATGGGGATGTCACTCTACTGGGGATGTCATTCTACTGGGGATGTCACTCTACTGGGGATGTCACTCTACTGGGGATGTCACTCTACTGGGGATGTCACTCTACTGAGGGTGTCAGTCTAATGGGGATGTCACTCTACTGGGGATGTCACTCTACTGGGGATGTCACTCTACTGGGGATGTCACTCTACTGGGGATGTCATTCTACTGGGGATGTCATTCTACTGGGGATGTCACTCTACTGGGGATGTCACTTTAGTTTTGATGTCACTCTACTGGGGATGTCAGTCTAATGGGGATGTCATTCTACTGGGGATGTCACTCTACTGGGGATGTCACTTTAGTTTTGATGTCACTCTACTGGGGATGTCAGTCTAATGGGGATGTCAGTCTAATGGGGATGTCAGTCTAATGGGGATGTCGGTCTAATGGGGATGTCAGTCTACTGGGGATGTCACTTTAGTTTTGATGTCACTCTACTGGGGATGTCACTCTACTGGGGATGTCACTCTACTGGGGGTATCAATCTACTGGGGATGTCACTCTACTGGGGATGTCACTCTACTGGGGGTATCAATCTACTAGAGATGTCATTCTACTGGAGATGTCATTCTACTGGGGATGTCATTCTACTTGGGATGTCATTCTACTTGGGATGTCATTCTACTGGGGATGTCATTCTACTGGGATGTCACTCTACTGAGGGTGTCACTCTACTGGGGATGACACTCTACTGGGGATGTCATTCTACTGGGGATGCCACTCTACTGGGGATGCCACTACTGGGGATGCCACTCTACTGGGGATGTCACTCTACTGGGGATGTCATTCTACTGGGGATGTCATTCTACTGGGGATGTCACTCTACTGGGGATGTCACTCTACTGGGGATGTCACTCTACTGGGGATGTCACTTTAGTTTTGATGTCACTCTACTGGGGATGTCAGTCTAATGGGGATGTCAGTCTAATGGGGATGTCAGTCTACTGGGGATGTCATTCTACTGGGGATGTCACTTTAGTTTTGATGTCACTCTACTGGGGATGTCAGTCTAATGGGGATGTCAGTCTAATGGGGATGTCAGTCTAATGGGGATGTCAGTCTAATGGGGATGTCAGTCTAATGGGGATGTCAGTCTAATGGGGATGTCATTCTACTGGGGATGTCATTCTACTGGGGATGTCACTCTACTGGGGATGTCACTCTACTGGGGATGTCACTCTACTGGGGATGTCACTCTACTGAGGGTGTCAGTCTAATGGGGATGTCACTCTACTGGGGATGTCACTCTACTGGGGATGTCACTCTACTGGGGATGTCATTCTACCGGGGATGTCACTCTACCAGGGATGTCATTCTACTGGGGATTTCATTCTACTGGGATGTCACTCTACTGAGGGTGTCACTCTACTGGGGATGTCACTCTACTGGGGATGTCACTCTACTGGGGGTGTCAATCTACTGGAGATGTCATTCTACTGGAGATGTCATTCTACTGGGGACGTCATTCTACTTGGGATGTCATTCTACTTGGGATGTCATTCTACTGGGGATGTCATTCTACTGGGATGACACTCTACTGAGGGTGTCACTCTACTGGGGATGACACTCTACTGGGGATGTCATTCTACTGGGGATGCCACTCTACTGGGGATGCCACTACTGGGGATGCCACTCTACTGGGGATGTCATTCTACTGGGGATGTCATTCTACTGGGGATGTCATTCTACTGGGGATGTCATTCTACTGCGGATGTCATTCTACTGGGGATGTCACTCTACTGGGGGTGTCACTCTACTGGGGATGTCACTCTACTGGGGATGTCACTCTACTGGGGATGTCATTCTACTGGGGATGTCATTCTACTGGGGGTGTCACTCTACTGGGGGTGTCATTCTACTGGCGATGTCATTCTACTGGGGGTGTCATTCTACTGGGGATGTCACTTTAGTTTTGATGTCACTCTACTGGGGATGTCAGTCTAATGGGGATGTCAGTCTAATGGGGATGTCAGTCTAATGGGGATGTCAGTCTAATGGGGATGTCATTCTAATGGGGATGTCATTCTACTGGGGATGTCACTCTACTGGGGATGTCACTCTACTGGGGATTTCATTCTACTGGGATGTCATTCTACTGGGATGTCACTCTACTGGGGGTGTCACTCTACTGGGGGTGTCATTCTACTGGGGGTGTCATTCTACTGGGGATGTCAATCTACTGGAGATGTCATTCTACTGGGGATGTCATTCTACTGGGGATGTCATTCTACTGGGGATGTCATTCTACTGGGGATGTCATTCTACTGGGGATGTCACTTTAGTTTTGATGTCACTCTACTGGAGATGTCATTCTACTGGGGGTGTCATTCTACTGGGGGTGTCATTCTACTGGGGGTGTCATTCTACTGGGGGTGTCATTCTACTGGGGGTGTCATTCTACTGGGGGTGTCATTCTACTGGGGGTGTCATTCTACTGGGGATGTCATTCTACTGGGGATGTCATTCTACTGGGGATGTCACTCTACTGGGAATGTCACTCTACTGGGGGTGTCACTCTACTGGGGGTGTCACTCTACTGGGGGTGTCATTCTACTGGGGATGTCATTCTACTGGGGGTGTGACTCTACTGCGGATGTCACTCTACTGGGGGTGTCATTCTATTAGCGATGTCGTTCTACTGGGATTTTATTTTACAATGGGGATGTCATTTTACTTTGGGGAAGTCAATGTACTGGCGATGCAATCTATATCCTACTGGGTATGTTCGGGTTCTTTGTTTGTATGTTTTTTGGGATCTCAGTCTAATAGAACAAGTTCTTTTCACTTAAGAATGAAAATAGACTACCTTCGAAGGAGATGTCTTTGGTATTTGGTCTGATGGCAAAAGAAGAACTTCGATTCTGCTTCAGTTTCATCTGATGATAGCGCTGGAACCAACATGAAATTATCCTCGGGTTTTTCCTGTGCCCAAGCGTGTAATTTCATCCCAAAGTTTTCTGAGTCAAGTTTTGAGTACCTGAAAAAAAATTGTACTTATAAGACAGAATTACTTTTATAATGGAACGTTTAAAACATCTGTAAGTTTTTTATCTGCAACCTTAAAATTAGGTTGTAAACCACTGCACACATGGTTTGTTAATATAGGAGACCAAATTTACATATTGATTACGCAACCACATGTATGTTGCTAAAGATGTGCTACGCTGGTCAGAACAATGATGAAGCAATCTTCCCCTTTTTACAGTCTGATTAACGCCCGATTTCAAGCTAAATTTACCAAATTGAATTACCTAAAGTCATAATGTAGAGTATCACGCCTGAAACAGATAATCTGTCATTATATTTTCAAAGTAATTGGCATCTGTAGCCCCAAATGTCTGCAAAAATCGTGTGTTAATACAAGGTTGTTTTAAACGGTTCATTTATAAATATCATATAACATTTCATATATTGCTCAATAGTTTTGGTACACCTTGGTGGCATCGTGACTTATTGAAGATCAAGCTTTGTGACTACTTCTTACAAATCGGTGATGTACAGTCTTGAAATGGTCTATTTAAACACTGAAATTTAAACAGTCACATACATTGTACATGTTACTGTACTTGTAGAACAAATGCTTACATTAGCTTTTGTTGCGCCATGTATATATGTATAATTGTTTCATCTGTAGGGTAAAAGGCAGCATCCATTGTTGAAGGAGCATCACCACAGTCAAATAACGAGGTCTCCACATACAACCGAATGTGGCGTCTCATCTCCTTCACATTTGACACTCCTTGTCCTACCAGATCAACAATCTTCGACCGCACCTCCTTACTTAGTGGGTTCATCAACCCTGTCAACTGTGGGGAAAAAATGTTTTTAAAAGATTAAATGTTAGCTCTCTTTACAATTACGTGGGGGGGGGGGTCAATATGTAGACTGTCCTTTTAATCTATTCCAGCCATGGGCGTAAATCCCGGAAGGATGGGGGATATATATCCCCCACTTTTAAGACCGGGAGGGGGTGGGGATGGTCTATAAGATCATCCCACTCAGAATTTGCATTGGAAGAATAATAATTGATGCAAAAAATGAGAGAAATGTTACAATGTAGCATTTCTCTCCTTTTTAACAATTGTTTTTGAACAAATTATTCAATTATTATGATAAGTCGATATTGAAAGTGTACATAAAGGGATATTTTTGCAGTGTTTGAGAGGTGAAAGTGTCCCCCCCCCCCAACTTTTCAACACAGATTTGTGCCACTGATTCCAAGCTGTGATCTGCGAATGACACTAGCATTGTTTTCTCTGTAATTTATTTATTTCTTGCTTTACTACCAGTTTTGCATTATGCATTTAAAAAGAAATTACATTTTGACCAAATTTGTTTAGAAAGCTATATTTGTAGTATTAAAAGACAGCTGTATGTTTTAAGGCATTAAAAGGAAGAAGTATCAGTATATATTTTGTTTGTGGTAACACTATGTGTGCTGTCATACTTTTTTTAAATCTGAGAACCACACTCCATATTACAATTACCTCGAAAAAATAATACAGAGATAAAAAGGTACCTCTCCCAAGTAGTGAGTCTGTTTGTGGGCATCATCATCTGGCAATGATATGTAGATGCGGCTTTCTGCTCTTAATGCAAGTCCACTGTCTACTGCATCACGAACACGCTCACTTCCATTTCTTTGTGACCTCTTAGTATCCGAGTTTATCTTTATTGATGGAAGACAAAAGTTTCTTTTAAATGTACCTTATTTAAATCACTTTCAATTATTTGGATGTGTGATCAATGACAAAGCAACTTTCAGATCAGACTGTAGTTCATTTGAAGAGATTGAGACACATTATGTGGCAGTGCAAATACGGAAAACATACCAGTTCAAATTTTAAAAGAAAAAGGGATTTACCTGGTATATCTGATACGACCTACATGTTGTGTCTACAAAACTCTCCATATTAACAGCCTATGTGTCTTATACTGATGGACACGAACAAAACACAATGCCGAACTAATGCTTGAAGTCCAAGATCCTTCATTGGTGCTGAAACATAATATTCATTTGTTCACCCCATCTGTGCACAATAGGAACATGTACACCTATGTACATATCATGTAACTGTCCTTACATCTGCTATAGAATCTAACAGGTAAAGAACTTGTCTTTACTATACCTGGAAATCAGGGAAGCAAACAATATGCTTCATTAGGATGCGTGCAGGACAGCCCCTTTTTTTGGTTGTCTGAAGCATACGCTTACTCCTTTTGCCTCTAGGATGGTGTCCGAGTATAAGAAAAGGGACGCCATCATATGGCACAACAGCACCGTCAATATCATGAAATCGCACTCTTTTGGCTGGACTTGAGTATTGCTGTGGGCCTAACATTCAACAAACAAGGAGACACAAGAACAATTATTTATAGTTACCATATCATACAAGCACTTTTTAACGTGAGTCACAATAGTGGCGTGGTTATAACTTATATTCTTTCTGAATAAAGGGTTCATATTGGTCACATGTAGGATAGAGTGCTAATATTTTGCGTCCAGTCACAGTTACTATCTTTACTAGACATTGATTTACATTAATACAATTTTGTATTATTTAATAATAAACTTATTAACCCTCCTATTATCAGTTCATTACATAGTCGACCCATACTTCAAAATGTCACAACTGGGACATATTGCAGTACACACCTTCTTATCTAATGATTAATGGCATAGCCCAAGGCTCTTCACAGAGAGATGAGGTAAACTGAAGCAGCCACCTGCTTTGTTTCATTGCAAGGCTAACTTGAAATAAACCAGTGCAGTAACTTGCGGTATACACCGACTGTGTGAGGATCAGAACAGTTTGGTTTTTGTCCCATACCCAGGGGCATTTTGGGGTATCCATGTACCATTCTTCTGTACAGTATGCAATATTTTGAGGCATGCATACAAAAAGCATTGTGTACTTAGAATTTTTTTTTTTTGCAGCATTTTGGAGACTGCATCTATACAAGGGTTAATAAGTACTACTACTACAGTCGTTTTCCAAGTTCTGGATAGCTCTTGTTGTTTGCTCTGCTGGTATTCCTATAGTAATCGGAATACCAGCAGAGCAAACAACAACAGCTATCCAGAACTTACTCCAGAACAGTATTACTCCACGAACAATTATGGTTTCAGTCAAAGCACTTAATACTGGAAGCACTGCTTCAAAACTTACGAGGTCGTTTTCCTAGTTCCGGATAGCAACGTAAAGTTAATCATTAACAGCAGTTTGGTGGATGAAAATTACAAAATATATAGTTCATTATAAGTTACTCCTTACCTCAGTAAAGTATCATTGTTTTATCTGAAGCATGGATTAAACACATTTTTTTTTTTTTTTCAAGCTGTCCAGAAGGCAGAACCGGGAAAAATGCGAAACTAAAATTAAACTTACCACTTATTTGTCCGAAATTATTAGTTTTCCGTCTGCACACGAAAGATAGTGCCTGCCGTATTTCGAAAGACTTTCTAACCTTTTCTGCTTGTTCGAAAGTGGTTACCCAGCCTTTAAAGTTATTACTACCTTCCGTCCATAATGACGTCCATCCCACAGGAGTGTCCATAACTGTACACGGCGCACCTCCGAAAATCGGGATTAAAGCGTATAAAAGTGTGAGTGTGGGAGACGATCGACAGTAGAGCTTTCTACAACTAGACTGTGTGAGCTACAAAAGTCGCACGCTTTGCCTCGATATCGATTTGACATCTAAACCTCTGGCCCCGCCCCTTACATCAAACATGAATTATGCATATATTTGTTATTCATAACAGTGACGTCCGTCCTGTGCATGGTCTCATTTTCCGCCTACCTTCAATGGCAATGCACTGTATACACGTACTCAGTGCTTTCCGAGTGTTTGTGAAAAAAATGCACAGGCGACTCGGGTGGGCTTTGAACACATGACTGGCTGGCTAGAATCCTACATAGCAGCAGGCACCACTATATGTACAGGTGACTCGGGTGGGATTTGAACACATGACTGGCTGGCTAGAATCCTGCATAGCAGCAGGAACCACGATATGTACAGATTGATGACATTTTTGAGTCTGGTGATAAACCATTGATTAGATTTTGCCCTTACTTATTAAGGAATGTCCAAGAGTTCAATATCTCTTACCAACTGCTCATGAGCTGCGGCTCTGTTCTGATAGAACGTTGAGAGATCTGTGGTCTTATCTTGAGGGACGAGTTGCATAGCTTCATTATAGCAGGCAATAGCTTGCTCATATCGTCCAGCTTTGAAGTATTTATTTCCCTTATTCTTGCTACTTTGGGCTTTCTCTTCAGCAGTCTGCAAGAAAAAAAAACAGACTACATTATGTTCTGCCGAATACATAGGTTCACGGGTGCTCGACCATTGAGTTCAATACCTGGTTCCTTTTTATCAATTCGGGTACACGAAAATCACTTTTTAAAATCTGATTTAACATTTCAGAAACCAGTCGTTGATGAACACTTACCAATATTCCATGTTCAATATAAGGTTTCAGGTACTTGATTTTATTTCATAAAATTCACAATTTTTTTTTTTTTGGGGGGGGGGGGTTTCTTTGTATAATAGTAATGAACAAATGGAAATGTGCCCAATTTGTTTATGGGAAAAAAGACCAGACAACGTCCGGGTACTCGGTTCCAAAATTACCCATGGATGCACAGCACTAGGTTGAGTGTCCAAAATTCGTATCATCAGAATAAGAGCATTTTAAGAGGTGAAATGGACGTAATTTTGATGTGCAGTTGATGTTCATCCCTGTGCAAATCTTGTGTGTTCAATTAAACCTACAGTGATGATCTGTGTTGTAATACTTGTTTGTTGCACAGCTAGTAAAAATAGTAATAAGTGACACAAAGACATGAACATGTGTATTCCAAGATGGCAGTCATTGTTGGATCTTCGTCAATAGAGGGCGGCATACAATATTTGTGTTGTTACATCAATGCATGCATCTTTACATATCATTACATGCATGTCAAAATGTTAAAGATGACATCATCGATGATGTAATGGTTAACTGGCACAAATGACCCTGTTTGAATTAAGTGCATCTTAAAGTCGCTTCTGCATTAGGGTGGGGCAATATTTGAATTTTCGAATGAAAAAGAAATAATTTCTTTCAAGTATGTTTTTTATTAACCCTTCTATGACTGCAAGGGTCAAAATCAGTCAAAATGTTGATACAATGTACATGTACATCTAGTGCACTTAAAAGTCGAACACTGTCAAACCTGATGTGTAGTAGCAGGTTAAAATGAGTCGACCGTTTTTGACTAGTAAAAGCATTGTCTGGTATTGTTCAGGGTGGTCAAAATGAGAGTAAAAACCAGTCAAAAATAAACGACCAAAGAAGATTTTGCTGTGAACATGGGCAGCATTGAAATAAATAATTTTAAATCCACTTTTATGATGGTTTTCGGACTTTATTTCCCTTCTAAAAAAATCCTCCCCTTCAGAAAATAGAAGGATCCTATTACATGTATATGGTAGTTGCCACTTTGCATCATAACTAACAGGATCCTTTTAATTTTGGCTGTGGATATTTTGCCGGCACCGGCTAACTTTTAGTAAACGCTATTTAGCCGGAACGGCACTGAACATGCACAGTAAATGTTTTTTGGGACTTAAAAATTTTACCGTGACAAATGTTAGTCTGGTTCCGCACCAACATTGTCATTGTGACTTCATATTCACGAGATGGGATTCAGACCATTTACAATGTCGGACTTTATTTCCCTTTAAAAAAAAACCACGGCAGCCACAAATCAGAAAAAGAAAAGGTAGTACTGTCCATTTAAATGTAGGAGTCAATTTTTAATAAAAGAAGAATATTCTTATTTTTTGGGACAAAAAAATTTTTAAAACATGATGAGGCTCGAACACGGACAGTGTTGGTTGTAAGCACCGTCGATATCAAAATTTTCAATAATCGATATATCGGAAATCCAACATCGAGTATATTCGATATATCGATTATCCCATGTAAATGTTAAAGACCATAAATTTAAAAAAAATAAATTTAAAAAATGGAAATGGAAACTGCATCCAATATGACAAACTATGCCTTCACAAATTTCCCGAAAGCGGCAGTATTTTTGAGCTACATGTACATGTACTAGTTTCCTGCAGGCTGTGAGAAAATAGTCACAAGCTCTCTCTCCCATACAAGATTTCTGGCTACGCAACCGGCAGTCCCGGACATCACAGGGGAGCCTCCCTAGCAACAGTATTTCTAGGCAACCAAGTTGGAATGTGACATGCACCTGTGGCTCAATCACTCCAGTTGCGGTGGAAGGAACATCATATTCATGAAAGCATAAATGGTCCGTGATGAAAGCAACCAATGGCGTATTTATTTGCCGGGAAGCGGCTCATTTCATTGGTTGAGATATCATCGCTATTCTTCGGCAAAGAACACTCAATTTTAATACCGGCGGCACGTCCTCAAAGTCCGGTGGCCTTTAGCTGAACCCGAAATAGATACTTTGTAACAAACAAGAGATGCATTGTATCAATTTGAACAATGCGGCTATCAATCTTTCTCTGGAAAGGCTTTTTCGGAGCTGAGATTTTATTTGGGCATTTTATTTTCAAAGACCAGGGAAAATTTTACACGAAAAATGAGGGAAACTGAAATGACACGAAAAATGAGGGAAACTGAAATGACATGAAATTTCACCCCCGTTTTGTGTACATGCACATGGATATCCGATTCAGGCATCCTTTCATCGGCGGATTTAGTGGGGGAGGTCACGCCTTTCTCCAAGCGTATTGTTAATTGCGCATGTTTTTATTTTAATCAATTACAATGTACAGCGCCGGGCGTTACCGGCGAGAACATGTGGGAAAATATCAGACAACAGAACTTTTTCAAACCACAAAAAATAAACAAATCAATTCTCACGCCTTTCTCCAGAAAAAAATTGCTCATCATCTTTATTATTTTCATCAATTACAGTGCTGGGCGTTACCGGCGAGATAATGTAGGAAAATATATAAGGGACAACGGAACTTTCTCAAAGCCAAAAAAGGGCAGCTTCTTTTGAGGTTCTGCATTATATGGGAGACCGCGAATTCCAGCGAAAGCAGGTCTATCGCGCGCTGAACGTGGCGCAATACAATCTTTGGTTGACATCGATGTTTGGGAATCCAAAAAACATAACTGGGAATCGTCCAATCGCCGTCAAAATTGGTCAAGAGGTAGAAAACAAGTATAGAAAAATTATTTTTGTGGTTTGATAAGGTATTTTACTCAACTTTTGGTAAATCGTCGATGGTTTTGATGAGCAAGAGCGAACCCAAATTTTGAGAATTCTTTTGGAAACTTCTAGATGCCGCATTCAGAAAATTCGAGAATGAGGTTGAAGTAGAAATGTGATCCACGTCTTCGAAAAAAAAGCTACTGGGTACGTCAAAAAGAACGGCCTCAGCGAAACGTAACAAAGCGCTATCTCCACGGTGTCTTCGCCACGGCGATTCAACCCGAGATTGAGGCCGCGGCCAAAAAGATTTGCGGCAATACGTGGGATACGCACATACCTATAAATAAAATAATAGCGTTTACTAAAAGTTAGTCGGTGCCGGCAAAATATCCACTGTCTTTAATTTTATTTTCTGAAGGGGTTTAGGCCTAATTCATTGGTTAGTGGTTGCAAAAAAAGTGGCAGTCATAATACTATACTACTAGTCACATGTGATATTTTTCTTTCCGGGGACGAATTTGTACCAGCAGGGGGAAAATTTGTCCGGAGAAATTTTCTAAGGGGCGACTTGATAGGCACTCATGATTGTTAATGTTAGTTTAAACTTGGAGGAAGGTGTTAAATAAATGTGATCTATATTTATAATTATATAGGCCTAGGCCTATATAAAATTGGCGTAGCATTACCCTGTCGTTTGCCCCATAAATGTGGCACGGACACGCCCCCCCCGCGTATCCTTAGCCACAGGTTGGTCTCATTCCGCTAACGGTAGTAATTCGAAATTCCAGGCGCTGAAATTGACGATATTTGCGACTATTTTGACAGTCTAGATACGTTCCTTACATGTTTAACTATCTAGGCGCCCAAAAAAATGGTGATTTTACTTACATTTTATATTTCCTGACATATAGGCCCGAAAAAATTACAAGACGATCGTCATTGTGCAGGTTTCAACGAGGACGGCCATCTTGAATGTATGAAGAGTGTGAACGGGAAAACAACTTGCGCGCGCAACAATTTTACGACGGCTGTTTTATGTGTGCACATACTTGCTGTATTTTAGCGCGCGAAGTATTCCGTTTCAGGGTTGCACGTGTTGTCGGTAGTCAGAGCATTTTTTGTGCTAAACATGTGATATAACTACTTTAAAAATCAAATATATATAATAAAAATAAATAAATAAAACATGTCCAGTTCCTGCATTCAATTATTTACTTTTCCTATAATAAGTAAGCATAAATGATTGGATCGAAAGCTAAGGCCACCCTCCCGATTTAATATATATATATAATATAATATATATTATATATATATATATATATATATACACACCTTATTAATTTTATTTTATTTTGTTTGTGTGTGTGTGGGGGGGGGGGGGTTCTTTGTTAATGGTGAAAAGAAACAAAGTAACAAAATCCACAATATAATTCAGCACACGAAAAATGTTAAAAAATACCGTTCAGTGACAGGCAGTAATGGACCGATCGAATCAAAATGAAGTGTTTCATGTTTGAGGATATCGCTGATACCGGTACTAGATTGCATATTGTTGTTTAACAAAATGATAATAGTAATAGTAATAATATTATCAGTATTATTGATAATGATGGATGGCCAAAATGTTAATAATTGGGACCGTTCCCTGTACCCATGGGTTTTATTGAGAAATTCACGACCCCAAATAGCATAGACCCAAACCATGCTTGAACCATCTTTGCAATTTGTCTGGTCCGAGTGCTCATGAGTGCAATCTTTAAGTACACATGCTAGCTTTGGCTTAAATAAACAAACAGGGGTCTACACATCTTAATTTAAGACAGTGAAATAACCAGGGGGAAGACTCTTATTAGAAAATAAACCACCTTTGTACTGGAAGTTACCGCCTTTATATTCTCACAAAACAGATAAACATGAAAAATTGTAAAAATATTACCTGTACTATATTACATAGATATTACATAGACTATATTCACAGATATTTTGTCAGATAAAACAATCATTCTGTTTTTTTTTTTTTTTTAATTTTTTTTATAGATTTACAAAATGGTGGAACCATTAATATTGTTATTATTAATAGTAATAGTAACGTAACACTATAATATTTCATATATTAAAATTATTAGTGAAATTTGTATGTTGTTTAAAATTACTATTTAAAATTAGTATTAAACTATTGTAATTAATAATAGACTATTTATTACATTATCATTTTATTTTAATGAACATTCTCTCTTGTTTTATGTACAATGTAAGTACAGTTAAATAACGTGGTACATGTATATGATAGTTAAAAGGGGATGAACTTACCATGCAGTACGGTTAATTTGATGAAACTGCTCAATGTTAGTTTCTTGAAAGTTTATATCTGCGACATCACGTGGTCATATCTCTGCGCGCTAAAATACAGCAAGTATGTGCACACATAAAACAGCCGTCGTAAAATTGTTGCGCGCACAAGTTGTTTTCCCGTTCAACACTATTATATGGCCGTCCTCGTTGAAACTTGCACAATGACGATCGTCTTGTAATTTTTCGGGCCTATATGTCAGGAAATATAAAATGTAAGTAAAATCACCATTTTTTTGGGCGCCTAGATAGTTAAACATGTAAGGAACGTATCTAGACTGTCAAAATAGTCGCAAATATCGTCAATTTCAGCGCCTGGAATTTCGAATTACTACCGTTAGCGGAATAAGACCAACCTGTGGCTAAGGATACGCGGGGGGGGGGGCGTGTCCGTGCCACATTTATGGGGCTACCCTGTCGTCAGTTGCTCCATCGTCTTCACCCGCTGCATTGTTACTTTTTACTTTTGCCCCTACACTGCCTACTATCTCCTCGCTAAATCTGTCAGATTTTCTCCTGTGATAGAAGTAAGCTCCAACAGCTGCACCAATTGCCAGTGGAGCCCCGATAGCCAACGCAAGTTGCCATGATTTAGGCAAAGAACTACCGACCTCGGCGATCGGCTTGCCACTGTCGGCCATCTTGAAACCTTGCACGTTAAGTCAACCTCGTCCGTAGCATGCACGTGTGTGTACGTGTGTTGTCGAGCAAAATGTTTGTGTTTTGGTAACATGATTGTATGGATATAATAAGGTTGTAACGCACATCAATGAGGACGAGGTTGAGCAGCTAATTATTAATTTCACGTGGTTTGATATTCAATATGCATGAAGATTATTTTCAAGTCCTAAAATACCATCGATTGGAATCGATTCTCACTCCTTCATGACACGCAAACCTGAACCAAACTTACAAATGATGCAATGTTCGAATCCAGGAGGCGTATTTTTTTGTTGCAGGACAAACATGGCCAATTTCTATGAAATTCCCAATTTTATAAACTTGTTTTTTCAAAAATTGCCCACGTTCATCCTGGAAAAAAATACGCATCCATGAGGAGTGGGGGGAGGGGGAGGGAACATTAATTTTCTTCCTATTTGTGTGTGGACTACATAAACGTGATTAGGAATAGGAATGCGTTTAATGCTAAACTCACAGTGCCATCCTCTGTACGTGTTACCAAAGAGAAAGGATCCTCTATGATGATACACAGCTAAACGTGCTTAGCTTTTTGACACCTGTTCATGATGATATTTAGCATTCAAACACACATCAAAGAAAAGCACCGATCTAAACGTGTTTTAGGCTCAACATGTGAATACAATCTAAGTGTTTAGAAATGTTGTTAAACTCTAAACACCATTTTTACATTGTATCATGTATGTGTATGCAGACCGACCCTCATCTAGTCTCGTGCTAGATCCGTCCGGTCTGAAACAGGCCAGAACGCATGGATGGAAAATGATGACCACTGGCGCCTCGGGGACGGGGAAAGGTTTCCAAAGTTCCCCCTCCCCCCCCCCCCAAAAAAAGAGAAGAATAATACAAATAACAAATAAATAAATGAATCGTCGTTGGTGCGTTGGGAAGTTAAAAACTTACTCACACAACTGCATCGTGAGCTACAATACTTTGCAACTTTTTCCTGAAAACGCTGATATTGCATTAGAGAATCCAATAATAATAATTATTGTTGTTGGTTTATTTCAATGAAAAAACATGGCGGCCGTAGAGTCGAATTGCGTTTACATTTAGGCCTACAAAGTTAAGACAACATAAATATTTAAAAACCACTGTAGAAAATAAATAATATAATAAATAAATAAATTCTTTACAAGTTAAATTCTTTTAAACTAATTATAATTAAAATTAAAATTTACAAATTAAACAAATTCTCCAGCATCCCCCGGAAACATTGGTTCCCCAGTGATCCGCCCGTTGATCGATTCTGTCCCTCAAGATACACAGTGTGATCGCTAAAGAAGGTCACATGGTTTAAAGGGGGCACTGCCAAGAAGGGCCCTATACCCTCTTTGACCCCCTAACTCCCCTATTATGCCAACTTAATGCTCTAGCCAGGTATTGCCACCTGCCTCTCTTAGGCCAAAACAAGTCTCTGGTATGGTGTTCTAAAACGGCCACATGCACATTGCAAGAAGAGTGTGTAAGCGCCGCATTAGGATTCACGCGTCGCACTAGAAGTGTTGTCGCGTCGCATTAGAAGTGTTGTCGCGTCGCACTAGAAGTATTGTCGCGTCGCACTAAAAGTGTTGTCGCGTCGCATTAGAAGTGTGTCGTGTCGCTCTAGAAGTGTTGTCGCGTCGCACTAGAAGTGTTGTCGCGTCGCACTAAAAGTGTTGTCGCGTCACACTAGAAGTGTTGTCGCGTCGCACTATAAGTGTTCACCATTGCAGTTTTTCTCGTATGAAGAGCCGTATATGACTAAATTTTTACTAATTAATATAAGACTAAAATAAATGTAAATCCATGTATTTACTAGAAAAACCATTTATACAAAAGCGGCAACCAGACTGGTTGGCAGCTAGCATGCATACGGTACTAAAACATGAATTTTGGGATTTATATTCCTTTAAAAAAGTCCTTCACAGCCCATACATTATTGTTTTACGGAAAGGTTTTGTTTCTGAATTAGTGTTGTAGTTAACAAAAAATGTTGCTAATCCTGTTACAAATATTTACAACCTCAACCTAGTCTCGATTCCAACTACCTACTTGGAAGGTGAGCATTCTAAACCACAAGACTACCATGCCACTTGAATTTGGCGGTGAATTAAGTACAGAAGAACCTTTGTAAAATTGTATTTATAAAATAATATAAATTATTTAATGCAAAAAATATTGCTCAGGCCTACAGGGTTCACTCGTCCCCACCGCCCAGGTCCGTAGCGAGCAGGGGCAGGGGGTATGGTGTGCGACACCCCAATAATTGTTCTCAATAATAATAATAATAATAATAATAATAATGAACATTTGTAATGCGCCAGTATCCGTCAAAAGAGACGCTCATGGCGCAGTGACGCATCAGTGTAAACAAGAAAACAAAATACATGGTAAGAACAATGCAATATAAAATAACAAGGAACAATGGTTGTAAAAAGGCCGACTGGCCCTGGTCAGAATATGCTAGGCAAAGATGATATTCTGACAACAAGGAAAAACCCTGCATACACAACCATGTAAACAAGGTTGATTAGCAAAAAATTTAAACACCGTAGCGATACTCTTCCCATATTAAACAAAAACAAAAGGTATAAATACATCATCATAAAAGTCAATACATAAGTAAATTATACATCAATTTTCAGTCGGCAAATCAAAGGTACTAGCGCAAGGGTTGGTCCATAATAAATTTTCAGTCAGCAACATTTGTATGTTTTATATACTGATGCCTACTTTCACAACAAACTATTTTAAAGCAGAACCATACCCTAAATTCATGGTCACACAATAATGTATAATTATATGGGGGGGTGGCTAGATGAAAGATAATTAAAAGCAAAAAGGACACAAACGAATTGTACAAATTAGATGATTTTATTTTTATATAAACTTGTTTAAAGCATCAACCATTATTAAACTGTTAAATAAAGGAATGTTTATTATGTACATGTACAACACTGTCCCAAATATGTCCCACAAGTTACATTTTGAGATAATCAAATTTGTCACACAACTAACTGTATTAACTATAGGCAGGAACACATTTAAAGTTCATGAGACAATTTATTTCACATAATAAACAACCTGAATGTATTTTCACTATTGCTGAAGCTTTCATATATATAGGCTGGAGTTATGCATCAACAAATGCATTATCTTAACAGAAAATAAATATATTTTACCACAGAAAAGACTTTCTTACAGTTCATGAGTTCAAAGCTAAAGTTAAGTCTTAATTGTTAACTTGGAGATCCTGGTAAATTTTATTATTTTTATCTGTTTTTTCTGAAACATGTGAGTAGACTTTCACGGGTCAGTAAGTCTGACCGAGTTCCAATGACCAGTTGTAACAGTTGTACTTAAAGAATTGCCAATCATGAAAAATTGTTTTGATATTTATTGATATTTCATTTGTATTTGTTACTTTCCTTCTGTTTCTCTGATTTATATTGGATGTTACGAACTTAGAATAGTGACTGGATTATTTAATTTCTTTCTGATTATTGTTTAATTCTTATTATTTTACTTTATTGCATTTCCAACTTTTGTATTGTTGCTGATTCCTCAGTTAGATCAGTTTGCTTACACTTTTATTATTACTGTTTGGACTGTTAAAGATAATATTAGTCTGTCATCACAAAACTTCAAATTTAATAATTTAATATCTCTCGGTGACAAATGATTTATATTAATATTCGGTAGTTTTATTGTCATTTTGTGTGAGATAATAACCATAACAAGCACAACAATACCGAACAAAAACCGCTTAAAATTCAATAGTCTGTTCTCAGTAAGAGCTGAAACCTCTCATATAATACGAGCCGACAGCGGGCGGAAAAACGTAATGAAACACTAAATTGTCCTGTCATCAAGGCTTCGAATTTATTGATTTCATATCTCTCGTTGACAAAATGATTGATATAATATTCGGTAGTTTTATTGTCGTTTTGTTTGAGATAATTACCGTTACAAGCACAACAATACCAAACAAAAACAGGCCCTCTATGATAACAAAATTATAACACAAATACAAAACAGATTCGATTTGTGTCCTTACACCGACGTATGAAGCACTGTATACTCAATACTCAATGACAAATACAATAAAATTGAATTAAACATATCTTTAAACTAACAACATATTTAATAATTTAATTATTTAAACAGACCCCAGGAGATTAAACTCGCTAAGAAGTCCATGTCATGGATGACAATCCTACTCAAACATTCCACACCTACCTATACACTCAACAACAACAACAACAACAACAGCAACAGCAACAGCAACAGCAACAGCAACAACAACAACATTAACAACAACGAGAAAATAAACAAATTAAAAATCCTACATATTTCAATTGGGAATGCCAGTCTGGGCATGGAGTGGTTCCAGGGGAGTCGGGAGAGGTCCATAGTCGTGTAGGGGTACTAGGTTAGCTAGGGGTCCTACTTATACCATCCCTCTCGTCGTCTCTAGAAATCACCACCACTTTTAAACCTTACCCCCTCATCAGACACCACATAAAGGCACAAATGCATTTGCTTATGGCTTCATGAAAACTAATACTCAGTATCGTTGGCAGGCAGGCAAAGAGGACAAGTGTCCATTCATCACCTTGCAATAAATTTACCCTATACTTTATATAGGGGCCTACGTGGACCTCTTTTATAGGCAGTTTCACCCCTTTTTGCTGTACGATGTCTCATTTTCATTTCAGCTACCCTGGATCCATCCCTGCTTATAAAAGGTGCATCCCAGTGGGCACACGATGTCTTAAAGACGTCGTTTTACGGTCGTTATCAAGTCGTGTGTACTACAGCGGCCTAAGCAAAAAAAAACGACGTCTTAAAGACGTCTTTCTCCCTACCCGAAAACTCATCCCCACCCGCCAAAAAACGACGTTTTTTCTGACGACTAAACGACGTCTTTTTCCCACAGTGTAAAAAATTTCCGTAATTTTACGCCGAAAAGTTTGTAAATTTTACGGTGAATTACCGTAATCATCCCTTTCTCATTGTTTTACTGCCGAAACCTATATTATGGCCACTCCCATTGCACTCTGGGATATATCCAATATGTAAATGATCTGACCTTAATACTTTGACATAGCTTTGCGCTCGAGTCATTTCCAATGTTTAAATATATATGTAAAAATGAGTGATTTAAGGTCAGTTTCAAATAATTTATTGTTAATTTTATGATTAAAAAGGTAATATTTTGATGTTCTCTTCTATGTTTTTGTAAAAAAAAGTACATTCAAAATTTTAAATATTGAAATATAGAGTATAATTGCATGCTTATTGTCATTTTGTGTGAGATAATAACCGTTACAAGCACAACAATACCGAAGAAAAACCGCTTAAAATTCAATAGTCTGTTCTCAGTAAGTAGTTTTATTGTCGTTTTGTTTTGAGATAATTACCGTTACAAGCACAACAATACCGATCAAAAACCGAACAAATATAGTCTGTTCACAGTAAGAGCTAAAACCTCTCATATATTATTTCCAAGCCAACTGCGGGTGTTTCCACTTAATGAGCCAGTTCAAGTCCAAAGGCCTTGACTTTTAATTTAGTAATTGAATGTTATTGAAATTCAGTAAATTAATGTTATTGAAATTCAATTTCAACACGCGATTGCAATTGCGTCTCGAACCATTGCCAGATCGGGAAGGGGGCGGGGTCAAGGGGGGCAGTTTATAATCATCATAATATGTAAGTTAACGACTTTTTAAAATGCGTGACAAGTGTCTATTTTCAGAATTTAAATTAGGGGCACCTGGGGGCACAGACCTCGGCTGGGGGCAGGCACGTGTATCCGTTTCCCCGTGCCCCCCGTGCCCCCGGTACGCCACTGAGTTTAGATGTCAATATAATGCGATAAACTCAAAGAAAACTGACCCTAAATCTTAGCTTTAAATTCCAGAACACAAAACCAAAACAAATATTTTTTGAAGAGAGGTGAAACTTTGGAGTTTGCGTCCCAAAGATGTATTTTCTGCGGCAATTCTGATTTCGTTGGTGCATTGTATTGACATAACATATAATGTACAACGGTTGTTTTATGTTGCTGTTTAGCTTTGGATCTTTTGAGGCTATACGTCTGGCAGCAATCTTCAAACAGTCGTAACAGTGTTTTATTGGACGAGGCTTAGCATTTAATTTTTACAGCAAAAATTGCTTAAAAACGAGAACTAAGCTACCGTTTCACCAAGTCTATCCTATTTGTTTGGAATTTTTGTATATTTTCGTAACAAGAACACATATGAATCCCTCCAGATGGTACCGAAAAATGTGCTGGCTCATGGACAAATATCCACACATCGTGGATATTTAATAGGTCAATATCATCACGATCTGAACAGAATTTCAACAGGGCTTGGAATCGGTGTCCTTGCACGCGACTGAGGCGACGCCCCAAGTACCAGTCTATTCTGTGATCTATGTTTTTCTTCATATTTCTCTACCGATTTGAATGGGTATGATAGAGAAATGTTAAAGCATGATGTATTATGATACCACCAGTCATATTCAAATAATGACGAGCTAAACCCAGCTTGTTGCTTACGGTGATTGGTTCAAATAAAATATATGCACACATATTTTTCATATTTTAGAGATTTATGAATTATTCATTAAAGCATCCACGTGCACACAACGGATCAGACTGGTGAAGGTCTGATCACTCGTGTGCATGATGTTTGTTACGGTGTTCCGGGTGGCCGCGTGAGCCTTGACTAAAGGCTAGGCATATCACGGCGTCATTTTACGCTCCGTCTTCCAAATATACCTTGTTTATGTTATGGAATACCTTGCTGGGTATATCATTGAGTATGAGGTGGGTTTCTACCTAAAACAGGGTTTTTATTCGGCCATTTTGTTTAGAACAGATAAATGCCACGCCCAGAAGCCAAAGGCCACGCCCGGGGCCAATAATCGAGAAGGGTCGATGGTTGGATGGAAAACTCAGGACGAATGACGAATTTTCGAAGGCTGAATCATTCATACAAATTAGTTTGTGATTGGTTTGCTAAAAGGCATGGAAGACAATCCTACTCAAACATCCCTCACATACCTATATACACTCAACACAACAACAACAACAGCAGCAGCAGCAGCAACAACAACAATAACGAGAAAATAAATAAATTAAAAATCTTACATATTTCAATTTGGAATGTCAGTCTGGGCATTTAGGGGTTCCGGGGGATCGGGAGAGGTCCAGAGTCGTGTAGGGGTACTAGGTTAGCTAGGGGTCCTACTTGTACCATCCCTCTCTTCGTCTCTAGAAATCATCACCACTTTTAAACCTTACCCCTCATCAGACACCACGTAAAGGCACAAATGCATTTGCTTATGGCTTCATGAAAACTAATACTAAGTATCATTGGCAGATCGGGTGAACCAGGGGGAAGATTAGCGGATAAAGGAGGCAGGCAAAGAGGACAAGTGTCCATTCATCACCTTACAATAAATTTACCCTATGCTTTATATATGTGGACCTCTTTTAGGCAGTTTCACCCCTTTTTGCTGTACGATGTCTCATTTTCATTTCAGCTACCCTGGATCCATCCCTGCTTATAAAAGTGTCTGTACTGTTTGGACTGTTATAGATAATATTGGTCTGTCATCAAAAACAAATTTATTGATTTCATATCTCTCGTTGACAAATGATTTATATAACATTCGGTAGTTTTATTGTCATTTTGTTTGAGCTAATAACCGTTACAAGCACAACAATTAATAATACCGAACAAAAAACGCTTAAAATTCAATAGTCTGTTCTCAGTAAGAGCTGAAACCTCTCATTATAATACGAGCCGACAGCGGGCGGAAAAACGTAATGAAACACTAAAAAGACATCAAAAAGACATTTATATCCATATTAAAGGGACAATATCGTCAGGATAGGGCATGGAATTGGAGTGCATGCCAGTTTAGATTAACTCATCAATACACCACATAATAAAATCATATTATCATTGCTGCTGCATAAATGAGCCAGTGATTTGCAGTCACACTTTTCATCTTAAACTAGATCACCGATTCAATGCCCTGTTGAAATTCTGCTATGATCGTGACGATACTGTCCCTTTAACAAAGAATCTTATTCATATTATAAATACTTCCTCAGTTTTTAGTTTATGTTTCAATTAAAAGATGTGGTTAAGACGTGTACAATAGTCAGCAGGAGGTCGTGGGTTCGATTCCCACCCGAGTCGCCTATAATTTTTTTACAGACACTTGGAAAGCACTGAGTATGCAGTGCCTACACACACGTCGGTGTAGGGCAAAATTAAATCAATGTTAATAATTATATTGTCTAGTAAGATTTAAAAATCTTTTTTTTATTATGACACGACTGAAACTCTTTTTGCCGAAAACAGTTCTTCTAACACCTGATTTGAATTATGCAATTCTTACGTGGGGTAAACCCACTGCATTTTGTAAGTGTTTCTACAGAAACGAGCAGTTCGTATTATAAACAAGGTTATGGGTTCTGTGATCTTTTATTAAAATCCTTTATTTGAAAATCTCAAACTTTTAAAACTGAGAAACATGTATATCTTAATTTAGGGAAATTTAGATTGAAATATATTCATAACTTACTGCCTATTAGTTTTCAATCTTGGTTTACATTAATTGCTTCTGTTCACTCCTATGACACTCGTAGTTCATCAAATGGTAATATTTATGTTAATTTTAGTAGGACAACTCACTCAAAAAATAGTCTATTACAGAGTCGTGTTTTGTACAGACTTAAGACAAGCTGTTTCCCCGACATCAAAAACTTAAAAGTAGTATTTTAGAATCTTATATGTAGATTTTACATCCAGTCTAAAGCTACATCCAGTCTTACTCCTGTTTTTGCTTGACTTGTCTTTGTCTTGTATATATCTCCTGTTAATTGTGTTTTGTTTGTGTTTGGGAAGAGTACAAAAGCTTTGCTTCCTCATTTTCCTTACATTTGTTTTGTTTAATTGTTTATTTTGTTTATTTTATTTACAGCTTATAGTTTTGTTGCATCTGTCTTAATATATGAATTGGAACAAATAATGAAAATTTATTTCTTAATGATATTGCCATGAAATAAATGTTTCTAAATAATCATTATTCTGCTGATGATCTGGTACTGATGGTTGCATATCGTTTCAAATTGAACACCGGTGTTTTTCTCAGCCTGCCAGCGCGGCAAGCGTCAGTCTGGGCACCGAGGAACCCCGGAGGCCCCGCTTGGCTTCACCGAAGCCGTTTACGTACACTGTCTACAGTCTGTGAAACTCCCCCCTGTGGAAAATGTATTAAATTTGTTGATTTTGATATTCCTCTTAATAATTTTGTTTTTGCATTAATAAATTAAATGTTAATTAATTTCTTGTTGAAATAAACGTTGATCTCATGTCATTAGAAAGACACTTTTCTGCAAATTTATTTCTTGATCTGGTGCTGATGGCTAGCATACATATAGTTAAGAAAAATGTTCTTTATTTCAAATTGAACACCAGCGTTTTCTCACCCTGCCAGCGCGGCAAGAGCCAGTCCGGACACGGGCCGGGAACCCTGAAGACCTCGCTCGAATAATACTCACATGTGTATGCACGTGTATTTGTTTATTTTTCGTTTATTGTGGACAAGGTAACGCATAAAACTAGACAAGTTTTTTTCTATTTGAACAGACCTAGGTATGAGTGTAAATGACATGTTCATTAACACATCACATTAAGTAAAATGTTTGTGTTTTGGCAACATGATTGTATTGATATAATAAGGTTGTAACGCACATCAATGAGGACGAGGTTGAGGAGCTGATTATTAATTTCACGTGGTTTGATATTCAATATGCATGAAGATTATTTTCAAGTCCTAAAATACCATCGATTGGAATCGATTCTCACTCCTTCATGACACGCAAACCTGAACCAAACTTATAAATGATGCAATGTTCGAATCCAGGAGGCGTTTTTTTTTTTTGCAGGACAAACATGGCCAAATTCTATGAAATTCCCAATTTTATAAACTTGTTTTTTCAAAAATTGCCCACGTTCATCCTGGAAAAAAATACGCATCCATGAGGAGTGGGGGGAGGGGGAGGGAACATTAATTTTCTTCCTATTTGTGTGTGGACTACATAAACGTGATTAGGAATAGGAATGCGTTTAATGCTAAACTCACAGTGCCATCCTCCGTACGTGTTACTAAAGAGAAAGGATCCTCTATGATGATACACAGCTAAACGTGCTTAGCTTTTTGACACCTGTTCATATATGATATTTAGCATTCAAACACACATCAAAGAAAAGCACAATCTAAACGTGTTTTAGGCTCAACATGTGAATACAGTCTAAGTGTTTAGAACTGTTGTTAAATTCTAAACACCATTTTTACATTGTATGTGTATGCAGACCGACCCTCATCTAGTCTCGTGCTAGATCCGTCCGGTCTGAAACAGGCCGGAACGCATGGATGGAGAATGATGACCACTGGCGCCTCGGGGACGAGGAAAGGTTTCCAAAGTTCCCCCTCCCCCCACCCAAAAAAAGAATAATACAAATAACAAATAAATAAACGAATGGTCGTTGGTGTGTTGGGAAGTTAAAAACTTACTCACACAACTGCATCGTGAGCTACAATACTTTGCAACTTTTGTTTCCTGAAAACGCTGATATTGCATTAGAGAATCCAATAATAATTATTATTTTTGTTGGTTTATTTCAATGAAAAAAACATGGCGGCCGTAGAGTCGAATTGCGTTTACATTTAGGCCTACAAAGTTAAGACAACATAACTATTTAAAAACCACTGTAGAAAATAAATAATATAATAAGTTAAATTCTTTTAAACTAATTATAATTAAAATTAAAATTTACAAATTAAACAAATTCTCCAGCATCCCCCGGAAATATTGGTTCCCCAGTGATCCGCCCGTTGATCGATTCTGTCCCTCAAGATACACAGTGTGATCGCTAAAGAAGGTCACATGGTTTAAAGGGGGCACTGCCAAGAAGGGCCCTATACCCTCTTTGACCCCTAACTCCCCTATTACGCCAACTTAATGCTCTAGCCTCTCTTAGGCCAAAACAAGTCTCTGGTATGGTGTTCTAAAATGGCCACATGCACATTGCAAGAAGAGTGTGTAAGCGTCGCATTAGGATTCACGCGTCGCACTAGAAGTGTTGTCGCGTCGCATTAGAAGTGCTGTCGAGTCGCACTAGAAGTGTGTCGCGTCGCACTAGAAGTGTTGTTGCGTCGCACTAGAAGCGTTGTCGCGTCGCACTAGAAGTGTTGTCGCGTCGCACTAGAAGTGTGTCGCGTCGCAGTAGAAGTGTTGTCGCGTCGCACTAGAAGTGCTTGTAACGGTAATTATCTCAAACAAAATGACAATAAAACTACCGAATATTATATCAATCATTTGTCAACGAGAGATATGAAATCAATAAATTCGAAGCCTTGATGACAGGACAATTTATTGTTTCATTACGTTTTTCCGCCCGCTGTCGGCTCGTATTATATGAGAGGTTTCAGCTCTTACTGAGAACAGAATATTGAATTTTAAGCGGTTTTTGTTCGGTATTGTTGTGCTTGTAACGGTTATTATCTCAAACAAAATGACAATAAAACTACCGAATATTATATCAATCATTTGTCAACGAGAGATATGAAATTCATAATTTTGAGTTTTTTTTAAAGGCAGACCATAATATTATCTTTAACAGTCCAAACAGTACATCCCAGTGGGCACACGACGTCTTTAAGACGTCTTATAGACGTAAATTATTGACGTGTTATAAATGTCTTATTTTGGTCGTATATGCAAAACAAAACGACGTCTTTTTCTGACGACTAAACGACGTCTTTTCCCGACAACTAGACGACGTCTTTTTCTGACGAATAAACGACGTCTGTTTCTGACGACTAAAAGACGTCTTTTAGTCGTCGTTACTGTAAAAAATTTCCTGGCACCCTATAGCTGCCAGGTACAGCACAGTAAATTTTACGGTGGAAGTTTTATAAATTGTGCCGTACATTTAACGGGATTTATGTATGGATGGAACGCTGCATCTGCTATGGGATGGATTTGCATTCAGATGCTGTAATTAATCAATTCAACTGTTTGTTGTACACAATGTCTTTTATTTACCTTCACGTACACGTAGTCCGTTTTTTTTTGTTCAACCACTCCTGATCCTCTCCAGTTACTAATGTACAGAACATGTATCCTTTATATATACTGTCTTTTCGAAACTCTTTTTAGTCATGGTGGCATGCAATTATAATCTGTATTTCAATATTTAAATGTACTTTTTAGAATGTACTTTTTACATAAACATAGAAGAGAACATCAAAATCTTACCTTTTTAATCATAAAATTAACAATATATTATTTGAAAATGACCTTAAATCACTCATTTTTACATATTTAAACATTGGAAATGATTCGTGCGCAAAGCTATGTCAAAGTAAGGTCAGATCACTTACATATTGGATATATCCCAGAGTGCAATGGGAGCGGGATGATTACGGTAATTCACCGGAGAATTTACAAACTTTTTGGCGTAAAATTACGGTAATTTTTTACAGTGGGGAAAAGACGTCGTTTAGTCGTCAGAAAAAAACGTCGTTTTTTGGCGGGTGGGGATGAATTTTCAGGTAGGGAGAAAAACGTCTTTAAGACGTCGTTTTAGGCCACGGCCGCTGTAGTACACACGACTAGATAACGCCCGTAAAACGATGTCGTAAAGACGTCCTGTTTTTGTTGTTTTTTGGTGGGTGGGGATGAGTTTTCGGGTAGGGAGAAAGACGTCTTTAAGACGTCGTTTTTTGGCTACGGCCGCTGTAGTACACACGACTTGATAACGACCGTAAAACGACGTCATAAAGACGTCGTGTTTTTGGTTATTTTTTGGCAGGTGGGGATGAGTTCCGAATAGGGAGAAAGACGTCTTTAAGACGTCGTTTTTTTGGTCACGACCGCTGTAGTACACACGCCTAGATAACGACCGTAAAACGACGTCTTTAAGACATCGTGTGCCCACTGGGATGCACCTTTTATAAGCGGGGATGGATCCAGGGTATAGCTGAAATGAAAATGAGACATCGTACAGCAAAAAGGGGTGAAACTGCCTATAACAGAGGTCCGCGTATATAAAGTATAGGGTAAATTTATTGCAAGGTGATGAATGGACACTTGTCCTCTTTGCCTGCCTCCTTTATCCGCTAATCTTCCCCCTGGCTCCCCCGACCTCCCAATGTTACTTAGTATTAGTTTTCATGAAGCCATAAGCAAATGCGTTTGTGCCTTTACGTGGTGTCTGATGATGGGGTAAGGTTTAAAAGTGGTGGTGATTTCTAGAGACGACGAGAGGGATGGTATAAGTAGGACCCCTAGCTAACCTAGTACCCCTACACGACTCTGGACCTCTCCCGACTCCCCCGGAACAGACATTCCCAATTGAAATAATATGTAGGATTTTTAATTTGTTTATTTTCTCGTCGTTGTCGTCGTTGTTGTTTTCGTTGTTGTCGTTGTCGGCGTCGTCATCGTCGGCGTCGTCGTCGTCGTCGTCGTCGTTAATGTTGTTGTTGTTGTTGTTGTTGTTGTTGAGTGTATAGGTAGGTGTGGAATGTTTGAGTAGGATTGTCATCCATGACATGGACTTCCTAGCGAGTTCAATCTCCTGGAACTCGGTCAGACTTACTGACCCGTGAAAGTCTACTCAGACACATGTTTCAGAAAAAACAGATAAAAATAATAAAATTTACCAGGATCTCCAGGTTAACAATTAAGACTTAACTTTAGCTTTGAAGTCATGAACTGTAAGAAAGTCTTTTCTGTGGTAAAATATATTTCTTTTCTGTTAGGATAATGCATTTGTTGATGCATAACTCCAGCCTATATGAAAGCTTCAGCAACAGTGAAAATACATTCAGGTTGTTTATTATGTGAAATAAATTGTCTCATGAACTTTAAATGTGTTCCTGCCTATAGTTAATACAGTTAGTTGTGTGACAAATTTGATTATCTCAAAATGCAACTTGTGGGACATATTTGGGACAGTGTTGTACATGTACATAATAAACATTCCTTTAATTAACAGTATATAATGGTTGATGCTTTAAACAAGTTTATATAAAAATAAAATCATCTAATTTGTACAATTCGTTTGTGTCCTTTTTGCTTTTAATTATCTTTCATCTAGCCACCCCCATATAATTACATTATTGTGTGACCATGAATTTAGGGTATGGTTCTGCTTTAAAATATTTTGTTGTGAAAGTAGGCATCAGTATATAAAACATACAAATGTTGCTGACTGGAAATTTATTATGGACCAACCCTTGCGCTAGTACCTTTGATTTGCCGACTGAAAATTGATGTATAATTTACTTATTTTAACTATTGACTTTTATGATGATGTATTTATACCTTTTATTTTTGTTTGATATGTGAAGAGTATCGCTACGGTGTTTACATTTTTTGCTAATCAACCTTGTTTACATGGTTGTGTATGCAGGGTTTTTCCTTGTTGTCAGAATATCATCTTTGCCTAGCATATTCTGACCAGGGCCAGTCGCAGTGGCGCACCCAGGATTTGATTGGGGGGGGGGGGGGGGGCTCAAAATATTTTTATTTGAAATCCAATAATGGGGAGAGACATGGCTGACCCAAACCATAACCGCTGGCGCGGCTGCAGCCATGTCCCTAGTCGTGCTCGTCAGTGAACCTACGGCACATGTTAAATGTTTCCTGGTGGTTTCTAGTCATAAAAAGAAGACATTATGGCATGATTCGGACTCGTAGGGTTTTACCTTCCATATAATTTCCTCCTCTTGATGTAAAGAACTTGAGCTTGTTTCGTCTGCAAGATTTCTATAGTTAAATACTTTCATTGCGTGGACGTAAAGTTTGTGATCATTCCGGGCGGAGCTAAATTTTTTCAAACACGAATTTGGCGGCAAAACCAAATCCCAATATTATCCAATCGGTGTTTGCTAAAAGAGTGTCACATAATCTTTGTAAATTAAAACCCAATCCTGGGCCATTGTGTACAAACTGGAAAGGAGTTGATTATAATGCGGGCGTGTTTAAATTTTACGAGTAACCTCAACGACAGTCAACGACCTCAACAAGAGAAACGGACAACAGAAAATGAAAATAAAATTAAGTAAAGCTGCTCCCTGATCAGGGTGCACCATGGCAGGGGGGGGAGAATGTGTAAAAATGCTTGTTATATATACTGGTGGCCCTTCAAGCTTACATGCACATGCATACGCAACGCCGTAAAATATAATAGTGAGTGGAATAAATGGAAAACTTTTGGAGGGGAGCTTGAGTCTCCTGAGTCCCCATCCCTTGTACCACTGCCCTATACTCCTTGCCGAACTCCTCTGTAGACAAGACTTGGGCTCAGATTTTGCTCTCTTTCCTGGCTCCTTCTTTAAAAAAAAAAAAAAACATCAGCGGGCACTTGGGGGGGGGGCTCGATTCCCCCCAAGCCCCCCCCCCCCTTGGGTGCGCCACTGGCCAGTCGGCCTTTTTTACAACAATTGTTCCTTGTTATTTTATAATGCATTGTTCGTACCACGTATTTTGTTTTCTTGTTTACACTGATGCGTCACTGCGCCATGAGCGTCTCTTTTGACGGATACTGGCGCATTACAAATGTTCATTATTATTATTATTATTATTGAGAACGATTATTGGGGTGTCGCACACCATACCCCCTGCCCCCGCTCGCTACGGACCTGGGCGGTGGGGACGAGTGAACCCTGTATAGGCCTGAGCAATATTTTTTGCATTAATTTATATTATTTTATAAATACAATTTTACAAAGGTTCTTCTGTACTTAATTCACCGCCAAATTCGAGTGGCATGGTAGTCTTGTGGTTTAGAATGCTCACCTTCTAAGTAGGTAGTTGGGATCGAGACTAGGTTTAGGTTGTAAATATTTGTAACAGGATTAGCAACATTTTTGTTAACTACAACACTAATTCAGAAACAAAACCTTTCTGTAAAACAATAATGTATGGGCTGTGGAGGACTTTTTTAAAGGAATATAAATCCCACAATTCATGTTTTGTACCGTACGGTATGCATGCTAGCTGCCAACCAGTCTGGTTGCCGCTTTTGTATAATTGGTTTTTCTAGTAAATATATGGATTTACATTTATTTTAGTTTTATATATTAATTAGTCAAAATTTAGTCACATACGGCTCTTCATACGAGAAAAAAATGCAATGGTGAACACTTCTAGTGCGACGCGACAACACTTCTAGTGCGACGCGACAACACTTCTAGTGCGACGCGACAACAAGCACAACAATACCGAACAAAAACCGCTTAAAATTCAATATTCTGTTCTCAGTAAGAGCTGAAACCTCTCATATATTATTTACAAGCCGACTGTGGGTGTTTCCACTTAATGAGCCAGTTCAAGTCCAAAGGCCTTGACTTTTAATTTAGTAATTGAATGTTATTGAAATTCAAATTCAACACGCGATTGCAATTGCGTCTCGAACCATTGGCGGATCGGGAAGGGGGCGGGGTCAAAGGGGCAGTTCATAAGCATCATAATATGTAATTTAACGACCTTTTAAAATGCGTGACGAGTGTCTATTTTCAAAATTTTGAATGAAGGCACCTGGGGGTACAGACCTCAGCTGGGGGCAGGCACGTGGCCCCAGCCCCCGTTCTCCCGTGCCCCCGTTACGGCACTGAGTTTAGCTGTCAATGTAATGCGATAAACTCAAAGAAAACTGACCCTAAATATTAGCTTTAAGTTCCAAAACACAAACCCAAAACAAAAATTTCCTAAGAGAGGTGAAACTTGGGAAACTTTGGAGTTTGCTTCCTAAAGACGTATTTTCTGCAATAATTCTTATTTTGTTGGTGCATTGTATTGACATAAAACATGTACAACGGTTGTTTTATGTTGCTGTTTAGCTTTACTTATTGTACTGCGTGTAATAACATGGGATCTTTTGAGGCATCAAACAGTCGTAGCAGTGTTTTATTGGACGAGGCTTAGCATTTAATGTTTTTACAGAAAAATTGCTTAAAAACGAGTACAAAGCTACCGTTTCACCAAGTCTATCATATTTGTTTGGAATTTTCCTATATTTTCGTAACAAGAACACATATGAATCCCTCCAGATGGTACCGAAAAATTAGCTGGCTCATGGACAAATATCCACACATCGTGGATATTTAAAGGGACAATACGATCTGAACAGAATTTCAACAGGGCTTGGAATCGGTGTCCTAGCACGCGACTGAGGCGACGCCCCAAGTACCAGTCCATTCTGTGATCTATGTTTTTCTTCATATTTCTCTAGCGATTTGAATGGGTATGATAGATAAAATGTTAAAGCATGATGCATTATGATACCACCAGTCCTATTTAAATAATGACGAGCTGAGCCCAGTATTTTGCTTACGGTGATTGGTTCAAATAAAATAAATGCATACACATATTTTTCATATTGTTAGAGATTTATGAATTATTCATTATAGCGTCCACTTGCACACAACAGATCAGACTGGTGAAGGTGATCATGGGGAATCGAGAGAGGTCCAGAGTCGTGAAGGGGTACTAGGTTAGCTAGGGGTCCTACTTATACCATCCCTCTCGTCGTCTCTAGAAATCACCGCCACTTTTAAACCTTACCCCCCAAAAAAATTGCGTTTACATTTAGGCCTACAAAGTTAAGACAACATAACTATTTAAAAACCACTGTAGAAAATAAATAATATAATAAATAAATAAATTCTTTACAAGTTAAATTCTTTTAAACTAATTATAATTAAAATTAAAATTTACAAATTAAACAACTAGTGATCCGCCCGTTGATCGATTCTGTCCCTCAAGATACACAGTGTGATCGCTAAAGAAGGTCACATGGTTTAAAGGGGGCACTGCCAAGAAGGGCCCTATACCCTCTTTGACCCCCTAACTCCCCTATTATGCCAACTTAATGCTCTAGCCTCTCTTAGGCCAAAACAAGTCTCTGGTATGTTGTTCTAAAACGGCCACATGCACATTGCAAGAAGAGTGTGTAAGCGTCGCATTAGGATTCACGCGTCGCACTAGAAGTGTTGTCGCGTCGCATTAGAAGTGTTGTCGCGTCGCACTAGAAGTGTAGTCGCGTCGCACTAGAAGTGTAGTCGCGTCGCACTAGAAGTGTGTCGCGTCGCACTAGAAGTGTAGTCGCGTCGCACTAGAAGTGTGTCGCGTCGCACTAGAAGTGTAGTCGCGTCGCACTAGAAGTGTGTCGCGTCGCACTAGAAGTGTTGTCGCGTCGCACTAGAAGTGTAGTCGCGTCCCACTAGAAGTGTGTCGCGTCGCACAAGAAGTGTAGTCGCGTCGCACTAGAAGTGTGTCGCATGGTACTAGAAGTGTTGTCGCGTCGCACTAGAAGTGTAGTCGCGTCGCACTAGAAGTGTGTCGCGTCGCACTAGAAGTGTAGTCGCGTCGCAATAGAAGTGTGTCGCGTCGCACTAGAAGTGTAGTCGTGTCGCACTAGAAGTGTTGTCGCGTCGCACTAGAAGTGTTCACCATTGCAGTTTTTTCTCGTATGAAGAACCGTATGTGACTAAATTTCGACTAATTGATGTATACGACTAAAATAAATGTAAATCCATATATTTACTAGAAAAACCAATTATACAAAAGCGGCAACCAGTACATACCTCTCATATATTATTTCCAAGCCGACTGCGTGTGTTTCCACTTAATGAGCCAGTTCAAGTTCAAAGGCCTTGACTTTTAATTTAGTAATTGAATGTTATTGAAATTCAGTAAATTAATGTTATTGAAATTCAAATTCAACACGCGATTGCAATTGCGTCTCGAACCATTGGCGGATCGAGAAGGGGCGGGTCAAGGGGCAGTTTATAATCATCATAATATGTAATTTAACGACTTTTTAAAATGCGTGACGAGTGTCTATTTTCAGAATTTTAAATGGGGGTACCTGAAGGCACCGACCTCGGCTGGGGGGAAGGCACGTGTCCCCGTTTCCCCGTGCCCCACGTGCCCCCCGACGCCACTGAGTTTAGATGTCAATATAATGCGATAAACTCAAAGAAAACTGACCCTAAATCTTAGCTTTAAGTTCCAAAACACAAAATCAAAACAAATATTTTTTGAAGAGAGGTGAACTTTGGAGTTTGCTTCCCAAAGATGTATTTTCTGCGGCAATTCTGATTTCGTTGGTGCATTGTATTGACATAACATATACAACGGTTGTTTTATGTTGCTGTTTAGCTTTGGATCTTTTGAGGCTACGTCTGGCAGCAATCTTCAAACAGTCGTAACAGTGTTTTATTGCTTAAAAACGAGTACAAAGCTACCGTTTCACCAAGTCTATCATATTTGTTTGGAATTTTCGTATATTTTCGTAACAAGGAAACATATGAATTAGTCCTCAGATGGTACCGAAAAATTAGCTGGCTCATGGACAAATATCCACATCGTGGATATTTAAAGGACAATATCGTCACGATATGAACAGAATTTCAACAGGGCTTGGAATCGGTGTCCTAGCACGCGACTGAGGCGACGCACCAAGTACCAGTCCATTCTGTGATCTATGTTTTTCTTCATATTTTTCTACTGATTTGAATGGGTATGATAGAAATGTTAAAGCATGATTCATTATGATACTACCAGTCCTATTCAAATAATGACGAGCTGAACCAGCATTTATCTTACGATGATTGGTTCAAATAAAATAAATGCATACACATATTTTTCATATTGTTAGATATTTATGAATTATTCATGCACACAACAGATGAGACTGGTGAAGGTGATCGTGGCTTCATCACTCGTGGGCATGATGTGTGTTACGGTGTTCTGGGTGGCCGCGTGAGTCTTGACTAAAGGCTAGGCGTATTACGGCGTCATTTTACGCTCCGTCTTCCAAATATACCTTGTTTATGTTCTGGAATACCTTGCTGGGTATATCATTGAGTATGAGGTGGGTTCTACCTAAACAGGGTTTTTATGCGGCCATTTGTTTAGAACAGATAAATGCCACGCCCAGAAGCCGAAGAGCCACGCCGGGGCCAATAATCTGGAAGGCTCGACGGTTGGATGGAAAACTCAGGACGAATGACGAATTTTCGACGGCTGAATCATTCATACAATTTGGTTTGTGATTGGTTTCTAAAAGCATGGAAGACAATCGTACTCAAACATCCCCTACCTACCTATATACACTCAACACAACAACAACAACAACAGCAGCAGCAACAACAACAACATCAACGAGAAAATAAATAAATTAAAATCTTACATATTTCAATTGGGAATGTCGGTCTGGGCATCTAGGGGTTCCGGGGGGAGTCAGGATAGGTCCAGAGTCGTGTAGGGTACTAGGTTAGCTAGGGGTCCTACTTATACAATCCCTCGTCGTCTCTAGAAATCAACGCCACTTTTTAAACCTACCCCTCATCAGACACCACGTAAAGGCACAAATGCATTTGCTTATGGCTTTATGAAAACTAATACTAAGTATCATTGGCAGATAGGGAAGCCAGGGGAAGATTAGCGGATAAAGGAGGCAGGCAAAGAGGACAAGTGTCCATTCATCACCTTGTAATTAATTTACCCTATACTTTTATATATGTGGACCTCTTTTAGGCAGTTTCACCCCTTTTGCTGTACGATGTCTCATTTCATTTCATCTACCCTGGATCAATCCCTGCTTATAAAAGGTGCATGTACTGTTTTGAATGTTATAGATAACATTAGCCTGTCATCACAAAACTTCAAATTTATTAATTTCATATCTCTAGTTGACAAATTAATTATATTAATATTTGGTAGTTTTATTGTCATTTTGCGTGAGATAATTACCGTTACAAGGACAACAATAGCGAACAAAAACCGTTTAAAATTCAATAGTCTGTTCTCAGTAAGAGCTGAAACATCTCATATATTATTTCCAAGCCGACTGCGGGTGTTTCCACGTAATGAGCCAGTTCAAGTCCAAAGGCCTTGACTTTTAATTTAGTAATTGAATGTTATTGAAATTCAAATTCAACACGCGATTGCAATTGCGTCTCGAACCATTGGCGGATCGGGAAGGGGGCGGGGTCAAGGGGAGTTTATAATCATCATAATATGTAATTTAACGACTTTTTAAAATGCATGACGAGTGTCTATTTTCAAATTTTTGAATGAAAGGCACCTGGGGGCACAGACCTCGGCTGGGGGGGCAGGCACGTGGCCCCAGCCCCCGTTCTCCCACGTGCCCCCGGTACGGCACTGAGTTTAGATGTCAATGTAATGCGATAAACTCAAAGAAAACTGACCCTAAATCTTAGCTTTAAGTTCCAAAACACAAACCCAAAACAAATATTTCCTAGAGAGGTGAAACTTGGGAAACTTTGAGTTTGCTTCCTAAAGATGTATTTTCTGCGGTAATTCTTATTTTGTTGGTGCGTTGTATTGACGTAACATGTACAACAGTTGTTTTATGTTGCTGTTTAGCTTTAATTATTGTACTGTGTGTAATAACATGTGATCTTTTGAGGCATCAGTCTTAACAGTGTTTTATTGGACGAGGCTTAACATTTAATTTTT
>CM055816.1:31359139-31399711 GCA_029582265.1 Zoroaster sp. YZ-2022
TGAAAAAGGGAAACCCCATTTAAGGAGGACCGGAAAAAGGGGGCGAAAGTTTCAACCAAAATTTTTTTTTAAAAGGGCAAAAATCCACTGTCTTTAATTTTATTTTCTGAAGGGGTTTAGGTCTAATTCATTGGTTAGTGGTTGCAAAAAAAGTGGCAGTCATAATACTATTACTATTACTAGTCACATGTGATATTTTTCTTTCCGGGGACGAATTTGTACCAGCAGGGGGAAAATTTGTCCGGAGAAAATTTGTAAGGGGCGACTTGATAGGCACTCATGATTGTTAACGTTAGTTTAAACTTGGAGGAAGGTGTTAAATGTGATCTATATTTATAATTATATAGGCCTAGGCCTATATAAAATTGGCGTAGCATTACCCTGTCGTCAGTTGCTCCATCGTCTTCACCCGCTGCATTGTTACTTTTTACTTTTGCCCCTACACTGCCTACTATCTCCTCGCTAAATCTGTCAGATTTTCTCCTGTGATAGAAGTAAGCTCCAACAGCTGCACCAATTGCCAGTGGAGCCCCGATAGCCAACGCAAGTTGCCATGATTTAGGCAAAGAACTACCGACCTCGGCGATCGGCTTGCCACTGTCGGCCATCTTGAAACCTTGCACGTTAAGTCAACCTCGTCCGTAGCATGCACGTGTACGTGTGTTGTCGAGCAAAATGTTTGTGTTTTGGTAACATGATTGTATGGATATAATAAGGTTGTAACGCACATCAATGAGGACGAGGTTGAGCAGCTGATTATTAATTTCACGTGGTTTGATATTCAATATGCATGAAGATTATTTTCAAGTCCTAAAATACCATCGATTGGAATCGATTCTCACTCCTTCATGACACGCAAACCTGAACCAAACTTACAAATGATGCAATGTTCGAATCCAGGAGGCGTATTTTTTTGTTGCAGGACAAACATGGCCAATTTCTATGAAATTCCCAATTTTATAAACTTGTTTTTTCAAAAATTGCCCACGTTCATCCTGGAAAAAAATACGCATCCATGAGGAGTGGGGGGAGGGGGAGGGAACATTAATTTTCTTCCTATTTGTGTGTGGACTACATAAACGTGATTAGGAATAGGAATGCGTTTAATGCTAAACTCACAGTGCCATCCTCTGTACGTGTTACCATCCTCTATGGTGATACACAGCTAAACGTGCTTAGCTTTTTGACACCTGTTCATGATGATATTTAGCATTCAAACACACATCAAAGAAAAGCACCGATCTAAACGTGTTTTAGGCTCAACATGTGAATACAATCTAAGTGTTTAGAAATGTTGTTAAACTCTAAACACCATTTTTACATTGTATCATGTATGTGTATGCAGACCGACCCTCATCTAGTCTCGTGCTAGATCCGTCCGGTCTGAAACAGGCCAGAACGCATGGATGGAAAATGATGACCACTGGCGCCTCGGGGACGGGGAAAGGTTTCCAAAGTTCCCCCTCCCCCCCACCAAAAAAAAGAATAATACAAATAACAAATAAATAAATGAATCGTCGTTGGTGCGTTGGGAAGTTAAAAACTTACTCACACAACTGCATCGTGAGCTACAATACTTTGCAACTTTTTCCTGAAAACGCTGATATTGCATTAGAGAATCCAATAATAATAATTATTGTTGTTGGTTTATTTCAATGAAAAAAACATGGCGGCCGTAGAGTCGAATTGCGTTTACATTTAGGCCTACAAAGTTAAGACAACATAAATATTTAAAAACCACTGTAGAAAATAAATAATATAATAAATAAATAAATTCTTTACAAGTTAAATTCTTTTAAACTAATTATAATTAAAATTAAAAATTTACAAATTAAACAAATTCTCCAGCATCCTCCGGAAACATTGGTTCCCCAGTGATCCGCCCGTTGATCGATTCTGTCCCTCAAGATACACAGTGTGATCGCTAAAGAAGGTCACATGGTTTAAAGGGGGCACTGCCAAGAAGGGCCCTATACCCTCTTTGACCCCCTAACTCCCCTATTATGCCAACTTAATGCTCTAGCCAGGTATTGCCACCTGCCTCTCTTAGGCCAAAACAAGTCTCTGGTATGGTGTTCTAAAACGGCCACATGCACATTGCAAGAAGAGTGTGTAAGCGTCGCATTAGGATTCACGCGTCGCACTAGAAGTGTTGTCGCGTCGCATTAGAAGTGTTGTCGCGTCGCACTAGAAGTGTTGTCGCGTCGCACTAAAAGTGTTGTCGCGTCGCATTAGAAGTGTGTCGTGTCGCTCTAGAAGTGTTGTCGCGTCGCACTAGAAGTGTTGTCGCGTCGCACTAAAAGTGTTGTCGCGTCACACTAGAAGTGTTGTCGCGTCGCACTATAAGTGTTCACCATTGCAGTTTTTCTCGTATGAAGAGCCGTATGTGACTAAATTTTTACTAATTAATATAAGACTAAAATAAATGTAAATCCATGTATTTACTAGAAAAACCATTTATACAAAAGCGGCAACCAGACTGGTTGGCAGCTAGCATGCATACGGTACTAAACATGAATTTTGGGATTTATATTCCTTTAAAAAAGTCCTTCACAGCCCATACATTATTGTTTTACGGAAAGGTTTTGTTTCTGAATTAGTGTTGTAGTTAACAAAAAATGTTGCTAATCCTGTTACAAATATTTACAACCTCAACCTAGTCTCGATTCCAACTACCTACTTGGAAGGTGAGCATTCTAAACCACAATACTACCATGCCACTTGAATTTGGCGGTGAATTAAGTACAGAAGAACCTTTGTAAAATTGTATTTATAAAATAATATAAATTATTTAATGCAAAAAATATTGCTCAGGCCTACAGGGTTCACTCGTCCCCACCGCCCAGGTCCGTAGCGAGCAGGGGCAGGGGGTATGGTGTGCGACACCCCAATAATTGTTCTCAATAATAATAATAATAATAATAATAATAATAATGAACATTTGTAATGCGCCAGTATCCGTCAAAAGAGACGCTCATGGCGCAGTGACGCATCAGTGTAAACAAGAAAACAAAATACATGGTAAGAACAATGCAATATAAAATAACAAGGAACAATGGTTGTAAAAAGGCCGACTGGCCCTGGTCAGAATATGCTAGGCAAAGATGATATTCTGACAACAAGGAAAAACCCTGCATACACAACCATGTAAACAAGGTTGATTAGCAAAACATTTAAACACCGTAGCGATACTCTTCACATATTAAACAAAAACAAAAGGTATAAATACATCATCATAAAAGTCAATTATACATCAATTTTCAGTCGGCAAATCAAAGGTACTAGCGCAAGGGTTGGTCCATAATAAATTTTCAGTCAGCAACATTTGTATGTTTTATATACTGATGCCTACTTTCACAACAAACTATTTTAAAGCAGAACCATACCCTAAATTCATGGTCACACAATAATGTATAATTATATGGGGGGTGGCTAGATGAAAGATAATTAAAAGCAAAAAGGACACAAACGAATTGTACAAATTAGATGATTTTATTTTTATATAAACTTGTTTAAGAGCATCAACCATTATTAAACTGTTAAATAAAGGAATGTTTATTATGTACATGTACAACACTGTCCCAAATATGTCCCACAAGTTACATTTTGAGATAATCAAATTTGTCACACAACTAACTGTATTAACTATAGGCAGGAACACATTTAAAGTTCATGAGACAATTTATTTCACATAATAAACAACCTGAATGTATTTTCACTATTGCTGAAGCTTTCATATATATAGGCTGGAGTTATGCATCAACAAATGCATTATCTTAACAGAAAATAAATATATTTTACCACAGAAAAGACTTTCTTACAGTTCATGAGTTCAAAGCTAAAGTTAAGTCTTAATTGTTAACTTGGAGATCCTGGTAAATTTTATTATTTTTATCTGTTTTTTCTGAAACATGTGAGTAGACTTTCACGGGTCAGTAAGTCTGACCGAGTTCCAATGACCAGTTGTAACAGTTGTACTTAAAGAATTGCCAATCATGAAAAATTGTTTTGATATTTATTGATATTTCATTTGTATTTGTTACTTTCCTTCTGTTTCTCTGATTTATATTGGATGTTACGAACTTAGAATAGTGACTGGATTATTTAATTTCTTTCTGATTATTGTTTAATTCTTATTATTTTACTTTATTGCATTTCCAACTTTTGTATTGTTGCTGATTCCTCAGTTAGATCAGTTTGCTTACACTTTTATTATTACTGTTTGGACTGTTAAAGATAATATTAGTCTGTCATCACAAAACTTCAAATTTAATAATTTAATATCTCTCGGTGACAAATGATTTATATTAATATTCGGTAGTTTTATTGTCATTTTGTGTGAGATAATAACCGTTACAAGCACAACAATACCGAACAAAAACCGCTTAAAATTCAATAGTCTGTTCTCAGTAAGAGCTGAAACCTCTCATATAATACGAGCAGACAGTGGGCGGAAAAACGTAATGAAAAACTAAATTGTCCTGTCATCAAGGCTTCGAATTTATTGATTTCATATCTCTCGTTGACAAATGATTGATATAATATTCGGTAGTTTTATTGTCGTTTTGTTTGAGATAATTACCGTTACAAGCACAACAATACCAAACAAAAACAGGCCCTCTATGATAACAAAATTATAACACAAATACAAAACAGATTCGATTTGTGTCCTTACACCGACGTATGAAGCACTGTATACTCAATACTCAATGACAAATACAATAAAATTGAATTAAACATATCTTTAAACTAACAACATATTTAATAATTTAATTATTTAAACAGACCCCAGGAGATTAAACTCGCTAAGAAGTCCATGTCATGGATGACAATCCTACTCAAACATTCCACACCTACCTATACACTCAACAACAACAACAACAACAGCAGCAACAGCAACAGCAACAGCAACAGCAACAACAACAACATTAACAACAACGAGAAAATAAACAAATTAAAAATCCTACATATTTCAATTGGGAATGCCAGTCTGGGCATGGAGTGGTTCCAGGGGAGTCGGGAGAGGTCCATAGTCGTGTAGGGGTACTAGGTTAGCTAGGGGTCCTACTTATACCATCCCTCTCGTCGTCTCTAGAAATCACCACCACTTTTAAACCTTACCCCCTCATCAGACACCACATAAAGGCACAAATGCATTTGCTTATGGCTTCATGAAAACTAATACTCAGTATCGTTGGCAGGCAGGCAAAGAGGACAAGTGTCCATTCATCACCTTGCAATAAATTTACCCTATACTTTATATAGGGGCCTACGTGGACCTCTTTTATAGGCAGTTTCACCCCTTTTTGCTGTACGATGTCTCATTTTCATTTCAGCTACCCTGGATCCATCCCTGCTTATAAAAGGTGCATCCCAGTGGGCACACGATGTCTTAAAGACGTCGTTTTACGGTCGTTATCAAGTCGTGTGTACTACAGCAACCTAAGCAAAAAAAAAAGACGTCTTAAAGACGTCTTTCTCCCTACCCGAAAACTCATCCCCACCCGCCAAAAAACGACGTTTTTTCTGACGACTAAACGACGTCTTTTTCCCACAGTGTAAAAAATTTCCGTAATTTTACGCCGAAAAGTTTGTAAATTTTACGGTGAATTACCGTAATCATCCCTTTCTCATTGTTTTACTGCCGAAACCTATATTATGGCCACTCCCATTGCACTCTGGGATATATCCAATATGTAAATGATCTGACCTTAATACTTTGACATAGCTTTGCGCTCGAGTCATTTCCAATGTTTAAATATATATGTAAAAATGAGTGATTTAAGGTCAGTTTCAAATAATTTATTGTTAATTTTATGATTAAAAAGGTAATATTTTGATGTTCTCTTCTATGTTTTTGTAAAAAAAAGTACATTCAAAATTTTAAATATTGAAATATAGAGTATAATTGCATGCTTATTGTCATTTTGTGTGAGATAATAACCGTTACAAGCACAACAATACCGATCAAAAACCGAACAAATATAGTCTGTTCACAGTAAGAGCTAAAACCTCTCATTATTATTTCCAAGCCAACTGCGGGTGTTTCCACTTAATGAGCCAGTTCAAGTCCAAAGGCCTTGACTTTTAATTTAGTAATTGAATGTTATTGAAATTCAGTAAATTAATGTTATTGAAATTCAATTTCAACACGCGATTGCAATTGCGTCTCGCACCATTGCCAGATCGGGAAGGGGGCGGGGTCAAGGGGGGCAGTTTATAATCATCATAATATGTAAGTTAACGACTTTTTAAAATGCGTGACAAGTGTCTATTTTCAGAATTTAAATTAGGGGCACCTGGGGGCACAGACCTCGGCTGGGGGAAGGCACGTGTTCCCGTTCCCTCGTTCCCACCGTGCCCCCGGTACGCCACTGAGTTTAGATGTCAATATAATGCGATAAACTCAAAGAAAACTGACCCTAAATCTTAGCTTTAAATTCCAGAACACAAAACCAAAACAAATATTTTTTGAAGAGAGGTGAAACTTTGGAGTTTGCGTCCCAAAGATGTATTTTCTGCGGCAATTCTGATTTCGTTGGTGCATTGTATTGACATAATATATAATGTACAACGGTTGTTTTATGTTGCTGTTTAGCTTTGGATCTTTTGAGGCTACGTCTGGCAGCAATCTTCAAACAGTCGTAACAGTGTTTTATTGGACGAGGCTTAGCATTTAATTTTTACAGCAAAAATTGCTTAAAAACGAGAACTAAGCTACCGTTTCACCAAGTCTATCATATTTGTTTGGAATTTTTGTATATTTTCGTAACAAGAACACATATGAATCACTCCAGATGGTACCGAAAAATGTGCTGGCTCATGGACAAATATCCACACATCGTGGATATTTAAAGGGACAATATCGTCACGATCTGAACAGAATTTCAACAGGGCTTGGAATCGGTGTCCTAGCACGCGACTGAGGCGACGCCCCAAGTACCAGTCTATTCTGTGATCTATGTTTTCTTCATATTTCTGTACCGATTTGAATGGGTATGATAGAGAAATGTTAAAGCATGATGTATTATGATACCACCAGTCATATTCAAATAATGACGAGCTAAACCCAGCTTGTTGCTTACGGTGATTGGTTCAAATAAAATATATGCACACATATTTTTCATATTTTAGAGATTTATGAATTATTCATTAAAGCATCCACGTGCACACAACGGATCAGACTGGTGAAGGTCTGATCACTCGTGTGCATGATGTTTGTTACGGTGTTCCGGGTGGCCGCGTGAGCCTTGACTAAAGGCTAGGCATATCACGGCGTCATTTTACGCTCCGTCTTCCAAATATACCTTGTTTATGTTATGGAATACCTTGCTGGGTATATCATTGAGTATGAGGTGGGTTTCTACCTAAAACAGGGTTTTTATTCGGCCATTTTGTTTAGAACAGATAAATGCCACGCCCAGAAGCCAAAGGCCACGCCCGGGGCCAATAATCGAGAAGGGTCGATGGTTGGATGGAAAACTCAGGACGAATGACGAATTTTCGAAGGCTGAATCATTCATACAAATTAGTTTGTGATTGGTTTGCTAAAAGGCATGGAAGACAATCCTACTCAAACATCCCTCACATACCTATATACACTCAACACAACAACAACAACAACAGCAGCAGCAGCAGCAACAACAACAATAACGAGAAAATAAATAAATTAAAAATCTTACATATTTCAATTTGGAATGTCAGTCTGGGCATTTAGGGGTTCCGGGGGATCGGGAGAGGTCCAGAGTCGTGTAGGGGTACTAGGTTAGCTAGGGGTCCTACTTGTACCATCCCTCTCTTCGTCTCTAGAAATCATCACCACTTTTAAACCTTACCCCTCATCAGACACCACGTAAAGGCACAAATGCATTTGCTTATGGCTTCATGAAAACTAATACTAAGTATCATTGGCAGATCGGGTGAACCAGGGGGAAGATTAGCGGATAAAGGAGGCAGGCAAAGAGGACAAGTGTCCATTCATCACCTTACAATAAATTTACCCTATGCTTTATATATGTGGACCTCTTTTAGGCAGTTTCACCCCTTTTTGCTGTACGATGTCTCATTTTCATTTCAGCTACCCTGGATCCATCCCTGCTTATAAAAGTGTCTGTATTGTTTGGACTGTTATAGATAATATTGGTCTGTCATCAAAAACAAATTTATTGATTTCATATCTCTCGTTGACAAATGATTTATATAACATTCGGTAGTTTTATTGCCATTTTGTTTGAGCTAATAACCGTTACAAGCACAACAATTAATAATACCGAACAAAAAACGCTTAAAATTCAATAGTCTGTTCTCAGTAAGAGCTGAAACCTCTCATTATAATACGAGCCGACAGCGGGCGGAAAAACGTAATGAAACACTAAAAAGACATCAAAAAGACATTTATATCCATATTAAAGGGACAATATCGTTAGGATAGGGCATGGAATTGGAGTGCACGCCAGTTTAGATTAACTCATCAATACACCAGACAATAAAGTCATATTATCATTGCTGCTGCATAAATGAGCCAGTGATTTGCAGTCACACTTTTCATCTTAAACTAGATCACCGATTCAATGCCCTGTTGAAATTCTGCTCTGATCGTGACGATACTGTCCCTTTAACAAAGAATCTTATTCATATTATAAATACTTCCTCAGTTTTTAGTTTATGTTTCAATTAAAATATCTTAAGACGTGTACAATAGTCAGCAGGAGGTCGTGGGTTCGATTCCCACCCGAGTCGCCTATAAGTTTTTTACAGACACTTGGAAAGCACTGAGTATGCAGTGCCTATACACACGTCGGTAGGGCAAAATTAAATCAATGTTAATAATTATATTGTCTAGTAAGATTTAAAAAAAATGTTTTTATTATGACACGACTGAAACTCTTTTTGCCGAAAACAGTTCTTCTAACACCTGATTTGAATTATGCAATTCTTACGTGGGTAAACCCACTGCATTTTGTTAGTGTTTCTATACAGAAACGAGCAGTTCGTATTATAAACAAGGTTATGGGTTCTGTGATCTTTTATTAAAATCCTTTATTTGAAAATCTCAAACTTTTAAAACTGAGAAACATGTAGGCTATTATCTTAATTTAGGGAAATTTAGATTGAAATATATTCATAACTTACTGCCTATTAGTTTTCAATCTTGGTTTACATTAATTGCTTCTGTTCACTCCTATGACACTCGTAGTTCATCAAATGGTAATATTTATGTTAATTTTAGTAGGACAACTCACTCAAAAATAGTCTATTACAGAGTCGTGTTTTGTACAGACTTAAGACAAGCTGTTTCCCCGACATCAAAAACTTAAAAGTAGTATTTTAGAATCTTATATGTAGATTTTACATCCAGTCTAAAGCTACATCCAGTCTTACTCCTGTTTTTGCTTGACTTGTCTTTGTCTTTTATATATCTCCTGTTAATTGTGTTTTGTTTGTGTTTGGGAAGAGTACAAAAGCTTTACTTCCTCATTTTCCTTACATTTGTTTTGTTTAATTGTTTATTTTGTTTATTTTATTTACAGCTTATAGTTTTGTTGCATCTGTCTTAATATATGAATTGGAACAAAATGCCTTGACTTTTAATTTAGTAATTGAATGTTATTGAAATTCAAATTCAACACGCGATTGCAATTGCGTCTCAAACCATTGGTGGATCGAGAAGGGGGCGGGGTCAAGGGGGCAGTTTATAATCATCATAATATGTAATTTAACGACTTTTTAAAATGCGTGACGAGTGTCTATTTTCAAACTTTTGAATAGGGGCACCTGGGGGAACAGACCTCGGCTGGGGGGCAGGCGCGTGCCCCGTTCCCCCCGTTCCCCCGTTCCCCCGTTCCCCAGTTCCCTCCGTTCCCCCCGTGCCCCCGGTACGCCACTGAGTTTAGATGTCAATGTAATGCGATAAACTCAAAGAAAACTGACCCTAAAACTTAGCCTTAAGTTCCAAAACACAAACCCAAAACAAATATTTTTAAGAGGTGAAACTTTGGAGTTTGCTTCCAAAAGACGTATTTTCTACGGTAATTTGGTGCATTGTATTGACATAACATGTACAACGGTTGTTTTATGTTACTGTTTAGCTTTATTGTAATGCGTGTAATAACATGGGATCTGTTGAGGCTACGTCTGGCAGCAATCGTCAAGGAGTCGTAACAGTGTTTTATTGGACGAGGCTTAGCATTTAATTTTTTACAGCAAAAATTGAGTACAAAGCTACCGTTTCACCAAGTCTATCATATTTGTTGGGAATTTTCGTATATTTTCGTAACAAGAAAACATCTGAATTAGTCCCTCCAGATGGTACCGAAAAATTAGCTGGCTCATGGACAAATATCCACACATCGTGGATATTTAATAGGACAATGTCGTCACGATCTGAACAGAATTTTAACAGGGCTTGGATCGAATCGGTGTCCTAGCACGCGACTGAGGCGACTCCCCAAGTACCAGTCCATTCTGTGATCTATGTTTTTCTTCATATTTCTCTACCGAAGTGAATGGGTATCATAGAGAAATGTTAAATCATGATGCATTATGATACCACCAGTCCTATTCAAATAATGACGAGTGTGAGCCCAGCATTTTGCTTCCGGTGATTGGTTCAAATAAAATAAATGCATACATACACATTATTTCCATATTGTTAGAGATTTATGAATTATTCATTGTAGCATCCACGTGCACACAACGGATCAGACTGGTGAAGGTGATATACTGAACAGCAAAAGAAACGCAAGTCCGAGGACAGCAAAAAAAAAACGCAAGTCCGAGGTCTTGTCAAGTTTTCAAACAGAAGACAAACCATTTTGATTCTAATTACTCATTTAATGAAAAATGCTTTCAATTTGTGAGCTGAAAGTGACTGTTGAAATTGCAACAATTGCGTTTCTTTTGCTGTCCTCGGACTTGCGTTTCTTTTGCTGTTCAGTATATTTTGAAAATCCTTTATTTGAAAATCTCATACTTTTAAAACTGAGAAACTAATAGCCTATTACAGAGTCGTGTTTTGTACAGACTTAAGACAAGCTGTTTCCCCGACATCTTTTGGCCAAAAACTTAAAAGTAGTGTAGTGCCCCTCCCAGAGACCTCTCAAAAGGAGTTAGTAAATACCACCCCCCTAAAAAAATACAAGTTCCCATTTCCAAGATCCAAGAGTGTACATGTGGCAATCCTCCAAGAATGTCCATGTGGCACTCCTGGTAGCCCACACAGCTAACTGGTTTGGGGGTGAACCAGTTGCCATGGTCACTTCCTTCTGATTGGTTAAGGCACCCAGTAGAAAATGCAACCTTATCCCAGTAGGTTTCATTGCTGTCATTCTTATGTGAGCAGTGAAACAATAAACATCGTTTCCACATCCTCCAGTCAACAAATACTGATGTGTTCTCCTTTTTGCTCCTTTTATCAGGTATGTTCATTTCATTTATTTATCTCACATTTCAGACTCCATTGTATTTGATTGGCATTGTTTTATTAGGATTATTATTATATTTGATTGTATTTAAAAGAGACAAGTGTTTCTTTCTACTTTAAATTCATGCTTTCACATTTAGCTTGAAATCAGAAAGCTGAGCAAGTTAACATTGTAGAATGTTTATTTTGTTTCTTTGAAACTGCTCAGTCTTTGTTTCACTTGAAACAGGAGAAGTGAAGACTTTAAATACAGTTTACAGATTTAGTTTTTAGAAGGAAATGTTAGGTTTTTCTATGAGTTTGTGAACTGTTTAGAAAACTAATTTTGTTCAAGAAAGAAGTTTGGAAATAGGTTTTATTCTAGAAGATGCAGATAGATTATGTTGTGAGTAGTTACTCAAACATTTAATTCATCTGATCATAGAATACGCAAGAAGGTTTAGTGTGTTTTAAAAACAGAGAGATCTAACTTGACATATGGGAAGAATACTTGTAGGGCTGACTATCCCCAAAGTAATAAAACTATTCACAAGAAGTCTGAGAGCAAAGGTTAAAATGAGGGTCATCAATCACCAAGCTTGGCAATACTGGGTCAAATAGTACACAAACACTGGGGATACTGTATGGGAAAGTATACAATGGATTAGAATTACAAATGTTTCTATGTTTACATAAAAGAAAACACTACAAAGGTATAAATTAGTAACTTTTCCACTCATTCTGAACTATGGGTAATGCGAATTAATTGTTCCCCATAGCCACTGCACTTAAGCTAAATTCTTATAAAACTCGGTACAGTTTGACCATTTTATAATGAGATGCGGACAAGTGGTTATGGATACCTATACTTTAGTACATGGCACAGGAAAGGTCCTGCTGTGGATTAGTGATGACTTGGCCAGAGAGTGGTCATGAGATAAACAATGACTTAATCCTCTAGATTAGACTTGTACTAGCCAAGTGAATGTTTACTCATTGCAGAATTTGGTTTGGTCATTTAATTAAGTTAAACCATGGAGGTAGAAATTAAGTGGATTTGATTATTTAGTGATATTATTGATTAATGCCCTTTTTAATTTAATTGTAAAATTGATTGATTTAAGTTGAGTTTTATTGTTAATTGTGTTAATGCAATCAATGAGTGATTGCATCATTGCAAGGATTTCTTATGTGAGCAGTGAAACAATAAACATCGTTTCCACATCCTCCAGTCAACAAATACTGATGTGTTCTCCTTTTTGCTCCTTTTATCAGAATTAACCCACCCCTCCGGGGCTGGACCTACATTTGGCGATCTTGCCAGGACAGGTGCATCTGGTGTAAGCAACATGCCCAACTAGATGATGTGTGCCTGTTCTGAGACCACGAACCTTGGATGAAGAGCGAGACGACGTTTCCCCGTTAACCAGTTGTCCTTCCGGTGTTCAAGATGGCTGCCCTTGATGAAATCCACAGCGTAGTACATGCCCTACTGCAATCTGCAACGAGAGAGAACTTGCTAAAGGTATGCGCTGTAGCCGAAATCGAGGGTGAGGGCAAGACAACCCATGCCCTCCTCCGCCAAGTACGTCGGTATCTTAGTAGTGATGAAGTCGAGTTGAGTGAAGATGAAGGCCTATCGTTTGCAACAGATGATGCAAATTCTGAAGGCGACCCTTAGCCCTGAGCCTGCAGAGATACCAACCAACAGCCCACAGAGCGCATCAACGACGACAACGGATGCGACAACGGGACCCATCTTTCGGCGGGAATTCAAGATATTTGGACAGATTGGAGATTCGGGGCAGAAGGACAAAATCACATTTATGTCCCTCATGCACCAGATTGAGGCTGGCCTAGCCAAGGGCTACAAGGAGAGAGAGGTGGTCGAGTCTGTGATTCGAGCGATAAACCCAGCATCACGCCTGAGGAGCTACCTCGAAGGAAAGCCGGCCCTTGCACTCATAGACGTCCGACGCGTCCTGAGATCCCACTACCGAGAGAGCGATGCCACGGAGCTGTATTACCAGTTATCCAGAGCCCGCCAAGAAATAAAGGAGACCCCCCAAGAATTCCTCATCCGAACCATGGACCTGCAGCAGAAAGTTCTGTTCGTGTCAAAGGAGGTGACGGCAGGCCCAAGGTATGAAGCAGAACAGGTGAGGGCGATGTTCCTCCACTCACTACAAACAGGGTTTCGGAGTGAAGGGGTGCGGATGGACATGCGTCCTTATCTTCAAGATCCAACAGTCGTGGATGAGGAGCTTTTGGAGAAGCTTAATATAGCCGCCAGTCACGAGGCCGAGCGTCAGCAAAAGATGAATTCCTCAAGACCATTGGCGGTCAATAGTATGTCCTACAACACGACAGAACCCGAACCACCTAAACCCCCAGCATCGAACCCCCAGAAGTCCAACCCACTGGCCGATGATGTGAGGGAGTTGAAATCACAGGTCGCTGCTCTCGTCTGTGCTCTGCAAACGAGAGGCAACATCTCATCGGGCCAGCAGAGAACACCCCATCCCAGGGGCCCCACTCGGAAATGGGGTTGCCAAAGATGTCAAGAACAAGGTGTAGGCGACCAGTGCCGCCATTGTTTCAGATGTGGATCGCCGGATCATTTCATCCGTCAATGCCCGTCGGGAAACGACAACGGGTTACTGCCAAGGGACGGTCAGTAACCACCCCAGCGAAGGAGTCCCAGCAACAGGAAGAAACCACGAGCAGGAAGACGACGAAGAATGAAGCGAGAGCCCCAGCACAGGTATGTGCACACCTAACCCCGCAGCAACACCAGAAAGTGAGCCGACTGATCGGAAACAGATGTATGGTGCAGTGCTGCATAGATGGGAAGCAGACGGAGGCACTTTGGGACACAGGGTCCCAGATTTCTCTTCTTCCTCGTTCGTGGCTTCATCATAATCTTCCAAATGTCTCTCTCCGACCTATTCAGCAGTTACTGAATGAAACTCCATTAGACGTGAGAGCTGCAAATTCTACTCCAATCCCATTTGACGGCTGGATCGAAGCACAGTTCTCACTGAGTGGAAAGGGAGGAGACCTGCCAACGTCCTTGCTGGTACCGATGCTAGTTACATCGGACGCCCTAGCTGAACCAATCATCGGGTACAACGTGATTGAGAGAATTTCAAAAGATCATAAAGGTGACATCAAAAGTATCCTACGTGGAGGATTCCCCCGTCTGAAATCTTCTTCAATCAATGCTTTGGTAAATCTACTTCACAGCGCAAGTCCTGATAACTTGTGCACAGTTCGAGTAGGGAAGAAAGACGTACTGATACCAAAGGGTACGACCAAAGCAGTAATCTGCATAGTGAGGACGGGACCAGTCAGTGACAACACCCCTGTACTGTTTGAGCCAAACATCAGTACACCCTGGCCAGAAGAAGCAGAGATAGGAGAGTGCATAGTGACGGTAAAGGAAGGTTCTTCTTCACGCATTCAGGTGCCAGTAACGAACCGGTCCCAGCGTGACATCTCCCTCAGAGGCCGTACCATTTTGGGTGTACTCCAACAAGTCAGAGCAGTCCTCCCTTGTTCCAATGAACGTGCCCCTACTGATGACACCCTACCCGCGTACAATACACGGGTCAGTAATGTTACAGCTCGACCCCGCCCAAATACATCAGGATGGACCCCACCCGTAGACCTGAGTCATCTGACAGACGAGCAGAGATTGGCTGCAGAGAAGATGCTCAAAGAAGAGGGTGGAGCTTTTGCGAAGGATGACCAAGACATGGGTTGCATCAAAAACCTTAAGATGGACATCCAACTCCATGACGACAAGCCAGTTCAAAAGAGCTACATCTCGGTGCCCCGCCCCCTTTTCAAAGAAGTCAAGGAATACCTTCAAGACCTGATGGAAAGAGGATGGATCACCAAGTCTTCGTCACCCTACTCTTCCCCTATAGTCTGTGTCAGGAAGAAAGATGGCAGTCTACGTCTCTGCATAGACTACAGAGAACTCAACAACAAGACAATAACAGATCGGCAACCCATCCCTCGCATACAAGATGTTCTTGATGGTTTAGGTGGAAACTCTTGGTTCTCAACTCTGGACCAGGGTAAAGCCTACCATCAAGGATTTATGTCGGAAAAAGCCGACCTCTGACAGCGTTTGTAACACCATGGGGATTGTATGAGTGGCTTAGAATTCCATTTGGCCTCACAAACGCCCCCGCTGTGTTTCAACGGTGTATGGAAACCTGCCTAGAGGGACTGACTGGTGAGATAGCAGTAATCTACCTTGACGACATACTGGTGTATGGAGCATCCTTTGAAGACCACTTAGAAAATGTCCGCAAAGTACTCCACCGCCTACAACAACATGGCATCAAGCTGAAGCCCAGTAAGTGTTATCTTTTTCAGCATGAAGTCCGCTACCTTGGCCGTGTTGTTTCTGCAGAGGGACACAAGATGGACCCCGCCGAGACAAGTGCTGTTCAAGCCCTGAAGGAGAAGATACCAAGCACGGTAGGAGAGGTAAGAAAACTACTTGGTTTTCTGGGTTACTACAGACGGTACATCCAAGATTTCTCACGAGTAGCGAAACCCCTGTACGACCTCCTCGCCATTAGCCCGGAGAACCGAGAGAAACTTGAACGTGACACTAGACAAAGAGGCAAGACAAAACCAGCCAGACGAGGCGCAGGACAAGTCCCTTCCAAACAACCAATCACATGGACCAACGAACACCAGCGCATCCTGAATTCTATTCTGGACTGTCTGATGAATCCACCTGTGATGGCCTTTCCTGATTTCTCACTCCCCTTCATCCTCCATACTGATGCCTCCAACGAGGGCCTTGGTGCTATTTTATACCAGCGACAGCAAGGCAAGCTGAGAGTCATCAGTTATGGCTCACGGACCCTCACACCGGCCGAGAAGAACTACAACTTACACTCAGGCAAGTTGGAATTCCTAGCAATGAAGTGGGCTGTCTGTGAAAAGTTTCGTGATTACTTATATTATGCGAAGTCATTCACCGTTTACACCGACAACAATCCCCTGACCTATGTCCTCACCTCGGCCCGATTAAATGCTGCAGGATACCGCTGGGTGGCAGAGTTATCTGACTTTAACTTCACTATCAAGTACAAGCCAGGTAAAGCCAATGTCGATGCCGATGTACTGTCCCGATTGCCACTCGACTTCGAGAAGTACATGGCCGGATGCACCCTAGGGACAAACCCCGCTTCGATCAGTGCCACCATCAACGCTGTCAAAGCCCAGCAGACCGGTCTTCCCTGGATAGCAGCCATTACATCCCCTATCCCTGAAGACGACGCAGAGTTATCCCCAGACGTGACACAACAGCAGATGTCCGATGCTCAACGAGCTGATCCCGGTATTGGACCAGTCCTTGAGTACATGACCAGACAACGGAGACCCCACAAGCGTGAAAGAGGAGGCGAACTCCATGAAACTACGGCTCTCCTTCATGAATGGGAGAAATTCCAACAAGCAGGGGTACTTTACCGAAAGAGGACACCAACATCAGCTTGTGCTACCTCAAGCACACAGAAGAAGAGTCCTCCATGAGCTGCACAATGAGATGGGACACCTTGGGGCCGACAGAGTAGTGAACCTGGCTCGAGACCGTTTCTACTGGCCACACATGCAGAGGGATATCGAGCACTACGTCTCCGAAGAATGTCCTTGCAGGAAACAGCGACGACCAAACAGACCAACTCGAGCCCCGATGCAAAGTATCACAACAACAGAGCCATTCGAGTTGGTGTCCATAGACTTTGTCCATCTTGAGCGAAGTAAGGGCGGCTACGAGTACATATTGGTCGTGGTAGACCACTTTACTCGTTTCACCCAAGCTTACGCTACCACTAACAAGTCGGGTAAGACTGCCGCAGATAAAATCTTCAATGATTTTGCCCTGAAGTTTGGCTTTCCTCGGCGACTCCACCATGACCAGGGAAGGGAATTTGAGAACCAGTTGTTCCACCGCCTTCAGCAACTCTGTGGCATTGAACGATCCCGGACGACACCCTACCATCCCCAGGGAAATGGACAAGTCGAGCGATTTAACCGCACCCTGCTGTCCATGCTACGCACTCTGCCGGAAGAAGACAAAGCAAACTGGAAGCAGTCCCTTGGCAAAGTTGTTCATGCATACAACTGCACCCGCAGTGATGCCACTGGGTACTCCCCCTTCTTTCTTCTGTATGGCAGACCCCCCAGACTCCCCATTGATATCTCCTTCAACCTTCCAACCAGTACTGAGGGTACGACCACAAATCACAAGGACTATGTCAACAAATGGAAGACCCAGATGGAGCAAGCATATGCTCTGGCCTCCAGACATAGTTCCAAGACAGCACATCGTAACAGGGACCAGTACAACAAAAAGGTACATGGCATTAGCTTACAGTCAGGAGACCGAGTACTTGTCCGAAACTTGAACGAGACGGGTGGACCAGGGAAGCTCAGGTCGTACTGGGAAGAGAAAATTCACATTGTCATCAGACAGATGCAGGATGACATGCCAGTGTATGAGTTGAGGCCTGAGAGTGGGGTTGGCAGGACCAGGGTCCTTCACCGGAACCTCCTCCTCCCCTGTGACCACCTACCTGCGTCCGAGACAGCACCAGCAGAACTACCAAAGACACGAGTGAAGAAACAACTGCGGCCTACAACGACACACGTCACTTCCCCCAACCCCACTAATGACGACAGCAGCTCCGAGGAAGAATTCTATCTTCAACGTCCCCTATCCCCCACTTCAGAGCACTTCACACCAGAAGTGCATGATGTTCCCGCTGAGCACCAGACTATAGAGAATGAAGACGCCCCTACGCCGGACCTCCCTCTGCGAGAGCCTCAACATGATGAGCCACAGATACAGGCCCAACATGAGGATGAGCAGACTTGGGAAGGAGCGATGCAGCAGGAGGAAGCAGTGCCACCAGAACAACCCCAGATGGATGCAGTGCCACCGGAACAACCCCAGCTGAATGAAGCACCACCAGAGCAGCATCAGATTGATGAGGCGCCTTCAGACGGACGTGATGACCCTACCATAGAGAACGAAGCTCGCTATCCCAGCCGGAGCAGACAGCCCCCTGACACTCTCACCTATGATCAACTTGGTGGATCAAACCATCAATGTGTTGCCCCGGTGATGACATCAATGATGAACACTGCTGATGTTCCTGCTACACAGGTGAACTCTCCCTATATCCAAAGCCCCCCTTATGCCCAGGCACAGCAGATGAGCTTTGCACGTCCCCCACATCCACAACCAATGCTCCAAGGAAATTATGCGTTTCCACAACCCCTACCGATGTATCCAGCTCCACCGATGGGTTACTATCAGCCGTCTCCATATCATCCCCAGCAGTTTGTTCCAGGATGGCAACCAATGATGACTCCACCATACTTCTACCAGCCGAGAGTAGCGTCGATGTGATGTGACGATCAGAACATTTTTACAGTTTGTGCTTTGACAAATTTTGTTTTCTACTATTTTGCCTTATAGCACGAATTGAACTGCAGTAGATTGCTTTACGTTTTTTAAGGTTCTAGTTTTTGATCAGGTTTCAGATTTTGAAATTGGCTGATCACTACTGCAAATTTTGTTTATGCCTGTTCACTTGAGGAGTTGTGTTTTTCTACTCATAGCGGGAGTGATTCTCCATTTTTTTTTGCATTTAACGCTCCTCAGTTTCCAAATGCTCGACTTTGATTTTTTCTTTAGAGCGTTTTTTTAAGGAGGGTTTTAGTCTGCAAATGTTGAGACAACATTTAATTTTTCGAGGGAGTATGTAGTGCCCCTCCCAGAGACCTCTCAAAAGGAGTTAGTAAATACCACCCCCCTAAAAAAATACAAGTTCCCATTTCCAAGATCCAAGAGTGTACATGTGGCAATCCTCCAAGAATGTCCATGTGGCACTCCTGGTAGCCCACACAGCTAACTGGTTTGGGGGTGAACCAGTTGCCATGGTCACTTCCTTCTGATTGGTTAAGGCACCCAGTAGGAAATGCAACCTTATCCCAGTAGGTTTCATTGCTGTCATTCTTATGTGAGCAGTGAAACAATAAACATCGTTTCCACATCCTCCAGTCAACAAATACTGATGTGTTCTCCTTTTTGCTCCTTTTATCAGGTATGTTCATTTCATTTATTTATCTCACATTTCAGACTCCATTGTATTTGATTGGCATTGTTTTATTAGGATTATTATTATATTTGATTGTATTTAAAAGAGACAAGTGTTTCTTTCTACTTTAAATTCATGCTTTCACATTTAGCTTGAAATCAGAAAGCTGAGCAAGTTAACATTGTAGAATGTTTATTTTGTTTCTTTGAAACTGCTCAGTCTTTGTTTCACTTGAAACAGGAGAAGTGAAGACTTTAAATACAGTTTACAGATTTAGTTTTTAGAAGGAAATGTTAGGTTTTTCTATGAGTTTGTGAACTGTTTAGAAAACTAATTTTGTTCAAGAAAGAAGTTTGGAAATAGGTTTTATTCTAGAAGATGCAGATAGATTATGTTGTGAGTAGTTACTCAAACATTTAATTCATCTGATCATAGAATACGCAAGAAGGTTTAGTGTGTTTTAAAAACAGAGAGATCTAACTTGACATATGGGAAGAATACTTGTAGGGCTGACTATCCCCAAAGTAATAAAACTATTCACAAGAAGTCTGAGAGCAAAGGTTAAAATGAGGGTCATCAATCACCAAGCTTGGCAATACTGGGTCAAATAGTACACAAACACTGGGGATACTGTATGGGAAAGTATACAATGGATTAGAATTACAAATGTTTCTATGTTTACATAAAAGAAAACACTACAAAGGTATAAATTAGTAACTTTTCCACTCATTCTGAACTATGGGTAATGCGAATTAATTGTTCCCCATAGCCACTGCACTTAAGCTAAATTCTTATAAAACTCGGTACAGTTTGACCATTTTATAATGAGATGCGGACAAGTGGTTATGGATACCTATACTTTAGTACATGGCACAGGAAAGGTCCTGCTGTGGATTAGTGATGACTTGGCCAGAGAGTGGTCATGAGATAAACAATGACTTAATCCTCTAGATTAGACTTGTACTAGCCAAGTGAATGTTTACTCATTGCAGAATTTGGTTTGGTCATTTAATTAAGTTAAACCATGGAGGTAGAAATTAAGTGGATTTGATTATTTAGTGATATTATTGATTAATGCCCTTTTAAATTTAATTGTAAAATTGATTGATTTAAGTTGAGTTTTATTGTTAATTGTGTTAATGCAATCAATGAGTGATTGCATCATTGCAAGGATTTCTTATGTGAGCAGTGAAACAATAAACATCGTTTCCACATCCTCCAGTCAACAAATACTGATGTGTTCTCCTTTTTGCTCCTTTTATCAGAATTAACCCACCCCTCCGGGGCTGGACCTACAGTAGTATTTTAGAATCTTATATGTAGATAACCTGATTTTACATCCAGTCTAAAGCTACATCCAGTCTTACTCCTGTTTTTGCTTGACTTGTCTTTGTCTTGTATATATCTCCTGTTAGTTGTGTTTTGTTTGTGTTTGGAAAGAGTACAAAAGCTTTGCTTTCTCATTTTCCTTACATGTTTACGTTGTTTAATTTGTTTTGTTTAGTTTTTTTTTTTGGTTTATTTTGTGTTAATTAATTTACAGCTTATAGTTTTGTTGCATCTGTCTTAATATAGTTATGAATTGGAACAAATAATGTAAATTTATTTCTTAATGATGTTGGCATGAAATAAATGTTTCTAAATAATCATTTTTCTGCTGATGATCCGGTGCTGATTGTTACATATCGTTTCAAATTGAACACCAGTGTTTTTCTCAGCCTGCCAGCGCGGCAAGCGTCAGTATGGGCACAGAGGAAACCCGGAGACCTCGTTCGGCTTCGCCGAAGCCGTTTACGTACACTGGCTACAGTCTATGAAACTCCCCCTGTGGAAAATGTATTAAATCTGTTGATTTTGATATCCCTCTTAATAATTTTGTTTTTGCATTAATAAATTTAATGTTAATTAATTTCTTGTTGAAATAAACGTTGATCTCATGTCATTAGAAAGACACTTTTCTGCAAATTTATTTCTTGATCTGGTGCTGATGGCTGGCATACATATAGTTAACAAAAATGTTCTTTATTTCAAATTGAACACCAGCGTTTCCTCACCCTGCCAGCGCGGCAAGAACCAGTCCAGACACCGGGCCGGGAACACTGGAGGCCTCGCTCGAATATACTCACATGTGTATGCACGTGTATTTGTATAATTATAAAGGTGTTTATTTTTGGATAAGGTAACACATAAAACTAGAAAAGTTTTTTCTTTTTGAACAGACCTCAGAGCTGTTCTGAGTTTTCTTGACAAGATTTTTTAGAGGTATGAGTGTTCATTAACACATCAAAAACGTGAAACGTAAGGGGTTTTTAAGTAAAATGTTTTGGTAACATGATTGTATGGATATAATAAGGTTGTAACGCACATCAATGAGGACGAGGTTGAGCTGCTGATTATTAATTTCACGTGGTTTGATATTATTCAATATGCATGAAGATTATTTTCAAGTCCTAAAATATACCATCGATTGGAATCGATTCTCACTCCTACATAACACGCAAACCTGAACCAAACTTATAAATGATGCAATGTAATATACAACACTGTCCAAAATATGTCCCACAAGTTGCATTTTGAGATAATCAAATTTGTCACACAACTAACTGTATTAACTACGGTATAGGCAGGAACACATTTAAAGTTCATGAGAAAATTTATTTCACATAATAAACAACCTGAATGTATTTTCACTATTGCTGAAGCTTTCATATAGGCTGGAGTTATGCATCAACAAATGCATTATCCTAACAGAAAATAAATATATTTTACTACAGAAAAGACTTTCTTACAGTTCATAAGTTCAAAGCTAAAATTAAGTCTTAATTGTTAACCTGGAGATCCTGGTAATTTTATTTTTATTTTTATCTGTTTTTTCTGAAACATGTGAGTAGACTTTCACGGGTCAGTACGTCTGACCGAGTTCCAATGACCAGTTGTACTTAAAGAATTGTCAATCATTAAACATTGTTTTGACATTTATTGATATTTCATTTGTTTTTGTTACTTTCCTTCTGTTTCTCAGATTTATATTGGATGTTACGAACTTAGATTAGTGACTGGATTATTTAAATTTCTTTCTGATTATTGTTTAATTCTTATTATTTTACTTTATTGCATTTCACACTTTTGTATTGTTGCTGATTCCTCAGTTAGATGAGTTTGCTTACACTTTTATTATTACTGTTTGGACTGTTAAAGATAATATTAGTCTGTCAATACAAAACTTCAAATTTAATAATTTCATATCTCTCGTTGACAAATGATTGATATAATATTCGGTAGTTTTATTGTCATTTTATGTGAGATAATTACCATTACGAGCACAACAATACCGAACAAAAACCGCTTAAAATTCAATAGTCTGTTCTCAGTAAGAGCTGAAACCTCTCATATATTATCTCCAAGCCGACTGCGTGTGTTTCCACTCAATGAGCCAGTTCAAGTCAAAATGCCTTGACTTTTAATTTAGTATTTAAATGTTATTGAAATTCAAATTCAACACGCGATTGCAATTGCGTCTCAAAACCATTGACAGATCGAGAAGGGGGCGGGGTCAACGGGGGCAGTTTATAATAATCATAATATGTAATTTAACGACTTTTTAAAATGCGTGACGAGTGTCTATTTTCAAACTTTTGAATAGGGGCACCTGGGGGCACAGACCTCGGCTGGGGGGGCAGGCACGTGCCCCGTTCCCCCCGTCCCCCCGTTCCCACGTTCCCCCCTTCCCTCCGTTCCCCCGTTCCCCCGTTCCCCCGTGCCCCCGGTACGCCACTGAGTTTAGCTGTCAATGTAATGCGATAAACTCAAAGAAAACTGACCCTAAATCTTAGCTTTAAGTTCCAAAACACAAACCCAAAACAAATATGTTTTAAGAGAGGTGAAACTTTGGCGTTTGCTTCCAAAAGACGTATTTTCTGCGGTAATTTGGTGCATTGTATTGACACAACATGTACAACGGTTGTTTTATGTTGCTGTTTAGCTTTATTGTAATGCGTGTAATAACATGGGATCTGTTGAGGCTACGTCTGGTAGCAATCGTCAAACAGTCGTAACAGTGTTTTATTGGAGGAGGCTTAGCTTTTAATATTTTACAGCAAAAATTGCTTAAAAACGAGTACAAAGCTACCGTTTCACCAAGTCTATCATATTTGTTTGGAATTTTCGTATATTTTCGTAACAAGAAAACATATGAATTAGTCCCTCCAGATGGTACCGAAAAATTACAACAACGAGAAAATAAACAAAATCCTACATATTCAATTGGGAATGTCAGTCTCGGCATCTAGGGGTTCCGGACTTCCGGAGGAGTCGTGTAGGGGTACTAGGTTAGCTAGGGATCCTACTTATACCATACCTCTCGTCGTCTCTCTACATCACTGCCACTTTTAAACCTTACCCTCTCATCAGACACCACGTAAAGACACAAATACATTTGCTTATGGCTTCATGAAAACTAATACTAAGTATCATTGGCAGATCGGGGCAGCCATGGGGAAGAATAGCGGATAAAGGAGGCAGGCAAAGAGGACAAGTGTCCATTCATCACCTTGTAATTAATTTACCCTATACTTTATATATGTGGACCTCTTTTAGGCAGTTTCACCCCTTTTCGCTGTACGATGTCTCATTTTCATTTCAGCTACCCTGGATCCATCCCTGCTTATAAAAGGTGCATGTACTGTTTGGACTGTTATAGATAACATTAGCCTGTCATCACAAAACTTCAAATTTATTAATTTCATATCTCTAGTTGACAAATTATTTATATTAATATCTGCTGGTTTTATTGTCATTTTGCGTGAGATAATACTCGTTACAAGCACAACAATAGCGAACAAAAACCGCTTAAAATTCAATAGTCTGTTCTCAGTAAGAGCAGACACCTCTCATATATTATTTACAAGCCGACTGCGTGTGTTTCCACTTAATGAGCCAGTTCAAGTCCAAAGGCCTTGACTTATAATTTAGTAATTGAATGTTATTGAAATTCAAATTCAACACGCGATTACAATTGCGTCTCGAACCATTGGCGGATCGGGAAGGGGGCGGGGTCAAGGGGGGCAGTTTATAATCATCATAATATGTAATTTAACGACTTTTTAAAATGCGTGACGAGTGTCTATTTTCAAACTTTTGAATAGGGGCACCTGGGGGCACAGACCTCGGCTGGGGGGCAGGCACGTGGCCCCCCCCGTTCCCTGTCCCCCCGTGCCCCCGGTACGCCACTGAGTTTAGCTGTCAATGTAATGCGATAAACTCAAAGAAAACTGACCCTAAATCTTAGCTTTAAGTTCCAAAACACAAACCCAAAACAAATATTTCCTAAGAGAGGTGAAACTTGGGAAACTTTGGAGTTTGCTTCCTAAAGATGTATTTTCTGCGGTAATTCTTATTTTGTTGGTGCGTTGTATTGACGTAACATGTACAACTGTTGTTTTATGTTGCTGTTTAGCTTTAATTATTGTACTGTGTGTAATAACATGTGATCTTTTGAGGCATCAGTCTTAACAGTGTTTTATTGGACGAGGCTTAGCATTTAATTTTTTTTACAGCAAAATTGCTTAAAAATGAGTACTAAGCTACCGTTTCACCAAGTCTATCATATTTGTTTGGAATTTTTGTATATTTTCGTAACAAGAAAACATATGAATCCCTCCAGATGGTACCGAAAAATTAGCTGGCTCATGGACAAATATCCACACATCGTGGATATTTAATAGGACAATATCGTCACGATCTGAACAGAATTTTAACAGGGCTTGGAATCGGTGTCCTAGCACGCGACTGAGGCGACGCCCCAAGTACCAGTCCATTCTGTGATCTATATTTTTCTTCATATTTCTCTAGCGATTTGAATGGGTATGATAGAGAAATGTTAAATCATGATGCATTATGATACCACCAGTCCTATTCAAATAATGACGAGTGTGAGCCCTCATTTTGCTTCCGGTGATTGGTTCAAATAAAATAAATGCATACATACACATATTTTTCATATTGTTAGAGATTTATGAATTATTCATTATAACTTCCACGTGCACACAACAGATCAGACTGGTGAAGGTGATCGTGGCTTCACCACTCGTGTGCATGAACTTTTTAGGCTTAATGTGATTACAGGGTAGCATGTTTCTATATACCTGACCTTTTAGGGGGGGAGGGGGGGGGGAGCATGCAATGAGTGACACGGGGGCTTTAGAGTTGTATGCTTTAATCTCGTACTTAGTTATTACATTATCAACCATTCAAAGACTTAATGTCTCTTTAATTCGAAATATATGTGAATATGATTTCCTTTATTTATACTACAATCTCGTCTCAAAACAAGTACACAATCATCTCTAGACTTAAGTGCATATGAAATACGCATTTTCTAACTTGAAAACAGCACAAGTCGGTATCCATATCAAAATTTCTTTTCTTCAGTCTAAACTGTTTCCGGTAGTGACACCATGTGAAACTCTCAATTGACTTGTAACGGTCTCCTAAAGGACTGGAGGTTACAACTCGACGTTTCGATCATTTCAACAAGAGTTGCAGGTACCATCATTACAGGAACATTTGCGATTAGGGGTGTCATTGGAGGGGGTGTCGACGGAGGAGTGTCAATGGAGGAGGTGTTAATGGAGGGGGTGTCGATAAAGGGGGGTGTCGATAGAGGGGGTGTCATAGGAGGGGTTGTGCCTTGACTAAAGGCTAGGCATATCACGGTGTCATTTAACGCTCCGTCTTACAAATATACCTTGTTTATGTTATTGAATACCTTGCTGGGTATATCATTGAGTATGAGGTGGGTTTCTACCTAAAACAGGGTTTTATTCGGTCATTTTGTTTAGAACAGTTACATTTGGCTTAAAACAGATAAATGCCATGCCCAGAAGCGAAAGGCCACGCCCTAGGCCAATAATTTGTAAGGGTCGACGGTTGGAAACTCAGGACAAATGAAGAATTTTCGACGGCTGAATCATTTATACAATTTGGTTTGTGATTGGTTTGCTAAAAGGCAAAAAACGATGTGGATTTGCAATTAATACTTTGAACACACCCGCCCAAAAAACCTCAAAAAACAAACAAACAAACAAAACAAAACAAAACAAAACAAAACAAAAAACAGTTCAGAAGAACATGAATGCCATCAATAAAAATGAAAAGGTTTCTAACAAATAAAAAACGAACCTTTATATTTGAAATAAATACCTGTTTTGTTTTGGCCTCAGCAAGTTTGTTCAATCCAAAATGTATTAATTTAGCTTGCTCTATTGATTTAGGCCATGATAACACAAATTATAACACAAATAAATAAAAAATAAATAAATAATTTAAATTAAATAAAAAAAAAAAAAAATTGTTTGCCCTTACACCGATGTACAAAGCGCTGTATACTCAATACTTTCCAAGTGTCTGTGAAAAAACTCCACAGGCGACTTGAGGACGATGTTTATGCTGATCATGACAAATACAATAGAACTGAATTAAACTTATCTTTAAACTAACAACATATTTACTAATTTACAACAACAACACCGAGAAAATAAACAAATTAAAAATCCTACATATTTCAATTGGGAATGTCAGTCTGGACATCTAGGGGTTCCGGGGGAGTCGGGAGAGGTCCAGAGTCGTAAAGGGGTACTAGGTTAGCTAGGGGTCCTACTTATACCATCCCTCTCGTTGGCTCTAGAAATCACCACCACTTTTTAACATTACCCCCTCATCAGACACCACGTAAAGGCACAAATGCATTTGCTTATGGCTTCATGAAAACTAATACTAAGTATCATTGGCAGATCGGGGGAGCCAGGGGGAAGATTAGCGGATAAAGGAGGCAGGCAAAGAGGACAAGTGTCCATTCATCACCTTACAATAAATTTACCCTATGCTTTATATATGTGGACCTCTTTGAGGCAGTTTCACCCCTTTTTGCTGTACGATGTCTAATTTTCATTTCAGCTACCCTGGATCCATCCCTGCTTATAAAAGGTGTCTGTACTGTTTGGACTGTTATAGATAATATTAGTCTGTCATCACAAAACAAATTGATTTCATATTTCTCGTTGACAAATGATTTATATAATATTCGGTAGTTTTATTGTCATTTTGTTTGAGCTAATAACCGTTACAAGCACAACAATTAATAATACCGAACAAACAACGCTTAAAATTCAATAGTCTGTTCTCAGTAAGAGCTGAAACCTCTCATTATAATACGAGCCGACAGCGGGCGGAAAAACGTAATGAAACACTAAAAAGACATCAAAAAGACATTTATATCCATATTAAAGGGACAATATCGTTAGGATAGGGCATGGAATTGGAGTGCATGCCATTTTAGATTAACTCATCAATACACCACACAATAAAGTCATATTATCATTGCTGCTGCATAAATGAGGCAGTGATTTGCAGTCACACTTTTCATCTTAAACTAGATCACCGATTCAATGCCCTGTTGAAATTCTGCTCTGATCGTGACGATACTGTCCCTTTAACAAACAATCTTATTCATATTATAAATACTTCCTCAGTTTTTAGTTTATGTTTCAATTAAAATATGTTAAGACGTGTACAATAGTCAGCAGGAGGTCGTGGGTTCGATTCCCACCCGAGTCGCCTATAAATTTTTTACAGACACTTGGAAAGCACTGAGTATGCAGGGCCTATACACACGTCGGTGTAGGGCAAAATTAAATCAATGTTAATAATTATATTGTCTAGTAAGATTTTAAAAAAAAAGTGTTTATTATGACACGACTGAAACTCTTTTTGCCGAAAACAGTTCTTCTAACACCTGATTTGAATTATGCAATTCTTACGTGGGTAAACCTACTGCATTTTGTTAGTGTTTCTACAGAAACGAGCAGTTCGTATTATAAACAAGGTTATGGGTTCTGTGATCTTTTATTAAAATCCTTTATTTGAAAATCTCAAACTTTTAAAACTGAGAAACATGTAGGCTATTATCTTAATTTAGGGAAATTTAGATTGAAATATATTCATAACTTACTGCCTATTAGTTTTCAATCTTGGTTTACATTAATTGCTTCTGTTCACTCCTATGACACTCGTAGTTCATCAAATGGTAATATTTATGTTAATTTTAGTAAGACAACTCACTCAAAAATAGTCTATTACAGAGTCGTGTTTTGTACAGACTTAAGACAAGCTGTTTCCCCGACATCAAAAACTTAAAAGTAGTATTTTAGAATCTTATATGTAGATTTTACATCCAGTCTAAAGCTACATCCAGTCTTACTCCTGTTTTTGCTTGACTTGTCTTTGTCTTTTATATATCTCCTGTTAATTGTGTTTTGTTTGTGTTTGGGAAGAGTACAAAAGCTTTACTTCCTCATTTTCCTTACATTTGTTTTGTTTAATTGTTTATTTTGTTTATTTTATTTACAGCTTATAGTTTTGTTGCATCTGTCTTAATATATGAATTGGAACAAATAATGAAAATTTATTTCTTAATGATATTGCCATGAAATAAATGTTTCTAAATAATCATTATTCTGCTGATGATCTGGTGCTGATGGTTACATATCGTTTCAAATTGAACACCGGTGTTTTTCTCAGCCTGCCAGCGCGGCAAGCGTCAGTCTGGGCACAGAGGAACCCCGGAGGCCCCGCTTGGCTTCATCGAAGCCGTTTACGTACACTGTCTACAGTCTGTGAAACTACCCCCTGTGGAAAATGTATTAAATTTGTTGATTTTGATATTCCTCTTAATAATTTTGTTTTTGCATTAATAAATTAAATGTTAATTAATTTCTTGTTGAAATAAACGTTGATCTCATGTCATTAGAAAGACACTTTTCTGCAAATTTATTTCTTGATCTGGTGCTGATGGCTGGCATACATAATTATAGTTAAGAAAAATGTTCTTTATTTCAAATTGAACACCAGCGTTTTCTCACCATGCCAGGCGCGCCAAGAGCCAGTCCGGACACGGGCCGGGAACCCTGAAGACCTCGCTCGAATATACTCACATGTGTATGCACGTGTATTTGTTAATTATAAAGGTGTTTATTTTAAGTTTATTGTGGACAAGGTAACGCATAAAACTAGACAATTTTTTTCTATTTGAACAGACCTCAGAGCTGTTCTGAGTTTTTTGACAACATTTTTTAGAGGTATGAGTGTAAATGACAGGTTCATTAACACATCAAAAACGTGAAACGTAAGGGGTTTAAAGTAAAATGTTTTTGTTTTGGTAACATGAATGTATTGATATAATAAGGTTGTAACGCACATCAATGAGGACGAGGTTGAGGAGCTGATTATTAATTTCACGTGGTTTGATGTTCAATATGCATGAAGATTATTTTCAAGTCCTAAAATACCATCGATTGGAATCGATTCTCACTCCTTCATGACACGCAAACCTGAACCAAACTTATAAATGATGCAATGTTCGAATCTAGGAGGCGTATTTTTTGTTGCAGGACAAACATGGCCAATTTCTATGAAATTCCCAATTTTATAAACTTGTTTTTTCAAAAATTGCCCACGTTCATCCTGGAAAAAACCCGCATCCATGAGGAGTGGGGGAGGGGGGGGGGGAACATTCATTTTCTTCCTATTTGTGTGTAGACTACATAAACGTGTTTAGGAATAGGAATGCGTTTAATGCTAAACTCACAGTGCCATCCTCTGTACGTGTTACCAAAGAGAAAGGATCCTCTATGATGATACACAGCTAAACGTGCTTGGCTTTTTGACACCTGTTCATATGATATTTAGCATTCAAATACACATCACAGAAAAGCACAATCGTGTTTTAGGCTCAACATGTGAATACAATCTAAGTGTTTACAAATGTTGTTAAATTCTAAACACCATTGTTACATTGTATGTGTATACAGACCGACCCTCATCTAGTCTCGTGCTAAATCCGTCCGGTCTGAAACAGGCCGGAACGCATGGATGGAAAATGATGACCACTGGCGCCTCGGGGACGGGGAAAGGTTTCCAAAGTTCCCCCTCCCCCCCAAAAAAAAAAAAAATACAATAATATAATAATAATAATACAAATAACAAATAAATAAATGAATCGTCGTTGGTGCGTTGGGAAGTTAAAAACTTACTCACACAACTGCATCGTGAGCTACAATACTTTGCAACTTTTTTCCTGAAAACGCTGATATTGCATTAGAGAATCCAATAATAATTATTATTGTTGTTGGTTTATTTCAATGAAAAAACATGGCGGCCGTAGAGTCGAATTGCGTTTACATTTAGGCCTACATAGTTAAGACAACATAACTATTTAAAAACCACTGTAGAAAATAAATAATATAATAAATAAATAAATTCTGTACAAGTTAAATTCTTTTAAACTAATTATAATTAAAATTAAAATTTACAAATTAAACAAATTCTCCAGCACCCCCCGGAAACATTGGTTCCCCAGTGATCCGCCCGTTGATCGATTCTGTCCCTCAAGATACACAGTGTGATCGCTAATGAAGGTCCCATGGTTTAAAGGGGGCACTGCCAAGAAGGGCCCTACCCTCTTTGACCCCCTAACTCCCCTATTGTGCCAACTTAATGCTCTAGCCAGGTGTTGCCACCTGCCTCTCTTAGGCCAAAACAAGTCTTTACAAAGGCCACATGCACATTGCAATAAGAGTGTGTAAGCGTCGCATTAGGATTCACGCGTCGCACTAGAAGTGCTGTCGCGTTGCTCTAGAAGTGCTGTCGCGTCGCACTAGAATTGTTCACCATTGCAGTTTTTTCTCGTATGAAGAGCCGTATGTGACTAAATTTCGACTAATTAATATATAAGACTAAAATAAATGTAAATCCATATATTTACTAGAAAAACCAATTATACAAAAGCGGCAACCAGACTGGTTGGCAGCTAGCATGCATACGGTACTAAACATGAAATTTGGGATTTATATTCCTTTAAAAAAGTCCTCCACAGCCCATACATTATTGTTTTACAGAAAGGTTTGTTTCTGAATTAGTGTTGTAGTTAACAAAAAATGTTGCTAATCCTGTTACAAATATTTACAACCTAAACCTAGTCTCGATCCCAACTACCTACTTGGAAGGTGAGCATTCTAAACCACAAGACTACCATGCCACTCAAATTTGGCGGTGAATTAAGTACAGAAGAACCTTTGTAAAATTGTATTTATAAAATAATATAAATTAATGCAAAAAAGATTGCTCAGGCCTACAGGGTTCACTCGTCCCCACCGCCCAGGTCCGTAGCGAGCGGGGGCAGGGGGTATGGTGTGCGACACCCCAATAATTGTTCTCAATAATAATAATAATAATAATAATAATGAACATTTGTAATGCGCCAGTATCCGTCAAAAGAGACGCTCATGGCACAGTGACGCATCAGTGTAAACAAGAAAACAAAATACATGGTATAAGAACAATGCAATATAAAATAACAAGGAACAATGGTTGTAAAAAAGGCCGACTGGCCCTGGTCAGAATATGCTAGGCAAAGATGATATTCTGACAACAAGGAAAAACCCTGCATACACAACCATGTAAACAAGGTTGATTAGCAAAAAATGTAAACACCGTAGCGATACTCTTCACATATTAAACAAAAACAAAAGGTATAAATACATCATCATAAAAGTCAATAGTTAAACATAAGTAAATTATACATCAATTTTCAGTCGGCAAATCAAAGGTACTAGCGCAAGGGTTGGTCCATAATAAATTTTCAGTCAGCAACATTTGTATGTTTTATATACTGATGCCTACTTTCACAACAAACTATTTTAAAGCAGAACCATACCCTAAATTCATGGTCACACAAAAATGTAATTATATGGGGGTGGCTAGATGAAAGATAATTAAAAGCAAAAAGGACACAAACGAATTGTACAAATTAGATGATTTTATTTTTATATAAACTTGTTTAAAGCATCAACCATTATTAAACTGTTAAATAAATGAATGTTAATTATGTACATGTACAACACTGTCCAAAATATGTCCCACAAGTTGCATTTTGAGATAATCAAATTTGTCACACAACTAACTGTATTAACTATAGGCAGGAACACATTTAAAGTTCATGAGACAATTTATTTCACATAATAAACAACCTGAATGTATTTTCACTATTGCTGAAGCTTTCATATAGGCTGGAGTTATGCATCAACAAATGCATTATCCTAACAAAAAAGAACTATATTTTACTACAGAAAAGACTTTCTTACAGTTCATGAGTTCAAAGCTAAAATTAAGTCTTAATTGTTAACCTGGAGATCCTGGTAATTTTTTAAAATTTTTATCTGTTTTTTCTGAAACATGTGAGTAGACTTTCACGGGTCAGTAAGTCTGACCGAGTTCCAATGACCAGTTGTAACAGTTGTACTTAAAGAATTGCCAATCATGAAAAATTGTTTTGATATTTATTGATATTTCATTTGTTTTTGTTACTTTCCTTCTGTTTCTCAGATTTATATTGGATGTTACGAACTTAGATTAGTGACTGGATTATTTAATTTCTTTCTGATTATTGTTTAATTCTTATTATTTTACTTTATTGCATTTCACACTTTTGTATTGTTGCTGATTCCTCAGTTAGATGAGTTTGCTTACACTTTTATTATTACTGTTTGGACTGATAAAGATAATATTAGTCTGTCATAAAAAAACTTCAAATTTAATAATTTCATATCTCTAGTTGACAAATGATTTATATTAATATTCGGTAGTTTTATTGTCATTTTATGTGAGATAATAACCGTTACAAGCACAACAATACCAAACAAAAAGAGGCCCTCTATGATAGCAAAATGTATAACACAAATACAAAACAGATTCGATTTGTGTCCTGACACCGACGTATGAAGCACTGTCTACTCAATACTCAATGACAAATAATAAAATTGAATTAAACTTATCTTTAAACTAACAACATAATTAATAATTTAATTATTTAAACAGACCCCAGGAGATTGAACTCGCTAAGAAGTCCATGTCATGGATGACAATCCTACTCAAACATTCCACACCTACCTATATACACTCAACAACAACAACAACAACAACAACAACAACAACAACAACAACAACAACAACAACAACAACAACAACAACAACAACAACAACAACAACAACAACAACAACAACAACAACAACAACAACAACAGCAACAGCAACAGCAACAGCAACAGCAACAGCAACAGCAACAGCAACAGCAACAGCAGCAGCAGCAGCAGCAGCAACAGCAGCAGCAGCAACAACAACAACAACAACGAGAAAATAAACAAATTAAAAATCCTACATATTTCAATTGGGAATGTCAGTCTGGGCATGGAGTGGTTCCAGGGGAGTCGGGAGAGATCCAGAGTCGTGTAGGGATACTAGGTTAATAGCTAGGGGTCCTACTTATACCATCCCTCTCGTCGTCTCTAGAAATCACCACCACTTTTAAACCTTACCCCCTCATCAGACACCACATAAAAGCACAAATACATTTGCTTATGGCTTCATGAAAACTAATACTAAGTATCACTGGCAGATCGGGGGAACCAGGGGGAAGATTAGCGGATAAAGGAGGCAGGCAAAGAGGACAAGTGCCCATTCATCACCTTGCAATAAATTTACCCTATAATTTATAAACGTGGACCTCTTTTAGGCAGTTTCACCCCTTTTTGCTGTATGATGTCTCATTTTTATTTCAGCTGCCCTGAATTCATCCATGATTATAAAAGGTGTCTGTACTATTTGGACTGTCATCAAAAAACAAATTGGTTTGATATCTCTTGTTGACAAATGATTTATATAATATTCAGTAGTTTTATTGTCATTTTGTTTGAGCTAATAACCGTTACAAGCACAACAATTAATAATACCGAACAAAAAACGCTTAAAATTCAAGCAGGCACGTGTCCCCGGTACGGCACTGAGTTTAGATGTCAATGTAATGCGATAAACTCAAAGAAAACTGACCCTAAACCTTAGCTTTAAAGTCCAAAACACAAACCCAAAACAAATATTTCCTAAGAGAGGTGAAACTTGGGAAACTTTGGAGTTTGCTTCCTAAAGATGTATTTTCTGCGGTAATTCTTATTTTGTTGGTGCATTGTATTGACATAACATGTACAACGGTTGTTTTATGTTGTTGTTTAGCTTTAATTATTGTACTGTGTGTAATAACATGGGTTCTTTTGAGGCTTGGTCTGGGAGCAATCATCAAATAGTCGTGTTTTATTGGACAGTGTTTTATTGGACGAGGCTTAGCATTTAATTTTTCAAAAGTAAAAATCGTTATAGTAAAAATCGTTAAAAACGAGTACAAAGCTACCGTTTCACCAAGTCTATATCATATTTGTTTGGAATTTTCGTATATTTTCTTAACAAGAAAACATATGAATTAGTCCCTCCAGTCGGTACCGAAAAATTAGCTGGCTCATGGACAAATATCCACACATCGTGGATATTTAAAGGGACAATATCGTCACGATCTGAACAGAATTTCAACAGGTCTTGGAATCGGTGTCCTAGCAAACCCTCCGACGAGGGAGTGGGTGTACTCCAGTTCTCAAAAAGTGGTTTTTTTGGCACTACCCCTTTAATACTCGACCAAAAAACCAGACACCCCTTGACTTTGTCACCTTTGACCCACTCTACATGTAGGAGTGTGCTGGAGTTGAAGGTGTATCGGGTTACATGTGAAATCTCGCATAATGTTCTGTTTGCATACACTAACCGTATGTGTGTGTGTGTGTGTGTACGTGTTTATGGTGTAAACCGAGGACATATAACAAAAGGGAACAATATGTCCTCGGTTTGCGCACGGTGTCCTCGGTTTGTAAATGTGTACAAATCTAATGGGAGAAGCCTCAAAAAGTTTAAGTCCAACAACAAAGGGAACAAAAGAAAAGGTGCATCCCAGTGGGCACACGATGTCTTAAAGACGTCGTTTTACGGTCGTTATCTAGTCGCGTGTACTACAGCGGCCGTGGCCTACAAACGACGGCTTAAAGACGTTTTTCTCCCTACCCGAAAACTCATCCCCACCCGCGACGTTTTTTTCTGACGACTAAACGACGTCTTTTCCCCAGTGTAAAAAATTACCGTAATCATCCCTTTCTCATTGTTTTACTGCCGAAACCCATGGCCGCTCCCATTGCACTCTGGGATATATCCAATATGTAAATGATCTGACCTTAATACTTTGACATAGCTTTGCGCTCGAGTCATTTCCAATGTTTAAATATATATGTAAAAATGGGTGATTTAAGGTCAGTTTCAAATAATTTATTGTTAATTTTATGATTAAAAAGGTAAGATTTTGATGTTCTCTTCTATGTTTATGTAAAAAAGTACATTCAAAATTTTAAATATTGAAATATAGAGTATAATTGTGTGACACTCAGTATAATACGGTCGGGTCGTTGAAAGATAGGGGTGGGAGATGACAACCTTCACGTGGTCCACCCTGTTTCAACTAATGTCATCAAACCGATGTATGCAGCTACTAGCACTCTAAGCTGCTCATCATCATACGAAAGAAGAAGAAGTTGAAAGATAGAGGCATTGGACGGCGACAAATTCTGTGTTCTGTTGTTTTATTCTGAAAACTGAAAACGACATGAAGACGAAGACGTGTTAATGGGTCTACGACAGAAAACAGTATAAAGGTAGAACAAATTAATTAAACGTTTCAAAATACAAAGAACAATAAAAGGGTCATTTAATTACACAATTATCTGCGGTTCGCGCCAAAAACCTAGGCAGCGTCCGCCATCTTCATTAATCATAAAATAATGCAAACTAAGTAAAATGAATCGAGAATAAGTCTTGAGAGATAACTGTTTAAGCAATAAAGCACTGGTGAATCTCCTTTGTGAAATAATATGAAAGAGTTTGTCTTAAGGACATTTAAGATGATCGCAAGCTTCGACAATCTTTTGCTTAATAACGAACTCTAAATACTTAATTAAGGAAATAATAGCAAATAATCACTAAATGAAAGTATTAATGTTGATGAAATTGTAGATCTAAGTTTAGATAAATTATATCTTTGGAATATAAGTTGAAAATATAATGAAAGAGTATTACCTGAAAACGATATGAAGACGAAAACGTGTTAATGGGTCTTCGACAGAAAACAGTATGAAGGTACGGTGGAAGCGCGCGATAGAAATGCAATCGTAGAGGGCGCTTCCCTAATTTGAATAATAATGTAGTAAGGAAATGATTACGTAATAAAGGTAAGTACGAGCTAACAAATAAACAGGGTGTTAAATTCTAACTTAATAATTTCTAAGCCGTCACAATTGCATGCCACCATGACTAAAAAGAGTTTCGAAAAGACAGTATATATGAAGGATACATGACTGTTCTGTACATTAGTAATTGGAGAGAATCAGGAGTGGTTGGAAAAAGAAACAGATTACGTGTACGTGTAGGTAAGTGAAAGACATTGTGTACAATAAACAGTTGCATTGATAAATTCCAGCATCTGCAGATCCATCCCATAGCAGATGCAGCGTTTCATCCATACAAAAATCCCCTTTTTTGTACGGCACAATTTGTAAAACTTCCACCGTAAAATTTCCGGTGCTTTATGTCGTTTAGTAGTATGTTAGATGAGCGATGGAGGCCATGTGCCTATAAAATGATATTTCTTGAAAAGAATTTCTAAAAAAATCTTAGTTTAAGTAAGAATAATCATTTTTTCTTACATACGATTGTAGCGCTGATAAACGAGCGAGTACATTTTAATCTCACAAAAGAGCGAGATTAAAAACTAGTATTTGAGATTAAAAAAAAACTAGTATTTGAGATTTAAAAAAAACTAGTATTTGAGATTTAAAAAAAACTAGTATTTGAGATTTAAAAAAAACTAGTATTTGAGATTTTAAAAAAACTAGTATTTGAGATTTTAAAAAAACTAGTATTTGAGATTTAAAAAAAACTAGTATTTGAGATTTTAAAAAAACCTTATACTTGAGTAAAAAGTGCTCGTTTGTTTCTGCGACGTTACAATCGTATGTAAGAAAAAGTAAAATTGACAAGAAATATTAGTTTTTCTATACATTGATAAGAAGAAATGATATTTTCTTAAACGCAAGTCCTCCATCGCTCATCTAACATACTACTATCGCCACTTTTATCTCACTACGTTAAAGTACCTTTAAAAATGCATAAAAGAGACTTATAAAAGTGAGATAATGAATCTTTATTATCTTGTTTAATAATAAAGATGGATACAATGTTTTTTTGCGAATGGATAGTAGATCGTATCGAAGAAATGAATCTAAACATCGCGATTCCTGAACCTATAAAAAATAAAAAAGCTTGCATCAACGACGAGATGCGATGGGCTTTACGCGCTCATTGTTTCCAACTAATGGGCACATTGATAGAACTAGCGCATTTCCCCATCCCCCCTATAAGTTTTCAAAAATATCAAAAAATAAAAGATATTATACATAACATATATAATACTATGCTAGTTTTTGACGTACCTTAAAAAGTGAGATAATGTAATAACTATTATCTAGTTGTATAATAAAGATGGAGAGAACGATGATTTTGTGTGAATGGCTTTTAGTTGGTAAAAACTGCAAGTGTTGTAGACCGAGTATTCGCGATGATGTCTATTGCCCGATGCATCGATGGCGTATTCGGACAGGAAAAAGTATTCCACTTGCATGTTATAGATGTAAAAATGGCACAAAAGCAAAGGCGGGCTCGTGTACGAAATGCACAAAGATATTAAATGTAGTGAGAGGAAAATCTAAACGATCGTTTAATTTAGTAATGAAAGAATTGTTGGAAAGAAATTTCTTTATGGATTATAAATTATAATTACAGCGTTTGCGCCGCTGGGGCGTACGGAGGAGGTCTATCGAACGTTTTTACACGCTCCGCTACTCGCGAAGCGTGTTTTTGCTGACACGAAGCGTAATAGTTTTTATTTATCGTCAAAGCTACTTTAAACTCAAAAGTTTTTCTATAAGAATTTTTTTTTCTGCATTTACAACATCAGAGTTTACTTGCTTTTTAATCTCTGGTTCACTCTTCGCGACGGTGAAACGGATTTTTTCTTTCATTTTATAATATTTTTCTAGCTCTTCGCGCACGAGCACAAATTCTTCTTGGTTGATGTAACCGTCTTCTAAAGCTTTACTAACGTGGTTTTCGATGGTGTTGAGTTTACTCAACGCTAAAATTCGTATTTCATCGTGTTTTTTAGCTTTTTTATAACATTTATTTTTCGCGTATGTCATAGCGAAAGCTACGCTACCCAACCCCAAAGCTAAACCTTCTAAAGCGAATCCTACGGGCGACGATACGACGGTAGCGATACTGGCTATTCCGATGGCTCCCGCCCCCATACAACCCAATTCTGCGATAGTTTCTGCGACGTTACAAGCGTTTATGATTTTATTATATTTTTTATATACGGCTTCGCGTTCGTTTATTTCGATTCGTAATTCTTTTTGAATATCGTCGATTTTTTGCAATCGAAATGATTTAGCGTCACTTTCCATCAGCGGCAAGTTTGGATAAAGTACATTAGTTGATTCACTCATTTTTATTAATAGAAAAATATTTTAATTTATTGGAAAAGTATTAATTGGAATTTTTTTAATTTTTATTTCATAGCATATTCCTGTATTCACAGCGCCAAAAAAGGTAGCTTGAAAATAGAATTTAGCATGATTTTCTTCCACATTTGTAATGAAACATATTACACATTCTAAATAACTCGGTCTATTACTAAAAGAAAATTCATTCCCCTCAGGAAAATCAATACGATTAGTTGCAAAATTATACTTATCAAATTCTTCACTTTTTACTATAGAATAATAATTATTATCACCTCTATTCATTTTTGCATATAATGAATAAAAAAATAATTGGTCAATTAAAACATTTATTTCATTTTTATACCAAAAAAGTTCTAAGCCTAAATTATTTAAATAATTAAATGATAAAAAAGGTAAATCTGGTACAAGTTCACTAGGACTGATATAATTAGTTTCTTCAAAGTCAAAATTTCTTTTACTGTTTAAACTACTACCAGACAAAACTCGCTCACTCGTTTTGCGACTAGGTCCGTAAATGCTAGCCATATTTATATTATAAATTATTTAATTAGACGGTAAACTTGCTATTTTTATATTGAAACAGATTTTTGAATTTAGCGAACCGAAAAAACTCGCTTCAACAAAAACTTTTCTAACGTTTCGTATTTTAAAACACATTTCGTATTTTAAATGTTGAATTTCATTTTCTAGAAAATGAAATTTTTCATCTCGTTGCGGAGAAGGAATATAATAAATGTTGGGAGCGTAATCGCGCGTCGTTGAATGTGTGACAAAACTATCGGTTTTAATAAACTGCGTAAAAATGCTACAATACGTGGGCGCGGTTGTAAACAAGAAAAAGGGTTGTTTAAACGTATCATGCCATCCTAGTACGACGTCGACTTTTTCAATTAAAACTAATCGCTGTAAAATTTCATCTCTGTTTAGATATCCGTGATGTTCGTAAATTTCACCTTTCAATTCATCGCTAGCGATCGTTCTAATATTCGTTGTACGCTTCACGTCAGCGCGACTCGGTCCGTAAATACTCGCCATTTATATTATTTCTACATTTAAAATAATGGGGAAACCGTGATTATGTATATCTCTACTTTTGCTATCTCTAACTCGAAAACTCAACTCGTTATGGGTTCCGAGTCGTAATTTTTTTGCTAATGGATTTGTATATTGCATGTACATGCTTTCACCAAACGACGCGTCTCGCAAAGGCAGCGAGTTTAAAATTGTGCAGGCTTTTCCGTTGAAATAATTATCGGTCGTAGAAATTTAATCGCAATGAATGTAAAAAAATTTAAAAAGTTGTACGTCAATTTTGTTGGTGTATTCTCCCGCGGTTAGAGATTCGCTATGCAACCCCAATAAATTAGCTAACCCAGATGTAAATTTAACGCTCTTGTTCACTTGAGCTAATATTAACGTGTATTCACCCTTGGATTTATCGATTCTATACGTTATCCAAGGCTCATTTTCGTTAAATCCGATA
>CM055816.1:31400211-31416074 GCA_029582265.1 Zoroaster sp. YZ-2022
GATCACCTGACCTCACATGTGACTATTTCTTTGGGGACATTTGAAGAACAAGGTGTTTGCAACTCCTCCCGTGATCTTGATGAATTGCAGGCCGTATTCGAAATGAAGTGGATGCTTTACGCAATAATCCGGCTATGGTGAGACGAGCAGTGCAGGACATGCTCCGTCGCTGTCAGCTTTGTGTCGAAAGGAGGTGGACATGTTGAAGGTGGGGTGCAAAAAAGGGCAATGTTAGAAGAGATTCTTCTTGAATAATGTCCAGTCATTCCTAAAGAAAATCTGGTTTATCATACTGACTTTCACTAATTATCCTGCCTTGCACTGATTACTCAAACTTGCAAAATGCGATTTGAATTTGTCATTTTCAATAACAATGTACTCGGTCATGTGTGACAGCAATGGGTCAATAAAGGTATAAATGGAAAGCTGAGGATTTCCCTCTTCTTTGGTACACTACATGTAAATTGTCAAACTAAATAACCTTGGCATATTAACCCCCTGAATTCGGATTACCTTTTTTTTGATACGCACTGTATATATATATATATATAACTCTCTTTTCACCTATAGGGCGACCGCTCCATAGAAACGTGCACAAAATTCCCTCTTACCTTTCCCTTTTTTTATATATCCTCCAACCGTCCAAAACTCTGGAAATAAGATGTTTACACTAATTAGAGGCTAAGGAAGCGATGATTTTTAGACTTTATGACGAAATTATGACTTTAAGGTAGCTGAGTGTTAGGCGACCGGCACGGTCGCCTTAACGCGAAGAAATAACTTTTATAGAAGTCGGTCGCCCTATGTCCGAACAGTAAACATATATATATATATATATATATATATATATATATATATATATATATATATATATATATATATATATATATATATATATATATATATATATACATATATATATACAGGGCGAATCAAAAAAAGGTAATCCACAAATAATGGGTTAATATGACCAGGTTATGAGGTTTATGATTATAAACATGATTGCATCATGAGGTAGGGACTATTAGCTTTCCATTGATACCATCCTTGCATTCATGCGATCACACATCACTGAGCACCATTGTCTTGAAAATGGAACATCAAATTCCAAAATGTGCAGGTTGGTGAATAATGGGCCCAATGGGCAAACATCCAGAGGAATTGAGCTCATATCCAAACAGAGACAAGATACGTAGGTTACAGGACACACATTTAAATGATTGAAAGAAAACATATCTTATTCATGATAATGATTTTATTTGATAAGATCAAATAAAAGTCAACATTCTGGCAATGACCCAGCTATGGTGAGAAGAGCTAGCAAGACATGCATCGTTGCTGTGGACTTTGTGTGGAGAGAGGAGGTGGACATGTGGAAGGTGTTGGTGCCTAAAGGGTTAATGATCTTATCAAATAAAATCATTATCTATATATATATATATATATATATATATTGAAAACAATTCAGATCACATTATATACCGTCTCGTATTATTAATGAAACTTTAAAGATAATTCCGTACTTTTTGACAAGGTGCTCAAAGAAGGGTCCTCACCAGCACCAAACTTTCAACAAACAAGCTCAGGATTCATGTCTAATGAGAAAGGTCAGGTCAGGTGGCTCATAGTTGAGATGTCAGGTCATGTTCACAACATGAATAGTATGTATGTATTAATGAACTGCTTATACAAAAATATGATGTTGGACATCGACCTGTTGCAATTCATTTCAGGGTAATTATTTTCATGCCAGTATCCCACACTGAGAAAATCTCTCTCAAAAATTTAACATATAACAATAGAGGCGAAATTATTATAGCTAGAATAAGATAATAACAGGCAGTTTTTTCAAACGTTATGTTCATATTGCATTCTATTACTATTTATCCTAATAATTGTTCATATAGTTTTGACCCAAAAATTTATATTGTAATATGCTTGGAATACACTGTTGTAAATTATCATAGCGTATCATGAAGAATCAAGAAATACAAAATTTGTCAACATTCATCTTATCTGTAACAGTTTGAGTAAAATTCAGCTTATTCGCTTTCTTTAATTGTCATGACTAATAATTTGAATATCATCAAATAATAGGCCTATAGATTTTAATCCAATACAATATCTTGATTTCTAAAAACTTCATGCTAAAGTAAAATTAAAGTATAATGAGTTTTGTGCTTTTAGGATTTTTTGTGAAGTATTCTTTTCTTTGTTTATTGTTTTTCAATAAGCTCTGCATAAATAAACTTGGTACATAGATGGGAGCTGTATCACCATATACACTATTCCAAGTATTAGCTTCTTTTGATTAATGTAAATAAATTTAAAGAATTATTTTTGTGTTGCTATTAATAGGTCCTTGTCAACAAGATTAGAAATTCTGCAGTCTTGGAATATTTAAGAGAAATAGTGAACAATGGGACGGATGAAACTATAATCTAAATGCATAATACTTAAGTAATACTAGGGAATTTTTTCACCCTACCTTTGTACTTTTTATTTGTCCTGCTGCTAATATGATTATTGGTTGAAACTGGAAATTGTTTTATTAATGAGAATGAGACAGTTTTAAAGAACTCAAAATCAAAATTTGTTTGGCTTATTGGTATCATGCTTAGTCGTTTTTGTTTTTAATTGTTGCATTTTAGCTTCGCCATTTATGTAAAATGAGTTAGCCTGTTGAATATGCATTATTGCTTACTGAGAAACCTATGACTGGAGCTCCTATGATTGTAATTATGCATAATTCATCAGGTAGATACAATATTAATTTCTACATGTAGTCAATTCCTATGAATGTTAATGAGTATGATTTAATAATGTTAAAGTAGATTTGATTTGGCTCTTTAATGCACATCAACTGACACAATTGTATTTCTTGTTAAAAATTATGTGTCTCATACACATGCAACAACCAAGCCAGACACGAAATGAAATTGAGTTATTAAATAAATGAATGATAAGTTGATCTTTCTTGACTTTTGTACTTGAAATGGATTTTATCAGTCTGAGTATATGATAATAGGTGCAGCAATAAAATCATTTAGTTTTATATCAATAGCACAAAACAAAAATCTTAATGTTGGAAATATTACTTTCATTTTGTGGAAAACAATTTCACTAAGGTTCCTTTTTTGAACACAATTTTGTTCCAGATCAATGATCCAAATGTGTTTTATTTCATTAACGTCAAAATTATAACAAAAATAGGTAAAATTCAATAACACAACCAGTACATATTGACATGAAGTTTTCGATTGGTTAAATTCATCTATGTCCATTTAATATCTGTATCATTTAATGCATTATTCATTGTAATATTAATCTGATGCATTATTCATACTAGTATAAAGGACAAATTAAATTGTAATGTTGTAACAAAATTGTATTTTATGATAGTTTACCAATAAAAGTATACACTGCAAAGTTTTTGCCTCAAAACTATAAAAAAAATGTATGTAACAAATTTGTCAAAGATTATATTTTGTCTTGAAGAAAAATATATATATAAAAACATCTGAATAAATTAATAAGTTACCAAACAGAAATAGAAAGGAAAAAAACACCTACTGAAAAATGTTTTTTATTTATGCCCTCAAAATTAAATTATAAACATACTGAAGAATACTGAAGAGTATATATATAGCCTGGCACGTAGTACCAGGGGATGTGATGAATGATCCAGAGTGGCGCCCTATATTTGTGTATAGTGGTCAACAGAGGGCGCCCTTTACTTTTTTATAGTAACAACAGAGGGCGCCTTCAAAGCCAACAGAGGGCGCTATTTATATATATATATTGTAACATGTTTAAACTGGTATATATACGTGTTCAATATTCATCAAGTCAAAAAATTCTTAACTAATACTGGAGCGTCGTAGGCCTAGTGGATTGGCGACACACAGTTGGAAACACAGGACAAGACCCACCCCCACAAGGGTTCGGAACCCCGTCGAGATCAAGGAGGACAAGAAATGATAGGCAAGAAATGGACACACGAGACACAAGAGACCACACGAGGATTACAAGTCAAGGATGCAAGATCTCAGGATTGGACACACACCGTAGATGGAAGGAAAGAAGATGACGCCCACAGATAGAGGAAGGATAGAGTGGTGACTACGATGAGAGAGAGAGAGAGAGAGATATCGGGGAGAGAAGAGGATGAGGGAAATAATTTTTGTAATTTTAATTTTTTTTTTTTTTTTTTGCAGTGCAAAACCGCAATTTACTGCAATTTAGCGGTAATGCACTGCAAAATTATCATCCCAAACGCTGAATCAGCTACAAAATTTGTGGTAATACGGTAATTTTTTTATTAAAATTCCATATTCTCTACATTTACTGCATTACAATGCATTTTAAACTGAAATTCTGAAATTTACATTAATTATTATTATTATTATTATTATTATTTTTTTTTTCAGTGCAAAACTGCAATTTAGCGGCAATGCACTGCAAAATTATCATCCTAAATGCTAAATGAGCTACAAATCTATTCGTAATATGGTAACATTTTTATTAAAATTCCATATTCTCTACATTTACTGCATTACAATGTACTTTAATCTGAAATTCTGAAATTTACATTAAAATCAAATTTTTTCTTTCGAAGTGCAGAACGGTAATCTAGCAGAAAGCACCGCAAAATTATCATTCCTAACGCTAAATTAGCTTAGCTTTAAAAATTGTGGTAATGTGGTTAAATTTTACTTAAAATTGACATATGTTCTACATTTACAGCACTACAATGCATTTTAATGTGAAATTTGGAAAATTTACATAATCTTTTTTTAAAGGGTCAGTATCGTCGATATTCAGACTTTCAATAGGTATGGAATCGGTGTCCTAGTTTAAGATGAATATAGTGACTGGAAAATTACTAGCTCATTTACGTGTTAGCAGCAACAGTAATATAATCCAAAAATAGCACCTGATTCCATGCCCTGTCAGATTTGACGATACTGCCCTTTAAGCGCCTTATGGCTGAATATTTCTATTCATTTAAAAAGAAAAATCAATCTCAACGTACATTAATTAATTACCACACATTTTCTGAATTTTGGGATTTATGCAAAATTTTTAGTCACAAACATGCTTAAAGTAGAACCATTGTGGTGTTAAATGTCTACAATGGAAATAAATTGTCTTGGTACAATAAAAATAAGAGGCGTAAACACAGATTTTAAAGGGAATGTAACCTCTGACTGATTTTTGTAAATAATTTTAGGAAAACATTATGAACAAGGTTTTCTTTTTATTTTGGTTAAATGTTAGCATTGAAGTAATTAATTACATTGTGATAAAACAAACCATTTATAATTACTTAGAATTACTTACAAGAATCTTTTTTATGATGATATTTATATGTATAAATCCTGATCTCGATCAAGCATGAGATCTTAAAGATGCATTTGGATGAAAGATTTAAGTCTGTTTAAATGTATCATCTCAATCAAATACTATGTCTAAAAAAGCTTAGTGCATCACATCAAATGTTTCCAATCGAATATTTTTAATGAATGGATTTTGCGACGAAATGGTTCAGCTGTATTCTGGTACAGTTGACTGCCTGATGATTTATCATCACACAACAGACAGGATGTCTTCTATTTTGTTTTGCTTTTGTTTATGTTCACATGATCGTGATCAGGATTTGTCTTGTCAGTGAAACAAAATACAGTCTTACAATTAAAAGTAGAATAAATATAAATTGGAACTCCTGCAATAATAAGTTTAAAGACATGGTACATCATTAGTAATGTTGATAAAAACTGTTGACCAGTATATGCTTTTAGTACTCTTTGAACTAAGATATGCATTAAACAACCAATCTGTGAAAGTTTCAGCTATTTTGCTGTTGTTAGTCTTCCTACTTTGTAGAACTCTTTAGTAGCAAGTAGTTATAGTGGTCAAAACTAAGGTCAACTGCCTGTTTTGACTGTTGACCTAAATGTGCAATAATAGGCATGTTTTGATTGGTTTTACCGTCATTTTGACCACTCCAGTCAACAATACAAGACAATGCTTTGGTACCAGTCAAAAACGTTGGACACATTTTTGTCCTGTAAAAATTCTACTACACGTAAGGTTTGAGAAAGTTTAACTTTTTCAGTGCACTAGATATACCTTGGCAAGTATATCAACATATTTGACTGATTGACCCTCGCAGTCATAAGTTAAATGATTGAGAAAATAATAAAACAGATGAATTAGACCCTTTTGAATTCATCTCTTATTATGTGGGTTTCATGAATGTCGTAAATTTATCCTTTTCAAATTGGAAATTATTTCACTTCTCAAACGTTATAGCACCTCAGACAAACAACTTTTAGAGATTACTGATACCATCACTGGCTTCACACACGCTTAGAAAGTTTCAGAATTATAATTGAACAGTTTTGTTACCAACCCATACCTTTCCTTTAAAATATAATGCAGAGTATACATACTACTAGGAGTGATCAAATTCAGACACCTTCAAACACTTTGGTATAAATGATTCTTTTGGTACAACATAACAAACCTTAATCCAGGAAGGTTTTTGCAGCACCATGTCAATTATTTTATGAATTGTAAATAGTCTTGAGGACTAAAAGAATCATTGGTTTGACAACTCAACCTTTTCAAAATGCAGGCCTGGAATTTCATCTCTAGTAGGCACAAGACCACTTTGTCCTGAGTAAAGGGTACTTCCTATACAAACATACAGTAATGTCTATGGGGAAACATTTTAAGGGCATGGCGGTATAGCCATGTGAAATTTCCAGGTCTGAGTACGCTCTGATCATCTTCTGATTCTCCTGAAGACGATCTGAATATACTTAATTTATGGAAACGTCAAGCTGTAAAAACCACTGGTTCTGTTCGGAACCAACCACAAACCTTCCTAGATTGTACCACCATGCAAAAAATATATAAACATACCTGCACAACTGGTAAATACTGAATATTCCTATACACAGCTAGGGTAGCTTTGATGCAGATATTGGTCGAAATAAATAGATGAATTCAAGAGGAGGTCATACACAAAGCCCAAACATAATCATTCTGATTATATGTTGAATGAGTGGTCCATCTTATATTAGGAAACTGAAGCTTGTTGGAGAAATATCCTGTGAATTAAAAACAGATTTTAAATTGGGGATTATTATAATAAACTTAGAGAAATTGTTTGCGATTAAGGAGCATTTTTCATTCCACATCAAAATGATAAGGGATGAAGATATATCACTAACCTAACAACAGGGGGTGATGTATTATCTTTAAACAAATTCAGCGTGGTTGTCTACATAAATGCAACTGAATTGGATTTGTTCCTAGAACTGGAAGAAGAACTAATTGTCAATTTGTTTTGACAACTTTAAAATAAAACCACCAAGCGATGATTGGACTTGAAAGTGCTGCATCTATAATTATCGAGTGGTTTTAACAACTCAGGGCCAATACAAAATACTACCTACTCCTTACAAGTGGAAACAAACTTCCACCCTTTTTTTGCCTTTAAATATCACTACAACATTCTCGAAAACCCTGAAACCTGGAAGAATAAACGTGAATCGAGGGCTGACAGGGGAGGGGGGGTGGCCCACAGCAAAACCCAAAAATTCAGGGCTGATCCAAGACAACATAAATAGGGGTAGCACAACAAAATCTGGCTGTCCAGGGCAGATGCAGATTGGTGGAGGTGGGGGGAAACAGTAAATTTTCTGAATCAGATCATCCAAGATGACAAAAAGGGAGGGGCATTAAGGAAAACCATAGATCAATCAGGGGTGACGTAGGTGGCAAGAGGAGGGCCACATGTATGCCAAAAAAAAAGGAGAATGTTCTGTATCAAGGTGAATTGATTAAGCTAATGAAAAATATAGGTGGGTAGGTAAAGAATTTTGTTAAGTGCCAAAAATATTAGGATGGGTATATTATCAAGTATTTAAGGTTGTTTATCTGTTTTATTACCCAATCTATGTCCATAGCATTGTGAACACAATGGTCACAGAAACTGGCTACAAAGGCTGATTCAATATAGCAACATACCCATTAGAACTAAATACAATTTCTTGCCATCATGATGCACTTGATGCTCATTAATGCTCATGATTTATGGGCATCAAATAATAATCTTCCCATAATTTTGTCTGGATGTGCCGTGAGCTTAAAGCAACACACAGTTAGATTAGATTTTAGGAAAGAGTACTCTTCTCTAATTCCATGTTAGAATTAATACAACAAATTTTAATGTGTTTTCACCATTTTCCAAATTTATCAGGCTGGTTTTCATTTATTCATAAGCCTAAAATTACTCAGTAAAACAACTTCCTAAAGATAGCATCCCCCGCATCAGCATACACTTCATTTATCATCTCATACAGTCATGCTGCACATTAACCATGAGTCTTGACTGTTAGTGTTAAGAGCATCAACGTTAAGACACCTAGCCTGAAGATAGAACAGTGGCGTAATATTTGTTTATGTCAGAACCGGATCAGAAAGAAGGAAGGAAACACATAGTCATAAAGTCACGGAGCTGACAATGAGCATGACGAGGGACATTCATCATTTATTTCCGGATATTTTTGGTGCTAATGTTCAATTCCAAATATTGAGTTGCCCTTTGTTCTTGCTATCCATCGCATTAAGTCATGGCATTGAATTGACGCACTTTTTGTTGTTCGCTGTTGTTGAATCGTATTATTCGTAGGCATGGTAGGGAAGCCGTTTAAAAACCTGAGAAAATATAAACAAAACCTTTTTCCATTGACCCATATAAATCATTAGTTGTAGTCGACTAAACACGCTGAACTGAACAGCAAGGTTACTTACTAAAATTAGCAGTGAAGAAGCAGGCATTTTCAACACGTTTGAAAGTTGAACCTCGTATCGTGATCGCAAGCAGACGACAGCCGCTGTGTGTGATTATGAAAATGTGTGTACACAATCACATTCCCTGATCTACACGTGTATAATCTATACTCAACGGAGAAAGAAACCTGTCTTAAACATTTTAACTACTAATTAGTCTCTGACTCACGACGTTATTGATCCTGATCCTGGTTCGGATCGGAGTGTTTGCTCCGCCATCCATGCTCAGTCCAAATGCCTCTTCCGTTCACAGTCTCCTTTAGAATCCCAGTCCGAATGCCCTTCCATTCATTGTCTTCATTTTAGAATAATTACAATTAATCAATAATCAATAACGTCTTGAATCAAGACTAATTGGGAGTTAAAAATAGTTCAGACTGGTTCTCCTCCGTTGAGTATAAGATTATACACGTAGTCAGGAATGTGATTGTGTACACACACATTTCATAATCACATAGCGGCTGTCGTCTGCTTGCGTCTCGTTACGAATACGAGGTTCTTCAAACATGTTGAAAAATTCAACTTTCTTCACTGCTAATTTCAAGTAAGTAACGTTGTTTCAGTTCAGCGTGTATTTAGTCGACACAATAATGATTTATAGGTCAATGGAAAAGGTTTTCTGACTGTATTTTTCAAGGTTTTTAAATGGCTTCCTACGATTCAACACAGACAACAGAACAACAAAGTAGTATTCGTAGTAAGTAGCCTACGTCAATTCATTGAATGATTATGGATGGATGGTAAAGAGGCAAACCTGATTATGACAGGAGATGAATGAGTCAAAGACTCATAGTTGTGTACAGCACCATGACTTATGAGATGATAAATGAGTGTATCTGATATGTACTGTCACAGGAAGTTGTTTTACTGAGTAATTTTAGGCTTATGACTAAATGAAAACCAGCCTGATAAATTTTGGAAAATGGTGAAAACACATTAAAATTTGTTGTATTAATTCTAACATGGAATTAGGGAAGAGTACTCTTTCCTAAAATCTAATCTAACTGTGTTGCTTTTACACTCACGGCACATCAGACAAAATTGTAAGGAAGATTGCTATTTGATGCCCATAAATCATGAGCATTAATGAGCATCAGGTACAAACATGATGGCAAAATTGCTTATTTAGTTCTATGAGTATGTTTACTCTCATTGATCAACCTTTGTAGCCAGTTTCTGCTTATTACATTGTGTTCACAATGCTATGGACATAAATTGGGTAATAAAACAGATAAACAACCTTAAATACTTGATAATATATACCCATCCTAGTATTTTGGCACTTAACCTTTAAAGAATTCTTTACCTACCCACCATATATTTTCATTGAAAACACAATCAATTCACCTTGATGACAGAACATTCTCCCTTTTTGCATGACATGTGTCCCTCCTCTTCTGCCCACCTAAATCTGCCCCTGATTGATCTATAGTTTTCCTTAATGCCCCTCCTTTTGTCATCTTGATGATCCCTGACAGAAAGAGATTTTCCGTTTGTCCCCCCCACCCTGGACTTCCCGACTGCTTGGGTCTTTTCTGTATGCCCCTTCCCTTTTTGTCATCTTGATCATCCCCGACAGAAAGAGATTTACTACTGTTTGCCTCCCCCACCTCCCCCACCAATCTGCATCTGCCCTGTACTGACCAAGATTTTGTTATGCCCCCCCCTATTTATGTTGTCTTGGATCAGCCCCTGAATTTTTGAGTTTTGCTGGGCCACCCCCCCCCCCCCCCCCCTGTCAGCCTAGATTCACGTTTGACTGTTGAGTTCAGGGTTTGCAGGGAATGTTGTATTGATATTTAAAGGCAAAAAAAGGGTGGAGAAATTTGTTTTCACCTGAAGGAAGTACTGGGTAGTATTTTTGTATTGGCCCTGGAGATTGTTAAAACTACCATTATAAGTATAGATGCAGCCTTTTCAAGTCAATCATCGCTTGAGTGATTTTGTTACAAAAGTTGTCAAAACAAATTGACAGTTCTTCTTCAGTTCTAGGAACAAATCCAATTCAATTTGCATTTATATGGGCAACCATGCTGAATTTGTTTAAAGATGTGCATGCCCCCTGTTGTTAGGTTGAAGTGATACATCTTCATCCCTTATCATTTTGATGTGGAATGAAAATGCTCCTTAATCGAAAATTTTCTAAGTTGTATAATAATCCCCAATTTAAAATCTGTTTTTTAATTCACAGGATGTTCTCAACAAGCTTCAGTTTCCTAATGTAAGATGGACCAACTCATTCAGCATATAATCAGAATGATTATGTTTGGAACATTTTGTGTATGACCTCTTGAATTCATCTATTTATTTCGACCAATATCTGCATCAAGCTGCCCTAGCTGTGTATAGGAATATTCAGTATTTACCCAGTTGTGCAGGTATGTTTATATATTTTTTGCATGGTGGAAGTACAATCTAGGAAGGTTTGTGGTTGGTTCCGAACAGAACCAGTGGTTTTACAGCTTGACGTTTCCATAAATTAAGTATGTTCAGATCGTCTTCAGGAGAATCAGAAGATGATCAGAGCATACCAGGCCTGGAATTTCACATGGCTATGCGCCCGCCCCCAAAAATGTTCCCATAGACATTACTGTATTTGTAAAGGAAGTGCCCTTTACTCAGGACAAAGTGGTCTTGTGCCTACTAGAATGAAATTCCAGGCCTGCATACTAGTAATTGAAAGGTTGAGTTGTCAAACCAATGATTCTTTTAGTCTCAAGACTATTTACAATTCATAAAATAATTGACATGGTGCTACCAAAAAACCTTCCTGGATTAGGTTTGGTATGTTGTACCAAAGAATCATTTATGCAAAGAGTCATTTTGAGAATTGTCTGAATTTGATCACTCCTAGTAGTATGTATACTCTGCATTATATTTAAAGGAAAGGTATGATTGGTAACAAAACTGTTGAATTATAATTCTGAAACTTTCTATGTGTGTGAGCCAGTGATGGTATCAGTAATCTCTAAAAGTTGTTTTGTCTGAGGTGCTATAACGTTTGAGAAGTGAAATAATTTCCAATTTGAAAAGGATAGATTACACATTCATGACCCATAATAGAATGAATTCAAAGTAGTCTAATTCATCATTTTTATTATTTTCTCAATCATTAACCCTTGTATGACTGCAAGGGTCAATCAGTCAAAATGTTGATATATCTCAAGGCCATAGGTATATCTAGTGCACTGAAAAGTCAAACACTGTCAAACCTTATGTGTAGTAAGTACACTATTACAGGATAAAATGTGTCCAATCGTTTTGACTGGTACAAGCATTGTCTTGGTATTGTTGAGGGTGGTCAATGACATGTAAAACCAAATCAAAATGCGCCCTGTGTGTGCACATTTAGGTCACACAGTCAAAACAGGCAGTTGACTAGTTTCTTTGACCCCACTATAGCTACTTGCTACTAAAGTTCACCTAAAGTAGGAGGGTTAACAACAGCAAAATAAGCTGAAACTTTCACAGATTGGTTGTTTAATGCATATCTTGATTCAAAGAGAGTATAAGTGTAGTGCCCCTCCCAGAGACCTCTCAAAAGGAGTTAGTAAATACCACCCCCCTAAAAAAAATACAAGTTCCCATTTCCAAGGTCCAAGAGTGTACATGTGGCAATCCTCCAAGAATGTCCATGGGCACCTGGTAGCCCAAAAGCTGATTGTTTGGTGTGAACCAGTTCCATGGTCACTTCCTTCTGTTTGGGTTTAAAGCACCCAGTGGAAATGCAACCATCCAGTAGGTTTTCATTGTTGTCATTTTTAGTGAGCAGTGAACAATAAACACGTTTCACATCCTCCAGCAACAAATACTGATGTGTTCCCCTTTTTTGCTCCTTTTATCAGGTATTTCATTTCATTTATTTATCTCACATTTCAGACCCCATTGTATTTGATTGGATTGTTTTATTAGGATTATTTTTAATTTGATTGTATTTAAAAGAGACAAGTGTTTTTTCTACTTTAAATCTGCTTCAGATTTAGCTGAAATCAGAAAGCTGAGCAATTGTTAACATTGTGGAATTTTTATTTTGTTTTTTTGAAACTTCTCAGTCTTTGTTTCACTTAAACAGGAGAAGTGAAGATTTTAAAACAGTTTACAGATTTATTTTTTAGAAGGAAATGGGTTTTTCTATGGGTTTGTGAACTGTTTAGAAAACTGATTTGTTCAAGAAAGAAGTTTGGAAATAGGTTTTATTCTGAAGATGAGATGATTATGTTGTGAGAAGTTACTCAAACATTTAATTCATCTGATCAAGAATACGCAAGGTATAAATTAGTAACTTTCCACTCATTCTGAACTCGGGACTGATTTTCCATAGCCACTGCATTATGGATTTATAAAACTTGGTTAGTTTGAGCCAGTCATTTATGCAAGATCAGAGATGTCTGTTTGATCACCTAGTAGTATGATACCTGCATTATATTTAAAGGAAAGGTAGGATGGAACAAACTGTTGAATTATAATTGAACTTTCTAAGGTGTGTGGGCAGTGATGGTATAGAATCAAGTTGTTTTGTCTGAGTGCTAAGTTTGAGAATGAAATATTTCAGCCAAGGATAGTTACCATTCGACCCAAATATAATTCAAAAGTCTAATTCATCATTTATTATTTTCAAGTTAACCCATTGTGAGACTGAAAGGGTAATCATCAATGTTGATATACTGCAGTATATCTAGTGACTATAAGTCAAACACTGTCAAACACGTGTAGTACATTTACAGGACAAATGTGTCAAGTTTTGATGGTACAAGCTTGTTGTTATTGTTAGTGTGGTAAAATGCAATAAACAATCAAAATGCCTCATGTGCAATCATTTAGTCAACAGTCAAAACAGGCAGTTGACTGTTTACCACTATAGCCTCTTACTAAAGTCACCTAAATAGATGGTTAACCCAATTTGAAACTTTACAGATTTGTTTAATGCATATCTTGATTCAAAGAGACTATAGCATATACTGGTCAACAGTTTTGTCAACATTACTAATGATGTACCTTGTCTTTAAGCTGTTATGCAGGAGTTCAATTTTATATTTATTCTACTTTAATTGTAAGAGTGTATTTGTTTCACTGACAAGACAAATCCTGATCACGATCATGTGAACATAAACAAAGCAAACAAATAGAAGACATCCTGTCTGTTGTATGATGATATATCAGGCAGTCTGTACCAGAATACAGCTGAACCATTTCATGGCAAAATCCATGCTTTAAAAAAATATTCGATTGGAAACATTTGATGTGATGTACTAAACATTTTTAGACATAGTATTTGATTGAGATGACATTGAAACAGACTTAAATCTTCATCCGTCACCATCTTAGATCTCATGTGATCGAGATCAGGATTTATACATAAATCTCATTAAAAAAGATTCTTGTAAGTAATTCTAGTAATTATAAATGGTTTGTTTATCACAATGTAATTAATTATTTCAATGCTAACATTGAACCAAAATAAAAACTTGTTCATAATGTTTTCCTAAAATTATTTGCAAAATCAGTCGAGGTTACATTCCTTCAAAATCAATGTTTACGCTTTTAAATTTTTATTCTGCAAGACAATTTTTTCCATTGTAGGCATTTAACACCTGATGGTTCTACTTTAACATGTTTATGACAAAAATTTGCATAAATCCCATTTTAATGTGTAAACTCAGAAAATGTCGAATTAATTAATGTGACGGATTGATTTTTTTCTTTTAAATGAATGAAATATTCAGCCATAAGCCGATATCTGAATGTAACACAAAGTGTGTTTTTACACTTAAGGATTCACGATCAACAGGGCATGGAATCGGAGTGTTATTTTTGGATTATATTACTGTTGCTGCTGTAAATGAGTTAGTAATTTTCAGTCACTATGTTCATCTTAAACTAGGACACCGATTCCATGCCCTGTTGAAAGTCTGAATATGACGATACTGACCTTTAAAAAAAGATTATGTAAATTTTCAGAATTTCACATTAAAATGCATTGTAATGTTGTAAATGTAGAACATATGTAATTTTAAGTAAAAATTTTAAACCCTATTACCCCAATTTTTTAAAGCTAATTTAGCGTTAGGATGATAATTTTGCAGTGCTTTCGCTAAATTGCCGTTTCTGCACTTCGAAAGAAAAATTTGATTTTTAATGTAAATTTCAGAATTTCAGATTAAAATGCATTGTAATGCAGTAAATGTAGAGAATATGGAATTTTAATAAAAATGTTACCATATTACGAATAGATTTGTAGCTCATTTAGCATTTAGGATGATAATTTTGCAGTGCATTGCCGCTAAATTGCAGTTTTGCACTGAAAAAAAAAATAATAATAATAATAATAATATTAATAATTAATGTAAATTTCAGAATTTCAGTTTAAAATGCATTGTAATGCAGTAAATGTAGAGAATATGGAATTTAATTAAAAATTACTGTATACCACAAATTTTGTAGCTCATTCAGCGTTTGGGATGATAATTTTGCAGGCATTACCGCTAAATTGCAGTAAATTGTGGTTTGCACTGCAAAAAAAAATTAAAAATTAAAAATTAAAAATTTATTTCCGTCATCCTGCTCTTCTTCCCGATCTTCCCTCTCTCTCCTCCCTCATCGTCGTCACCGCTCTATCTTCCTCATCTGTGGGCGTCATCTTCTTCCTTCCATCTACGGTGTGTGTCCAATCCTGAGATCTTGTATCCTTTTTCTCTTGACTTGTAATCCTCGTGTGGTCTTGTGTCTTGTGTGTCCATTTCTTCTATCCATTTCTTGTCTTCGTGATCTCGGCGGGTTCGAACCCTTTGGGGAATTGGGTCTTGTCCTGTTTCCAACTGCATGTCGCCAATCCACTAGGCCACCGACGCTCCGGGATTGGTTTAAGGAATTTTGACTTGATGAATATTAGACACGTGTATATACATGATTTAAACATGTACAATATATATATATAATAGGCCTGTTGATTGAGCGCCCTGTTGACACTATAAAATTAAAGGCGCCCTCTGTTGACCACT
>CM055816.1:31416574-31664829 GCA_029582265.1 Zoroaster sp. YZ-2022
ATTACCATAATGCGTAACACCCATGAGGGACTAGTTTGAGGGACCAGTTTTCATGTCACCAAATATAGAATAGAAAAATCTCTAGATTTTGATGGAATAAGAACAATCCTGAAACGTTGTTGGGAATGTTGTTAATTTTCACGATAAATATTAGAAATTCAAATTCTCTGGATCAATTCAAGAATTCCCTCAAGACTCATCTCTTCAGCTTGTAACGTTTTATTGTTTCTTTTGTCAGTTACCAGATGACAACTGCACGCTTGCCATCGTTTGTCAGCTTGTTCAGTTTGGCATGCACAGGCAGGCGTTTCAGTTGCTGTCCGAGTTTCTCATCATATTACGAAAAAATTGCATGCCTTATAATTGTATTTACATATTGTGTAGTAATGCATGTACAGCGCTCTGGGGTCCTGTCACAGACGGAATGCGCTTTATTAATGTGATTTATTATTATTATTATTATTATTATTATTATTATTTCGCGTTAGCACAGCATGAAAAGAAAGATCTTGTTTTCCTTTCTGCCGGTTACACCTCGAGTCAAGCTACGTCCCGTAGCCTTAGATCTCGAGTGTCTTTCGCAGAATCCTTGCTGTCCCTAAGAGTGCCGCCTTCTGTAGTAATTCTACTCTAACAGATGTTCCTATCTCCTTGAGATGTTTCTCCAACGCCTTCGGGAATGTACCCAGTGCTCCCACTACCACAGGAATAACCTTGACCTTGACTTGCCACAGCTTGCGGAGTTCTCTCGCTAAATCCTGATATTTCTGTACCTTCTCCTTCTCCTTCGAAGCTACTCTACTATCACCCGGCACAGCTATATCAATAAGATGACACATCTTTGCATGCTTATCCAAGACAACAACATCCGGCCGTCTATGTTCTATAACATGATCTGTCTGGATGTTGAAGTCCCAGAGAATCTTCACATGATCCGTTTCTTCAACCTTTTCCGGCACATGGTCGTACCTCTTCGATTGCACCTTGACACCGTACTTCTTACACAAATCCCAATGGATCACCTTGGCCAACTTGTCGTGTCTGCCTTTGTACTCTGTCTGAGCATGCACTCTGCATTATTATTATTATTATTATTATTATTATTATTATTATTATTATTATTATTATTATTATTATTATTATTATTATTATTATTATTATTATTATTATTATTATTATTATTATTATTATTATTATTATTATTATTATTATTATTATTATTATTATTATTATTATTATTATTATTATTATTATTATTATTATTATTATTATTATTATTATTATTATTATTATTATTATTATTATTATTATTATTATTATTATTATTATTATTATTATTATTATTATTATTATTATTATTATTATTATTATTATTATTATTATTATTATTATTATTATTATTATTATTATTATTATTATTATTATTATTATTATTATTATTATTATTATTATTATTATTATTATTATTATTATTATTATTATTATTATTATTATTATTATTATTATTATTATTATTATTATTATTATTATTATTATTATTATTATTATTATTATTATTATTATTATTATTATTATTATTATTATTATTATTATTATTATTATTATTATTATTATTATTATTATTATTCAATTTGGGAGGTCACTTTTGAAAATTGGGTTCAACTTTTAGAGTTTTGCCAAAGTCAGTCACATTTTACACTAGCAGCCTAGACCTCCTCCAGCTTCCGGTGCCAATCTTATGCAAATGTTGATTTAACAGGTAATAGAGTCTCTGAAGTGGACTCTTCCAAATCAAAGGTTATTTGGGAGTCCGTGAAGGGACGACACTTACCTGTTAAACATCCCACCCACCTTCCCCGCTTGAGGGCGTTCTTTAAGTGTGGAATAATAATCTAGCATTGGAGTCTAGGGCTATAGATCACGCAAATGTTAGTTTAATTAAAAGGTAAGTATCTTTCCTTCGCAGACTCCCAAATCACCTTTAATTTGGAGGAATCAGTGCCCTGACATCAATAGTGCTTGCATTACATAGCGCCCTCTTTAGGCCATCACTGGCGCCTTATTTGAAGAGTGCGGCTATAAGCCAGGCACTTCGTGTATGACGTCACCAAGTGCAGGCTCATCACATGAGGCCCATTTACGAATTCTCAATTCGTCAAAAAATGAACTTACGGAGAGGTTCATAAAATTCAAACAATAAACAGTCATTTTTGGTTGCAAACTGATGTTTATAGGTAGGCCTATATACTGCAAACACTGTGACTCGATATAAGCAAGCACATGTGTGCACATTGTTTATATGTTTGCAAATGGGTTCTCAACTGGGCGCCGCGCAATACCAGATCAAACACAGTGACGTCAGACACGAAGTGCCTGGCTGATAGCCGCACTCTTATTTGAAGCCAGCATGCATTATTTTTATTGCGTCAATGTAATGTTCACGGAAAAACCAAGGGGCTTGAAAGCACGTTCTTATTATATCTAAATGTTTACTTTCTTTAAGTTATTGTTTTTGTGGGTGGATTGACCCATGACCTACCCGCACCTTATTATTTTGGTATGATTGATCGCACTTCACGCTTCTTTTTGGGCTAGCTATGGCTTAATAACCACGCGATGTAAATAAGTGCATGCCTTGTGGCACATGTTTTATATTAGATACGGAGACATTGTCTTTGCAGACTTATCCAGGTGGAGTAGCGTCGACAGCAGCGGCGTAGCCAGGACTTTTTCAGTGGGGGCACAGGGAAATTGCTTTTCAGTGGGGGTCCAGGGGGTATGGATTTTTCCCTTTTCTTTTCACTATGAGGATTTTTCGTGGGGGGCACCTGGGGGCACTGGAAATTTGTGCGGGGTACGTGCCCCAGAACACCCCATGGCTACGCCGCTGGTCGATAGGTAAATTCTCTTGTCATCATTATCATCAGCGAACTGTCAGAAGGCCATGGGGTACTTTAAAATAAATTAGTGACACTGACTTAAAAATTAAAGAGAATATTTGAATCCTGGATCGGTTCCCTTCACTGAGTTTATTGCATGTTATTGGTCATCGGAACCAGTTGATTTACAATACACATGGATAATACATATTATCTACATTTCTGAGGAGTAAAAAACGTGCCCATCCAACAAAACTGTGAATATGTTTATCTTTCTTTGTCAGTATTAGATTTTGATTGCTAAAGCAACTATTTTAAATGCTTATGAATTGGTTCCTGAGGCATATAGGCAGAAATTTCGAACATTTACTAGATCAAATGGCCAGACCTTTGTCGAATTCGCTAGACAAAAAGAAGTTGTTTTTGACCGATGGTATCGATCTCTCAAAATTGAGAAGAAATTTGAGGAGTTAAAAGAAGTTGTCCTCATGGAGGAGTTCAAAAATAGTGTCCCTCTGAGTATCAAAACCCATTTGGAAGAACACCAGATCATCAAATTAAAGAAAGCTGCAGTGGTAGCCGATGATTATGAATTAACTCACAATATGAGTATGGGTAAAACTAATTTCCGGTCAAAGGGTTTCTACAAAACACTGATAAAGGCAAGTCAGGTCCCGAGGCACAGTCTAGCACTGGAAATCCTGATCCATCGAATAAGAAGTCTTCATCACCAAGTGGAGCCAAGGAGGACCAAAAGAAGAAGTTTTTTCCTCCGTGTGATTACTGTCACAAAAAGGGCCACACGAAGGCGAGATGTTTCAAGTTCATCGCTGACGAGCGAGAGCGTTCTGAAAAGCCTGTCGCTTTTGTCCGTAAGGACACTCTACTTGGTAGGAAGTCCGGTGAGGCCGATGGCAACCGTGTTTCTTCTTCGAAGGTGTTTGATGAAATCAACCAAGTTGATGAGGTCTACAAAGATTTTGTTTATCGTGGTGATGTTTCGTGTACGTCTGATGAAGCCGGCAGTTCAGTTGTTATCCTAAGGGATACAGGCGCGTCACAGTCACTGATGCTGGAGGATGTGTTGTCATTGTCTCCAGAAAGTTCGCTGAATGCGAAAATGTTGATTCAAGGTATTGGGGGTAATGTTATGCCTGTCCCGTTCCATAGGGTGAATTTGAAATGTGAATTGATCACTGGCCCTGTGGATGTTGGAGTTGTTCCTAGTCTACCGATGAAAGGTGTCGGATTTTTGCTAGGTAATGACGTTGCGGGAGGTAAAGTGTCGGCATCCCCTATTGTCTCTGGTGAACCTGTGGATGAGCCAGAAATTCATTCTTTGGAGGAGGAGTTCCCAGAAATCTTCCCCGAATGGGCAGTGACAAGATCTCAGATGAAACAGACGGAAAAGGAGGTTGCAGAGTCAGTGCCTATAGAGGAGGACTCTGGTGTTTGGCTGGCTGAAACTTTTTTCAATAATTTTGAAGAAAATGAGGGAGTGTCTCAAGATGCTAAATTTAGCCGATCCTCGCTTATAGAGAAGCAGAAAGCGGACCCAGATTTGAGAAAGCTCGCCCAGACAACGTGTTCTGAGGAAGAGGCTCAGGGGATTCCAGAATGCTTCTACGTCAAGTCGGGCGTGTTAATGAGGAAATGGAGACCTACCCAGAGACCAGCTGATGAAGAATGGAGTATTGTCCATCAAATTGTTATTTCTCCGTGTTACCGTGATGAGATCTTGAGAATTGCTCACGAGATTCCAGCTGCAGGTCATCTTGGCATAAGAAAGACTCAAGCTAGAGTCATGGCACATTTTTATTGGCCTAAGCTACACCAATATGTGGTGGAATTCTGCAAGACGTGCCATACGTATCAGATGGTTGGGAAACCACAGCCATCAATCAAGCCTGCACCGATGATACCGATTCCTGCATTTGATGAGCCATTTACGAGAGTCCTAGTGGATTGTGTTGGTCCTCTACCGCGGACGAAGTCCGGGCATCAGTTTTTGTTGACCATCATGGATTTGTCAACCAGATTTCCAGAGGCCATTCCACTGAGGAAGATATACAGCCAAAGTTGTTGTTGAGGCTCTTATGCAGTTTTTCACAAGATATGGTTTACCAAAAGAAGTGCAGTCCGATCAGGGGTCTAACTTCATGTCGGGTGTGTTTCAGGAAGTCCTGCGTGAGCTGGGGATCAAGCAGTTGAAATCATCTGCATATCACCCGCAGTCTCAGGGAGCTCTGGAGAGGTACCACCAAACCCTCAAGAATATGATAAGAGCATACTGTGAGGATTTCCCAAAAGATTGGGAGAAAGGAATTCCCTTTCTGTTGTTTGCCACTAGGGACTCACCGAACGAGTCAACTGGTTTTACTCCGTTTGAGTTGGTCTACGGTCATGAGGTGAGGGGGCCTTTGAAACTAATTAAGGAGAGATTTTTGGCAGAGGAGGATGAGACCAATCTGCTCGACTACGTGTCGAACTTCAAAGAGAGGTCATCCAAGGCGTGTTCTGTGGCACGAGAACATCTCAAGGTGTCTCAATGGGTCATGAAGACAAGAGCAGACAAGAAATCTGAGGTCCGCATCTTTAAACCCGGCGAGAAAGTACTAGTGCTGTTGCCTCTGCCTGGCGAGCCCCTTAAAGCGAAGTTTAGTGGGCCCTACTGTATCCAAAAGAAACTCAATGATGTTAATTACGTAATCAGTACCCCAGACCGAAGAAAGAACCAAAGAGTTTGTCATGTTAACATGCTCAAGAAGTATTATGAGCGTGATAATTTTGGTCAACCAGTGGGGGTAGCTGTTATTGAGTCAAATCCCGACCTTGACAATTCATGTAATGAAGACCTTGAGACAAAAACGTCTGAACTTAAGTTTTTCGCTGTGCAGCTTTCAAATTCTGAAATTCTGGTTAACTTGGATGAAATCCTTGGCCATTTGCACAATGACCAACGGAAAGATTTATCAAACCTACTCCAAAAGTACGAGCAAATTTGTTCTGACAAACCGGGCCGTACGTCGGTGGCAGTTCATGACGTTGATGTAGGAAATTCAAGGCCGATAAAACAAGCACCCTACCGACTTAATCCTAACAAATTATCGAAAGTTCGGGAAGAGGTTAAGTTCATGATAGAGCATGACATTATAGAACCTAGTCAGAGTTCTTGGAGTTCTCCCATTGTCATGGTACCAAAGCCTGACGGTACTCTTAGATTTTGTATAGATTATCGAAAAGTCAATGCAGAAACTAAGACTGATTCATATCCTATCCCTAGGTTAGAAGACTGCATTGATCGGGTGGGAAATTCTGCATTTGTCAGTAAAGTAGACTTGTTAAAGGGATATTGGCAAGTGCCCTTGACTGACCGAGCCAAAGAAATTTCGGCGTTTGTGACACCCGATGGTCTATACCAATGTAAAACGATGCCCTTTGGGATGAAAAATGCCCCGGCTACGTTTCAGAGAATGATGAGTCAAGTCATTGCTGGGCTAGAAAATTGTGTTGTCTATATTGATGACATTTTGGTATACAGCGATAGCTGGGAAGACCATCTGAAACACTTGAGTGCCCTGTTTGATAAGCTTTCAAAAGAAAACCTGGTGGTAAATCTCAAAAAGAGTGAGTTTGCTAAAGCAACAGTGACCTACTTAGGTCATGTGGTCGGTCAAGGTCACGTGCTACCACGAGTAGCAAAGATTCAAGCCATTCAAGATTTTCCCGTACCCACAGGGAAGAGAGAATTGATGAGATTCCTGGGTATGAGTGGATTTTACAGAAAGTTTGTTCCAAACTTCAGCACTATTGCAACTCCATTGACTAAACTTGTACAGAAAAATGTGAAGTTTGTTTGGTCTGACTCATGCCAAAATGCATTTGAGAAATTGAAAGCCATTCTAACGAACGAACCGGTTCTGGCTGCGCCAAAGTTTGACAAGGCGTTTAAAATAGCCATTGACGCCAGTGATGTTGGTGTCGGAGCGGTTTTGCTCCAAGAAGATGAGTCAGGCATCGAGCGACCGATTAGTTACTTCTCAAAGAAACTGAATAAATACCAAGCAAAATACTCCACCATCGAAAAAGAGGCGTTAGGTCTGGTCCTTGCCCTACAACACTTTGAAGTGTATATAACCAATGGTGCTGGAGAGACGATCAAGACCAAGAACCAAATTCAAGACCAAGAACCAACGATTATTTCGGTAGAGTTTAATTTTGCAACCCTATCCACTCAAGATTGTTCATTGCCGGAAAGAGCAATGTTATTGCTGATGCTCTGTCCAGAGTTTAGAAGATTATACTTAATTACTTGATATTTATTTATTTGGTAAACCAGTGGGCCTAAGAGTTTAATAAGACTTATTTTTGTTATTACTGTAATAAGTCTTAGCTAGGCATAACTGTTTAAACTTTGTTATAAGTTTATGTTAAAATTTCTTTTTGAAACGGACATTTCCTTCTGTAAATTGTCTTTCTTTTATGGGGGAGATGTTACATATACACACAAACCGTATGTGGAGATAATCCGTGTGTGACCACGTGTTGACCCCAAAGGGGCGGGATTATGTTTACGGGTTATGAATAGAACGTTCTGGAAGTTTCTTTTGGAAAATGATGTAATTTTCAGAAATTTCTAGAAGTGAAGTGAAGAAGAAATCTCTAGTATTTTCTAGAAGGGATTAAAAACTATAAATACGGGCTGGTAGAGGATTTTAAGCAGGACTTGAGTAACCAAGACTTCGGTAAACAGGACTTGATGAGACTATATCGATACTTCTGTGTACATCCACTAGGACCTGTGATGTCGCTTACGACTCGTCTGTGGAGTGTTTTGAGAAAGTTCGTCTTGACCGAGTGAAGTGTCTGAGAGCTGAATTTAATTACGGAAGAGACATTTTGTGAACTAAATCTACAGTTCAGTATTTTTGGGATTTCTTCTTTCCCATATTTTTGTCACGGTAGTCGACTTGCGTCCCCGTGGTTTCGTCTATTTCCGGCCGTTTGTTGGAGGTGAATTCGCCCCACGTCCAGCTCTATTTTACACCGTGTCAGAGAACTGTTTTTGTGTCGTTTTCGCTGGAGCCTGCTCAGTCCTCGCCCGTAAGATCTTCTTATTTAGTGTAAGATCTTTTCTTAATGTACACTTGTTTACCTTAATCATTGTACGCTTATTAAACCCATCAATATTTGGAACGGTTGATATTTTCATTATTAAATCACTTTGCCTTTGTTCTTTATATCAGTGTGACCTTGTTTGATTTCTTTGTTGCATCTGAGAAAATTCAGGCTTTTTAAGTAATTTGCATTCACCTATAGTTTGAAGATTTTCGGATCGTAACACTTGTCTCATCTTTAGCACGGCCTCTCAACGCAATAAATCAAAGCTGAATTATATGAATTGAAAAAGAAAACCGGCACAGCATCGCGCATAATCTCAAATATGTTTATGTGTTATGACATAAAGCGAACAAATGTTTGGATCAAATTTGAACTAATATCGATGTCACGGGTTAATTACAACCTTATTCCTTTCGTCGAAAACGTAAGCACTCTTCTATTCAAATCAGAATAATCTCTTGCATTCGTCGCATTTAAAAAAAAAAATCAAATGTTGAATAATTAGTATTTGTATTTCTAATTTAAAAAGTAACTAAGAAAATCAGACAATTTTAATTTCTGATTATCTAGTATAACCAAAACAGGCTACTGAATATTTTATTTTCATTATTATTTTAAAACAATTTCCTTCATCGGCTGAAAATCGATTTCAGATGAAACCACTTTACCTAACCAAGTTGTTGACTTAGATTGTTGAAAAAACTGTACAGATTAACATGTAGTATAATTATGTGTTGAAACTTTAAGAATGGTTAAAAGTTGGCTTGTCTGCTTTTATCAAAAATATTTGTTAAAAAAGTATTTGGTATTGATACCTTAACTGATGACTGATACTGCTCTAGCCTGACTACTTCAAAAGTAAATTAAAACTTCATTGCTGTATGAAAAATAAGTTGTCCGTTTGAGTCAGTTCTCAATTGTATAAGTTCTTCCTGAGCACAGAACCTTCATAAGTTCGTCGTGACAATACAATACAATGTCACACATTTATTTCCATGTTGGCAACAACTTAATCCATAATGGGTACAATAGTACATTACAGATTATTAATATTAAGCACAGTTGACAATATGTTAAGTGTAAATTACAGTTTGACAGGATTTATACATAGGAACTTGGCAGTATTACCAACATGTAGGGGAAATGAAGCATAATGCTTTTAAATCTTCCCCTATGACAGACAAAGACTTAGACATGACAAGGACATGTAACAGGCATGTGAGACCTGACTACTAAATAATTCATAACAATAATAACATTTTGATAATAATTTGAATCAGGTTTGTTTTTTACTGCATATACATATTAAATATGTATTATGACACTTAAACAATACATTTTAAATTTTAAAATGTATTGTTTAAGTTTTTTAGAGAATGAACCAAGCGTAAGAGATTCTTTTAGATCCGGTTTGAGATGATTCCAAAATATAATACCACGAGAAAATACACTGTTTTTAGATAATGACGTTCTGTTATAATTAATGTAAAGATTACCCTTTGATGCACCACGGGTGCCATATGTATGTACCGATGAAGATAGCGTGCAAAAATCTTTGAAATCAGTACGAAGGAGGTCATTTTTATACTTAAACATGAATTTGCCTATATTTAGATTGTATAGGTCGTTGAATTTAAGAACGTTTAACTCTGCAAACAACGCAGCGGTATGTTCTAAGTACCAACTTTTTGTAATAATTCGAACAGCTTTCTTCTGTAGAAGAAAAACTTTATTAGATTGTGAAGTTGAGCTACCCCAATTTAATATAGCATAATTTATATATGGAAGAATGAGGGAATTGTATAACATTAAAAGAATATGTTGAGGTAGAAAAAATTTCAGTCTGTTCATAATAATAATAATAATAATAATGTATAGATTTATATAGCGCACGTATCCACCAACTAAGTGGCGCTCAAGGCGCATTATATTATTATCCCTGCTCATAAGGCTCATAAGGCTCATAAATCATTCCTGAAACCATCTCAGCTCCCTGGGGAGTATACAGCTCAATTGCTGCCATTTCTAGCGCATATAGAGCAAACCATCTCTGCCTTCACAGGTACCCATTTAACCCCTGGGTGGAGAGAAGCAATTATGGTTAAGTGTCTTGCTCAAGGACACAGGTGTCACGGCCGGGGCTCGAACCCACACTCTGCTGCTGGCAACACCAGAACTTGAGTTCAGTGCGCTAGACCGCACGACAATCCACTTTTACGTGCATTATACAACACACGGGACCTACGGCTTTACGTCCCATCCGAAGGACGAAGCAATTATGGTTAAGTACCTTGCTCAAGGACACAAGTGTCACGACCGGGGCTCGAACCCACACCCTGCTGCTGGCAACACCAGAACTTGAGTTCGGTGCGCTAGACCGCTCGGCCACGACACTCCACGACACTCCACGACTTCATGACACCAATGTTTTTGGAGATTTTGCTGGTCAACATATCTATATGTTTATTCCAAGAAAGATTCTCATCAATAAAAATTCCTAAGAATTTTGTACTCTTTACTTGGTTCAATGTAGTACCATGTAAGCGTATTGCGGCTGTATTTGTTCTGTCGAGTACTAAAAACTATATAATTGGTCTTAAGTAGATTTACAGATAGTTTATTGGATGAGAGCCATTTGCTTATCTTAACAAGTTCAATATTCAAATTATTAATAGCAATGTCTACATTGTCATGGTTATATAATAGATTTGTATCATCTGCAAATAAACAGAATGAAACCATATTAGTCGAATTACATATATCATTAACATAAATAATGAACAATGAAGGACCCAATACAAAACCTGAATTTGATGAATTTAATGAATTTGATGAATTATATGAGACAAATTGTTTTCTTTGTGATAAGTAACTCTTGAACCAGTCCAAGGCTATTCTGCGAACACCAATATGTTCCAATTTATGAAGAAGTATATAATGATTAATAGTATCAAAAGCCTTCAGCGCGCAGCCTATGCTATAATGAGCCGATCCACGAGATTTTATTTGGAGCGAAAACCGCTCTCGCGCGTTCTGGAAATTCCTGAGAAAAAACGCAATTTGAGGAGGGCCCGTGGAAAAACGTTTGGGAAACCCGTCAGGTCACTGCTGGGTCAACATGGATTGGTAAGTACATTTTCGAAGGTATAATTCAAGAAATAAAACCAATTTTAATCGTTTAAAAAAAAACAATCGTAGCGAAATTACCCCTCAAAATGTGCTTAAATATCTAAACTTTTCTGTACATGTCTTAATATTTAAGGTGCTCCTGACTGTTTTGCACAAAATTCGTTCAAACGATGTTGATTTTCGCATTCTTTGAAGAGTTTGCCATCGTTACATACCAATTTTATTTCTGCCGGACCGGAGTATCATGTTTTTTGTAATGTTTCAAAACGGCAAATTTTTCGGCTTTCAGCGGATAATTCGGTAATTTATGTGACGGCATAATCATATGCAAGCTGTACGTGTATACATGATTAATAATTAACTGTTACATGGCAATACGGACACATTTTGATTGCCAATTCAATATGCATTATCAGTTACGTGATAAAATAAATGTTGCTTTTAACTGCCATAGTGCCAAGATTTAAAAGTTTACAGTAATGTTCATAAAAAGAAACGTAATATATAGGCCTAGGTTATTATTTTTTGTTGAAATATTTTACATTATTTTTTGGAAAACAAAGGGGGAAAAATCGATTACAATGCCAATGGCAATGCCTTTAACTAGTTTGACAAGCAGATATGTTTGTATTAAGGTACTACTACTACTACAGCCTAACATTAATATTAGTTTTAATCTATGATTATCGTCCATGTACACAATTCGCTGCACTCGTGAAATGACGCACTTACATTTGGCTTAGCATTTCTCGTAAAACTTACAAAACTATGGCGTACTATGGTTGCATAAACTTATCTAAGTCATACTTGTTACACAAATAAAAATCACAGTGAAATTGTATGATTTACTGGAAAGTTAGTGCTTGTGAAAATGGAAAAAGTTGTTGAACTGATTTTTACTAGATACAAATAGTAAGGGATTTACACGACCTAAAACTTTTTTTCACGAACTTCTGTGATTTTATTTTTCTGTGCCGTCAACGAACTATTGTCTGAGGAAACCAAAAGTTACGAATTAATCCGTTGGAGTTTATTTTGTCGGCAGGGACAATTATTGAGAAAATGAAATATTAGTATCATGATTATGAAAAGAAAGCTTTTATTTGACAAAATGTTAACAGCATTTTTACACATTTCAAAGTTTTAAAGTACTTTTTGCAAAAATTTTAACCACCTTCCATTTTATTGGTCTTTCAAGAATATTGATTAAAAGTTTTTAGAGCTTCTCCAAATTATACCATTTTATTTTAAAAATCTAAAACAGTATTTTTATTTTCAAGATTAAAAACAATTTTACAACCATCTGGAATAAGATGAAACATGATTCAACTGTTTTTCTTCTTGGGTACATTTTCTGTGCCCCCATCAACTTTTCCCAGTTTGGGGTGAGTCATTATACCAACATCAATTTTTTATGACCACAATTCTGTGCGTCTCAAAAAACGGCGCTCAAGACGTCCATGCATTGAAATTCAGCAATTTACAAGAGAATCCTTCACTGAAACAAATTGAAACACCAAACGGCTAATTTCATTTGTAAGTTACTGTCCAGTTGATTATATAACCTTAGGTGCGTCATTTAGGGTAAATTGAGGATATACCTTGCCCATCTGTCCCAAACATTTTTAACGTGAACTTTATCTGCAACGATCCACTCGTACCCAGGAATTACCCCAAAACCAAAAAGGTACTGAGTCAACTTGTACTCATTCACAAGTTATCGGTAAAATAATGGAAAAGAAGTGAAATGCTGAGATAATAATTGAAGAAATTTCAGTGAAATGAGATGACCTGGGTAAGACTTGACCCATATTTATGTACCCTGGCATATGACATCAAGTAGGACTTGTTAATATAAATTGAACTAATTTATATTTTTGTTTGTATTTTTCATCCACTACCCCTCTGCAGGCCCACCAGTCAAAGTGACCTACCATGGTTTAGGGTTAGAGTAATTGGAGACTCCATAACGAAGTATCTGCCTCGAAATATCCATGTTATTAACAGTGTATTTTCAGCTTCTATTTTTTTATGACATTTACAGTGTACATGTACACTACAGTGTATCTTGTGTATGGTGCTTTAATTTTAATCTATATATACAGATCACAACTTCTGTTTCTAATATTTTTAGAATATCTCAACAGTATTGCATGAATTTAAAATTCAAAAGCAAATGACAAAATGTCATGTTCTACACAGCTCGTAATGAAATGGTTGAAATTCAATCATGCATGCACAATTGACAGTGATTTGAATGAAAATTCAGCTGAAAAAAAGTTGCAGTACAAAGCATTGCTTCAATGGCATGTAAGAATTCAGTTATGGAGAATAATGGAGGACCAATTCCATATTAAACTCTTGCTCTACCCTTCTAAAACAATGGACATGCATGTTGCATGTTGCTCTTTGAATATTCATTTCTTATTATGAAACAGCCATCAATACCATTGTTATTGATGCATGAGTTCTTACAGAAAACTACATGTGTAACATGCCATTGAAGCAATGCTTTGTACTGCAACTTTTTTTCAGCTGAATTTTCATTCAAATCACTGTCAATTGTGCATGCATGATTGAATTTCAACCATTTCATTATGAGCTGTGTATGTAGAACATGTCATTCTGTCATTTGCTTTTTGAATTTTTAAAATTCATGCAATACTTGTTGAGATATTCTAAAAAATATTAGGGGGAACTTAGAAGTTGTGATGGGTGTATATTTTTTCAGCTTGCCATAAAACAGTGCTGTGGTGACACACGACTTATGCCATATTTCAAGTTAATGTCAAACCACATTGTTAAATGTTTAAAAATCATTCCAACAATAAATGTATACGGGTTTAAAAATGCATTTATATATGTCTACGGGTGTAAACATGAACATGTTGTAGTATATTGAGATTGTAACTTGTTTTCAAATATTTATTAGTGTTCAACTCGTGCCTTAGTTTTATTTTAGTCATTGTTGAATCTAAAATGATCATTCCAGCCATGTTTAAACACACATTGGTGCAATCATTTTAATTTATTTTATAACTATACGGTTTATATTTTTGACTTGCCATTTTTTGGACTTACGGTGCTGTGGTGACACATGACTTATGCCATATTTAATGTTAACGTCAAACCACATTATCACTTTTTTTGAAACCATTACAACAATAAATGTATACATGTTTTAAAAAACATGTGATTCTATAAACATGTGTGGTACATTTACTTCAGGGTATAAACGTGATAACTTTTTGAACATGTCACAAAGTATTGTTATTGCCTTTTAATATCCGTTTAATAATATTGTATTAAACTGTGTGTTAATATATATATATTTTAAAATCTTATCTAGCCATAAAATGAACATTGGTGAAAAACATGATTATAGCAGATGAAGCACACACTTAATACAAACTGGAGTTTGTATGAATTAATTTTGAAGGAACGTTTTTATAGTTACTTTTTGTGTTAATGCAGCTGCCTTTATTTATATGAAGAACATCTAAGTTATATATTTATATATTTAGTTGTCTATATGTTTGTGGATGTATCACAAGAACCAATAAAATGTCATTCACAAAAACGTGAAAAAGTGAGAACAATGCCTGTTTAACTGCCTTTTTAATTGTTAATATTTCCTCTAATTTAAAATAAATAAGAACTAGGACATACATGTATTTTAAACAGTTATTTGGGTAAGAGTTTCAGCTAAATGATTGTAAATGTTCCCCATAATCCAATTTAAGTGCGACTTCCACAACCCCAATTGGTTCATTCCTTCCTTCATGGACTGTTTTCCAAAACTTAATATTTTATGAAACCTTTAATTTCATTCACGACGACGTGCGCTTAATGCTTTAAGTCACCATGTTGACGAAAATAGTCTGGTAACAATTCTTCTGATTTCAGTCTTGTGTTACTCATGTATACGTTAGGTACCATTACATGCTTCCCTAGACGACGGTTCACCGTTCGTGAAATGTGATTGGTCAATACATGCCCTCAATCTACGCATTGACCAATGAGATTCACGCTCTAATCCATGCATATGACTCCATTGTGTAGATTTCAACGTGATTTTGGAGGCTTGGACTTGCGGAATTTTTTAGGTGCTCTTGACTGTTTCGCAAAGTATCAAGACATATTATCACATTTCTAGTGAAGATGAATACTTAACTTACATATCTATACGTAAGTGGTTTCTGCCGGCTATCGTTAATAGTAAAAAAAACCGCCTTTTTCATTGACCCTTTTTTCTTCACATCAACGTCATTGTTTTCGTTCAAAAATCTCTCGAAAAAATATACCAAAAAAAACATTAGATAAATTAGAATGTAAATTATCACATTTCTAGTGAAGATGAATACTTAACTTACATATCTATACGTAAGTGGTTTCTGCCGGCTATCGTTAATAGTAAAAAAAACCGCCTTTTTCATTGACCCTTTTTTCTTCACATCAACGTCATTGTTTTCGTTCAAAAATCTCTCGAAAAAATATACCAAAAAAAACATTAGATAAATTAGAATGTAAATTTGTATCTTTATTTCTATTGTTATTCACTTTTATTGGTTTTATAAATGCATCTTCATATTTTAAATATTTTTTTTAAATGGGACGTCTCAGCTCATTACGTATGCAGCAACCAAACGACCATGCATATGTAGAAAATAAACGGAACGGCTTTTCAACAGGCTGCGCGCTGACTGACAGGTCCAGGAAAATACCGATTGATATTTGCTTGTTTTCAATGGCATTAATAATTTTATTAAGTACACTCGTAATTGCTAACTCAGTGGAGCGTTGTGCTCTGAATCCATATTGCGATTCTGATAACAACCCATACTTATTTATGAAGCAAATCAAACGAGTATAAACATTTTTTTCAAATACTTTAGATAGCACAGGTAAAATCGAAATAGGCCTGTAATTACTAAAATCGTGTTTGCTACCATTTTTGTATATGGGTACAACTTTACCTATTTTTAAACTGTCGGGGAAAATCCCTGACGTAAATGACTGGTTGAATAACAGTGTCAGTGGCTTTGCTAAAGCATTCCTGGATTCTTTTATAACAGAAGAGCTTAATCCATCAAAACCAGGGTTTTTTTCAGAACGGAGTTTAAGAATAACAATGGCAATTTCTGCTTCAGTAATCGGGGCCAGAAATAACGAATGTGGACACCTGTCAGCAAGAAAGGTCTCAAAAGATTGGTCAGGTATTGGTAGTTTTTTTGCTGTGTTATTACCAATATTTATAACATAATTATTAAAGGAACTAGCAATATCTTTATCATTTTCTATTCGCACACCATTTTGTACAAAATAACATGGGTTAGATTTAGTTTTGGATCTACATAATAATGAATTTATAAGCTTCCATGTACCCTTAGGATTATTTTTCTCTCTATTGAACTGTTCACAAAAATATTTCTTTTTAGCTGTTCTAATAATGGATGTAAGAACGTTTTTATACTGCGCATAGGAAGATTTGTTTTGAAAAGTGGGACTCTTAAGATGTTAAGTAAGACTAATTGCGGTGACACCATGTGGAATCTTAATTGAGTAGTAATTAGTTCTGAAAAGAACTGGAGGTACAACTCGACGTTTCGATCAGTATGCTCTGATCGTCCTCAGGAGAATGCCGGACTCTGGAAAATGCTGCTGCTTAAGTAGGCTGCTGGAGGATCATCCCTTGAATGGATGCTGGAGGATTAGTTCGTTGAGGCGCGCAGGCGGGAACTGTGAGACTAGGATCCTAGGGGTTGGGGGAGAGGAGTGTGTGCTCACTGAACTTAATCAGTTGTTAACAAGCACAGGGGGAGGGAGGGTGGTTGACTTAGGATATAGGAGATCCCTCAATCTGGGGTGGGTTATGGACTTTGGATATAGAAGTTCCTTCAGTCCGTAGTGGTGGTCGGCAAATGTCGCTGATATAGAAGCCAATGTCCTAGGGGTTGGGGGAGAGAGGAGACGATGGCTGACTTCTCGAAATCTCCTCTGCGGCCGTGTGCTCGGTGTTCCTTCAATCTGATGGGAAGGTTGTGTCCTGTTTCGCCGATGTACACCTTACCGCACTCACATGGGATCCTGTAGACTCCCGCTCTATTGTTTGGGTCCGGTTTGTCCTTGTGGGTGTGTAGAAGTCCTTGGAGTTTGCTGGGGGCTGAGTGGAACACATCAATGCCTGCTCGTCGGAGGATGCGCTGTAGTTTGTGAGACGTCGAACCTAGATAGGGGAGACAAGCAGAGAGGGTTAGATTACTCTGCCACATGGCAGAGACACACTCCAGGATTTTCTACATCTCAACCAGCAACACCCGAGCATCAAGTTCACCATGGAAACAGAAGAAGACGGCAAGATCGCGTTCCTTGATGTTGGCATTTCCAGAAACCCAGACGGCTCCCTACACCACAACGTCTACAGAAAGCCCACGCACACATATCGGTACCTGAACCAGCGCTCCTTCCATCACCCAAGCATCAAGTCATCGGTCAACCGTACCCTCGTACAACGCGCCTACAACCTTTGTGACTAGGACAGCCTTCCCAAGGAACTACAACACATCCGAACCACCCTCAAACGGAACGGTTCCAATCCCAGCAAGATCAGCACAGCGAAGCCAGTTCCAAACCCCGAAAGCAAGGTAAGTAATCTAACCCTCTCTGCTTGTCTCCCCTATCTAGGTTCGACGTCTCACAAACTACAGCGCATCCTCCGACGAGCAGGCATTGATGTGTTCCACTCAGCCCCCAGCAAACTCCAAGGAATTCTACACACCCACAAGGACAAACCGGACCCAAACAACAGAGCGGGAGTCCACAGGATCCCCTGTGAGTGCGGTAAGGTGTACATCGGCGAAACAGGACGCAACCTTCCCATCAGATTGAAGGAACACCGAGCACACGGCCGCAGAGGAGATTTCGAGAAGTCAGCCATCGTCAAGCACTCGCACATCAAGGACCACCAAATCGACTGGCAGACAGCCCAACTCATCACACCCATCGACACATGGCACCCCAGACGCATCAGAGAGGCCATCGAGATCGTCAAACATGACACTGTGCCACAGGACATCGGCTTCTACATCAGCGACATTTGGCGACCACTACTACGGACTGAAGGATCTTCTATATCCGAAGTCCATAACCCACCCCAGACTGAAGGATCTCCTATATCCTAAGTCAACCACCCTCCCTCCCCCTGTGCTTGTTAACAACTGATTTAGTTCAGTGAGCACACACTCCTCTCTCCCCCAACCCCAAGGACATCGGCTTCTACATCAGCGACATTTGGCGACCACCACTACGGACTGAAGGATCTTCTATATCCGAAGTCCATAACCCACCCCAGACTGAGGGATCTCCTATATCCTAAGTCAACCACCCTCCCTCCTGCTGTGCTTGTTAACAACTGATTCAGTTCAGTGAGCACACACTCTCTCTCTCTCTCTCTAGGTCGTCCTCAGACGAGCCCTCCATCGACGCTTCCAGTCATCCCGGTTCTGCATACATCTGGCCAGTTCGTTGGTACTTAGCACTCCTGCATCCTTCCTGAGTACGTCCATGTATGTTAATGTAGGACGTCCTCGTGACCGATGCCCATGTGTTGGTTCCCACAGCACCAATTTGCTGGATGGCAGCTCTTGATGTCTTTGGCAGTGTCCTGCTAGTCTCATTCTCCTGACAGCTATTTTCTCGCTCACCCTTGGAATTCCCTCATACAGGATCTTGTTGGTAACATGTGTACTCTTGCTGATGTTAAGTACTGCACGCAACATCCTGGTATAGCACCCGTCTAGAGACTTCTGTAAGGTTGGCTTCAGGGTCCAGCATTCACTGCCATAGAGGAGAACAGACTCTACCGTTGCGTAGAAGAAGCTGAGTTTGATTTGACGGGGGAGGTTGGAGTTCCATACACTGGTCATGCCGTTCAGGGCCCTCCATGCAAGTGCCTTGCTCACTTTTAGATCTTGCTCAGTTGAGTTGACCCATGAGCCCAGGTACTTGAAGTCCTCGACTTCCTTCAGCACAGTGCCTCCTGCTGTTGTCAGAGGTTGATGTTCCGGTGGAATGTTATAGGTGATAACCTCAGTTTTCTTGGCATTTAGCCTAAGGCCAACCTTGGCGCACTCTAGCTCCACTCTGTTCAGTAATTCCTGTGCTTGTTCCACGTTGTCGGAGAGCAGGCTGATGTCATCCGCATAGTCCAGGTCTGTGAGGACTACTGCGGGGTGTCGTCTCGACCTCCTTGGTGTTAGGGTGAAGCCAAGATCCTGCTCTCGTCCACTGATGGCATTCCTGAGGGCATAATCCAAGACTATGATGAAGAGGAAGGGGGCTAGTGTGTCCCCTTGCATTACCCCAGCCAGGATGTCAAACTCCTCGCTGTTGCCATCTGGGGTCACCACCTTGGCCCTTGTTCCTGCGTACATGGTCTCTATTGCCCGGAGTAGGTTGGGAGGAATACCGTAGGCCTTAAGGATCTTCAGGAGCACACACTCCTCTCCCCCAACCCCTAGGATCCTAGTCTCACAGTTCCCGCCTGCGCGCCTCAACGAACTAATCCTCCAGCATCCATTCAAGGGATGATCCTCCAGCAGCCTACTTAAGCAGCAGCATTTTCCAGAGTCCGGCATTCTCCTGAGGACGATCAGAGCATACTGATCGAAACGTCGAGTTGTACCTCCAGTTCTTTTCAGAACTAATTACTACTCAATTGAGATTCCACATGGTGTCACCGCAATTAGTCTTACTTATCACCCTCACCATGCAAAGCTACAAGTTTTATCTTAAGATGTTTCTTATACAAGTAATTTTTACGTCTAACCGAATTGTAAATGCCTTCTGTTAACCATGGAGACTTGTCTTTATTAACTCTGCATTTGAGATCCCGTTGTGGAAAATGTTTGTCATAAAGTTTTATTACATAATCTATGAATTGGTCGTACATTTCATTCACATCTTTTGTAGAAAGTAACAAATCCCAGTTAGTGTCATTAAGTTCTTGGTTAAAATTCCGAATATTTGTTTTAAACAGCAAATATTCTCAAAGTGAACTAAAATAGTTCACATTTATTTCCTAATTTGTGTTTTTTGTAAATCACTCTACTAAAACAAAAAATATCTTGTTTCCAGAGAAGAATTTGTCTTTATTTCAAATATTAAACTCTTTATAGTACATTATAGAGCCTGGTATTTGGGATAATATTATCTCCCAAGCCAAGCAAGCGACCATAAGTTTTAGAGCCTGGTATTTTGGATAATATTACCTCTCATGCCAAGCAAGCGACCATAAGTTTCAGAGCCTGGTATTTGGGATAATATTATCTCCCATGCCAAGTCAGCGACCATAAGTTTCAGAGCCTGGTATTTGGGATAATATTATCTCTCATGCCAAGCAAGCGACCATAAGTTTCAGAGCCTGGTATTTGGGATAATATTATCTCTCATGCCAAGTCAGCGACCATAAGTTTCAGAGCCTGGTATTTGGGATAATATTATCTCCCATGCCAAGTCAGCGACCATAAGTTTCAGAGCCTGGTATTTGGGATACTATTATCTCCCATGCCAAGTCAGCGACCATAAGTTTCAGAGCCTGGTATTTGGGATAATATTATCTCCCATGCCAAGCAAGCGACCATACGTTTCAGAGCCTGGTATTTGGGATAACATTATCTCCCATGCCAAGTCAGCGACCATAAGTTTCAGAGCCTGGTATTTGGGATAATATTATCTCCCATGCCAAGTCAGCGACCATAAGTTTCAGAGCCTGGTATTTGGGATAATATTATCTCCCATGCCAAGTCAGCGACCATAAGTTTCAGAGCCTGGTATTTGGGATAATATTATCTCCCATGCCAAGCAAGCGGCCATTAGTTTCAGAACCTGGTATTGGGATGTTACCACTCACTTAGCCTTTACTAAAAAAAAACTTTTCTGTGGTTGCCTCGACTTAAGGCTACTGCGTCTTAATGACAACACTTTTCATAGTATAGTCTTACATTATTGTTTAGAACAGGATAATAAACATTCTACAATAAAGTGGGAATTCAAAGCTTCTAGAGATGAACACATTTTTAAGAACTATTTTTAATCGCATAAGAGCAGACGTTTTTGTTTTGCAAAGAATATTGCAAAAAATAACCAAAACTTCAGTACTAATTACATGTACAGTGATCACCTCACAAGAAAAACTTCCATGAAGGGTTTACCATTTTTATCTTTTCCCAGGCCAAATTATTACAGTTTATAACTAGACTTCATAATGAATACAACCTAAAATATAAAACTAGAACTAGTTGTGTTTGTAATATACACTTTCCCCAGGGAAAAACAACTCATTTAAAATCAATGTATCCATAAATGAACGAAGGAATGAACAAATAAATAAATAAATAAATAAATAAATACTTGGAAGTACATTCAAAATATGCGTGTTTTTTAAAGTAGGTGTTTAAAGGGATACCTGGATGATTTGTTTCAAATGAAAATTACTTTTAAATCTCGTGTGAAATGCCATCAAATTGTACTTCATAGAAGTTTTATCAATTTTAACACCATGGCTTTTTTTTGTAATTAGCAATTGAAAAATTAATCCCATCTCTTAGTCTTTGAAAAACCAACCCCTGTCTTGCCTTTGATGGCAAAGACTGACATAATCCAAAGACTGACCTAGTCTGGTCATTGAACAATGATTTGTATTGTACTCTCGGTGATGCGGACACAATCAACAGACGGCGCAACACTTTTCGGCAAAGGGATCGGCAAAGGGATTAAGTCTCTAAAGTAACAAGGTAACTATAAGGGGGGTATTGTCATTTCATTCATCATCCAATGTAGTGAGGTGATTGTAATAAAACAGTAATTAACAGTGGGAATCTCAAGGATGCTCCAAAGACTGATGTCACCACAAGCCCGGCTTTTCGTGAAACTCGCTGTTCAGGCACTGCAAATCAGTGACCGAATTTAGTTTTTAAAAAGTATAGACAAATTTTAATTGATTTTCAGCTATTGCGATAATCACTAGTCACATAGTAAATACATTTCTAAATTTCATTCAAATAGGTTTGTAAAGGATTTGCTGGGAGGCTGGCATAAGTTGTTTCAGATGGGATAGTGTCTTGGCTTCTTTCGTCTGCTGACACCACCTTTGCTGATACTCCTTTTGTTGCTTTGTCCTTTTGTGCTGCTGGCTTCACCTTTGCTGCTACTACCTGTTTTATTTTTGCGCTTTTTTTTCCAAGGTGAACCTTTAAAATAATGAACAAAATGAGAACAAATCAGAGAGTTAAGTGTCTAATTTCCACCAGTTTTAAGATATGAAACGACCGCTGTAATGACCTTAGAGCTCCTCTTTAAGAATGAATATTGCAATTTCGTTTACTTGGACTTGGATTTGTTTACTTGGACTGGACGAAGGTCGTCATCAGAGAGCTCATCTTCAGCATGGATGTCAGTTGTTTGTTGGTCATTGCTTGTAGCTTCCTGTTCTCTACAGTTGGCTAATATATCATATAGTGGAAATGAAATCTCTGTCTGATCTGCTGTTGCTTCATCTGCTGTTCCTTCATTGGCAACTACGATTAAAAGTGATGTACATTTATATAATCCCAGATAGGAAACAAAAATAGGAATAATTCTAACCCCTTTCACTAAAAGTTTGCAAGTCATTTAATCTTGTTATGAATTTGAATAATTATGTAGAATTATTGGATGCATACGAGTAGGGAACCTTTAAATTTTAGATTCTATGCACGTTCTATGGTGACGAGTTCTGCCAAGTTTTGTAAGGAAAGAATTCAGTTCACTGTAAAATTACCTTTATTTTATTACATTAACAATAACAAGAGTCATTATATTTTTCAATATGGGCCAGCAAAAATTTGGTGCCTTTTAATAAACTGTTCCCTTCACTTTAAAAAATGGGTGATGGTTGTCCAGCCCCACCCCACCCTTACCGATCAATGCCCATGACTGCCATACCCACAAGACACACAGGATGGAGGCCTTTATTATGATTGATTGATTTGTTTAGAAGCTTCATTTGTGTTACCTGCTTTGCATTCTCCATCAAGTTGTAAGAGAAAGTTGTTCCATTCCTCCAACTCAGGAGCCTCGAGGAATTCTCTTGCACTGAGAATGCTATGCTTGAGTTTGTTCAGATTAAGTTTGGCAAAATCTTTCTGAACAGCGCATGGACCTTTAACTGGATGTTTTAGCAACAGAGTGGAAGGTGCTCCCTCAGCTACTACACATGGAGACCATGCCTCACCAGTTGAACTCCATTTCTTTGTGTGCATAACTGCTTTACCTGAACAAAGACATAGAAGAAAAGTTTTGAGAATCACTTATTGTTGTCCATTTTTAGGATTTTTTTTGCAAATCAAAATATAATGAAAACAACAAGTTATGCTCTAGTCTATGTTGTTACTGAATGATCATGCTTGGAAACAATTTGCATAGTTATTACTAGCTCATGAATTAAGTGTTGCATATCGGCTGATACGCATAATCTATTGCATATGTTCTTCCATATGTGCATTCCCAAGGCCATCTTAAGTTACCAAGACAATATGCAAACTCTGTGGGTCTCTGTCCAAAGCTCCACCCATTTTTTTTTATTAGAAGAAGTCGTATGAAATTCAAACCGAGTACACTAAAGTACCAATGTATAAGTTTGTTTTCTATACCCTCACTGAAGATAATTTCTCACTTCCTATGTGTCACAAAAATATTTTAAAATCCTGGTATTCAAAGTTTGCACGATTACCTATTTTTAAACAGTAGGCCATTGCTCAGGAAAAAAAATCAAAGACCTAATCTGCATGTTGATCATGTGTGTTTTGTTACTAAAGGATTCCCTCACTAGAACAATGGCATTGCGATGTTTGTCATTTCCCAAACAGGTGGATGCCAGGTTTTAAGTAAATTTTACACAATTCAACCTGACTGAGCTACTTTTTAGCCTCAAATGATGTCAACATTTGTGTTCACGCAAGTAGGGTTTATGATTTCCAATAATGAAATGTGCAGTTCATGATAATTGCATTGTCCAACAGTCATGACTTCAAATGTCTGTTACATATTGCACTAAAATTTTGGTAGATTTTGGAAGGCGAATACCGAGCTTCGTGACCGTTCGTCCACATTTGGTGATATTCAGCCATGTAATGGTCTATTGTATTTGGCATCTCAACAAATCACTGGAAATTGCAGAAATCCACAGGGTTTTACCACCTGTGCCTCATCTGATAATGTCTCCATCCAAGAACACTACCAGGCGCACATAGACAACCCCTTACTGCAAGGTACCCCCATACTATTTGAGCATACATTGTCATAGTATACATAATTGTTTTCAGGGTTATCTCAACAACAACAAACAAAACAGAACAGAAAAAAAAGAAAACAAATTGACTCTAAAACCATGACTGAATGTACATGTATTGACCTTCGTGCATGTAAAGTTGTCATATAATTAGTAGAATACATGTACTTACCGACTTCATTCAAAGTGAATTTGAAGACGTGAGGTCTGCTGTATTGAGCCAAGGCATTCAGACATGGGGCTATCCAGTCACGAAAATTGACCGTGTTCTGAAGGCGCTCAGCAGTAGTGTTTGGCTTGTTGTAAGAACAAGGTAGCAATTCCAGAAGACGTGACATCGTATGCACACGATTTCGCCACATGTGTACGGAGAATCGGGAGAAAAGTTGATCGATATCCTCATGCGTATGGCCCACCATCAGGAAGCTAATCTTTATCTGAGGAAAAAAGTACAAAAGGTTTGATTTCATTAAAAGTGTTCTTGTTCAATTTTGGCCTTAGCTGTCTATACTGCATTGATAAAAGAATGTGTTGTCGAGCAAGAACTAATTGAGAGGCTCGCATATTATATTTTTGGAATGATACAATTCCATTTTTGTGCAGGCTTGCTTATATACTGCATAAATATATTAATAACAAAATAATTTTCACTTGTGCAAAAGTTGACAAGAAAACAAAAAATTATCAAAGATTGTTGTTTTGCAGGAAATTGGCTTGTCCCCTAGTATTGGCCACTGGAAAAATGCTACTGATCCATGGGTCATACAGCATTGCTCCGAAAAAGAACATGCAACAGTTCCCAAGGATAATTGGAGTATTGCAGCTTTATTGCAGGCAGAACAATCCCAGGGCCATAGCCGTTCTGACTTTTGAGACTCCTATGTTATCCAACAAACATCTTAAATAAATGATAAAGACCAGCTGCAGATTTTTCAACTCGACATTTCGATCAGTATGCTCTGATCATCCTCAGGAGAATGCTGTTGATATTTCTACACTTGTTTTTTTGTCTTCCACTACTTAGTGAAAACTTCCGTTTTCGAGGAGAAACATGAACAATAAATGTCTAATTTTCAGTTTGAGTACCACAAAATTCATGCTTTTGTTGGTACCTTGTGTGCATACACAATAGTTTGTGCACAAGCAATCAGAATAGCAAAACTGTCTGAATACTAAATTGTGTAAAACCATTAAGGAACCTCACTTACCTTTTTAAATATTCCCATCTCAACAAGGAGAGCACACAATCCCAGCACATACATGTTCTTGTTCTCCCGTCCACAGTTGTCTAATTGGAGGTAAAGTGTTGGAGGAAGGCGAGGGTATTTGAGTAATGTTTGAAGGAGGACATTGATGGTGTTATTACTGTCATGCGGAATCTCCTTCAAGTCGATAAACGCATGCTGGCCTCTACCATGGACAATAACACCAGTGATATGGGTAGGGAGCTTCCACATGTTGCAAAGAGACTTGGGGATTATCAGGAATTTGGGGAGATGGGTTGATTTTTGATCCATCCCATCGATAATAATGGACATGTACTGATTTGGGGATGACTTTGCCTTTTGGGAGTGTTTGTAGTACTTGCGTCTCTCGTTGCTGCATAAGAAAAAAACAGAAGTTGATATAAGTGCCACATTAATATTATATTAAAGATTTTAAGTTCCTCGTTGAAACCCGAATTTATAGGCAAAAATATCAAGAAAAATACAATAACATTCACCTTTGAAAATTTCAGTTGAATGCAGTGTCTACAATGTTGAGAAAACAGCAAGTGTTGAGAAAAACAAATGTTACGGTATTTTCATCAAGAATGTTGAAATACAGCCCCTCGCTCACAGTGCGCGGGTAGCAACCGCATGGTCACGGTTCAGCCAGCATTCAAATGAAACTAAAAACAGCTGCAGACCAGTCAAAATCCTCTCTAACTAGTCTAACTGGCTAATAACAAGTTTCCAGAATACCTGATGCAGAGCAGTCTTCCATAAAGCACTGCAAGAACAGTTGTTTATAAACAACTAAGAAAATTCAGTTCTCATGTACAGGTTAAGATGTTATGTACCATTGGAGATTGATGCACACTCATTCAATTCATTGCAATGCCATTTAGTCAACTAACACAAGTTTTGCCATAAAATTGGAAACAAAAAATTTTTAGAGACAAACTAGTGACAAGGCAAGACTTGTGGAAAAGCAAGCTAACTTATCTGGTTGGCTAGTGAAATAATAAATATTTGTGTGGGAATTCACATTTTCTGACTCACATTATGATGAACCAGTTCATAAAATAATGACTGAAAACAAAAGATTATTGCATTTTATCCCAATTTTAAAATGTGTGTATTACTTGTTCTTTCATTTGTCATGTTCTTTGCAACTCTCTTTACAAAACAAAATCAATATCCTTTTCTTACTTTTGGAGTCTCAAGTGGCGATCACGTTTCTCGTACAGCGCCTTCCTCTTGTCTTTGTCCATAGTTTTTTAAGAGACGTCCTATATCGTGTACACTTGTCACACTTGGCAAATCTGTTCTCCTTAAAAAAAAAAAAAAAAAAGTCAAAAGATCATTATTCATACAGTGCGTAACAGAACAGTTTAACTTGAACTGTACATGTACAGATTAACAATACATGTACACATGATGCAAATGTTAACTTTTATAACAATGTGTCTTAAACACCTTGACTCTAATGCTTACATACATTGCAGATTCACTGAGGGTCTTTTGTTATGCAAGATGGATAGCTTCATGTACACATTTGACTGTGCACATACATTGCCTATTTGGGTGCAGATAAGAATTTCTGGGTTTTATGGACTCCAGTCAAGCACAAGTGTTAAATAACGCATATAGTATTAGCGTACAGCTCATAATAATAATAATAATAATAATGGAGTCTTATATAGCGCCGGTATCCGCCAAAAGGCGCTCATGGCGCTCGCTCGTGATACAAGAGAACAAGAGAAAAAAGGCAACAAATATATAGAAAATTATTAGTCTATATTGGCTTGAAACAGATGAGTTTTGAGAGCAGTTTTAAATAATGATGTCGTATCGGCTGCCCTGATGTGGTACGGAAAACTGTTCCACACTTTTCCTGCAGTAACCAGGAAAGAACGTGCTCCCCATGAGTTCTTGGCTGTGTGTTCTACCAGGAGACTTTGATCAGCAGATCGTAGGTCGCTGCGTGATGGAGTGTATTGAGTGACAAGATCTGAGATGTAGAATGGCGCCATGCTGTGTAATGATTTATAGACCAGGAGACCGAGTTTGAAAACTATCCTTTGTTCCACTGGTAACCAGTGGAGTTGCCTGAGGATAGGGGTGATGTGTGATCGTTTGCGAGACAGAGTAACCAGTCGTACAGCCATGTTTTGCAAACGTTGAAGACGAGTGAGCTGAGATTTGTTAACACCATACAGGAGGGAGTTACAGATGTCCAGCCTGGAAATGACAAGGGAGTGAATGAGTAGTTCTGCAGTCTGTGTATTTATGTACTTGCGAATAAGTCTGATGTTACGAAGAGATATACAAGCTGCTTGCGAAACAGCCGAGATGTGATTATTCATTTTAAGTTCAGAATCCATGATGATTCCAAGATTTCTTATCTTTTCAGATGGGGATATGATAATTTCACCAATCCTTAGACTGGGGATGTTTATTTTGGACCGCTGTTGTTTGGATCCTACAATCAGAAATTCTGATTTAGCGTCATTGAGTTTTAGGAAATTATTTGTCATCCATAGGCGTACCTCATCTATGCAGGCTTCCATACGTTGTATAGCTTTGTTAGCATCTATTTGACAGGGGTCAACAGCTAGATATAATTGTATATCATCAGCGTAGCAGTGGTAGTAGAGGCAATGTCTTCTGATGATATTACCAATAGGCGTGGTATACATGGAGAAGAGTATGGGCCCGAGTGCAGAGCCCTGTGGAACTCCATACTGTAAGGTGGTTGAGATAGAGGCTGCCTCGTTAATGCGAACGAAGCAGGTTCTATCGCTGAGATACGAGTGAAACCAGTCAAGTACACTTCCAGTGATACCAAAGTAAGTTTCCAGACGATTGAGGAGTACATTATGATCCAGAGTATCAAAGGCTGCGGACAGATCCAACAGCACTACAAGGGATATTTTACCATGGTTCATGGCTAAAAGTAAATCGCTCTGTACCTTCAGGATAGCTGTTTCAACACTATGGTGCTGACGATACGCCGACTGGTATTTATCTAGAAGGTTGTTGTCAGTAAGATATGCTGTCAATTGTTGTCCAACTATGCGTTCTAGAGTTTTACTAAGAAAACTCAAGTTTGAGATTGGGCGATAATTGCTCATTTCATTAGGATTCAAGACAGCTTTTTTGAGGACTGGCTGGATTTGAGCTATCTTCAATGAGGGAGGCACATTTCCGGATTTTAGAGAGTTGTTGATTATTGATGTCATAGCAGGGATAATGGCCTTTTCACATTTTTTAAGAAGCTTAGCTGGAATGGGGTCCAAGTTGCACATCTTAGGAGGTGACTTGGCGAGAATGGTGTGAACATTAGAAACAGTCACATCATCAAATGCGCTAAGTTCCGACGGTGCATACCTATCAGGGCTATAAGACTCATGTGTATGAACAGTCTCCAGACCATCACGGATTCGCTGGATCTTGTCGGTAAAGAAAATACTGAACTCATGGGCAAGATCGATAGAAGAGGCGAGCTCTTATTCTTATGGAGAAGTTTGTCGGTTAATCGGAAAATCTGCTTCTGGTCTTTTCTGTGGTCAGCAAAACACTCGTTATAGTAGCTGGATTTAGCATGTTCGATTTGATGGATTATTGAATTCTTTTGCTTGCAATAGAGTTGGCGGTCAATTTCCAAATGTGTACGCCTCCATTTATATTCAAGCTGCCGTTGTATCTTCTTAGCAGCTCTAATTGCGTTAGTGTACCATGGAGAGCTGTGGTGAAGAGTGACAGATCTTTGCTTAACTGGAGCATGTTTGTCAAGTGCTTGAGATAGAATAACATTGTATTGTTCTACTTGGGTGGATAGTTTGTGGCTTTGTTTAGCATTGACGATATCTTCTAAGTCTTTAACATCATCACAGAAATTAGCGAGTTGAATATTACATATGTTGCGAGATGTTATGACTTTTTTAGAGTTGTTTGGTCGCTGTAGGTGAAACTTGGCAGTAATAGCAAAATGATCTGAAATTCCATCAATTATGTTCAGATCACTCCACATAGGCAGGTCAGCAAATCTAGTGATGAAAAGGTCTAAAGTGTGTCCTTTCCTGTGAGTAGCGGTGTCAACATGCTGTTGAATGCCACAACTGGACAGTAGCTCTTTGAACGCATTGGCATCTCTGTCATTATCATTATCAACGTGTACATTGAAATCTCCTGTAATGATCAGTGGCATAGAGTTTAACATAACACCATCAACCAATAGTGAGAATTCTTCTAAAAATGTAGTAAAAGTACATCCGGTTGATTTTTGTTGAGGACGATGATTGGGTTGAACTAATTAGTTCAGTAGACAAAAACTCAAATGATTTGGGTTCGATATCAATGTCAGGAAAACGCACTGTGAAACCACTCTTGTAGAGCAGAGCAATCCCCCCACCTCGTTTCGGTTTTGGGCGTGGCACTTGTTTGAGTTCATATCCTACAGGAGTAATATCACCAGTTACGACATTGTCCCCATCTTTGAGCCAGGTTTCGCATATGGCTACTAAATCGAACCTATGGGTCAGCACAAAGTCAACAAATTCAGTTCTTTTGTTACGGAGAGATTGTGCATTAATAGCACAAAATTTTGCTTGGCAATGACCAGGAAAAGAGGTCAATTTAGTTGATTTTGGACAGACTGTGGCATTATTGTTCATTGTAGAAACAGGGAAATTTGTGTTGTGTCTCTTAGTTCTATGAGTTCTTACACCAGCACGGCGGCTTCGAGGATGCCAGATGCCTGTGTCTTTCAATGTATGAACTACATCAGGTGCAATTGCATAATGGTGGCTCCTATGATGTTTCATAGACTTCAATTCTGCAGTGCTGTATAGTAGTAGATTAGGACCCATTTGTATCTTGATGTCCAAGGAATTTCGAAGACAATAGATGTACAATCCGGGGCTAACTTCAGGGAGCAGTCCTTTGTCACAGTTGATCGCAGTTACACAATGGGTAGTACTTGCACACTGGTTATGAAGGATAGTACTGTGTAGATATAGCACACTCACACCAAGACAGATACAAAAAATCATCATCAAGTTTTCTGCTTTTCGACGGCAAAATTTAGCAGAGAAAGTTATCCAGTAGGTGGACTGTGTGAACACAAACAACATGTTCTTATGAAGAGAGAAACAAAAGTTGAAAAACAGGTAAACATAACAGATGTATCAGAGCAGTAAACAAGTGGCAGCAGCTATAACAGCGCCCTCACAAGGGTCAATGCATGTTAAAGAGGGCCTCTAACGTGCTTTTAATAAACAAGTTATTAACTTTTTATGACTAAGCAGACATCGTAGATACCGATTAGTAACTATTTTATACTTAAAATTTGTATTTAGCACTAGAGAAGACCATTAAAAAATGTACTGTTTCGCGCGGCTTTTCATTCCAAAGTCAAAAAGACCAGCAGCTGCTTATTGTATGCTAATGATATGCATGACATCACGGTCCACAAGATGTATTGACAAGTATGTACATGATTGTCATGTATCCTTTCAAAAAGGCATCCCCTACTTATTATCGGACCAAATTATACTCCGATTGTTTGCAATTGTCTGTGACTAAATAACACGCGTGTCATGCGCCGGTAGTAGGCGTCACAAGAAGTGGTTCGTTATTCGAACTCATAAAATTTAAATTTTTGAGTTGGAGTTTTCAACATTATCAGTAATTTTTATCCACAATTTGAATATAATGTCCATTTATGTTATTTAGTCACGGACAATTGCAAACATGTTCTTTTAAACTTCAGGCAAACAAAAAACTAAATGAACTGTTCCAAGATTCTCTCAAACATGAGCGATAGATATTTACAACTATGACACCAATTGTAAACTGTTACTTGGTTGACATGTAAAATACCTTTGGTATAGCTATGTGTCGAAAATCTCTTCTCCAGACCCGGAAAAACATCGCTTGCTTGCAGCCTTCCTGTCCCATGGCCTCCATGTCAGCTGCCATCATTTCATACACATCCCCTTTGCTGAGGCAGGAGGGTAGATGGATGTGCCCAGTATCTGGTAATTTATCACCATGTTTGTTGGCGTAGCCCTCCAGCCACGCCATTGACTGGGATGTCTTTTTTTGAACAAGGCCCTTCTTGAAAGTATTAGGCCTACAACATTCTCTTGATCCACCTATATATCATTTTAAAAAATACAATATTTTTTGTATTTGTAGAACAATACCAAGGTTGACGTCTTTTATTTACGAAGTCCTGCACATGGACACAATGGGAGACTTACAAGTTGCTGTGTGGCAGTAGTCTTATGGGTAAACCCAATGTACACCAATAGGCAATGTACATGTATATGCACACATTTTTATGTGATACCATGCAATACTTCATTTTGGGAGCATCACACGAATCATTTTCTTTACTAACTTAATAATTTTGTTGTCTCTCAAATCATAGGCCCCTGCATATAGTTTCTAAAAACTGAGTAGCAAGGTGTGATTTCTTGGAGTAGAGGGCAGGACAAAGTTTGAAATTAGTGGGATCATCACGCGAGTCACAATGGAAAAGCAAAATTTATCATCCTTCATTGCTTAATTTTAATCTTACAAGTTAAAGGGTCAATCTCATCTGTCCTGCGGCTGCAACTGGAACGACAAACTGATGAGATGAACAACCCAGTGACTGCAAACCTACATCCTACATCCCGGGCGCAATGTAGTTCACCGGTTAGCTGCAGGACAGATAGCCCATTTAACAACTTGAATTATTAAAACTAAAAACTACAAAGATTTGTATCTTCCATTTTATCATGCTTTGGTTTATAATTTGTAAGTAAAAACGTCTTTCATTCTCGTATTGTCTTACCGAGTATAGAGAAAAAAGTATTGTTTTTACCTTCAAATTTATTCCTGATCTGGTAAAACCTAGTCTTCGTTATACCGATTACTGTCCTCCATGCTGTGGAGCAAACCTCACTTGTGCCAATGAGGTACCTGAATTGGCAACGTCCATCTTCAGTGTCATGGTGGTTGTGGAAATAGTCCAGTATCCACTGGCGCTGCCCATGGCTGGTACGCTGCTGAAATGTCTGTCGAGCAGTATTCGCAGTAGCAAAAGACACATGGTTCACACAATAGTGAACACAACACCTTTTCTGCAAGGTTGCAGTGATGGAGGTGACGGTTGTTGATCCTATTTTTAAAAAAATGATTGTAATAATTTTAGTTGCAACAGTTACTCACTGAATACAAATCTTTCTTTCGAAAACCATGGAGCTATGTAAACATAGCTCCATTCTAAAACCAATGTGACTCTGGTGTTTACAGGTTTTTAAGGTCAAAGGTCACTATAGAAACTTGTGGATGGATATTTTCATTGCAGGTTTAAATTAATGTCATAACTTTAAGTATAAAATCAAGGGTCGTAATATTATCCTTTTCAAATTTTTCTTTTTTATAGATTTGACCAAACATTTGTACTTTGAAACATCAATTTATCTTTTAAGAGCCATGTGCCTATAAGAGTGTTTCAAGTGGCAATTCATGGGTTCTCAGATCATCTTCCAAAAAATTACAGTGATGTCATACTAACTAGTAAATCCAAAAGTTTAGCTTCCTGACACTTTTGGTCAAAACAAATTATCAAAGTTTTTTAAAAATAATTTAAAAAAACTTTGCGAAACGACAATGTACTAAAACTGTATTTGACGCTTAATTGATCTCACCTCTACATAATGTATCAACATCTTCATTAGAGCTGGTGCTTCCATGCAAATCTTCAAAATGTACTCTTCTGGTTCTCATAATGTTGACAGGCAACCTTGCATTGTTCTCTTTCTCTGAAGATATTAAACAAAGAATGATAAAGCAATTACACTGCTTCTTTAAAGTACAAATTAGACGCATCTTAACAATGCAGTCTGCTATACATCATTTGGAAACAGCGATATTTGTGTTTCAGTGAGTGGATTGCTTTCAGTTTCAGCATCATACAATGCAGTCCTTGAGTGCCATTGGTAACCATAATGTCTGCCCATATAGCGCCAGAGTGTTTGATTGACAAAACTAATAAGAACGTTTATATGAACACTTTACTACAGAAATATGAGACAGGCAGTTAACGTCAATGACAGTACTTTGTACTGCAATGCACGAACTACATGTACTTGTGACGTACTTGAACAACGTAAAACACAGTCACTTTTAAGGGATGTACATGTACAAACAACCATCTTTCAAGGCAAGTATGATGTATTTAGACAATTTACAGATTGTAGGTGAAACACATGATCAGCAAAAGGGGCAATAGTGTGTCTATATTCTTGAAAATGAAACTTCAAACATGGCACCACACTATGGTCATTACCTGAGTCATCAGCGCTAAATTCTGTCAAATAGTTTCCACCACCACTGTCGACTTCCGTTACGTACTGGTTCTCAGAGGGGCTAATTCTGTCGCCCAGCATTGCTGTATCTATGGAAATTCAACAACAAAATATTGACTAAATTGCCAATACATGTATCCCTAAAAACCTTGATAACTAGATACAGGTCAAAATTCAGCTAAAAATGTTCGAAGTTTTATATGTGTAATCCATGCTTGCTTTTTAAGGATCATACTGATTATATGTTAACTGAAACTACTGTGAAAAGTGTACATTGAAAGAATCAATGGTCACTTACAATACTGTAAAATTTATTTTGCTAATGGTTTATGTATCTGCTGTTGACGAACAGTTCGTTTGTTTGTTTGTTTGAAACCACCCTCAGAAGCTTTATCTTTGTAAGTTTACAACAAAACTTGCTTCTTTTGATTTGTTTTTACATCTGGCCTGCACATTAGTGTAGCTACAGTGCATGGTTCAAACGAATCAAACCATGATCACTATCCTTAGTCTAAGCAGAGTTATTTACCCAAGTCATCAGCACTGAATTCAGTCAAGTAGTTTCCACCATCATCTTCACTGTCAACTTCTGTTATGTACTGGTTCTCAGTTATGTTGCCCTCTGTTGCTGCATCACGGGAAAAAACAATAATTTTTTCAAAACAAGTTTTAAAATTACAGGGTATTATCAAGGGAATAGTGCAGTGTTGTATTAGAGTCCTCATTCCTCGAGTCCGAGTCTTCACTGTCGAGTCTGAGTCCTGAGTCATTTGGGTCGAGTCTGAGTCCAAGTCACGAGACACAAAGGTCGAATCCGAGTCCCAAGTCCTAGTCCAGATGGTTGAGTCCAAGTCTGAGTCATTGATCGTCGTGACTCAAGTCCGAGTCATCAAAAATGTGACTCGAGTCGGACTTGAGTCCAAGTTGAACACTGGAAAAAGGATCATTTACATGGTTCAAACATCCTTAGAAGCACAGTAACTTATTACTTACCCGAGCCATCAGGGCTGAGCTCAGTCAAATAGTGCCCACCATCATCTCCATTGTCAACTTCTGATACATCCTGGTTCTCTGCAAGATTAATACTTGTGTTTCCCACTGTGGATGTATCTGAGGGATATTGGACAACAAAGATATTTCAATTTCTTTTTATTATTACATAGTTAAATGCAACCTTTAAACCAGTTGGAATATCAGCTTATAATTTTGTTTTGAATTACCATTGTTGGGAAAAAGCAAAAAAAAAGTTTCAGTAATTTCATCAAGAATGTCGAAATCGAGCCCCTTGTTCACAGCGCGTGGGTACCAACTGCATCTCTGACCGCAGTTCAGCCAGCATTCAAACGGACACCACATAATTCAGTGCTTTTGGATCTCGTGCTTTACATTTATCTATAACCATGAATACAGGAAGATGGTCACTAATATATGTGATTAAAATACCTGCTTTGTGACTGGAAAAATCATTGGTGAATATATTGTCAATCAGAGTTGCACTATCACTGGTAATTCGTGTAGGTTTTTTAATAAGGGGATAGAAGGAATGAGAAGACAACGTGTCAATAAAATGTTGCACATTGATGTCTATCTCAGAGTTCAGTAAGTTTATGTTAAAGTCACCCATTACGTAACAGGGTTTGTTTCCTGCGAATCCTAGTGTTTCATTAAACTTTTCTGTAAAAGTTATGCATGATCCATACGGTGGTCTGTAAATAATTCCAACTATAATATTACTTGTATTGGTATTCTCAATTTCAATGAAACACGATTCAAACTCAGAAGTATTGACACATAAATCATCTCGTATTTTGTAAGCATACTCTTCTTTGATATAGAGTGCTACGCCGCCACCACCACGTTTGTTTGGGCGGCAAAAACCTTCAGTTACATAACCTGGAATCTTAATAAGAGGATCGTTAATGTCTGTAAGGCAAGACTCAGAGATACCAATAATTGGAAAATTTTCCCCAAGAAGGGTAACATATTGCCTTATGTCACATATATTTTTGTATGGCGTACATTCTTGACATTTAATCCAAAACAGAGATATCTCTATTATTAATAGAGATATCTCTATTGTTAATAGAGATATCTCTATTGTTAATAGAGATATCTCTATTAACAATAGAGATATCTCTTTTAATAATAGAGATATCTTTGTTTTGGATTAAATGTCAAGAATGTACGCCATAAAAAACAATGTTCTATAAACAATAACAAAATGATATATTGCGATTTATGTTGGAAGTAGTTGATAATTCTGCAATAAAATGGGATTTTACTCACAGAAAGTTTGTCACAACAACGAGACTTCTCAACCCAGCTAAAAGAGAGAGAGTTTGGTCACGTAGGCCACGGGCAAAGCGCTTCTAACAGAATTAATCCGCAGTCACTATTTAATTTGATATAAAATCCTACACAAATTAACAGCCGGATATTATCCACTAATTTTACTAATTGATCTAATTTAGCAAGTAGGATAATTAATACAGTTTAAATAAAAATGTATTACTCCAAGTTAAATGAAAACTGGGACTACTTCCCATCAGTGGCGCACCCAGGATTTTATTGGGGGGGCTCAATTTGTTTTGTTTTTTGAAATCCAATATGGGGGAGAGACATGGCGGACCCAAACCATAACCGCTGGCGCGGCTGTAGCCATGTCCCTAATCGTGCTCGTCAGTGAACCTACGGCACATGTTTCCTGGTGGTTTCTAGTCATAAAAAGAAGACATTATGACATGATTCAGACTCGTAGGGTTTTACCTTCCATATAATTTCCTCCTCTTGATGTAAAGAACTTGAGCTAATTGTTTCGTCTGCAAGATTTCTATATTTAAATATTTTCATTGCGCGGACGTAAAGTTTGTGATCATTCCGGGCGGAGCTAAATTTTCTCAAACACGAATTTGGCGGCAAAACCAAATCCCAATATTATCCAATCGGTGTTTGCTAAAACAGTGTCGCATAATCTTTGTAAATTAAAACCCGATCCTGGGCCATTGTGTACAAACTGGAAAGGAGTTGATTATAATGCGGGCGTGTTTAAATTTTTAAAAACATTTACGAGTAACCTCAACGACAGTCAACGACCTCAACAAGAGAAACGGACAACAGAAAATGAAAATAAAATTAAGTAAAGCTGCTCCCTGATCAGGGTGCACCATGGCAGGGGGGGGGGGGAGAATGGCAAAAAATGCTGGTTATAAATACTGGTGGCCCTTCAAGCTTACATGCACATGCATACGCAACGCCGTAAAATATAATAGTGAGTGGAATAAATGGAAAACTTTTGGAGGGGAGCTTGAGTCTCCTGAGTCCCCATCCCTTGTACCACTGCCCTACTCCTTGCCGAACTCCTCTGTAGACAAGACTTGGGCTCAGATTTTGCTCTCTTTCCCGGCCCCTTCTTTAAAAAAAATAATAAAACATCAGCGGGCCCTGGGGGGGGGGGGCTCGAGCCCCCCGAGCCCCCCCCTTGGGTGCGCCACTGCTTCCCATAGGCCTAGTCATATGAGCACAACTTAATGCGTACTGCGGCGGAGCGATACAGGCAAATGAGTTTAAAGGAATTAATATAACTTAAAATGACTACATGAAATGTCCATACCGCCACAACTTCCCTGCTTTGGAACCATGCGCCCTCGAATGGTTGTTTTCCAAAAAGTGCACACAAATTTTAATTCGAAGCATACAGAAGTCCTGAAGTTAGGACACCTATCAAGAAAATTTCAAAGCACACTTTATCTTCTGAAATCAGAATCTATACTTTGATTATAAAATAGCATCACCTGCGATATGCATAGTTGGAATCAATTATAAATCCATGAATTATATGACCAATTGAAGAGTCCAGATGTATGGGTATAGATCCCATTTTGTCTTCAATAAAGTAAAACCATCTTGATCACTCAACTGAACTGCAACACTTAGAGCGAGGCTTAGCTTACAGAATGTCTAAATCTTTCCTTTGGAAAGACATTGAACCACAAGCAATCTTCTTATAGCATTCTTTACGTGAAAACATGAAATCCGGACATATCGTCACCGTTTTCACGAAGAGCCACATATCTCAAATGGCGTTATTGAGATTTACATTTTACACTGTGCTTAGCTTAAAACTGCAAATCTGCAATACTAAAGCCACGGTTTGCAGTTTAAAACCCCTTACATGATTCTGTAAAAGTTTAACCTCTCCATTGACTAACTAATTTCTTTTAAAATATTGGCTAATTGCCATAGTAATTAGTCAAAGATATGTGTCTCTTCGTGAAACCTAAAAAATTAGATGACCTACTTATACGCCCTTCTGAGCGTGTTTAATTTACATAGGAAAGGGACGCACATGTCACGTGATCACGCGCACACTGACATAATTATGCAGAGTGGTAGAATTAACACCCTATAAGACGACCACATATGCAGAGTGGTAGAATTAACCCCTATAAGACGACCACATATATTAAACAAAGTACCCCTATAAGACGACCACATATGCAGAGTGGTAGAATTAATCCCTGTAAGACGACCACATATGCAGAGTGGTAGAATTAACCCCTATAAGACGACCACATATATTAAACAAAGTACCCCTATAAGACGACCACATATGCAGTGGTAGAATTAACCCCTATAAGACGACCACATATATTAAACAAAGTACCCCTATAAGACGACCACATGTGCAGAGTGGTAGAATTAACCCCTATATTAAAGACGACCACATATATTAAACAAAGTACCCCTATAAGACGACCACATATGCAGTGGTAGAATTAACCCCTATAAGACGACCACATATATTAAACAAAGTACCCCTATAAGACGACCACATGTGCAGAGTGGTAGAATTAACCCCTATAAGACGACCACATATATTAAACAAAGTGCCCCTATACGACGACCACATATGCAGAGTGGTAGAATTAACCCCTATAAGACGACCACATATATTAAACAAAGTACCCCTATACGACGACCACATATGCAGAGTGGTAGAATTAACCCCTATAAGACGACCACATATATTAAACAAAGTACCCCTATAAGACGACCACATATGCAGTGGTAGAATTAACCCCTATAAGACGACCACATATATTAAACAAAGTACCCCTATAAGACGACCACATGTGCAGAGTGGTAGAATTAACCCCTATAAGACGACCACATATATTAAACAAAGTACCCCTATAAGACGACCACATATGCAGAGTGGTAGAATTAACCCCTATAAGACGACCACATACAACATAGAAATTATCCCCTTAAGACGACCATATAAAAAGTTATAGAAATTACTTCATTGGGTTGACCGTATATATTTTGAGGTGACCATTATACACATAATTATCAGAGCCACCATTAGGCAACCACGGGGAGAAGAGCACTTTTTGCAAAAACCCTGAAACTATGTACTGTACATGTATTGCTACCAACCGGCGGCACTGCAAGAATATTTCACTGCAGAGGTATCAGCACGCAGAAATTCTTCAAATTTTCTAAATGCTCGTTTCGAAAGCCCGTTTGGATTTGAACTCTCTAGATCCCCACACCTTAACACTTTAACAGCACATTTGGTATTCAGAGCAATTGCTTACAAGCCGAAACGATGGCCCATTTAGTCAGGAAAGTGTGTAAAATAGGAAGGGGTACTCACATCAAAACTGTACAATGGGAGACTTGACTCACTCGTGAAAAAAATGTTTAAACTTTATTCTTGAAATTTATTATTTCAATGTCTTTTATTACAAACACATTAATGTCCATTTTTGTTCAACATTTAAGAACAAAATTATTGCGCCGTTGCAAAATTAGTAGGTCACTTGTAACTTGCACAGATGTCACAAATTGAAAATGCTTGGTTTCAAAATTAAGCCGGCAACCAACAAATTTGACTGAATATTGCTGAACATGTGTACTGGCATCTTGCACTGCAGTAATCCCTAACTGTAATAAATCCTTCAAAACCCTGCATAAACTCAATGGTATCAAGGGTTAAGGGTTTAACAGGGATTTTGTAAAAAAGACACAAATATAGTTCACATTTTACACATCCAAGTTTCACTTAGTATGAACAGTCTCAGCACAAATTCATTTGGTCTTCGGTATTAAGAAGACAGATGAGCATTCAAACCCTAGGGTGTGTGTGGGAACCACTCATGCTCCACATCAACCCCGTGCTATTTCAAATTTAATCCATTTAATCCATAATTGCCAACAAGCATTCAAACAGATATTAATAAATTTCATGACTCGACCCAAGTCACATTGTTGCACGAGTCAGTTCGAGTTGACATGGATGAGGTCTCACACAAAATTCCCTTTGGTCTTCAGTTTTAAAATGTCTGCATTTTCACAATACACGACCATTCAAACCCTACGGTGTGTGGGACCACTCAAGCTTGAGTTCAACTCCATGCTGTTTCATATTTGGAAGCCGACATTAAATTGAATTGAATTGAATTGAATAAATTCAGTTGAATTAAATTAATTGCAATACACATTACGAAATCTTGACCAGAGTCACATTGTTGTTCGAGTTAGTTCGAGTAAATGACAGGGACGTTAAAACGACAAAGACAACTCCAGAGGGTACTCAAGTACCCTTTCTGGGAAATATCACATCTACTCCTTAAGGCTCTACTCATTAGTAGAATCAACCCAAAGCTCTGTGAGATATTTTAGATGCAACTTAATTTAGCCAAAAGTTTCTTTCTTTGCTTTGTTCTTTCATTAAAAACTTTTGTCTTAATGAGCTGAACCCTTGCATCCTCTCTGGCATCAGGAAGAACATCAGAATTCGTTTGAAGGAAAGCTTGAACTTCACGCTTGCCTGGATGGTAAAAGACCCAAAAAAGTGGAGAAATCATTATAATATTCAGATGTACTTGCAAGTGACTTTCAGTCAGACTAGAAGTGTTTTTTAGCCCATTTCCAACAACTTGTTTTGTAGGCTGATTAATAAAAATGTTGTACAGACGTGCAACTTTGTAATTGCAAAAAAAGAGGAAATGGCCGAGCACACAAAACTTTGTACAGTGTTTTTCAGTTTTCTATAGCACTATTATTAAAGAAAAAAAGAGGAAATCAGCTGATCAGCTGAACAGTTTCATGCCTGGTTGTAATAACATCACCAAGGAGGAAACATTGCAACTTACATAGACATCACAATGAGAAAACAAACTTGTCCAAATGTTCAATATAAATAAGAACTCACTCTGACAGAACAGATCTCACCTGGCAGTGATCCCTTTGTCCCTTTGGATGATGTGTCATTGATGAAGGATGCAAAGGCTTTTCGGACAGTCCATGTCTCGGAAGGTTTCCACACAGTGTATGTTTGACCTTTTTTTTGGGGGGGGGGGAATTGCATAAAAGTGACAATGAATTTCTGAAAATGCATTAAAGGTATGGTACAAAATTGGTAAATAGTCACTGCGATTGTGCTTACTTATTGTATCCGAAAATACATCACACAACCAACCTGTGAAAATTTCAGCTCAATTCGTCATTGGAGTTATGAGAGATGTATAAACAAACATTCAGTTTTGTAAACTTCATGGCGATCGTCGCTATTGAAATAGCGATGTGCCGAGTTTACATTAGCACCATCATGCACTTATTCACAAAAAATACAAGGGTTGTTTTATGTTTTACAAAATGGAATATGTTTTTCTGGACCCCATTTAAGAATAATTTATAGATTTGGACAAAAACGCTTGGACTAAAAGCATTGTAGTTCCGTAGATTTTGGAGCAATAATCACCAAATTTCTTTAAAATGAAAGCACCGTCAACGACATAATTTCTAGGGGAGATTGATACCATCATCAGGTTTACACCAAGTAGGTTTTATGTTTAAATTTGACCATTTGTTTTTTCTTAATTACCAATGCTGTACCCTGTCTTTAAGTTCTAGAGATATGTTGAGAGATTATTGTTTGGGAAAAAATTGCCACCTTTCAATGAATTGAAATTAACTGAAATCCTGCTTCAAAATACTGTTTACTGCAGGCAGAGGTTAAAATAAAGACAGGTCCTTAACAAGTCGGAGTCAATCACTAAAATATTCCCAATTCTCAAAATATGTGGCATGATTGCTGAAGAACTAAATGTATGTTTGTAGCATGTCCTATCAATGAATTGTCCACTTACCTAGGAAAAAAATGTGCTGAATATAATGAGTTCAGTAATTATTCTGGGGTCAGTTTTATTCCAAAGGTGTTTGCAGTGTTGTAGACAAATCCGACAAGGCATACGTCTTATTTGTTACAATAAAAAAATGCCAATTAAGAGTTTATTCACTTCATATTCAATATAACCCAATTTTAAATTTTCTACTCACCTTTCACTCGTTTGGTCGGAGGTGGGTCTTCATCGTCGTCGTCATCATCTGATGAGCACACATTTCTTCTGGATGGACCTGCAATTAAATCATTAGTTTGATGAGAAATCTAAAGTTTTCAACCCCCACAGAAGTGGTCTACATGGTAAAAAACCAGTTTTGAAGAGACAGTGTTTTAACTGTTCAATTTTCTGATTGTATGTGTATATGATAAACCTAATGCTGCTCAGCCCTAGAAGTACATCAGTCGAAATTCAATTTATATCCATTACAATATTAAAACATTTCATTCTCACCCTTCACTTGCTTTCTTGGAAGTTCGTAGTCACTGTCATCATCACTGGATCGGCTTCCAAATGGACCTGATGAACAAATCATTCAGATTGCACTGTATACCATGGTAATTCAATGCTATTTATTTTGAAAATGCATATGAAAGAAATGGTGTACATGACACAGTGTTGGAGTCAAAACGTTAAAGTCCGAGACTGAGACCAAGACCTTATAGTCCAATACCTCATTAAACAATAAGAAACATTAACGTGCACGCACTGTCAATCGAGCTGCGTACTTCATGAGCCTAAATACATTGTATTGGGTTCGTGACATATGCAGCTGCATTGATTGCAGTTTGATTTCAGTGGGTTCAACCAGAGGTTAGAGTTCCATGTCCTGTTTTGGTAGCCTGCATTGACATGATGATACAGCACCTTTAAAGGTAAAAAATGGACACAGTGCCTTAGTTGGGCATGTTGTGCATTCTTGTGCATTTTAGGAGATTCCTAGGTTTGTAGAAATGTCAGACAGTATTGTTATTTCTTCTTGCATTTTTTTCCCCACTTCAACAGTGATATTTACCAGCTAGAAATACTCACATTCAACTTTTAAACTGAATGTCTAAAATTCGGCAACCCCGGTGAACCTCAGATAAACCAAATTTGCCAGGAGTTCCCCTGCATTGTATGTGTGGTGAACGCATTTTATTGAGTTATTATAATTCACTTGTAAGTTTACAATGTAGACAAGTAAATTATAATTGTATAAATATATATTTTGTACTATAGGGAAGGAGGTTTCATTTTTGAAATGTTAAACTCCCTGACTGACTTCACTCATTCTTTAAGTTAAAGGAAGTGTATGAAAAATATAGGCATAGGCTCACTAAAATGTGTTTGCTTTAATAGAAAAAGTTGTAATAGAAACTGTACTAGGCCCCATCTTTACTAGAACTAAACGAACACTTCTCGTCATATGTGCAATGCCAATTTTGTGTCGGCACATTTGACACGCTCTTCCCCAAAGTGCTAATATGGAAGAAGACGAGCACAAATTAAACGTACAGATACGTTCATGTCCATGAACGTCCATGTCCATGAAAACTAAGCGTCAGTTTATACAGAAAGGGATGTTAGTTTGCTCGATATTTCCCCAATCAGACTGCTAAAAATGTGACAATGATCAGGCCGTTTTCGCTAAGAACGATAAAACTATTCCTAAAATTAAGCATATCAGATGTCAAAAAATGTGATTGGCCAAAAATCCATGCATATCGGGTGGATACGCTAGCTTATATAACTGTTATGGAGATAACCCTGCTGTGACTCCTTGATTAAATGCATGTACAATACATCCCCATCCCTACCCCTATCATGCCCGTAAAATATACCTAAAAATGCAATTTTATGTTAAGCCAGTTGTGGCAAAAACCTGTTGCACAATGGTCATTTTGGTACGTTATATTAAGCGTACAAATATTGTTCTAACGTTAGTGCTCCACTGCTGGTATGCTGCGGTCAGAGAAAACAACCCAGCGACTGAAATACCTCAATCCATAAACTCCCCCTCTGAGCTGAATCATGCACTAAAGATCGTGTTACCTTCTGTTTATAAGTTGGTACCTTAGTTTGAACATGGAGGAAGAAAACAGTCTCCATGGTTTGAACTCGTGGTTTCCTGATTACGAAGGTTGTGTGTATAAAGTTCAACTTAAGGTCCACAACACTCCACATGGTTGATCACAAACAATGGCCGACGATCACTTTGTGATGATTTATCTTTTTTTAATAGACTTACCAGAGTCACTCCGGATTTTCTGATGACCATGCATGACTAGTCTCGAGAAAAAGACCTTGCGCTAGACCTCCAGCACTGATATTAATAGGTGTACATAACATGAGTAAAAGGTATATCCAATGGCAAAAGACAGCAGTCACAGAAGACTTTCTGGACAAAATGTCTTTACAAAGTGGTAAGAATAAATTCCAAGTGTCTCTTTGGCTTGGGTATAACAGAGACTTTTGAGATACTGGATGCATAGCGGTCCCTTTTCATTGTATTCTGTGCCTATAAGCGGTTGTGAGAATGCGCAAAATTAAACAAAAAATGGCATGTCACTAATGTTTCAAAAGTCTGGTCCCACAAAGTCAATACAAATTCTAATACTCACCCTTAACTCGTTTTTTTGCAAGGATGAACAACATTCTCCCCACTTGATGAGCACAACTGGCTTCTGACTGAACCTGCACAAATAATTTGTCAAAATGTTCAGAGAAAGGATGGTTTTCCATTGTGATTCACAGCTACATGTACATGTATTCCCAACTATTTAAAAACAATTATGAAAATTATTTCTTTTTCATTAAATTTGTTTTCTAAAAGTTCAATTTGTTTTTATAAATTAAATCGTCTACAGATTCTAAAGATTTCATTTGTACTTATTTCCTGATTATCCCATATGAACTCAAAATGTTGGCCTGCCATATCTATGACATGGGGTAACTCATAATCCAGTCCTTAAAATATTACATTTCCACAATAATTTGAAGCAAATTGTAGGTGATTTGTATGCCTTATAGGACATGACAATTCATCGCCATACCGAAGTGATACTGCACTTTCATAAGCTAACAACATTATCCACTTTTCCTCTAAAATCCACAAGTGATACTATTAGGCTCTCATCGTCTTACAATATCCACTTTACTCTAAAATACCGAAGTGATACTGCGCTTTCATAAGCTAACAACAATATCCACTCCTCAAAATTCCACAAGTGATACTATTAGGGTCTCATCGTCCTACAATATCCACTTCTAACGTTATGACTGGAGAATATTAATTAAATCTATTCCAATGATGATGATGATGATGATGATGATGATGATGATGATGATGATGATGATGATGATGATGATGATGATGATGATGATGATGATGATGATGATGATGATGATGATGATGATGATGATGATGATGATGATGATGATGATGATGATGTGTGGACTTATATAGCGCACGTATCCACCAACTGAGTGGTGCTCAAGGCGCATTATATTATTATCCCTGCTCATAAGGCTCATAAGGCTCATAAATCATTCCTGAAACCATCTCAGCTCCCTGGGGAGTATACAGGTCAATTGCTGCCATTACAGCGCATATAGGGCTAATCAACCAACTCTGCCCTCACAGGTACCCATTTAACCCCTGGGTGGAGAGAAGCAATTATGGTTAAGTGTCTTGCTCCAGGACACAAGTGTCACGGCCGGGATTCGAACCCACATTCTGCTGCTAACACCAGAACTTGAGTCCGGTAAGCTAGACCGGTAAGCTAGACCGCTCCACAGAGTTCAGCTCCACGAACTCTAGTTAATGGCTCCCCGAGAGTGCTACTCAAGAAAGTTTAACTCTGCAAATATTAATCTAGCTCCACAGCTCCTCCAAGTTAATGCTACAGCTCCCCAATAATTAATCTAACTCCAAAACTCATCTGAGTTGCAATATAGCTCCCCAAAGATTAATCTAGCTCCGGAGCTCCTCTAAAGTTACTATACAGCTCCCCAATAAATATCTGGCTCCATCGCTCCTCCAATTTTACATCTCATAAAATGCCAAATAAATTCGGTGAATAATTAGTATAAAATCCACAATGTTTCTCTTCTCAAAGTTTAGAAAAAGAACTCCACATACCTGTATTTATCTCACTCAGGCTAGGCGATCCAACAATAATTAATTTGTATTAAATTTCTAATTATATTCTGAGATCAGCAATACGCATAAGTCAAGCTCGAAGAATGATCTGGGTCAGGGCGATCTCACTCTGAAATTTTTCCTATTTATACGTTTTGAACTGCGCGCCATACGCGAAGAAAGTTCTCACGCATAGTAATTAAGCCACGCCCCTAAATTTCGGTGAGAGCAAAATTAGTTCACACATAACTACTACAAAACAGATCAGAATCATATATTTATACAGTTTGATTCCTAATAAAAGAGCTGAAATATCCTATGTAAATTATCCTTTCCATTAATTATCCTTTCCATTAAATTCCATAATCGAGTTCCAGAATGAACGTAAACAAAGCTCATTTTCATTGACAAATAGTAAATGACATCATCTCATGAATATTTATGACTTTTCTCAACACTGAGCAGACGATAATCTCTATCGTTTTTCTACTTCGTTTTACCATCCACAAAGTTTCATTCCAATAAACATCAAAAGAACAAAACCGTAAAGAGGATAACATAATAGAATTTTTCAGTGCTAAAGATTTAAGTTTTCCTGCTCGAAAAACTAGATAATAATTTACAAACATTTCACCAATCACAGTACTTTCTTTTTCTTATATGAGACGCCATCTTGGAATAGTACGGTTGTGTTTACACGCATGACGTGTGTGTATGTGACAGAATGGACACGTGAATAAAAATAACAGCTACACAAGAGTGGATTTATGCATCATTAAAAGTGGAAATAAAGACTCTAAAGTTACTGGAAATGTCACCGGAAATAATTACAGTTACTAGAAATTAATTATCAGGTAAGACTGACGAAAATGACTTTAAACCTAGGGGCATTTTCGTCACAGTATCTTTACCTCTCCATTAGGCATTAGTCGTCACTCTTCTGATGTTCTTTTTATAAACTCTTCTTTGCATATTTCTGCTATGGCCTTTATTCTTTCTGGTCGTGGAAGCTTTAAGGCTGCTTTTACTGCTGCCTCTTTATGATGGCACCTCTTGATGTGGCGCAACAGCTAATTTTGCATCTCGCCGTAGTAAATACAAGGTCTTAGTGGCTTCTTTTTTGCTTTCTAAGAATGACAAAGGTTTGAGAAAATATTGAAATTATAAGTGTCGAGTTTTCGCAGACACATTGTTGTAATGTTAAACAGTTCAAATGGTTTTGGTTTAAATACTGGAAAGAGAAATGAAGTACCTCATCATTAAGACACATTTTAGATTAAAATAAACATGAAATGAAGACTGAAGTGTTTTGTGGAAAATGATCAAATTTGGTAACATTGTTCTCCCTTTTCATTTATGAATGTGAATGAAAGGGTGATGAAGCTTCACTTCAGTCCAGGGCAGACCCCTATTAAACTTGTTTGTTTAAAACTGCTTCATAACACTTTTATTCCCATACATAACATTCATAAAGAAAGACTGCTTTATTCAACCTCCCAATATTTTATGCTGGTTCCAGGTTTTACCTTTCGTTTATAATAAGCTCATTATGTACAGGTCAATAATATCAATAATATCTGCTCGATAATCCTCTTAGATGCAATGGGAGGGATGTACGTAGAATAAATTAAAATCATGTCTAAAAATGTCAACATTACAGATCCCAAAAACATTTTTATGGGGAAAGTTTAAACTGTAAACTCCAAGGAACACGTGACTTCAGCAGTTATAGGTCACGTCACAATCCTCACTATAGACTCGTAGTATATTGGTAGGGTGGGGCGATCAAAGCTGCAATTTATTGCCCATGGCGATGGTGCTATTTTTGCAGAAGTTTCAGAAACTGTGAAAATAAGACTGACAGAAATTGCTTTTAATATTTTTTAATCATTAAGAACGAAACTCGGCCTAAAAAGCATGCTGGTCCGTACAGCGGCATATGTTTATTGTAGTCTAGTTCCGCGCCTTGATATATGTTAGAGCTAGACAAAAACAAATAATTATGGAACCAGTCAATGGCATGGCTGGGCTGTGTTCGTGTGAATGGATCAGGCTTGCGCTACATACATACTTCTACACAAAACTCCATTATTAACGTTAGTAATAGACAGTGCAGCATGATCAGCTCATGGAGGAAAGCACGGACTGCAAAGTTTTGGTTTGATGATCGGCCAACGTGATCATGAGTGAAAATGAAACCAAAAAAAAAGAAAATTATGACAACATGAAGTCCTGCGACTTGAATCACCTTTGCCCTGATGCACGCATGGAGTTGTCTCCTTTTTTGCCAATTTGAAATACTTACATTGTACCAAGAAGACTGAAACATCTGTTGGAAAATAAGGAGTCGTAAACATTATCAGTTAATCCCTACAGTCACTCTGCACCAGCCAGGCTGTCTTGTTCACCGTTTTGGCCATCCTTGTTCTAATCCCCTTGAAACAGCAAATATTCTCAAAGTGAACTAAATCAGTTCACACTTTATTCAAAATTTGATACATTTTGTTATAGTTCAGCTAAAACATAACATATCTAGTATCCAGTGGAGGCTTTGTAATTACTTGAAATATTAAACGCGTTTGATTACTGTACATTATGAAAACAAAATAATTATTTGCTCAGGGTTGACTTTCCAACTCCAACTCCAACTCAAACCAATTTAAGGTGGCCGAAGACGCAGACCCAATTTCAGAGCACGGTATTTTGGATAATATTATCTCCCATGACAAGCAAGCGACCACCAGTTTCAAAGCCCGGTATTTTGGATAATATTATCTCCCATACCAAGCAAGCGACCACCAGTTTCAGAGCCAGGTATTTGGGATAATTTTATCTCCCATGCCAAGCAAGCGACCACCAGTTTCAGAGCCCGGTTTTTGGGATAATATCTCCCATGCCAAGCAAGCGACCACCAGTTTCAGAGCCCGGTATTTGGGATAATATTATCTCCCATGCCAAGCAAGCGACCACCAGTTTCAGAGCCCGGTATTTGGGATAATATTATCTCCCATACCAAGCAAGTGACCATTAGTTTCAGAGCCCGGTATTTGGGATAATATTATCTCCCATGCCAAGCAAGCGACCACCAGTTTCAGAGCCAGGTATTTGGGATAATATTATCTCCCATGCCAAGCAAGCGACCACCAGTTTCAGAGCCCGGTATTTGGGATAATATTATCTCCCATGCCAAGCAAGTGACCATTAGTTTCAGAGCCCGGTATTTGGGATAATATTATCTCCCATGCCAAGCAAGCGACCACCAGTTTCAGAGCCAGGTATTTGGGATAATATTATCTCCCACGCCAAGCAAGTGACCATTAGTTTCAGAGCCCGGTATTTGGGATAATATTATCTCCCATGCCAAGCAAGCGACCACCAGTTTCAGAGCCCGGTATTTCGGATAATATTATCTCCCATACCAAGCAAGTGACCATTAGTTTCAGAGCCCGGTATTTGGGATAATATTATCTCCCATGCCAAGCAAGCGACCACCAGTTTCAGAGCCAGGTATTTGAGATAATATTATCTCCCATGCCAAGCAAGCGACCACCAGTTTCAGAGCCCGGTATTTGGGATATTATCATCTCCCATACCAAGCAAGTGACCATTAGTTTCAGAGCACGGTATTTGGGATAATATTATCTCCCATGCCAAGCAAGTGACCATTAGTTTCAGAGCCCGGTATTTGGGATAATATTATCTCCCATACCAAGCAAGTGACCATTAGTTTCAGAGCCCGGTATTTGGGATAATATTATCTCCCATGCCAAGCAAGTGACCATTAGTTTCAGAGCCCGGTATTTGGGATAATATTATCTCCCATGCCAAGCATGTGACCATTAGTTTCAGAGCCCAGTATTTGGGATAATATTATCTTCCATGCCAAGCAAGCGACCACCAGTTTCAGAGCCCGGTATTTGGGATAATATTATCTCCCATGCCAAGCAAGCGACCACCAGTTTCAGAGCCCGGTATTTGGGATAATATTATCTCCCATGCCAAGCAAGCGACCACCAGTTTCAGAGCCAGGTATTTGGGATAATATTATCTCCCATGCCAAGCAAGCGACCACCAGTTTCAGAGCCCGGTATTTGGGATAATATTATCTCCCATGCCAAGCAAGTGACCATTAGTTTCAGAGCCCGGTATTTGGGATAATATTATCTCCCATGCCAAGCAAGCGACCACCAGTTTCAGAGCCAGGTATTTGGGATAATATTATCTCCCACGCCAAGCAAGTGACCATTAGTTTCAGAGCCCGGTATTTGGGATAATATTATCTCCCATGCCAAGCAAGCGACCACCAGTTTCAGAGCCCGGTATTTCGGATAATATTATCTCCCATACCAAGCAAGTGACCATTAGTTTCAGAGCCCGGTATTTGGGATAATATTATCTCCCATGCCAAGCAAGCGACCACCAGTTTCAGAGCCAGGTATTTGGGATAATATTATCTCCCATGCCAAGCAAGCGACCACCAGTTTCAGAGCCCGGTATTTGGGATATTATCATCTCCCATACCAAGCAAGTGACCATTAGTTTCAGAGCCCGGTATTTGGGATAATATTATCTCCCATGCCAAGCAAGTGACCATTAGTTTCAGAGCCCGGTATTTGGGATAATATTATCTCCCATACCAAGCAAGTGACCATTAGTTTCAGAGCCCGGTATTTGGGATAATATTATCTCCCATGCCAAGCAAGTGACCATTAGTTTCAGAGCCCGGTATTTGGGATAATATTATCTCCCATGCCAAGCAAGTGACCATTAGTTTCAGAGCCCGGTATTTGGGATAATATTATCTCCCATGCCAAGCAAGCGACCACCAGTTTCAGAGCCCGGTATTTGGGATAATATTATCTCCCATGCCAAGCAAGCGACCACCAGTTTCAGAGCCCGGTATTTGGGATAATATTATCTCCCATGCCAAGCAAGCGACCACCAGTTTCAGAGCCCGGTATTTGGGATAATATTATCTCCCATGCCAAGCAAGCGACCACCAGTTTCAGAGCCAGGTATTTGGGATAATATTATCTCCCATGCCAAGCAAACGACCATTAGTTCTAGAGCCCGGTATTTTGGATAATATTATCTCCCATGCGAGGCAAGCAGGAGTGGATTCCATACAGGAGTGGATTCCAGCACATTTTTATTGATCAGAGATTGGTAACCCAGCCAAAACCACTGAAAACCGAAGGATATTGGGAGGTTGGAATAGGCAGTCTTCCTTAAAGTGTTAGTGTCAAATAATTCCACAGAATACAAGTTTACTTCATACACTTAAATATCAGGAAAAAATGCTCAGCTATGTATGTATGAATGTTCATTTTCAATAATGGTACACTTAATAAGACATCTCCAGCAATCAAAGGTGGATTGTGCGTACGCAGAGGTATGTCAACAAAGTTGCGACTAGTCGAGTAGTCGCAACTATTTCTTCCTTGACTAGCTGAATAGTGAATTGTTACAGTCACCCAGTGTTAGTTTAATACACACAGCTACATTCATGTAAAACACGTTTCCTGTTTGTTTAAATAGTCTTAAGTAAGACTAATTGCGGTGACACCATGTGAATCTCAATTGAGTAGTAATTAGTTCTGAAAAGAACTGGAGGTACAACTCGATGTTTCGATCAGTGTGCTCTGATCGTCCTCAGGAGAATGCCGGACTCTGGAAAATGTTGCTGCATAAGTAGACTGCTGGAGGATTAGTTCGTTGAGGTGCACAGGCGGGAACTGTTGAGACTAGGATGCTAGGGGTTGGGGGAGAGGAGTGTTTGCTCACTGAACTGAATCAGTTGTTAACAAGCACAGGGGGAAGGAGGGTGGTTGACTTAGGATATAGGAGATCCCTCAGTCTGGGGTGGGTTATGGACTTTGGATACAGAAGATCCTTTAGTCTGTAGTATTGGTCGCCAAATGTCGCTGATGAAGAAGCCGATGTCCTGTGGCACAGTGTCGTGTTTGATGATCTCGATGGCCTCTCTGATGCGTCTGGGGTGTCATGCGTCGATGGGTGTAATGAGTTGGGCTGCCTGCCAGTCGATTTGGTGGTCCTTGATGTGCGAGTGCATGACGATGGCGGACTTCTCAAAATCTCCTCTGCGGCCGTGTGCTCGGTGTTCCTTCAATCTGATGGGGAGGTTGCGTCCTGTTTCGCCGATGTATACCTTACCGCACTCACAGGGCATCCGGTAGACTCCCGCTCTGTTGTTTGGGTCCGGTTTGTCCTTGTGGGTGTGTAGAAGTCCTTGGAGTTTGCTGGGGGCTGAGTGGAACACATCGATGCCTGCTCGTCAGAGGATGCGTTGTAGTTTGTGAGACGTCGAACCTAGATAGGGGAGACAAGCAGAGAGGGTTAGATTACTTACCTTGCTTTCGGGGTTTGGAACCGGCTTCACTGTGCTGATCTTGCTGGGATTGTAACCGTTGCGTTTGAGGGTAGTTCAGATGTGCTGTAGTAAATTGGGAAGGATGTCCTTGTCACAAATGTTGTAGGCGCGTTGTACGATGGTATGGTTGACCAATGACTTGATGCTTGAGTGATGGAAGGAGCGCTGGTTCAGGTACCGATCTGTGTGCGTGGGCTTTCTGTAGACGTTGTGGTGTAGGAAGCTGTCTGGGTTTCTGGAAATGCCAACATCAAGGAACGCGATCTTGCCGTCTTCTTGATGCTCGGGTGTTGCTGGTTGAGATGTTGTAGAAAATCCTGGAGTGTGTCTCTGCCATGTGGCCAAACCACAAAGGTGTCATCCACGTATCAGAGCAACAGCTTGGGTTGGAGGTCGGCGGTGTTGAGGGAAGAGTTTTCAAACTCTTCCATGAAAATATCAGCAAGGACCGGGGATAAAGGAGATCCCATGGAGGTCTCAGCTGTCTGCTCGTAGAACTTGCCCTGAAACTGAAAACAACTTGAAGAGACACATGTTAGTAGCAAATCATGAATTTGGTCAGGGGTGAGTGATGTGCGATCATCAAGGGAAAGATTTTGTACGAGTCTGTCCTTCACCAGGAGGCATGTCTCTGTAGTTGGGACATTGGTGAATAGGGAGACAACATCTAAACTAACCAAGATGTCACTGGGTTGAAGGGTGAGGCCCTAGGTAATCTCAACGAACTGACCGGAGTTGGACACATGGTGTTGAGTGAGACCCACCAAGGGTCGGAAGATCTTAGCTAGATGACGGGCTGTGTTGTACGTAGGTGAACCTCTGGTGGCGACGATAGGGCAGAGAGGAACATCAGGTTTGTGAATCTTCGGCTGGCCAAAGAACCTAGGGCAGGATGAGCTGTATGGTCTGAGATGTCGGTAGAGTTTAGTGGAGAGGGCACTGGCACGGTGGAGTGCAAGGAGTTTGCTAGCGACTCTTTTCTCTATGGATGGGATGGGGTTCTTCTTGAGGGGGCGGTATGAATCGGATAATAAAATGTGACTTATCTTGTCGGTGTATTGTGCTCGGTCCATGATGACTGTAGCATTGCCTTTGTCTGCGGTGAGGATGTGGATGGAGCTGTCACGTCTGATGTCCCGTAAAGCAGAAAGCTCTCCCTTGGAGAGGTTGGCCTTGGCTGTCTTGGCTTTACGCAAAACATCACTCATCTGTAGTCGGACGTCATCAGCTTCTGTTTTGTTGAGTCGTCGCAGGGCTGGCTCAACTGACTGGATGATTTCTTCTGTTGGAATGCATTTTTTCAGGCATTTGTTTTAACCTGTTCTCTTTTCAGGTATTTGTATTAACCTGTTCTTTTTTTCAGGCATTTGTTTAGGCATTTGTTTTAACCCGTTCTCTTTTCAGGTATTTGTATTAACCCGTTCTCTTTACAGGTAATTGTATTAACCCATTCTCTTTTCAGGTATTTGTATTAACCTGTTCCCTTTTCAGGTACTTAATAACCCTTTCTTTTTCCAGGTATTTGTATTAACCCGTTCTCTTTTCAGGTAATTGTATTAACCCGTTCTTTTTTCAGGCATTTGTTTTAACCCGCTCTCTCCACAGCTCTTTCCAACCTTTTCTATACATATAATGTACACATTGTATATTGCTTTTTCTCTGTGTCATCGCTTAATACTAAATGCCTTTTCCAAAAGTTGCGCAAACTTGAGGAAAAGAGAGTACGTTACCTATCTCACCTTGATAACTACCGTTTCTATCGTTTATCCCGTATTCTACCCAAGGGTCTCAAAATCAAATGCAGCCCCTCCTTTGGGGACCTAGACCTGGCATTCAGTAAGAAATGGAATGCCACACGAACCAAGACTTCCTTCAATTTACTTGAACTTCTCGAAACCCAATGCCTAAAATGCATTGACAAGCAGTCACTTGATATTGAGAGTACAGAATCTCAATTAAAAGTGGCTTGCTCTAATGATCATGAATGGGACCATTTCCAAGCCATTCTTTCCTCCAACATTAACCACCTTCGTTTCTCTCATATCCCTTCATTCATACAGGACACTACAGAGTTCCTCCGTAAACTAGAGGGTATTAAACATCTACCCAATTCTGCCCTCCTTGTCACTCTGGATGTTTCCTCCTTATATACAAACATCCCCCATGACGAAGGCATAAGTGCATGTGCCAACGTTCTCAGATCCAACAACCAAACCAAACCTTCAGTGAGACACCTCACAGATCTTATCCGACATATACTGACCAAAAACAATTTCACGTTCCTTGACAGAAACTTTCTCCAGGTTCAAGGTACAGCGATGGGCACTAAGATGGCACCATCATACGCTCATCTGTTTATGTCTGACCTTGAAGACAGATTGCTATCTTCTGCCCCCACCGTCCTCTAGTATGGTGGAGATTTATTGACGATATATTCTGCATTTGGTGTGGTGGCCAAGATAGCCTAGGTGAATTCATCAACTACATTAATTCATTCCACGCCACCATCAAGTTCACTGCTAACTACTCTACCAATAGTGTGAACTTCCTAGACGTCACCATCAACAAATCCCCCATGGCCTCTCGACTGATGTCTATTGTAAACCCACTGACACTCATCAATACCTCCTTTCTGACAGCTGCCACCCCAAGCACTGCAAAGAGGCCATCGCCTACAGTCAAGCGCTCCGTATAAGACGTATTTGTTCCACCGATACCTTATACAGGAAATGGTCGTCTGAACTGAGGCAACACCTTGTATCCCGGGGTCATAGCAAACGCAGGGTCCAACTAGCCATCAACAGGGCCCTCTGTACCCCCCGTAGCACCCTCTTGGCTACCCAGGGTAACAAGAAAACCCTTCCTAACAGAGTCCCCCTGGTCACGACTTATCACCCCAGATTACCCAGACTTTCATCTATCGTAAATGATAACATAACTATTTTACACTCCTCCGACAGGTTACGCTCAGCCATCCTTGAGCCCCTTTGATTGCTTTCCGTCGCCCCCGTAACCTCGGTGATATATTGGTTCGGGCTAGGCTCCCTAGCACTAACAGTGACCTTAACGTTACTGATCATGAATCACCACAAGGGTGCTCTAAGTGTAACCGCTCAAGATGCAAAACCTGTTTGTATCTCAAACCTGCTCAGAAGGTGAAAATCCACAGTACTGGTCTCACGTACACAATCAGAACTAAATCCCAGTGTGACACACCCAATGTTATATAATTATGTAATCTCATGTAAAAGATGTGGTATACAATATGTAGGGGAGACAAAGACCAAATTGTGTCTCCGCTTTGCCAATCATGTTTCCTCTGTGAAAACCTTTTTAAAAACACCCTGTGGCTATCCATTTTAACAGCCCTAATCATAGAATTAATGCTGTTGAACTCATTGTAATTGAAGCCTGCACTAGCAATGATACACATCGCAAACTTAGGGAGTCACACTGGATAAATCAACTGAAAACACTTCAACCCTATGGCCTCAATATCAACACAGGTATCAAATAACCCAGCTACCTTTACCTATTTCCAGGCATTTGTTGTAACCTTTCATTTTTTCAGGTTTTTGTCCTAACCTGTTCTATTTTCAGGTAGTTGTCTTAATTAACCTGTTCCTTTTTCAGGTATTTGCTTTAACCTGTTTTTTCAGCTATTTGTTTTTACCAGTTGACGTCGGGAATATTTATTATTTTTCCGGTCCCCCGTGCGGGTTTATTTTCAGTGAAAAATCTGAAAAAATTTCTAATAATAATAATAACAGAGCATTAGGCGCACAGTATCTGGAGACCCATTCAAAGGCGCCGGTCACTTGAAAATCAGTGTAGGTCAAATGAAAGATTGAAGAGATGTGTCTTAAGATGCTGTTTGAATGATGACAGATCAGTTGTGTCCCTTAACTCGTCTGGCAAGGAGTTCCAGAGACGCGGTGCACCGCTGGAAAAGGCCCGGTCCCCGTAGGTTGCCAGGCGAGTTTTGGGAACAGAAAGTATCTGTGATGAAGAAGATCTGAGGCTTGGTCGCAGGTTGCAAAGTTGTAACAGGTCCTGTATGTAGGATGGAGCTAAACCATGAAGGGCTTTGAATGTAAGGAGCAGGATTTTGAATTGTATTCTGTATTTAACAGGAAGCCAGTGAAGATTGTATAATATAGGTGTTATGTGCTCGGATGATCTAGTTCTGGTGAGTAAGCGGGCAGACGCGTTTTGTACTGTCTGAAGGCGTTTTAATGATTGCTGAGGTAGTCCTATAAGTAAACTATTGCAGAAGTCTAGTCTAGATGAGATAAATGCGTGGATGAGTTGTTCAGCTGTATGTAGTGAAAGTGATCCTCTGATTGCTGCTATGCGACGTAAATGCGCGTAAGAAGACTGACACACTGTAGTTTATCGGTCAAGATTCATAAACCTGTCGAAAACAACGCCAAGGTTACGTGCGTCAAAGCAAGGAGCAACCTGAACATCACCTATGCGTATGCTTGAAATGTTAACTTCCTGTCTGAGGTGAGGTGAGCGAATGACAAGAAACTGGGTTTTTTGGGGCGTTTAATTTTAGTAGATTGGCCGCCATCCACCTACGTATGTTGTCTAAGCATGTTTCAATAATGTGTTGTGTGTTGGTATTATTGTCGGGTATACTTGGGGAAAAGGTGGCGTAAAGCTGTGCGTCGTCTGCGTAAAAGTGGGGAAGTACGCCATGGTGTCGGGCAATGCGGCCAAGAGGAGATATGTATAAGGTAAAAAGCATAGGCCCTAATACAGACCCCTGTGGCACACCATAGCTGAGCTTGGAGTCTATGGATAATTCCCCGGATAAATGAACTGCCTGAGAACGATTATGCAAATATGATTTGAACCACTCTTAGAGCAACGCCATGGACCCCAAATTGATGCTGCAGTCTATGCAGGAGGATATCATGGTCAATGGTGTCGAAGGCTGCTGAGAGGTCAAGTAGAACAAGGAGAATGACCCTTTTGTTGTCGACGGCCAGCATGATGTCATTGTGGACTTTGACCAATGCTGTTTCTACACAGTGAAACCTAGTATATGCGGATTGCAAATCATCGCGCAAATGGTGCTCAGTGAGATGGGTATTCAACCTGGCAGCAACTACCTTCTCAGCAACCTTCGACATAAATGATAAGTTGGAAATTGGGCGATAATTATTTAGATCGTTATGGTCAAGTGATTGTTTCTTTATAACAGGAGTGATGAGAGCCCTCTTGAAGCAATCTGGGAATTGGCCAGTAGTGAGGGATCTGTTAATTATTGCTTTTATAGGCCCAATCAACACGTCGATGTGTTCCTTCACCATGGATGTTGGATTCGGATCAAGGGTGCAGGTCTTTATAGGTGAATTATTGATGACCTTCATCATCAGAGGCGGGCGTTAAGGTTGTGAGGGGAAGTTGATGAAACTCAATATCTGCTAGAGTAGGGTCAATGTTGGGGTCAGCGTGTAGGGATATGTCGTCTCTGATTTTGGTGATCTTGTCTTTGAAAAAATCAGAGAAGCTGTTGATCATTGCTGTGGTGTTTGGGAATGATGGGAGGATGGGTGTTGTTTTCCTATGCATAAGATGGTTAATAACCTGGGAAAGGGATTTTTGATCGCCCTCATAGTCACGTATTTTGGCGGAATAGTATTTGGCTTTGTAATTGTTGAATTTGGCTTTAACCATTTCTCGCCGAGTTTTAAAAAGTTCGCGGTCGACGTGAAGGTTAGATAAACGCCAGCGTCGTTCAAGTTGTCGGCGCCTGCGTTTAGCTGAAGCTATGTCACGTTGTACCAAGGAACCTTAGGTTTGACCAAGATCGTGCTGGTTTTGGTTGGAGCATAGGTGTCAAGCAGTGCACAGAGAACAGTGTTATACTGATCAATTAGTGTCTGATGAGGGAAGATGTGGTAATGTCTTGCTTAAATTTGGTCTGGTCTATTGTCTTTATCTTGCGATAAGTAACCTGACGCCTTATGTATTTGGGTTTCTCCAAGTCAAGCTGACAATGGATTGCGCAGTGGTCAGAAATAAAGTCTGATGTTGTAACGGACTGTATGAGGGAATGAGGTTGTCGAGTGATCACAAGATCTATTGTGTGACAAGATATGTGTGAGTTCCAGTGTTGACTCTTTGTTGCATATTGTACTGCATGAGTAGATCACTAAACTGTCTGTCGTCTACGGTATTGTCATTCCAATGGATATTGAAGTCACCAAGAATAATGAGGTCCCCGGTGAACAACATCTGGCGGTTAAGCAGATGTACAGCAAACTCGTCAATGAACGTACTGAACGGATAATTCGCCTTCTTTGACGGTGGTGGGCGATAGACAACAATAATACAGAAGTGTTTGGCGTTGCCGTGGTTATGAATAAAGTCTGCTTGGATGAATTCAAAGGAAGATGGCGGCTGGTTGTTGGCTTTACTTTACGTTTTCCTCCTCTGCATCCCCTGTGTCGGTGGTGCCATTTAAAGATACTCAGGGATTTAATATGATCGAAAACCATTCTGGGGAGCTTGAACCTTTGGGTAGGCATACTGGATTTGATGTCGTAGTAATCGTCACTGGTATACTGCAGTGTGTTGCAGATATACATAGCTGGTAGCGGTAGTGTCAGTAACAACAGGCAGTAACAATGAAGGTAAACCATGCTTACATTTTCAGTACCTTCGCGACTCGATAGACAAATGTTCCGTCCAAATCTTGATTTTTAGGCAAAGGTTATTGCCAACAGTTACAATGACTGATCTATGATCAATGATACATCTTATGTTCAATCTTGGAAGACCAAAGCTGGATGGATTGGTGCAAAAATGCTGTATTTCGAGAGACCAGAAAATGGGGCTGCCGGTTGGGCGCACACCGTCATCGTTGGGCGCACACCGTAATTCTAGCCATTAATACAAAAAATTGTCAATGAAACTAAGTTTGGACAACCAAATAAACACCTTTACTCATTGACATTTCGAGAATTAAATGGCTAGTTTTTTAATTACGGTTGTGTTTGTTCAACACAATTAGACCGTTGGCAAGCTCCGATGCAACGGCCTATTAGCGACCAGCGCCCGGTCGAAAAGACGGCATACCTGGAGGGAGATCAAATGCCTCGTAAACAATGGATGTAAATTCGTCTTTACAAATGCTTGGCTGGTACGTCAAAGGAACACGTCTTGGATAAAGGGATTAGGCAAAAATCAACAAAAAGAGTGAACTTGTTCAGTATTTGTAGTGCATTTTGTCCGGGGCCACCGAACCGTGACCCCATGGACTCCGAGAAACGATTGCGTGTATACACGTCAGCCGCCACGACGGCACGCCACGTGTGGCGTGTTGACAAGTCTCCCGGTGACACACACAAAAATCGGAATGCGTGTTAACACGGCACCCGAAGCGAACTGGTTAACCTGTTCTTTTTTCAGGTATTTGTTTTAACCTGTTCTCTTTTCAGGTATTTGTTTCAACCTGTACTCCTTACAAGTATCTGTTTTAACCTGTTCTCTTTTCAAGTATTTGTTTTAACCTGTTACTTTTCAGGTTGTTGTCCTAACCTGTTCTATTTTCAGGTATCTGTTTTAACCTGTTCTCTTTTCAGGTATCTGTTTTAACCTGTTACTTTTCAGGATTTGATCAATCCTATTCAAGGGATCCATTTTCTAAATTTACATTCCTCAATTCCAACAGTTGTAACCCCCTTGAGCATATAAAAAAATGCATCCAATAATTTTACGCTATAGCCTAGGAAAATAAGTGAATTACATTAATTTGCATTGGGCCAGGAAGAGTAACGTTAACTGTTACTAGTGTTAGTTATTCATTTTTACTGTGATTTAGGCCTACCTCTTGAACGAATTCTGCTGGAAGTTCTAGTGTGCTGTCGTCATCCGTTACTTCGTCATCTGATTCTGAGCCACTGTCTGCCAAAATCTCAGCCAAAATGCCATCATTTATGTCCGTTTCCATCATGATTGCAACTAAAAACTGACCGTTGTGGAAAGCGAGTGATGGACGCTAGCACCGGGAAAAACCGCAAAAAGTGACGCGCTTTTTCTTTTATGAACTTTTATACACTTCGTGAAAACGGAAAACAGCTGAGCTAAGTGATTTGCCGGGTATATTGATACCATCATTACGAAACTGACGTTTCAACACTTGAAACTTTGCAGAAATGTCAGCGACAATGAATACACCTCAAATTACGATTCTATCAGGTATATTCTCAAAAACATTTAGAAAGAAAATTAGCAAAGAAAATTTTAAAAGCAAAGAAAATTAGAAACTTTTGGTGAGCAATTTAATAAACTTGTTCAATCGCGAGTAAAGTATAAGCTCGTTGTATTTCTAAATTACTAAATTAATTTCGTGGACAATTTGAGTTATTATGGTACTTAACAATATGTGAAATGTTAAAATGAAAGTTACAAGTTAATTATTATTATCATATAGAAACTAAATCAGTTGGTCAGCGCACATAGTGCAGGGTGTGATGAGTTTAGATTACTGGCTGACCAACTGATTTCAAACACAGATGTATTTTAATGTTTCTTTGTTAAATCAATTATGCGAAAATTAAATCAGTGGACTCGTAAACCCAAAATGTTGAAGGACAGGTAAAACTTGTAGCTTTGCATGGTGAGGATGATAAGTAAGAATAATTGCGGTGACACCATGTGGAATCTCAATTGAGGAAGATCAGAGCATACTGATCGAAACGTCGAGTTGTACCTCCAGTTCTTTTCAGAACTAATTACTACTCAATTGAGATTCCACATGGTGTCACCGCAATTATTCTTACTTATGTTGAAGGACAGCGTCTTATTTCAGTCTGAAACTCGTAAATCCATAAATATATTTATATGTAAATAACTAATCCGGTTTGTGTACAACATGTACGTGAGCTATCTCTATACTGTCCAAACCAAGCCATTTTGTGCAAAACCACAGGGAGTTGAGATGGTTCTAGGAATGATATTACTGGCCCAATGACAGGGGTAATAATGTTCATGCGCCATGAGCATGAAACTTGGCGGATACCGGTGCAATATAAGAGTCCATTATTATTATTATTATTATTATTATTATTATTATTATTATTATTAGCCTATCTTGATTTATATTTTAGCTGTAACAAAAGCTGCTATGGTTCTTGTGTTGTGCATTTTAATTCACACACAAACCTATTAATTTTCCATAGACTTGTGCACGAATAATGTCCTGATATGTGTTTAGAAGCACGAACTCCAACTCCAAACTCCAAAGTCCACATGGATTTACCACATCATGCACCTCAAACACTTGAGCAAGTAAGTGACCATTTATGTTTTTTTGAGATTACATATAGCCTGCAAAAACTGAGGTATTAAAATAACACTAGTGGTGTCAACTTTTTGCAGTGTAGCCTATATATATATATAAAGGGGCGTTAAAGATGCCACCGCAATGGGCCCTTCGGATGAAAGTGCTATTTAAACATATGGTGCACAGTTTAAATCTTTATTTGTAGCTACTCTTACCTATCAATCCCAACGTAGTGCCCACCATGCCAATCATTCAACCGATGACAGCTGTTTTAGTTCCAAACTGATGTTGTAACGTCGGCAACATTATCCCAAGCCCTTTGAAAAATCCCGTCCATATAAAACTCGTTGTCCACAATGATAACACAGCAATCCATCCTGGAAAGCCGCCGTCTTGTCCCTGTATTTCTTTGCGTGCGCTGTCATTAGAACTGCTTGAAGAAATTCGACTTTCCGTCATGTTTGTTGCTCAAAATTACACGTTGGATGTAGAATACTAATGGGATTTTACTTTGTGTGGTTGTTAGGATGTGCAACGTCACTTTACATCCCACAATCCTTATAGTAGAGTATGTTATGTCAGATATTTGGGGCTAGCTAGATTTTCGTGCAAAAATGGATTTTTGGGTTTACTTTTGTCAATTAGGGTATGCTGAATTCAAAAAAAGTTTGGTACCATTTGTTTAAAGAGCATCTTCAGCCGCCATTTTGGATTTCAAAATGGCCCCCATTTTTCGTTTTTTTTGTGGAAAATACCTTAACTTACCGACTACTGAGAACTGTTTTATTGTTGAAATTGCTACATTTTGATGAAATGGAACCTTCATAAAATCATTATTCTTAATTGCTTGTTATTATTATTCTTAATTGCCACATCTACCTATTGTGTGGCTCTATAATCCCTCCTTTGTTCACTTCTGATACTCCTATTGGCTTTTCTAGACTGATGCTTATGGCTACTATTTTCCCGCCTTTTTAGATCCCGCCCCATGATCCTTTCCTTTTCATTTTCACTATAAATGGATATGTATTTTTGTTTGTACCTTGTCAAAGCCTCTGAAGGTCCGGTTTGGATCGAAAGCTAAGGCCACCCTCCCGATTTAATTTATATTATATATATATTAATATTATATATATATATTAATTTATATATATATATATATATATATATATACAAACACATATATATATATATACATATATATATATATATATATATATATATATATATATATATATATATATATATATATATATGTTTTGAGGCTTTGCATGGTGGAATATCGATATCGTTTCGGTTTGCGGTAACACCATGTGTTTATCTCAACTAACGTGAAGCTGAGATACAGGTTCTGAAAAGAACCGTATCGCACAACTCGTATCTCAACCTTCGTTAAGTGAGAAAGGTTCAAGGGAGAACCAATTTCGGGCAACTCGTTTTCTCTACTGTCGCTAAGTGAGAAATATGGTTCAGGGAGAACCACGGGGACTTCACGGGTTAATATGGTTCAGGGAGAACCATAGGGACTTCACGGTTATTCTCAACGTTTCGATTAGCCTGCTCTAATCTTCTTCAGGAGAATGAAGAGGTTTGCCGATGCAACTCCTTAAGTAGTATTTGCTGGGATTATGTGTAGAATGGGAAGTGTTCCGATTGGTGCTACTGTTGTGTGATGTGTTGTGATTGGTTGCCACCGTGGCATTGTTCTTGTTGTGTGTGTTTCCGCCTGCTGTGTGTGAGTTGCCTGCTCGCTGAGGCGTATCAGTTGACAGTGGGGTGTGGGTGTTGGTGGATGGTAGGATTGAATGCCAAATGTTGCTGATGAAATAGCCGATGTCCTGGGGGACAGTGTCATGTTTATGAATCTCAATAGCCTCTCTGATACGACGGGTGTACCAGTGCTTTTCCGGGGCTATGATCTTTGCATTCTGCCAGTCAATTATATGGTCCAAATCGGTGGAGTGTTTGATGATCGCAGATTTGTCACATTCCCCTCTGCGGCCGTGGGCCTTGTGTTCATTGAGCCTGGTCGTAAGGTCTCTGCCGGTCTCGCCAATGTACACTTTCCCACAAGTACTACCGGACTCGAAACAAGTTGGAAACGAAGTTACACACCCACAAGGACAGACATGATCCCAGCCGTCAAGCTGGGGTCTACCGAATTCCTTGTACTTGTGGGAAAGTGTACATTGGCGAGACCGGCAGAGACCTTACGACCAGGCTCAAGGAACACAAGGCCCACGGCCGCAGAGGGGAATGTGACAAATCTGCGATCCTCAAACACTCCACCGATTTGGACCATATAATTGACTGGCAGAATGCAAAGATCATAGCCCCGGAAAAGCACTGGTACACCCGTCGTATCAGAGAGGCTATTGAGATTCATAAACATGACACTGTCCCCCAGGACATCGGCTATTTCATCAGCAACATTTGGCATTCAATCCTACCATCCACCAACACCCACACCCCACTGTCAACTGATACGCCTCAGCGAGCAGGCAACTCACACACAGCAGGCGGAAACACACACAACAAGAACAATGCCACGGTGGCAACCAATCACAACACATCACACAACAGTAGCACCAATCGGAACACTTCCCATTCTACACATAATCCCAGCAAATACTATTTAAGGAGTTGCATCGGCAAACCTCTTCATTCTCCTGAAGAAGATTAGAGCAGGCTAATCGAAACGTTGAGAATAACCCGTGAAGTCCCTATGGTTCTCCCTGAACCATATTAACCCGTGAAGTCCCCGTGGTTCTCCCTGAACCATATTTCTCACTTAGCGACAGTAGAGAAAACGAGTTGCCCGAAATTGGTTCTCCCTTGAACCTTTCTCACTTAACGAAGGTTGAGATACGAGTTGTGCGATACGGTTCTTTTCAGAACCTGTATCTCAGCTTCACGTTAGTTGAGATAAACACATGGTGTTACCGCAAACCGAAACGATATATACAGTGCGTATCAAAAAAAAGGTAATCCGAATTCAGGGGGTTAATATGCCAAGGTTATTTAGTTTGACAATTTACATGTAGTGTACCAAAGAAGAGGAACTCCTCAGCTTTCCATTGATACCTTTATTGACCCATTGCTGTCACACATGACCGAGTACATTGTTATTGAACATGACAAATTCAAATCGCATTTTTGCAAGTTTGGGTAATCAGTGCAAGGCAGGATAATTAGTGAAAGTCAGTATGATAAACCAGATTTTCTTTAGGAATGACTGGACATTATTCAAGAAGAATCTCTTCTAACATTGCCCTTTTATGCACCCACACCTTCAACATGTCCACCTCCCCTTTCGACACAAAGCTGACAGCGACGGAGCATGTCCTGCACTGCTCGTCTCACCAGTTTCCTGCATACAGTCCCTCCTCTCCAGTCCACCAAGGAAACGGCACGGACCAACATCTGGAGGGTTGAATGGCACCAACTCAACACCCGAGCCCAAGAATGGATGGAGAGAGGAATAACACCAACTGAATGCCTCGCCAGCGGACACGACCTCCCATGGCCGACCTGGAAGACCCTCAACAGACTGCGGGTGGAGCAGGGGAGGTGCAAAGCACTGTTGAAGACATGGAACTACCACACAGAGGACACGTGTGGCTGTGGAGCAGTACAGACAATGTCCCACCTGCTGGAATGTGGCGACGCCCCCCAGTGCAGCCCCCAGGACTTGGCTGAACCGACTCCATCAGCTGTGTCCTGCGCCAGATACTGGCAAAAAGACATCTGAGATTGCAAAGGACTCGAAGAAGATTTCGAATACGGCCCTGCAATTCATCAAGATCACGGGGAGGAGTTGCAAACACCTTGTTCTTCAAATGTCCCCAAAGGAAATAGTCACATGGTGTGAGGTCAGGTGATCTTGGTGGCCATTCCACCTCATGGTTGACGGCGATGACTCGTTCGCCAAAGAGTTCCCTCAGACGATCTCTGAAGACCCCACGAACCTGTCGCTCAAAGTGTTCCTGCAGCTGCGGTAAAACGTTATCATTGAGCATCTGCAGATACATGTTACCATTGACATTCCTTTGAAAGAAAAACGGTCCGATCAGCTGACCACTTCCACAAAGTCCTAACCAAACAGTCCACTTTTGTCGACTCATGTTAACCTCAAAATTGAATTTTGGGGGTGTCTTGCTGGTGCATATTCAAGAACATTATGCGTATTGACCTTGCCGTTCATGGAGAAAGCAGCTTCGTCGCCGATTACGAGATTCCGCAGAAAATTGACATCTCTCTCGGTACGGGCTATCAACCATCTGGCAAACGCCAGCCTTCTAGCAAAATCTCCTGGCGTAAGTTGATGTCGGATGTGAATCCGATATGGATGCTGGTGGAGGTCCAATCTCGTGATTCTGTTGAATGTCGCCGAAGGCAATCTCAGCCCATTTCGCCTTGCGCTGGTGTCCCTAGGATGCTCCAAAAGTTGCTGCCTTACCGCTGCAATGTTCCCTTCTGATCGCCCGGTGCGCCTCCTGCCAGAATTCGCCTTGTTGCGGTTGAGGCTAGTGCCATACTCTTGATATTTTCTAACATTCGCCCAGATGGTTTTGGCTGCTGGGGGCTCCCGTTCTGGGAAACGTTCCCTGAAAGCATCGCGAGTTTGCTGCAAACTGTGAGTTTGGTGAAATGTTGTAATCACGAAAACTCGCTGCTCAGTCGTTAGTTGTACCATCTTTCCAACTAGCTTAAAAATCTTACATAATCATCTAGGCAGTCAAGTGATGCGTCCATTTCAGACTGCCTTGAACTGATTACCCAAACTTGCAAAAATGCGATTTGAATTTGCCATTTTCAATAACAATGTACTCGGCCATGTGTGACAGCAATGGATCGATACAGGTATCAATGGAAAGCTGAGGAGTTCCTCTTCTTTGGTACACTACATGTAAATTGTCAAACTAAATAACCTTGGCATATTAACGCCCTGAATTCGGATTACCTTTTTTTTGATACGCACTGTATATATATATATATATATACGGTTCGCGAGCAAAGAAAAATTGGCTGATGCCGGACTCGAACCCGCGACCTCTCGATTACCGTACGAGCGCTCTACCAACTGAGCTAACCAGCCCCTATGTTGGTGGGCGGTCCACTTATGCCAATTATCTATTGCTCTATGGGGCCAGGTCAGAGGCCAAACCATATCTGCCGAGTAGCCAGGGATCAAGCCCCGGTCAGATGCAAACAACCCGGGTAACGGCAGTAGCGGGGATCACACAATTAACGGGACACAAGCCTTTTATGTGGTTGTACACAAAGTAGATTTATATGGAGAAACTGACCTGAAATATTATAAACGGTTCGCGAGCAAAGAAAAATTGGCTGATGTCGGACTCGAACCCGCGACCTCTCGATTACCGTACGAGCGCTCTACCAACTGAGCTAACCACCCCCTATGTTGGTGGGCGGTCCACTTATGCCAATTATCTATTGCTCTATGGGGCCATATATATATATATATATATATATATATATATATATATATATATATATATATATATATATATATATATATATATTATATAATATATATATAGAGAGAGAGAGAGTCATCAAACGGGCTGACAAATGGTCTGCTGTTGTGGTCATGAACAGAGATGATTACACAGCCGAGGCCCTTAGACAACTTAATAACACTGATCACTACATAGAATGTGATACTGACCCCATCCACTCCTTCGCAAAAGAAATTTCTGACACCCTCGTCAAAATTCATAATTGTAACGATATTAACAAGGATACCTTTAACTATCTCATTCCACAGGATCCCCGTACGGCCCGTTTCTATCTACTGCCCAAAATACACAAGGTAGGTAACCTGGGTCGTCCCATTGTGTCGGGCAATGGTAGCCCAACAGAACGTATCTCTGAGTTCGTTGACAGCTACCTCAACCCTCTGGTCTCTCATATCCCTTCATTCATACAGGACACTACGGACTTCTTCCGTAAACTAGAGGGTATTAAACATCAAGTACTCAATTCTGCCCTCCTTGTCACTCTGGATGTTTCCTCCTTATATACTACATCCCCCATGGCGAAGGCATAAATGCATGTTCTCTCAGATCCAACAACCAAACCAAACCTTCTGTGAGACACCTTACAGATCTTGTCTGACATATAGTGACCAAAAGTAATTTCACGTTCCTAGACAGAAACTTTCTCCAGGTACAAGGTACAGCAATGGGCACTAAGATGGCACCATCATACGCTAATCTGTTTATGTCTGACCTTGAAGACAGATTGCTATCTCCTGCCCCCCCCCCCCCGCCCCACCGTCCTCTAGTATGGTGGAGATTTATTGACGACATCTTCTCCATCTGGTGTGGTGGTCAAGATAGCCTAGATGAATTCATCAGCTACATTAATTCATTCCATGACCCCCACTTGAGAGACAATCAAAATGGCTTTCGAGAAGGGAGATCCACCGTAACCTAGATCTTGGCCTTAAGGAGGATCATCGAGGAGGTGAAAAAGAACAACCTGACGGCGGTGCTGTGTTTTATTGATTTCAAGAAAGCATTTGACTCAATACACAGAGGCGTGATGATGAAAATACTTAAGGCTTACGGTGTCCCTCCCAGTTTACTTCGGGCCATAGGGACCATGTACACGGGTACAAGAGCCAAAGTGACGACCCCAGACGGCAACAGCAAGGAGTTTGACATCCTGGCGGGGGTGTTACAAGGGGACACCCTCGCCCCCTTCCTCTTCATTATAGTCCTGGACTACGCACTAAGGCAGGCCATCAACGGACGAGAGCTCTGCTTCACTATTACACCGAAGAGGTCAAGAAGATTCCCTGCTGCAGTCCTAACGGACCTGGACTATGCGGATGACATCAGCCTGCTAACTGACCATGTGGACCAAGCTCAGGAGCTCTTGACCAGAGTGGAGACAGAGTGTGCCAAGGTTGGCCTTAGGCTAAATGCCAAGAAAACCGAGGTCATCACCTACAACATCCTCCTGGACCATCCACCTCTAGTAATAACAGGAGGCACTGCTCTGAAGGAAGTCAATGACTTCAAATATCTGGGCTCATGGGTCAACTCGTCAGAGCAAGACCTTAAAGTGAGGAAGCCCCTTGCATGGAAGGCTCTGAATGGCATGGCCAGTGTGTGGAACTCCAACCTCCCTCGACACATCAAGATTAGCTTCTTCCATGCGACTGTGGAGTCCGTTCTTCTGTATGGCTGTGAATGCTGGACCCTGAAGCCCTCCCTGCAGAAGTCTCTGGATGGGTGCTACACCAGAATGTTGCGTGTAGTACTGAACATCAACCAGAACGAGCATGTTACCAACAAGTGTCTGTATGGGGGTCTGCCAAGGTTAAGCGAGAAGGTAGCAGCCAGAAGAATGAGGCTGGCCGGTCACTGCCAGAGGCACCCGGATCTCCCAGCCAGCAAGCTGGTGCTGTGGGAGCCGACACACGGACATAGGGGGAAAGGGTGTCCCACATACGTGGACATGCTGAGGAGGGATGTGGGTGCGGAGACGACGGGGGAGCTGGCTGGATGCATGGGAGATCGAGAGGGCTGGAGGCACCGCTGGAGGGCTCGTCTGAGGACGACCTAGATGATGAAATGATGATGCCACCATCAAGTTCACTGCTAACTACTCTCCCAATAGCGTGAACTTCCTAGACGTCACCATCAACAAATCCCCCAGGGCATCTCGACTATTGTAAACCCATTGACACTCATCAATACCTGCTTTCTGACAGCTGCCACCCCAAGCACTACAAAGAGGCCATTGCCTACAGTCAAGCCCTCCGTATAAGACGTATCTGTTCCACTGATACCTTATACAGGAAACGGTCGTCTGAACTGAGACAACTTGTATCCCGGGGTCATAGCAAACGCAGGGTCCAACTAGCTATCAACAGGGCCCTCTGTACCCCTCGTAGCACCCTCTTGGCTACTCGGGGTAACAAGGAAACCCTTCCCAACAGAGTTCCCCTGGTCACTACTTATATCACCCCAGATTACCCAGATCGTAAATGATAACATGACTATTTTACACTCCTCCGATAGGTTACGCTCAGCCATCCCTGAGCCCCCTTTGATTGCTTTCCGTCGCCCCCGTAACCTCGGTGATATATTGGTTTGGGCTAGGCTCCCTAACACTAACAGTGACCTTAACGTCACCGATCATGAATCACCACAGGGATGCTCTAATTGTACCCGCTCTAGGTGCAAAACCTGTTTGTATCTCAAACCTGCTCAGAAGGTGAAGAGCCACACTTACTGATCTCACCTACACAATCAGAACTAAATCCCAGTGTGACACACCCAATGTTATATATGTAATCTCATGTAAAAGATGTGGTATACAATATGTAGGGGAGACAAAGACCAAATTGTGTCTCCGCTTTGCCAACCATGTTTCCTCTGTGAAAACTAAAAAAACCTACCCTGTGGAAATCCATTTTAACAACCCTAATCATAGCATTAATGATGTTGAACTCATTGTAATTGAAGTCTGCACTAGCAATGATACACATCGCAAACTTAGGGAGTCACACTGGATACATCAACTGAAAACACTGCAACCCTATGGCCTCAATATCAACACAGGTATCAAATAACCCAGTTACCTTTACCTATTTCCAGGCATTTGTTGTAACCTTTCATTTTTCAGGTATTTGTTTTAACCTTTTTTTCTATTTTCAGGTATTTGTTTTAACCTGTTACTTTTCAGGTCTTTGTCCCAACCTGTTCTATTTCCAGGTATTTGCTTTAACCTGTTGCTTTATCTTATCTTGTATACTTTTACATTTTTTCAAACTGTCTCTCATAGAACTATTTTAATTGAGCTATTTACACCCACACATCAACTCCTCAATTTGTAAGGCTCAAAACCCCCTTTTTTGTCGTATCCCTTTGTGTATTGTCCTATGTTTATGCCAGCTTCACTACAAGCTGCCACCTCTACCTATTGTGTGGCTCAATAATCCCCCTTTTGTTCACTTCTGATACTCCTATTGGCTTTTTCTCGACTGATGCTTATCTTTAATTGGTCACTATTTTCCCGCCTTTTTGGGATCCTGCCCCATGATCCTTTTCTTTCCCTTTTCCCTATAAATGGATGAGTTTTTATGTTGTACTTTGTCAAAGCCTCTGATGAAGGTCCGGATTGGATCGAAAGCTAAGGCCACCCTCCCGATTTAATTTATATATATATATATATATATATATATATATATATATATATATATATATATATATATATAAATATATATAAATGTGGGGATGCTGCGTAGCACTGTAGAACTTAGAAAATGTGAATAGTTAAGGTGAAACAGTGCTCACCGGATAGTTATACCCAAGCTTTCGGTGCGATGCACCTTCATCAGGGGAATTATGGCTTGTTGTGATGAACCGCGGGTAGAACAATCGCGGTGAACTCCACGTTCATCCCGTCAGGGTGGAGCTTGCCAAGTTTAAACATCACACGCTGTTCTAAAGATCGGCGCTGAGTATCTGACGATGCCGTGGAAACAACGCAGACGCTCATGTCCTTTGTGGACTGTGATGGCGCGCTGAAGTGTTGGGCGACAGCCGGACCAGGTTGTTTCAACCGAACGCTACGGAGATGCTCCGTGAAACGGTCGGCCAGACGGCGCTTAGTTTCGCCAATGTACAGCAAGCCACAGCGAGTACACGAGATACAATAAACAAGATTAGCAGTGGTACAATTGTAGTTGCCGCGGATGTTGAAATGGCCACGAGGACCAGTGATGGAGGATGTTTCATCAACATGTGTGCAAGTTTTGCATCTTGGACGCTTGCAGGGAACAGTTTTGAAGGGGCCGTTGTTTGTGCTGCTAGGTAGCGTAGACCGCACAATGTGGTTGCTGATGGAGCGATCCCGTCTGAACGAACAGAGGGGGCTGGTAGACTGAGTAAAGATGGCGCTGGTCGCTGGATATAACTGCAGAGTCTTGAAATGTTTGAGGAGGATATTCCTGACAGCCATGTTGAGCGGGTGGTAGGTCAAGACAAGAGGGATACGATCTTGCTGCTTGGGAGGGGCTTGCTTCATGGCGGCAATGCGGGTGACTGATGATACTCTGCGAAGAGCGGCATCAGTAACAAAAGGTGGGTATCCACGTTGTTTGAAGAAACCCTTCATTTCTATACCACGGTGATTAAACTCAACGTCCTCGCTGCAAATTCGACGGAGGCGGAGGAATTGGCTGTATGGGATGGCATCTTTACATTTCTTAGGGTGTGACGACTCATAATGCAGGTAGCTGTGGGAATCAGTAGGCTTGTAGTGGACCGATGTAGTGAGAGAGTTTCCATTGATAGACACGTTGATGTCGAGGAAGGTGATGGTGTCACTGGAAATGTCAGAGGTGAAGTGCAGGGCATCCTCCATAGAACCAGAAATGGCACCGAAGATGTCGTCAATGTAACGTTTGTACAGCAATGGTTTGGGCCCGGGAAAATTTGACAACAACTTCTCGAGAAAGCCAACAAATAAACATGCATAACTGGGACCCATACGTGTGCCCATAGCAATGCCAGTGGTCTGTAGGTAGTGCTTACCATTAAATGTAAAATTGTTAAGGGTGAGGACAAGTTCAGCAAGCCTGAGGAGGGTACTAGTGGGGGGTCACAGTCAGGACGGCGGTCAAGAAAATGACGTAGCGCTAGTAGGCCATCAGCGTGGGGGATGCAAGTGTAAAGAGATTTGACGTCCATACTGAACAGGTAGTTAGATGAGCCCGTGAATTCAAAGTTAGCAAAAGTAAGGAGAGCGTCATTAGTGTCCTTAACATAGGGGGGCAGTTGGCTGACAATAGGCGATAGCACAGAGTCTAAGTACTTGGAAATCAACTCAGAGGGGCAATTGCAAGCTGAAACAATGGGCCGGCCGGGATTATCCTTCTTGTGAATTTTGGGAAGCATATAGAAAACGGAGGTTCTGGGAAAAGGGGTGATGAGTTTAGTCGCATTACTAGGTAGCTCACCTGCGTCAATAAAGGCCTTGATGGTGTCGGACACGATGCCCTGGTGCGTAGGTGTAAGGTCGTTGTCGATGACTTGGTAGGATGAGGTATAAAGTTGGCGCTCAGCTTCAGAAAGATAAAGATCCTTACGCCAAACAACAGTGGCACCGCCTTTATCTGCTCTTTTGATAACATAGTTCTCTTCTTCCTTGAGCGATCGCAGGGCTTGCCGTTCTACAGAAGAGATATTGGGCCTAGTGCAACGGGTGCCAAAATTGAGGCGACAAACGTCAGAGCGGCAATTGTAAATGACTCGGTCGAGTGGCTTGTTGAGGCCGGTAGGTGGACACCAGTTAGATGATTTGGGGCCTAATCTATCAATAGTCTCAGCAGTAGGGGTATCATAATAATAATAATAATGTGTGGGTTTATATAGCGCACGTATCCACCAACTAAGTGGTGCTCAAGGCGCATTATATTATTATCCCTGCTCATAAGGCTCATAAATCATTCCTGAAACCATCTCAGCTCCCTGGGGAGTATACAGCTCAATTGCTGCCATTTCTAGCGCATATAGAGCAAACCAACTCTGCCTTCACAGGTACCCATTTAACCCCTGGGTGGAGAGAAGCAATTATGATTAAGTGTCTTGCTTAAGGACACAAGTGTCACGGCCGTGATTCGAACCCACATTATGTTGCTAACACCAGAACTTGAATCCGGTAAGCTAGACCGCTCGGCCACGACACCCCATCATCATGAAGAGTAAAAGCGGAAGAACCAACCTCTTTGTCGTAGAAGTAGGCTTTAAGGCGCAAACGTCTATAGAACATTTCAAAATCTCGGCGAGTAGAAAACTCATCATTGAACGCGTTGAGAGGGACAAAATTCAAACCCCACTGAAGGACAGATAGTTGGGCGTCGGTTAAGGGTAGATCCGGGGGGATGGTAACAACCAAATGTTCCTTGTTAGAGTCTGGATGCGGATGATCATGGGTGGGTTGGGTGGAATATATATATATATATATATATATATATATATATATATATATATATATAATAGTAACGCGTGAAACTCGGAGTTACAACTACCAGCGTTCCACTAGTTTTACTACAAGTATATTACGCTCTGTCTACGTGGCATTGAGCACTCTACTTCAAGATAGACCGCTACATTTAAGTATATATATATATATATATATATATATATATATATATATATATATATATATATATATATATATATATATATATATATATATATATATATATATATATATATATATATATATATATATTGGCGGCCATTTTGGATAAAAGGAAAAGTTAAACAAGTTTTGTAAATTTCAACTGACTTCTCAAAGTTCATTAATTTACAGACAGTTGGTTGGTTTACATAGTAAAGCCAAATAGGTATACCTGGCCCATTTTTGGTACACATGTACTCACCATACGAACCATTAGGGTTAGGGTTAAGGCAGGGTTAAGGTTAAAGTTAGGGTTAGGCTTAGGATTAGGCGTTAGGCTAGGGTTAGGGTCTGATTTAGGGTTAGGTTTAGAGTTCGTAAGGTGAGTACCCGTGTACCAAAAATGAACCAGGTAAAAGGTGAGTACCCGTGTACAAAAATGGGCAAGGTAGACCTATAACGCCATAGTAAACAGTGTTGGTTAATTATTTACGCAACTTTTTTAACAGTGTAGTATTTCAAATGGTCATTCTACAGTATGATGAGGCTCCTGTTCATGAAAATTGATTTTAAAAATATTAACAAATGGTTTTAGGCATTTATACTGGGATGAAACTGCCATTTTATACTAGAAATTAAGTAAAAAATGGCCGCCATTTTAAAATTCAAAATGGCGGCTGAAGACGTGGTTGAAAAAAATGGTACCAAACCTTTTTGGAATCAGCACCCCAAAATTAATAAAGTAGGCCAATAAAATCCATTTTGGCACAAAAATCCAGCTGGAATACATATCAAACCGTACGTGTATTATGACAAAAGCGACTCTGTACTTTGTACATGTGGCGCTATAGTATAGGTCCAATGATACAGGAGTCCAGTCCAGGGGTCCAGTCCAGGAGTCCAGTCCTAGAATGGGGCTCGTTTTGTAAGTGAATTTTGACATTTTATTTTACAAATTAGCTGCTAGAATAAAACCTATCAAGAGTAAACCAAGGTTCCATGCACCCCAGACGCATCAGAGAGGCCATCGAGATCGTTAAACACGACACTGTGCCACAGGACATCAACTTCTATATCAGCGATATTTGGCGACCACTACTACGGACTGAAGGATCTTCTATATCCAAAGTCATTTCATTTCATTTTTCATTTATTGATTTCACAGGTAGAAAAACAAATAAACACAAATTTACATTAAATTAACAGAAACAGAACCAAAGGTAGCATCCCTGTAGGATTAAAAAAAAAAGTAAACTAAATTACTGTCGAGTTGATCTTATTAATAAAGAAGCAAACAAACATTGAGTCACACAAAGAACGATAAACAACATGGCTTTAGGCACACTTATATAAAAACAATACTAAAATAAAAAATATAAAAAGTTAATACGACACAGTTTGAGTTAGGGCATCTCCTAGGCCAGGGACTAATCAATGTTTTCTCAGTGAATTAATAAATAAAGATAAACTATAAATAACTGTGTCTTTAACATCTGCTGGTAGCACCTCCCGTAATCTTGGAAATCTATATAAAAAAAAGAGAATGATGAGCAGCATTGGACTTTGCCATTTGATGAGAAAACTTGACAACTTCAGTGTGTCTACGGTTAACAGGGATAAGATCAATAGAACGAGTGCTGGCGGGCCTACAGTGGGATATGCTGTTAGTGTATCTGGATGACGTGATCATATTTACAAAGACAGTACAGGAAGAGCTGAGTCGCCTGGAGGTGGTATTCCAGCACCTACGAGGGGCAGGCTTGAAGTTAAAGTCCAAGAAGGTGCTATACCTCGGGCATATCGTGTAAAACCAAGGTGTTGCGACGGATTCAGAAAAGATAAAAGTGGTACGTGAATGGCCGACACCTACGACGGTGACCGAAGTGCAAAGCTTCTTAGGACTAGCGTTGTACTATAGGCGTTTTGTTAAAGGATTCGCTGACATAGCCAGACCATTGCATCGCATGACAGAGAAGGGGAGACAGTTTGAATGGGATGATCAATGCGAGATTGCATTCCAAAGGCTGAAGGGACTGCTACAAGAAGCACCTATACTGGCTTATCCTAACCCTGCGGAGGAGTACATTCTCGACACGGATGCTAGTAACATTGGAATAGGCGCTGTCTTATCTCAGATGGTTAATGGACAGGAGAGGGTTATCGCCTACGGTAGCAGAGTCCTCAGTAAGCAGGACAAAAAAATTTGCGTGACACGTAGGGAACTACTGGTCATAGTGGTGTTCTTAAAGCGGTATAGACCCTACATATATGGAAGAAAGATTACCATTAGGACCGACCACGGGGCTCTCAGGTGGCTTCTCAACTTTTGGGATCCACAGGGACAAATTGCCCCTTGGTTGCAAGTAGTGAGTGAGTATGATTTTACCATAGTTCATCAGGCAGGCAGGTCACATGGCGATGCGGATGGCCTTTTGCGTCGACCATGCGCCCAGTGTCATTGGCGGATCCAGGGGGCTAAGGGGGCTGTAGCCCCCCCCCCCCCTAAAATCGTTAAAAAAAAATAAAAAAAATAAAAAATTAGATACAGACGGTAAGGTATTCCCCCTCATGTTTCCCCTCATTTCCCCCTAACTGTGCTTTGTTTTTCTCTCCCTTTGATTACTTCATTGTTATTTTTGTAGTACTGAAAAATCGTTCTTGATTCTCAGCCCCCCTAAAATATGCTGGATCCGCCCATGAGTATGGACGAGAGGAAGAAGAAATAATACAGAGCACATGTGCAGGTGATGAACGTAGTGACAAAGAGCAACCAGACATCAAGAGGGAACCTATAGTGAGGATTGTGACAATAGGACCAACAGTTACGCGTGAGGTGTGGACCAAATCACAAGAGGATGATCAGACTCTCGGATGGATCGTCAAGGCGAAACGAGGTTCCAATGTGAGGCCAGACTGGTCAGAGATTACACCTGATTCTCCTACGGTGAAGGCGTACTGGTTGTTGTGGGAACAAATAGAGATTAAAGACGGACTCCTATGTAAGAGGTGGGAATCTGATGACGGACGGCTAGTAAGGCATCAGGTTATAGTGCCAAAACCGCACCGCGAAGAGGTGGTGAGCGAACTTCATGGTGGAAAGACAGCTAGACATCTGGGTCAGAAGAAAACATTGGCAAAGGTACGGCAGAGATTTTATTGGGCCGGGATGAGTGCAGATGTTAGGTCCTTCGTCAGACAATGTGACACATGCGCCTCAAAGAAGTCACCTACAAAGACAAGAAAGGCTCCGCTGCAGCAGTATGCTGTAGGCGCACCTATGCAGCGTGTAGCATTAGATATACTTGGACCCGTCCCAGAGACGGAGCGAGGCAACAGGTATTTTAGTTGTCGGTGATTACTTTAGTAAGTGGGTCGAGGCGTACCCAGTACCCGATGAGAAGGCAGAAGTTGGCTCAGACGTTGGTTACAGAGTTCGTGTGTAGATTTGGAGTACCTACTGAATTGCACTCGGACCAGGGGGGAATTTTGAGTCTCGGGTCTTTGTTGAGATGTGTGAAATCCTTGGAATCAAAAAGACACAGACGACACCGTACAATCTTAAATCAGACGGGATGATTGAGCGTTTTAACAGGACATTGATTGGCATGGTATCCGTGATGATAGAGCCTATAAGAAAAAGCGTGATTGGGATGAGAAGGTGGCATTCGCGACGTTCGCCTACCGTGCATCACCACATGAATCTACGGGGGAATGAATCTAGGGCGCGAGGTTTTCGTACCGTTGGACTTGACAGCTCCAGTTATATCGGAAGTAGAGGAAATAAAAGCCACCTGTGATTTTGCTTACCAGCTGAGAGAAGGGATGCAGTTGGCACATGAACGGGCCAGGGAGCACCTAAAACACACTGCTAGGCGGTAGAAGAGGTACTATGATTGAAAGACCTGTACAACGTCGCTCAATGAAGGACAGTTTGTTTGGCTATATAATCCTAGCAAAAAGAAGGGCCTATCACCTAAATTACAACGTCGATGGGAAGGACCATATCTAATAATCAAAAAACTGTCTGACGTCACCTACCGGATACAGAGGAAACAAAAGCTAAAGCCCTAACACAGGAAAACCATTCGAAACATGGGATTCAAGTGGGCCACCTGATGAAGCGCCTTGTCAAGCACAGATACAACAGGCTGATACAGAAACAGAAGTAGAAGACAGGGAAAATGTTAAAAGTATTAATGCAGACACCAGGCGGGTGTGTAGAAAAAGACGACAGTGAGAGACAAGAGGGTTTACAGGCGACGAAAGAATCAGAACAAGATGCGTCAGTGCAAGATGGGGGAATAATGCCTGGCACCCCAGATATAGTACAACTTACGGTAGGACAAAGGAATCCGCCAAGACAGCATCGTAGGCCGCAACGCTTTTTGTAACAAACAAGAACAATACTGGGCAGCAATGGGGAGATATCTTCCCAGGGCACGGATGTCTGATGAGTGTGTGAATGAGTTTGAGTTCCTGAAACCCCGTAATTTTGTATAAAGAAGCATTTGTGAGGACTAACCAGAAGTTTATTTCTGTTGTTTTATCAACAGAAACGCTGTAATCATGGGCAGAGATTCCCCGGAGATGAGGACACCACGAGACCTCCAGGAAGCAGACACAGTGGAGTGTCCAAAGTGTGGTGATGTGTTCCTGCACAAAAGAAGTCTGGAGAATTGGTGTGAACGTTGTGAGCACAAGAACAACTGAAGAGACAATCTACGTGCGCACTACCGTGACTGCCACTCCTCCCACCTAGTAGACGAAGTGAGTGAAATTAGTGCAGAGACCTACGAGAGCAGATGGTGCGGTAAGCACACTGGAGGTGAAGGAAAATCCACATACGGCTAAGATAGAAGACAAATTAAGGCACAATGAAGGGAAGGTTCCACCAACGTAACCGAGAAAAGAGTGACGAGGACAAGACGCCAAAGAAGCGACCTAAAGAAGTGAAGGCGCCAGCAACTGTGTCCAGAGCACCTAAAGAGGTGAAGGCGCCAGCAACTGTGTCAAGAGCAGCTAAAGAAGTGAAGGCACAAGCAACTGTGTCAAGAGCACATGAGGAAGCAGAGGCGCAGATCAGCACAAGCTGCAATGTTCGAGGCAAGGGAAATCCCGAACAGGAACCTGCTGGGTCAAGTTTAGAAGCAATGGAAGCTGAGGGCAACAAAACCCCTGAGGAAATGAATATATAGAGGTGGAATTAGCGACAGTATTTGGCAACAGCGACAAGAAGAAGTGCCTGAAATAGCACTCTCGGTGACACCTACGATGTAGGAGCAAAACGAAAACCCGCCCAATGGAGAGCCACCTAAGTTGTCAGGAGGGAAGCCTCTCAGCATGATCAGGTTGTTTCGGGATCTCCATGAAAAAGAAGAAAGGCATAGAGAGGAAGCTGCAGGAGAAGAGAAAAAAGAGACCCTGCCAACCTTTTCTACACCTTTGCGTCTAGACAAGCTGCAACCAGGACAGGTAGTTAGGTGGAGGGAGACAAAGACGACTTACCTTCACAAAACTGAGGAAATTGACAAAGGATAAGACCAAGCACATCTTCGACGTCAATTTCACGGCTGGTGTTGTCAAGCATGTTTGGTAGCTGTGGCTAGACGAGTTTGAGCGTTCATGTGGATCGCAGTGATCTTTATTTTTAAGTGTTCAAGTGTTTCTTCAAGAACTTTAGTACCGTTTCACTATGGATGTTTTGTGCACCTGTAGGGGTCCTTTAAGGCAATTGAGTGTAATTTTCTATATCTTGATACAGCTCAGAGCACATGCATGCATGGGGACCCACGCTTACAAGCTCTGCTTACTAGTGGGTACTTGTACGCGTGTGCATCATTCCTTTATACATGTAAGGGGGTCGTTGCCCCTGTCAGTTTCGTGCGCCCTCGCGCGTCGCCAAAGCGTTCATGTTATTGTATGTGCGTTCATGTTTTTGCCTGTGTATTTGATATTGAAAGTTTTACATTTAATTATAATCTGCTTGTGTCCAAACATTTACTACACGTTCTATATTCACTGGTTTCGCGGGCTTTGGGGATAGCGTGACCCTTAACCTCACTGCTTGCACAACTCTTAACAGGTAAACACACTCTTTCTTTTTCTCACTTTTAAATCTCAGATTTTCACACATTTATTTTTCCACAAATATAGTCAAAGCAACCGCAATTGTCTTGTGATGATTCTAGGTGTCATCTATACTATAATGATCGTTAAGTCGCCATCTTTGTTAGTGCAAACACGGGGCGCCGCCATCTTTGTTTCGGGGCGCCGCCATCTTTGTTTCGGGGCGCCGCCATCTTAATGATCGTTAAGCTTGGTCGGGTGACTTCGCGGCTATCCTCGGTGATCGAGGGGTCGGGCGGGGTGCCAGATGAGGCGAACACTCCCTGACTGCTGTGGTTCGAGATGTCTGGTTGGCTGTTTCAGACGGACCCCCTGATTGGTCTTATTTTTCATCAATGAACTCCGTACCTACACGTGACCTTTGTGCTCAAAAGACAATTTTCATCAACATTTACAACACACGTTTGGAATGTTTGTTGTTTTTGTTGTTTAATAATAAAACAATAAAATACCAAACATCCGTAAACATTTTTAATCAACATGAGCAACATTGGTTGGGTTACTCCGCGGCTTTCGGTGAGCGTTGGTCGAGGAGGCCGGGTGCCACATACCACGAACAGTACCGAACTGCCGCGTTGCGAAATGTCTGATTCTCTGTTTCAGACGGACCTCCTGATTGGTCGGTAATGACGTCGGTGTGTCGACTCGACTCTTTGTTGATGCATTTATTTCGCGTAGCTCTTTAGTCCTAGGTCTTAGGGACGTGACCAAGAGCTACGATTATCACAGCTATCTCCAAACATCAATAAACAATTTTAATCAACATGATCAACATTTACAAAACCCTTTTTGTTGTTTGATATTTGATAATAAATACCAAACATCAATTAACCTCAGTACCCATGTAATACTTTTGAAAGCCTGTAGTATCCAGACGCCATGTCCTCGATTGTGTACAAAGTCTATGGAGAGTTCAGTGCACTTTCAAATAATTTCTTAACACAATGTGAATTATTTCTCAGTCCCAGATTCATGTCTTTTGGAGAGTTCACTGCATTTTCAAAGTAAAGTTTAACACAATTTAAATTATTTCTCAGTCCCAGATTCATATAATATATATTATAAGATATATTATAATATAGGCCCTATGTTATAATATATATTTTTATAGCAGTTCTGTATTCCTCAGCTTGCTGATTTGTGAAAACAATTTTCAACCGATGAAATAGGGACTCTGACCTTTGATTTTACATACATAGAAGTAGAACTTGAACTGTTAGAAAAGCCCAAAATGATTTCACAATTGCCAGTGTAGATACCATCAGTCTTTCAACTTTGAGGTAATATAAAACGATTTCAGATCTGACAATCACAACAGCTTATGCACTTAGGTTTCAGGACATTTCTCACACAAAACAATTTTGGGAATCTTTTCTCCCAATTTTGAATATTTTAAACAGGTTTTAATAACCTACAGCGCCATGGCATCTATTTTAACTCAAACTGCGTCCTATTTTATATTAAGGGGTGGGGCCTCAGGAAACAGTGCAGATTTCATCTGCAAATTTAATGTTATTCATATTTATTTCCCCTTTTTCATGACTTGAAGGGCCATGCAATCAATTTCCAAAAGAGACATTTTGTGCACATATCTGTGTCTGAACTGTACGAAAATACTAGGATACCCGTTTTCTGTGTACATGTATTTCTTTTCAGTACATTTATTTATTCAATATTCACTGTCCTACCATGTTAAAAACCCGAGGGCGCTGTTGTGTTATGTCACTTTGACTTTTACATGCCCCCGCTCAAAAATTAACCAATCACCAAGCTCATTCTAGAAAATGATGACCCTTGAGTGCCCCCTGCAAATTAGACCCCGTTACCCCATATTACATTACATAAACCAGCAAAGAAGTCGGCACAAAACCCGCAACATTTAATACTCACACATCACCCACACCTAGCGGGTGCCGCGCGAAGCGCGGCATCCCGCTAGTTTTAATAAGTTATGTTCAAGTAAAAAGAGAGATTTGTGTCGTTAAAAATGTAGAGGTCTGTCGGGGATTAACGTGTTTGTATCCCGTAGTGATTTTGTATTGTTGTTCATTTGTCAATGTCATGGGCAGCCGCCATGGGGTCGTACCTTCGTACTGTGCACGTAGTGTTGTAGTGCACGTTGGATGGTTGCTCCATGAGGTAAAAAGGAATAAACTTTGTGTAATAATATTTTAATTGAAATATATGGGTGGGTGTTGGCTCTGGTTTGGTTGGATTGGACTTGTAGGCATGGGTTTGTGTATTTGTTGCGTTAATGTTGATGGTTAGTGGCCAGCCCGTGTGTTAGTTAACTTATGCCTCCTTGCCCAGTGCTATGCTATTCCAGGGTCCTCATGCATTCATTATTTGGTTCATTTCTGGTAATAAATGTTTGCTTGAGTCAAGATATTTAGGAGCTGCCTTCATTTTATTTTATTGACACTAGGAGACACCTTACACTTGCAATGTATAAGGAAATATTAATGTATGTTTTTGTATTGACCGCTTGCACAACTCAACAATGCATGCATGGGGACCCACGCTTACAAGCTTTGCTTACTAGTGGGTACTTGTATGCTTGTGCATCCTTTCTTTATTCAGCTCAGAGTGCCATGATCGAGCGGTTTAGTGCATCGGATTTGTGTTCTGATGGCTGCGTCGTCAGAATGTGGGTTCGAATCCCAACCGCGACCGTGGTACTTGTGTCCTTGAGCAAGACACTTTACCATAAATTCTTCTTTCCACCCAGGAGTAAATGGGTACCTGTGAGGGCAGAGTTGGTTGTTGTGTTTGATTAGCCCATATGCGCCGAAATGGCAGCAATTGAGCTGTATACTCCTCAAGGAGCTGATATGGTTTTTGGAATGATTTATGCGCCTGATGAGCAGGGGTAATAATGTACAGCGCTTTGATACCTTGTTTAAAAGCGCTTTAAAATGCCCGACATTATATACATTATACTGAACAGCAAAAGAAACGCAAGTCCGAGGACAGCAAAAGAAACGCAAGTCCGAGGTCTTGTCAAGAAGACAAACCATTTTAATTCTAATCACTCATTTAATGAAAAATGCTTTCAATTTGTGACCTGAAAGTGACTGTTGAAATTGCAACAACTTCAACAGTCACTTTCAGCTCACAAATTGAAAGCATTTTTCATAAATAGTGATTAGAATCAAAATGGTTTGTCTTCTGTTTGAAAACTTGACAAGACCTCGGACTTGCGTTTCTTTTGCTGTCCTCGGACTTGCGTTTCTTTTGCTGTTCAGTATATGTATGGGGACCCACGCTTACAAGCTCTGCTTAAAGGTCCTGTGAAGAGTGTATTTACCAAACTTTATTTTTTGGTGCTGTTATATTGATTGGTATGAATTAAAAACAATTTTAAATCCTTTTTTTTGTGTCGAGTGGATTATTAATTGTTTATCTAATAATCAAAAATTGCCCCCCCCCCCGAATTTTCGAAGTTTTAACGAAACGTTCGTGACGTACACAAAGGCAGAGAATTTTACACTTGCGGAGCTAGGCGGTATGGTTTGGTGCCAGACTTTGATCGGATAACAGTCGAATAATAATACACGGTCGAGTTGTCCCCGTCACAGTACAATGCACGCTTAGCGTTGTCAGGCACACACAGACGCGTTTTTGGCCAGAAGCACGGGAGAATTACTCTACGAAACGCGAGCAGTAACACGCGAAAAACTTGCCCCACCAGTGTGGCACGGACACGCCCCCTTGGCCTATCCTTAGCCACACGTTGGTCGTACTTCGGCTAACGGCGGTTTTCTTCTAAATTCCAGGCGCTGAAATTGACAATATTTGCAACCATTTTGACAGACTAGATACGTTCCTTGCATGTTTAACTATCTAGGGCTAGGCGCCCCCCAAAAAATGGTGATTTCACTTACATTAAAATTTCGTGACATATAGGCCCGAAAAATTACAAGACGATCGTCATTGTGCAGGTTTCAACGAGGACGGCCATCTTGAATGTACTAACAAGTTGAACGGGAAACAACTTGTGCGCGCAACCATTTTACGACGGCTGTTTTATGTGTGCACATACTTGCTGTATTTTAGCGCGCAGAGATATGACCACGCGATGTCGCCGATATAAACTTTCAAGAAACTAACATCGAGCAGTTTTATCAAATTAACCGTACTGCATGGTAAGTTCATCCCCTTTTAACTATTATATACCAGGTTATTTAACTGTCCTTGCATTGTACATAAAACAAGAGAGAATGTTCATTAAAATAAAATGATAATGTAATAAATAGTCTATTATTAATTACAATAGTTAATTTTAAATAGTAATTTTAAACAACATAAAAATTTCACTAATAATTTAAATATATGAAATATTATAGTGTTACGTTACTATTACTATAAATAATAACAACCATTTTTGTAAATCCATAAAAAAAAAAAAAATTTAATTAAAAATTAAAAAAATATATATATAAAAAAACACCCAGAATGATTGTTTTATCTGACAAAATATCTGTGAATATAGTCTATGTAATATCTATGTAATATAGTACAGGTAATACTTTTACAATTTTTCATGTTTATCTGTTTTGTGAGAATATAAAGGAGGTAACTTCCAGTACCAAGGTGGTTTATTTTCTTCCCCCTGGTTATTTCACTGTCTCTTAAATTAAGCTGTGTAGACCCCTGTTTACCGACAACACGTGCAACCCTGAATTGAAACGGAACACTTCGCGCGCTAAAATACAGCAAGTATGTGCACACATAAAACAGCCGTCGTAAAATTGTTGCGCGCGCAAGTTGTTTTCCCGTTCACACTCTTCATACATTCAAGATGGCCGTCCTCGTTGAAACCTGCACAATGACGATCGTCTTGTAATTTGTTCGGACCTATAAAAAATGTCACGAAATATAAAATGTAAGTAAAATCACCATTTTGGGGGGGCGCCTAGATAGTTAAACATATTAGGAACGTATCTAGTCTGTCAAAATAGTCGCAAATATCGTCAATTTCAGCGCCTGGAATTTCGAAAAACCGCCATTAGCGGCATGAGACCAACCTGTGGCTAAGGATACAGGTCCGTGCCACACTGGTGGGGCTAGCGAAAAACATGTCCGAAAGAGAGAGTTATCCGTGAAACGCAGCGCAAGCCCCCGTCATGCGGTCGGAACACACACCGAAGGCAATGTTAACATTACGGTGTTATTTTATGAAATAACAGAAACAGGTGAGTCAAAGTTCTGATCATTTAAAAAAAAACTCAAAACAAGCGCAGGTATAATGACTGAAAGGTTTAATGTTTTTATGTTTGTCTTGCCAGGATATAAAATCAGACACGATGTTTTTATTAATGCGGAAAATCACGGCATGTTTCATGCCGTGAACACTGAAACGGTGAGCATGGTGTGAACGAGTCGTTTTGCACGGAAGTGGACTGGGTTATGCATGGGAGTATTACTAATGGCCACTTACCCTGAGTCTTTCTCGCTTTAAAAAAAACACCTCTCTTCTTCGTTGCAGCCTTCACAGCCTTCTTATGCCCCTTTCCCACTTACACGATTTTTGCTACGGTAGAGCACGATTTTTCAATTATTTACAATCGCAACGGCGTCGTGGCCATGTTCGTGGTCCACCGTAGCGCACCGTAGTAGATCTTGATGGCACCGTGGAGTAGCACGATTTTTTTGGAATGTTCAAAAAAATCTTGCTCTACCGTAGCGGTGGAAAAAATCGTGGTCCACCGCAGCAGCATCGTATTAGAGTCGTAACGTTGTCTTTACGTTGTCGTGGTATGTCGTGACGGCGTCTTGTTCATTCGTACTCATTCGTGGTGGCCGCAGCACCTACGGTAGGCCAAGACTTCGCTACGATGCTGATACGATGCCGCGACCTAGCAAGACTTAAACAAGACGCCAGCAAGAACATGATTTTTTTATCACGTGTCTCTGCTGATAGTGTGTGTTTTTTATCACATGTCTCTTGTCTCTTGTTTAAAAAATTATGACGACAACGACAACATCCAAATAATTATAAATTCACCAATTGCGCCTTTTCCGTCATGTGTTTAATTAAATCGTACAGGCGTCTTGTGAAATCATACTGGCGTCGCACTGGCGTCTTGTGAAATCGTACTGATGCCGTAGTGACGTCGTAGTACAATCTTGGCATTTCTTGGTACGCCGTGACAAATCTTGACGATGTCGTAACTCTACCGTAACACTGTCGTGGCACTATCGCACTACTGCCGTACCACATCTTGACGGCGTCTTGACAAGACGTAGAATTCGATAGACCTTGAACTTTTTGAGTGTGAATTGCTACGGTACAGCACGACTGAGCACGATTTTTCAACTTTGAAAAATCGTGCTCTACCGTAGCAAAAATCGTGTAAGTGGGAAAGGGGCTTTACTTAGCGGGAATATCGTTGGAATTGCATCTGGTAGCAGCATGGCCTTATAATTAGCCATACCGAACTGGCTGTGAAGGCCAGTTCAAAGCATGTCTGCTCGAAGTGTGCACGACGCTGTATACAACGCATACTTGGGTAAGTGCTGTGGATCGCGGATCGGGAATTGCCTCAGTGTACGTCACGAATTTTATGTTAATGAGGGGTTATGGGCGTGTCAAAAAGCACCCCCTAAATTTAAAAATTAATATTTGTATGGTATAAACGTGAGGGGAATAATTTACAAATGTCAAATATATGTTCCAGTAGGCATACTTTATTGTATACAATGAAAAAAACACCTATTTCATAGGACCTTAAATAGTGGACCCCCTCTTCAGTATTACTTATTTGTATTTTGTTAACTGTTGTATTTTTTTCAAAACTGGAGAAAATAAAATGAATGATTGAATGAACAATGACATTGCATATACACACTATTTGTTGCCCATGTGTAAGTGTTGGGGAACAGCCTGTCACCTTCTTGAAATATTGTTTGACTTGGTATTTATTACTTGAATCGATATTTTCATCCCTTATTATGTGTCCTAATTCGATAGTGGCAACTGTTTAAGAGAAATGATCATAATTGTCCATGGACTTTAAACGATTATTCAAAAGACTAGAAAAATTGGGCACTGAACATTTTTCGTGAAACACCTTTTATTTTTATTAAGCTGCATTTACAAGCGAAATAGTTTATTAATGGGACACTATCATCGTGATCAGAGCAAACTTTCAACAGGGCATGGAATCAATGTCCTAGTTTAAAATGAACACAGTGACTCAAAATTAGTGGCTCATTTATTCAGCAGGTAATATGACCTTAACATGTCAATGAGTTAATAAAAAATAGCACTCCGATTCCATGCCCTGTTGATCTTGACGATATTGCCCCTTTAACATAACCCACAAACATGAGGGTTGTAAGATTACATCATTGGGGTCACCTTATTTTTCAACACACTGATGACTGATACAGTTTGTTATATCCTCAGTTTTTACAGCCAGTGTATAGAATAATAAGCATAGCCTACTTTGAAATTCAAATACAAATTAACACTTCTAATTTACGAAACGTAAGAAAGCCACCAATAGTATACACAAATTACACTTGTGCTAACTTTAAGCATTTAGTAGTTGGAGCTATGTTATATTGTAAACTATGTTGTATCGGGGAAAAGGACACGATATATGCAGAAATATAAATTTAATTTCTGAAAGCTCAATCGGCTTTCAATTTTAAAATGCATTTAATATTAAGATTTCTTGTGTAATTTGGGTGTTCTTCAATATTAGTGCACGTATGCTTTACCATCCCTTACTGGCTAATTTGTTCCAGGAAAGGTACAACATTGATAAAACTACCAAATTACTGTCAGAATGATTTTACTGCTGTTTCCATAGCTGACATTTCATTTACGTGTATTTTAACTGTAATCATAAGTAAGACTAAATGTGAAATTCTCAGTTGAGTAGTAATTAGTTCTGAAAAGAACTGGAGGTACAACTCCAGTTCTTTTAAGAACTAATTACTACTCAATTGAGAATTTCACATGGTGTCACCGCAATTAGTCTTTCTTATCCTCCTCACCATGCAAAGCTACAAGTTTTACCTAACTGTAATCATGTCACAATTTAACTGTGAAGCTGCTTTATGCAATCATCAATACACCATGTATAATAATAGTTCATACGTTGTGTGAGCACATTATAATGTATCACATAAAATATTCATATAAAACTATTGAAACAGTTTTACATTTAATTCATACACACTCCTTAATTAATTAAATTAATTACAAAATTGGTTCATGATACTTGCTGTACATACATGAACGCGACAATCATTCAGTGTTTTGCCAACACATAATCACTGGTATTATACGCTCTGCAAGAATTGCGCTTTTTCTACGCTTGCAAAAACTATGAACCCATGTATAAAATTAACAACGTAAATTAAAGTCCTGTAATAGGCCTATATTTAAATTTGCGTATCAATATTGTATTAATACATTCAGCATGAAGATCACTTGTAGGCCTAACAAACCTATACATGTACTACAGCGTGCTACATCCATTAGTATTATTAATCTATATCTAATAACAATAAATAACAATATAATATATATATAAAATAACAATAAATCGAATAACAATGCCTTGGCAAATTAGGAAAACCTTAACGCAATTTTATGTTTATACATATTTAGACAAATTAATGTCCACACTAACAGTTTAAACGAAATGAGAAGTCTATTTATTTACGTTGAGTGAAAATTGATTAGACAGTTTAAACTTTTTTTAAATACTTGTTTATCATTGACACATGAGGGCGCTGCTTTGTGGATGCACAACAGGAACATTGCAACATTGAATATGCACAGAATCAAAACTCCAAAACTTGTCCAAGAAAATAGTGCTTACCTGAAACAGTTTACTGATTGGTAATCAGACATTCAGTAAATTAGACAAACAAAAAATAATTCTAACAGAACTGATTGTAACAGAACTGATTTGGGTAAAATCAAACAAGTTGTATGTACACGATGTGACATCAGGCAGACGCTGTGATACTGATTTGCTCATGAACATGCAAATTTACATAATAGACCAAATAGTGTTAAAATATTAGAACAAGCACAGATTGGCATTTAAACGTTTGAAACGTGACATCAACATGCACAAGGATTATATAATTATAGACAATTTTAAAATATTCAAAATTCCAAAGGTATAATGTAATATACAAATTAATATGTCACCGTATAGTGTTGTACATGGGGCATAAGTACACAATTTTTCTGCCAAATATGTGACACATGTGTTCCATCTTTCATTCCTGAACATTTCTACAGGGAACATAAACAATAAGAAATTATTTTAAATCTTGGGTTGCTGCCACTTCCCGCCTCAAAAACTGACAAAAAGACTGACTCCACTTTCTGAGCTACATGACAGAGATCGGTGACGGCCATGGCAACAATGAACACTCTGACGTCAGTAAAAACAAATTCTATCAGGGGTCCCAAGGGATTGGTTACAAAAAAGCCTTAACATTTGAACGTGATTAGTAGAAGTGTTGAGAATATACATTAAAAATACTATAGGGCCACATCGACCATCGACCACCCCCGACCTGATAGTGTTAACTGATCTTTAAAATATCTCAAGAGTCGCATCAGTTTGCTTAAAATCGTGGAAAATGTCGAAAAACTGTTGTTTATGGCCCAATCTATGCAAAATATGAACAAATCGTCCGTGGCCGTAATTTAGGTAATAGATTGTTAGTCTAAGGTCGGTACCACTCCGGTATGGATTTAAGAGAGTGTGGAGGGCACAAGACAGACACATTCTGTTCTGATATGGTTAACTCAGATGAGGTCCTCTACTTCAGTTGTTCCTGCATTTGCATCAAAAAATAAAATAAAATATACCGAAGAACTAGCGTTAATATTGTTTGTTACCTTAGTTGTATTTCTTTTGTAAAACATAAATGTTAACGCAATAAATAATGATTTAGTTTAAAGGTTAGGATTATACGAAAGCCCATTAGTGCCATCGCTATTTTATTTTCGAGAGCAGTTATTTTTATTTTCAAGAGCAGCTGTTCGATTTCCGGAAGCCATCATCATCCATGGCTGCGGCGGCTTCGGACGCACGGAGTCTGCATTTGATCAGGCGTTACTTTAGTTTAGGACTTAATTATGACGAAATAATTGCTTCACTTGCTTCTAAACATAATATCTTGATCAGCAAGCGTAACCTAAACCGTAAATTGCGAGAACTTTGCCTTTGGCATCGTTGATGTTGCATGTTTTATAAAAGGGCAGTTGAGTACCTCAGGGCAACTTTGTGGTTACCGGTGGATGCACCTGAGATGCCTTCAGAATGGAATTCTGGTAAGCCGAGAAACAGTGCGCCATCTTCTGGGATTACTAGACCCAGAGGGAGTCGAGCAAAGAAGGCGGCGGCGGCTACAGAGAAGGACATACAACGGAAGAGGCCCAAACTTTGTGTGCCACCTGGACTCTTATGACAAACTAAAGCCTTACGGGGTTTGTATTAACGGATGTATCGACGGATATTCAAGACAGATCCTCTGGCTTGAAGCCTCTCTGACAAATAGTGACCCTCACGTTATTGCGGGGTATTTCATGGAAACTGTGAGAGACAAAGTAGGTTGTCCTAGACTACTTCGGGGCGACGCTGGAACGGAAAACAGTTCTGTTCGACAGATGCAACAGTTCTTGAGAAGAAACTCTCAAGATGCCTTTGCAGGGGAGAGGAGCTTCCTCGAAGGAAGCAGTCAGAGCAACCAGCGCATTGAGCTGCTCTTGAAAATAAAAATAACTGCTCTCGAAAATAAAAATAGCTGCTCTTGAAAATAAAAATAACTGCTCTCGAAAATAAAAATAGCTGCTCTCGAAAATAAAAATAACTGCTCTCGAAAATAGAAATAGCTGTTCTTGAAAATAAAAATAACTGCTCTCGTAAATAAAATAGCGATGGCACTAATGGGCTTTCGTAGGATTAGGATTGGTAATTAAAAAATAAAAAATGGTGTATATATATAATTAACGTATGATTTGTTTATATTTTTGTTTGTTGTGTGCAAAACTTAGTGTATAGCTTATGGTGTTATTATTATTCCCCTTGAGATATTATTGTCTGAGGTGCTGTAAAATTTCACATGGTGTCACGTACCGCAAATTGTCTTTATCCTCTTCACAAATGCAAAGCTACAGACATTTTTGTTATAAAGATCAAATATCTTACAAACACCCTAACATAAAGTTTTCACGTGCACACGTGAGCCATTCAAATCCCAAAACGTGTACAAACGACAATATAAAAACCCTAATTGGCCTTCAGATAAGTGTTAAAACCATCAAGTCAGTTCACAAGGATAACAATTGACAACTGCATTGGTCGACCTAAGGAATTACAATGGATTGAAGCCAGTACACCCTATACACTTTTGGTAACATGTCTGTATTAATAATGTAAAAAAAAAAAAAATCTGTGAAAGTTTCAAATTATTTTGTGGTGTCGTTAACGAGAAACTCATTCTAATATGGAATTTACGTCTCCAGAGGCCAATATTAGTTTCAGAAGAAAACGATAGCACCTAAGACAGAAATATTTCAACTTTACACCTCGTAAGTTTAATTAAAAACTGTGATTATCTATATTTTACTAAGATTGTCAAAACTTACTTGATGTACGAGTCACCTGCGCATATGAGTTGGATGTACGAGTGGGTGGTTTTTTATTTTCTCTGCATTTCTTGAAGCAGAAGATACCGATAACACCGATAACGCTACCGATACCGATAACGATACCGATATCGGTACAGATACCGAGAATGACGCCAATTGGATAATCATATTTGTTGGTCGGACCCGCTGTAACATATACAAACAAGACATTCATTTAGGACGATATTATTCGACATAGTCTTTTCGTTTTAAAAATAGTTTTAATTTCGTTAATGGGTTGATGGTGTGTGTTTATACATGTTTATGGTGTAAACAGAGGACTTATAGGCCTAACAAAAGGGAACAATAGGTCCTTGGTTGGCGATTGTCTGCAAATGTCCTCTGTTGAAAAACTGGAGATGCCTAAACAACGAAGGGAACAAAAGAGGGGAACAATAGCAGGTCCTCGGTTTACACCATAAACAAATCATAAATAAACAAATCCTGTATGATGCACTATTAATACCCATTCAGTGTAAGTATTATTTACAAATTACCATGACCATTACACGTTAGGGACCTATGTTTTGCATTTTTGGAAAACCACTTTTATGAAGGGGGTGTACACCATTGATAATAACCCAAAAAAGAAACAGAACGAATTATTTATATTAAAGCTTATTAGAAGTATTAAGATGGTGATGGTAACAAACATTACGGTAAGTTATTTCGTCCGACATTTTTGAGAAAACATATACGTATGTAGGCAAATTGGTTGAAATGGATCATCCACGGACGATCGATTTCCACGTTAGAATGAATAAAACACATGGGAAAACAAATGCACTTACCAAATTATGTATACGAAAAACATCATACTTACCACAAAATAAATTTTCTTTAAAAAGGGTCATTTCATCCTCTTAAAAATGTATGTGTAAGCCCTAAAATTCAGGTAATTGTAAATTAGTCTAGTATTCATAAAAATAGCCTAAATCAGACATTTGAGTTAACAATATTTTGCTCAGGTACATTTATATTGCTGTCATGAATCCACAACAAAAATTCAAACAAATTTCTCATTGAGGAAATGTTTTTTATGGCCCAAAAACTGAATTCGGTGCAAAATATGTTACAAATGCCCAACTACCAATCAGTGTCTCACCCAATTTAGAGTGGCATATAAACCCATACAGACCCATCATAATATTGGCTGAATTCCACAATTGGTCATACAAACAACATGGCAAGTTGTGTGATCCCAAACACATCTACACAGAAAAGGGACAGTTATTGCCCTGTTTACATTATATTAAATGATATTTGTCAACCATTTTGTTTTAAATATTATTTTCAGCCAAATTTTTACAGACCAACTCATTACAAATGGAAATCCAATTGGACTGAATTGGAATTAGTTGGTTTTAAGTAATTTGAATTGGATTTACGTTGAAAGTTCCTTTTTCCGATTGGAAATCTCATTTTCCAATTCATTTTCAAATGGAATAACACACCTCCAATTAATTGGTTAGTTTAATTTGCTAGTTGGGGTCAATTTGGAACTATTATGCAAATTAGAAGACGGAGTTATGTGAAAATGAGTGTTTTATGTATTTTGTATGTGATTTTTGGATTTGTTTTTGATAAAACTGCATAACTGTAAATTAGTGAAACTTTAAAATAAAGAAAGCGTAATGTGTATTGGAAATGCAGACATCATGCACACATGGGATATCCAATTGTTCACATTCAGTTTAATTAACACCAAGGTTGAGAAAAACAGTCCATTTGAAAATAAGTCCCATTGGAACAACTAGGCTTATGTCCAGTGTGAAACCAAATGAAAGGTTCCAATTGGAATAATTTGAAAAAGTACAATTGGACAAAATAATTATGTTACACAGCTGTTTCAATAAAAATGCTTCATCTGAATATGTCCGATTGGGATGAATTTTTAAAAATGCAAATTGACACCAACTCGAAAAACAATTACAAAAAAGTTCAATTGGAAACAAATATGTCCAAAATGGACAAAAGTCCAATTGGTTATTTCCAATCTTTAAAAAATCATGTAAATGCTCAACCAAACTAAACTCTTATAAACTAGTCTAATTAATTTACTTGTCAAGTACTTCCGTCAAACAACATGTCACATAACTTAGGAAATAATCAGACATATTAGACTAAACTCATTGTTGTACCCCCAAAAACAATTTCAGTAAAATAAGTCAATAGAGATGAAGTGTCACTGAATGGGATTGCACCAACATACTAGTCATTTAATTTACCGGTACCACAATTGGCATCCTTAATTTATTGTTATTATCTACTACATTCGTAATGCTATTATATCACTGTAATATTGTTTTGGGTTGTAACACTGTCAATATTTTTTCGGTTACATGTATAGCATTGATAAACACATTTGTGTTTAATAATAACAATATTTCATTCTTATGTAGCACATTTCACATAATGTCCCAATGCGTTTTACATTATTTCCCCTGGTCACTGGGCCAATATCATTCTTTCTCAGCTCCCTGGGTTATAGCCCATTATGTGCAACCTTTTGGCGCTACAGGGCCAATCAAACACTGTAACCATATCTACCCTGACAGGTACCCATTTAGATTCCTGGGTGAAGAGAAGCAATTACGGTAATGTCACGGTCGCGGGGAGGATTCGAACCCACATTCTGACGACACAGCCATCAGAACACAAGTCCAATGCACTTAACCACTCGACCATAGCCGTGCACCGGCGGCCATTTCTAATTAAAAACACTAAAATGTTGGGGTCCCTGTCAATTCTTCTGGACTAAATCTTAATCAAAACAAGGAGTTGCTACACACAAACAAACAAACAAACAAACAAACAAACACACACACACACACACCCCCACACACACGCACATGTTTGTTTACGTGGGACAACCGAGCATCTTCCATTGTGCAATAGTTAATGGACTTTTTAGGCGATGTCCATCAACTAAATTTCGGGCATTTTTTTTAATTTGAAAATTGAAGTTTTTCCTTGAAAAAAGGAATACGAATAACCTAAAATGAAACCATTAAAAAACATTCGTCAAAAGCGTAGTTTTGCAGTAATTAGGTGCCTTAATTTGGCCCCCATTAAGAATTTCTGTAAAACATTCTTCTGACGAACAATTTGTTAAAGACACTTCTTCAAATTTAAAACAAAATATTGGAAATTGCCAGTAGTACAACTAAATTAAACAAGTGGGAGATGCATTTGTGTACATAGACATTATCCATAAAGTGCATGTTACAAACAATAGTAAACCCGAGTACACACAGTTTGAATTGGCAGTCTACCTTCAGCAGTGGTTTGACCTACCTTGACCCAAATAATGAGAAACATGATCATAATGTGATGCAATAACCCTATGGTGAATCCTGTCAATTACGGGTAAATAAATATATTCAGTACAATGTTCAGTTTATAAACGGAGCTAATTTCCTAGATATATCGCTTAGCAAATTGTTGGTTTCCAGCCAAACTTTCACATAAATGTAAACTGTGTTAATTGACAAGTAATTGTTAATATTGATTATCAAAACAAATTATAATAATAACAAATAATAATTGTAAGTTTCCATCAAGTTCCTTAAAACATTACATTTAAAAACCGCTCAAAGTTTCTTACACACAGCTTTAAAACGGCGCAACAATACAGGTCAAACAGCCTTTAACTTTTCGTGAATAAATTATGCAGATCGACTGTAGGGAACAGTTATATTGGATGGCAATCGACTCAAAATGTACCTTTCTTCAAGATGGTGAAACAACCGGATTGGCAACATAAACATTTTCAGCCATTTATTCTAGGAAGGGAGATCTCTTGGTATTGTATGTTGGTCCGTCAATGTTTTTCATTAAATTGCATCAGTTTAAACATTTCTCATAGTAAGTTTTTTACGACTTGTTTGTTCTAAGAACGCCCGTAGCTGGTTGGCTAAAAAATAGCACTACAAAAATTGAATGGACTACATAAAGTGATAGACTAAATGTAGGCTACTCGTCAAACGGCTTTTTTTTTTCATTTAATAGTACAATTTCAAGAATATACATGAACAAAATAAAATATCAACTATAGTATGAGTAAACAAAAATACACAAAATATATACACAGATACACAAAAAAACTAATAAATAGATGGACGGCGATAGTTTTTTTTTCTGCAGTCCAGCATTACCATTCTACACGTACCAATAGGCACATGCCTTTGCATTGCATTCTAAAAATGGACTAATCATCTTCCCTTTAAAAAAATCCTCCACATTCGTGAATTACTATAATACAGTAGAGGCTTTGTCAATGCTTTAATTTTGTAATTTAAAATATACTACTCAAAACAATTTAGGGAACACCGGAATAATCTCTGTTAAAGCAAGATCATTTATTTCAGATAAACACAATGTTTCACAGAATTGATGAGAAACAACTGCACAATGAAACAGATGATAAAGGATGCATGTAGTGATTACACATTTCATGACATGACTACTGAAAGAGAGAGGGGTTGCAAATGAAAATCCCAGTTCATGGAACATTTCAAACCTATTTGATGTTAAAAATCCGGTGTTCCATAAATTGTTTTGAGTAGTAGCCTATATAATTAAATTATTTTTGTTCAAATGTGAGCTGTCGTGGATTCGAACTTACACTCACTGGCCATAAGTATTGCAATACACACCAAAGTTCAGTTTGGAGAACTGTGTTACAATAATTTATTTAATTTTATTTACACTACTTAAGACTTCTTGAAAGTGCCTGTGTTTTGAAGTCAATGTTCTTTTTTACTGTTCTTGCTCGGAAATTATGTAATACACGATCGATGAAATCAGATTAAATGATCATCTCACCTGTTACTGTAAAGTGCTAATTTTAAGCATGTTGCAATACTTTTGGCCAGTGAGTGTTGTACCCATCATACTTAAGAGAGGGTACTATAACCACCATGCTGCCAAACCATACTAGCAAAAAAGACCATACTATGATGAAAACATTGGAATAAAATAAGAACCTTTTAAAACGGCTAATTATATATAAAATAATGGTAATTCTGGATTTCAGATTTGTTAATAAACACTCCACAATCATTGGGGCTACAAATGCTCACGCAATTTCGAAAAAGAAACCCCGTGATAATTTTCCGTGCTTACCCAGTTCGGCCATCTATCTGTTATTTATGGCTGTGGTCTGAGTAATTTATACAATAAAAAAGAGCAAACATTGAAGCTTAGGTTACTTAATTTCAAACTCACATCAAATACGCTAAATGCATTAAATACTTATGGAAAGAAAACCTGTAATGTGAATTATAAATTGTAGCTCGTGCCATTTTCTCAGCGCACACTAAGACAGCAGCCTTGGTCAAAGCTATAACAAGGATAGGCAGCTTGTTAAGCACCAATGGGCTGAACCTCCAGTATATCCAGTATAATAAATACATCAATACTTCAGTAATTATTACAGCTACATACGCAGTCACTTGAGGTGCATTTAAGTGGATTACTCTAGATACTCTAGAGTAAAGAACACATTTGCAGACGTATTGCACTCATGAATGATGAACATGAACAGCGAAAAATACTGGGCATACACTACCCTAGCAAAAAGTGGGGCACCAAAACCTCCCTGGGCACACCAGACCCTGGCCAATTACACAGGTACCATAAACCCCTGAGCTGCGGACCCAGCTACCCGTGGTTTCGGAAACGTTATGAGTTAAAACACGGCAAAATCCTGCAATTCTCGTGACCAAGGCTTGCCCCACCAGTGTGGCACGGACAGGTCCGTGCCACACTGGTGGGGCAAGACCAAGGCCTGCACGCACACTGGTTTCATCGACAGAAGCCCTGTCGTATTGCAGCCTGCCTTTTAAATGCTGTCTGTGTCAGTGCTCGTGTCCTACTACTCTCGCTGGTCTTGCAACCAGGAGAATGGTCCGTGCTCGAACGCAACCCGGTCCATTTGGCCAAACGCCTTATGCGAGTTCCATTTGAATAATGTCTGGTGCACCAATTTAAAATGGCTGACTTCAGGAGATAAATAAGTGCATACTGATCGAAACGTTAAGTTGTAATCACCAGTTCTTTTCAGAACTTCTAACTGCTCAAATGAGAATTATCACATGGTGTAATGCACCACAAACAGTGTTAACTTATTCTTTTCACCACGGAAAGCTACAAATCTTAATTATTCAAATGACTCTCGCAAACGGCTTATTCATCAAGCATAGTTTTCTTCAACCTCGTCCCCATGGGCTACCTTGCTGCTGCGTATTGAGGGCATATCACCCTCGGAAGGAGGTTAGGCAATTCCCACGATTCTGCGTTTTTTGTGTAAATCGTGAAATCGCTCTAAATCATGAAGCCTTTAAGTTTATTATGATGAACCATTTGTGTCAAAACTACGACCTAATTAAATGCAAAGGACGGAACCAATAGTTCATTACTTCTAAATAAATCTCGTTTAGAGCCATACAGGCAATTTATACAGAACAAGAACAAAATCACTTTGAAACCTTTTTTTAAAATGTAATGTACATCTGCATGCGCATCAATTAAAAATCTTAAAACAAAATATTTTAAAGGAAGGATTTTCAAAGATAAGTTCTTCATACGGTTTGAAAGAAAACTTAAATGTACTATAATAGTTACGTTTAAAATTTATTTAAATATGGTTTCAAGTCAACGTACACTTGTTGATAATTTTCCAAAATTGTGCGGTGATAGAAAAACTTTCAATACATGTGTATATTTAAAATATAATTGTGCAGAATAACAATTCTCAAAGCATAATTTATTTTGTATTGTTTTCCTTTGTTTTTATTTTTTTATATATATATATATATTTTTTTCTTCACAAATGAAATTAGGAACACTATATAAATTTGCTAAACTTATATACTGGTCTAATTTTATGTCGAATCCTTTCCTACTCATCAGGGATAACCATGCATATATTTCGAGATATCTTTAAAATTAAAGATCTAAAATTAAAGTCTAAAATTATTATAACCTGCATACTTGTCAACAACTAAATGGTGCATGGTTGGAATGCTTATACAATTGGGCTTGGATATATTTTGTATTTACTATTTTTACTTGATTGTTTTTGTTTGTACAAAAAAAGCTTGATTACATATCAGGTTAAGAACAGCCGAGTTTAAATTCATCAATAAGTTTACACCCGCTAAGCTTAATAAACAATCCTCATTCGAGCTATGTACATACTGAACAGCAAAAGAAACGCAAGTCCGAGGACAGCAAGAGAAATGCTAGTGCGAGGTCTTGTCAAGTTTTCAATCAGAAGACAAACCATTTTGATTCTAATCACTCATTTAATGAAAAATGCTTTCAAAAATTGCAACAATTTCAACAGTCACTTTCAGCTCACAAATTGAAAGCATTTTTCATTAAATGAGTGATTAGAATCAAAATGGTTTGTCTTCTGTTTGAAAACTTGACAAGACCTCGGACTTGCGTTTCTTTTGCTGTCCTCAGACTTGCGTTTCTTTTGCTGTCCTCAGACTTGCGTTTCTTTTGCTGTTCAGTATATTTTGTTTTCAAACTAAGCCACTACAAATATTGTCAATTTCTATTATTTCGCTGGAATTCTGAACATGAAACAAACAAATTTAAATGGTCTATGAAATAGACCGTTTTAACAGTGTAAACAATAAAGTGTGCCTATTGGAGAATATATTTGCCCTTTGTCTATTTTTTCTGCGTCCGCTTGTACAATTAAAAAATAAAATTCTAAATTTAGGGGGGCGCCGTGCTCCTCCCATTCTCCTTATTAACATAAAGTCTGTGAGATTTCAGCACTAGCCCATGTTTATGTGACACGCTTTTACTATTGAAGTTTCACGAAGTTTTAATTAAACAGTTTTTCTTTCTTTGGTTTTAAATACTGTAACATACGCAATCTTTTTTATTTTACATATAACCCCTGCGCTTGTCCATTGGTATGTTTCAATTCAATGGAGGCGTGCACTGCATTGGTTAATACAAAGAAGGTGGTTTACTTTGGTTTGATTCATTATTCCTCTGATATTCATACATGGGGCAAGGTTTTCTCCCAAAACTCGTGTTAATTTAAAATTAACAACTTTCTTTTTAAGTCACAAGCTCTCACACCATCCTGCAGAAGCGAGTTGGAGATGGTCTCAAATCCTGAAAAATAAGATGGAAAAAAACACATTTACTTTAGATGCAGAACAGACAAAGGATCCTTTCTGTGTGGATGTGCTGCATATGATGCTCGATATGTGGCAGAATGCACCCTCTCTCATTTGTGTCTTCATTGTGTTCCTGGATTTTTTTCGGGGGGGGGGGGGGGGGGGGAGGTCCGTTAACAATAGAACAATAGTGTGTTAGTGTAAAGGGACATTTTTGGGGGCACTCTGCCGCATATCGAGCATGGTATAATGTCTGGGATGCAGTGCCATTGATAAGGAATATCACATTGCTTAGGACAGCCTAGCAGTACACCAACAGTTATGGAAATAAAAAAAATCATGTACAAATTACAGTTAAGACGACAGCAGGGTCTTTCTCAAAGGCTAAATGAAAGATACATAATGGCACTCAAATATAAATGCAAATAGAGAAGAAAGGGTGGACAAACTAAAGCTGAATAAAAGTCCAAGAAGGAAAACGGTGGACAAGATATGAGATGGTCGGTGGAGATAAAAGAGAGAGGAAAGAGTAAAAGGATTTCAGATTGGGATCAGAGAATAGTGACTGTGATACAAGGTGGAGAAACAAAAAGGAGTGGGCTAAAAAGAACTAGTTGGAGTGAGAAGACTCAAGACGATAGACTGAAATAAGAAAATAAAATCGAACATACATGTACATGTACATTACTTGGGAAAAAAGTAGGGTGTAGTGAGTTTTGGGAATGTTGGAATTTTAAGATATTCTTGCAATGTCTAAGACATCACAACTGAACAAACTTGATTTTCAGTGGGGGCCAGGGGGTATGGGTGTTTCCCTTTTCTTTTAATTTTTTTTGGGGGCACTATCAGGATTTTTCGTGGGGGGCATCTGGGGGCACTGGAAATTTGTGGGGGGCATATGCGTACAACCCAGGGTGTATCCCCATATTGGCAAAATCCTGGATCTGCCCATATTGGCAAAATCCATGACACTACCTACATATCCCCACCCCCATACTTCTAATTAAGTAGCGACAGAAGCCCGTGGATATACAGTTGTCCAACCTTGAGTCAGTGTACCACGACCAAACATTATTAAAATGTAACTCGCAACCATCCCCATCCTAAGTATCAAAACAGTTTTCTTATCAAGAAATAACTTACCCTAACTCTGTCGTATTTACCCAGTCCCATTTCCGCCACTTTTGCCGTCTTTGTCACTTTTGCCGTCTTTGTCACTTTTGCCATCTTTGCCATCATTTTCAACTTGTTCTTCTGGTATAACTTTAAAACGAGAAAAGTCAATGATTTTAAAATATAGATGATTACACAGGACAAGCGGGAGCAACCTATCATACTCCTTAACAGTGACACTTAATCATCCCAAGAAAGGTTTGCGGCTTTCCCTCCTTACCTCCAAAACTTATATGACAACAATCGGATTGCACACACTATGAACAACTTCAACTTGAAAAAAACCTGAAAATCCGTTTTGCCTTGAAATAGCAGTTCACCGTAATTTCACCGTAATTTCACAGTGTCTCTTCCTCTCAGATATTGGCAATAATTTCCACGATGATTTCACGGCAAATTCATGGTGCTCTCGAGAATTAATGAGCTGCTGCAACGAGAAGTTCATGGCATTTTCACAGCGTTTTTACGGCGAAGGAATTCCAAGAGTATTTCATGGCAATTTCGTGGTGTTGTCTCGTCATGAAATTGTCGTGAACTACCGGTATTTATTTCATGGTAAAACATGGCATTTTCAGGGTAAAGTTATTCATAGTGACAGTATCATGTAGTAAAGTAGGGTTAATTAACAGGCCCGGCTTATGTTTCTAAAAAGAGATCCGAATTCTGACATGGGGAGGGACATAGGCCTTGAGATAATGTCTCCCCTACCCAATCCCCCATAGGTACGCCACTGCACAGTTGGCATTTTATATTAACTAATTTTTCACTTATTGGGTCATGTACGCGTGCTGCATGTGTGCGCATACTTGTGCATGATGAACAAATGATTAACATTTTGCCTGTGAATGGGGGCGTCCTTCATAAGGTCTATTGTTTTACAAAACCAATAAATTAATTGTTTATTGAGCATGTGGTGGGAAAGCATGTGAGCGAGCAAGAGCAGGGGGGGGGGGGGGGAGGGGGGGTGATTTGTGTTGTTTGCTATCAGTTTGCAAACTGGTTCGACACCCCCAAAGAAAATGCCTTTGCTACGCCCCTGAGCAAGAGGTGTGTGGTGTATACACCTTTATCACACTGCGGCCATATTGCCTGATAACCTTGCATGCAATAACGATTATAGTGTTGATTTCGATCACAAAAAAAGAACCAGAGTTGTCATCTCCCGTTTTAGCCTAGGTCTGGTCATGTGGAGTTGTTCAGAAGAAGAACAAGATGGATACACTTTGATGCGACTATACCTGTTCCCCAGAACAGGGGAAACATTTGTGCATCAGAATGTTTCGTAAGGACAGTGCCGCTCACAGGGTTGTTGTCAACCAGAATGAGAGATATGTTTAACATTACTAAAATAAAGCCCTTCTTTTTCAATGAAGATAACAATCGAACCCAATCGAGAAACCCTTTAATGGTGACAACGGCACATTGTGCTGCTGTGGAAACATGTGTTCAATCAATCAATCAATCAAATAAAATTTATAAAGCGCCTAAATCAAAAGTTTGCTCAAAAGGCGCTAAGGCACAGAAGAAATAAATAAGCCATTGATGGTAGGCCTCCTGAAACAAGTGGGCTTTCAGAAGTGTCTTAAATGTGTTGAAAGATGTTGTGTCCCTGATGTGATTTGGAAGTTTATTCCAGAGTTTGGGTCCATAGACTGAGAAGGCTCTATCGGCAAAAGTGACGTGACTCGTTCTTGGCACAACAAAGTATGGTGAACAGGAGCTATTTGATTGAAGTTGTCTCCGTCCAGCACAAACTTGCAGCATGTCCATGATGTAATCAGGGTCTTGTTTATGACAGGCCTTGAACATGAGAATGATGACCTTGAAGTCAATTCTTTGTTGAATTGGGAGCCAGTGTAGTTTGATGAGTTCCGGGGTGATGGAGTCGAACTTGCGTTTGTTTGTGATGAGTCTAGCAGCAGTTCGCTGAACGTTATTTAGCCTCCTTTTGAGTTTTTGACTAACTCCCATCAAAAGACTGTTACAGTAGTCAAGTCTTGAAGTAACCAAAGTGTGCACTGCCAGCTTGGTTGCATCGACAGTCAGCAGTCTACGGGCCCTGCCAATGTTAGTGAGGTAGAAGTTGGCGGTCTTGATTATGCTGGACACCTGCGCAGACATGGTCATCGCAGGGTCAAACATGACCCCCAGATTTCTGACTGGCTTGGTTTCGACTAAGACATCAACTCTAGCAACTTTCACGGATGGGAGAATGAACTTGGCAAGTTGTGCTCTGAATCCAATCGTTATTACCTCAGTCTTGTCAGCGTTGAGTTTGAGAAAATTTGATGACATCCAGGCCTGTACCTCAGTTATGCAGTCTTCGACTTTAGACACATTTTGAATGACCTCAGAGGACTTGACAGGACAAATAAATGTATAGATCTGGATGTCATCAGCGTACATGTGTAGTTCCAAGTCATGTTTACGGATGATCTGCCCAAGAGGAAGAGTGTATATCAGGAACAGAAGGGGGCCAAGGATTGACCCCTGGGGAACACCAAACAGCAGATCATGAGAACTTATTGTTGATGTGAACACGTTGCAGTTCTTCCAGACAGGTATGATGTGAACCACTTTAGTGAAACATCATGCACTCCCAACAGATCTTCCATCCGAACCAGTAACACATTGTGGTCGATCGTGTCAAAAGCGGCACTGAGGTCAAGCAGAACTAGGATGGTAATGCCTTGCTTTTCCATAGTCCACATGATGTCATTATGAACCCGAAGGAGAGCAGTTTCAGTGCTATGAAAGCGCTTATATGCAGACTGCATGGGCTCATGAAGATGATGTTCACTCATGTAGTTGGTCAGCTGTCTGGCAACGACTCGTTCAAGCACTTTAGATAGGAAGGTCAGGTTGCTTACAGGGCGATAGTTCTTTAGAATATTATGATCCAAACTTGGTTTCTTCAGCAATGGTGTAATAACTGCAGATTTAAGACAGGATGGAACAACACCTGATTTGAGGGATGAGTTTACAATACTGGTGATGGTGGGTAGGAGAGTATCCAAAAACTGCTTAACCAGCCAAGATGGTATTGGGTCTAGAAGGCAAGATGGACTAGGTGCTTTTGAAATAATCTCACAAACTTCATCTTCACAAATTGTGGTGAGGGAATCCAAGGACGAGCTTATACTGGATCGTGGTGCTTTAACAACAGATGCATGAGAAGAGAGTCCGTCTCTGATAGTCTGAATTCTGTCATTGAAGAATGATGAGAAACATCAGCCAGTTCCGCATGACAGACATGATCTGGGAGCTTAGACGGCTTCTTGTTATGAAGGATGTCATTGATGATGCTAAATAGCTGTTTAAAGTCATAGCCACAATTAATTATCTTTTCGTTGAAGAAACTACATTTGGATTTATAAAGTAGGCGGTTATAGTTGTTCTTAACTTCTTTGTAACGACAAAGGTCATCATTTGAGCTACTAAGCAGCCATTTTCTTTCCGCTTTTCTGCGATTATGTTTAGCCAAATGCAGAGAAGCCGAGTACCAGGGTTGCTTTGGACGTAGTGGCACTGACCTAGTGGATGCAGGCGCATATTTGTCCACAAGGTCAGTGAGAACCGAGTTGTACTGCTCCACGAAATCACAAATATCTCAAGCAGGAGACGCTATGAGTTCTGAGATCAGAAGATCATCCTGGAAGGATTGTACGTTTAGACATCGGAACTTCCTGGATGTAATAGTCTTCATAACTGGAAGTGGCTTAGCAATATCAAGGTGACAAGCAATGAGTCTATGGTCAGAGATATGATCCAGCCCGCGAACGCCCTTGACTAGGGAGTTGGATTCCCGGGATATCACAACATCAAGCGTATGGCCACGACTATGGGTAGGGCCAACAACAGATTGCACTAAACCAAGAATTTCTGTCAGGTCGATGAAGCGATGTGTATTGTGGTCATGATGATCATCCAGGTGGAGGTTTAGGTCACCAACAGTAACCAGATCACCATTAGCAACAGTGAAATCTTGCATTACTTCTGAAAGTTCCTCAAAGAACATTGCTGTTGTGAGTTGATTTTTGACAGAAGGGGGAGGTCTGTAGATAACCACGAGTGTAAAACACTTAGACCCAGAGGAGAACACCATTTCACAATGCTCAAAACTCTTGATACTCCGATCACTTTGGTTGCTTTGATTCAATGATGTGGACACAACTTTGATGCCTTTTTTATAAAGTACAGCAATCCCTCCATGCAAGTCACCTCCACGTGGAACGTTGAAGAGATTATAACTATGAGGTGTCAGTGAATTGATGTAAAAGTCATCACTATTATCATCAGCAAGCCAGGTCTCGGTAAGGGCAAAGATGTCAATGTCGTGTTCAACTACTAGGTCAGAGATAATTTCCTGGGTAGATTTACTTTTAACCGATTGACAGTTCAGTGAAAACACCTTTGCAATAATGGTGGGCATGTATTTGTAATTTTTGTTTCTGTTTCAGTCCAGCTTTCTTTCCTCTTCTTGTGGGCATAACATTCAGTAAGCACAGAGAACGTGCATTTTGAAATGCATCATAGGGTAGTGGATACAAGTGCCTTTGTTGTTTCACAGTGTCATTGATTAGTAAGAGTGCTTCTCTTGTATAGATCCGTGCTTGAGTGGGCTCCTTAAGAAACTCCATAAAGAGGTAGTTAGATAACAATTGCAGTACACACAATAGGACATTGGTGGTCACTGTCCAACTGTAGACTATGTGCATGTTGAAATGGCTGTATGAAGTCGTGCAATAAATGAAATGCAAACAAAAATCCGGTTTGAGAGATGTCCAATCCAGATCACAGCAGGAATTAGCCCAAAGAATCACTGATGATTAATAATCAACATGATGACAAATTTATTCAAGAAGTTTTTACAGAGCACAGATGAGAGTGCAGCCTCACAGCGCACATAGTATAGTATGGGCAACTCCCCCGCTACCTCTCACCCTTCTGGCCCTCTTCCAAAACCCAAATCTCTAGCACTCTTCACGAAATATAACACTCACCTGCTGGCTTTTTGTATATGACTAAACACCAGTAAACACCACCACTGCCCCCAATCACAATTAAGAGACATCCGTCCACTGCCAACTCCGATACAGATCCATATTTGCGCCATACCTCCAGCTGAGAGAGGTTAAAGACAAAGAAATTCACATTCGGTGAACAATAATACGATTTAGACAGCGTAGTTTCTTTTCTAACCAGGAAAAGACTTGCAATAAGCAATACTAAAATATTAATGTACCGGGTATTAATCCTCAAACTTTGACTTTTATCTAAAAAAAACAAATTAATGAAATATTGAAACTTTCATCTAAGAAAAACAATTATTATAATAATATAATAACTGTAGTTGGTTGTTTTGTATTTATTTTCAATGTCTTCATTGGATTTAAAATCCTAAAGGTTAAAGCAAAACACTGAACTATACTGAGAATCAAAAGAAACTTATCAAATCTTTGGAATGACACTCCTCCACGGAAAAAGGAAAAATATTTGAACACGGGTACATTTCAGTAATTTTTACTTAGCACATGTCAATAAACAAGATTACTGTAGTTTACCTGTGTTAAAATATTTTTCATTTTTCCGTGGAGGATTTGAATGAGTGTCCCTCCAAAGATTTGATGTTTCTTTTGATGCTAAGTATATATATTCGTAAGACGCGATCAAAAAAAATTTAAAAAAAAATATAATATAACTGCTCAAATGAAAAACTTGTTTTAAATACATATGTATATATATTCTCAGTCTAATAAAATATAAATTCCTGATCGGTCAATGCGGAAATAATAAAACATTTTTAATAACAAATAGAATATAAGTATAAATGTGCAAAAATAATCTGAAAGCTGATACATTTGGATGAATAGTTGATTGCTACAAAGCAGATGAATGAGAGTGTGAATTTGAAAATCCAAGAAAAAGTTATTAAAAGTGGTGTCATAAACAAAAATATGAACATTTATTTCCGAGCAAAATGCTGTAATATTAACTCAGTTATTGATTCAACATTTTTGGCCAGAATATGTTGTCAATGACACCTGTTACAGTTAAAACCTTTCCATTACCCCTACCATTTCTGATATTTCACTCAAAGCTTGCACCCCGATATAAATATTACTCTTACAAGGAAGAGTAAAGTTCAGAGAGAGAGTAAAGTTCAGAGAGAGTGCAATGTTCAGAGAAAATTAAGAAAAATTTTGGCACAAATATTCAAGACACAAACAAAGAGAAAGGTATTCAATGACATGGACAATAAACTGCCCTGTCTTTCATCATCTGTGCAATGGGGTTAGTTTAAGTTAATTCCAGTCCAAATTATAATTAAGCACATTACCCTTTAGCACGTGTTTAAGAGTGAATGGGCAATTCAGGGTTAACATTATGATTGATTGATTAACAGCTGTGTTAATTTTAGGGGAAAAACTATTAGTTCAATATTATTTGTATTAATATTTTTAATGCAAAACCGAAAATGCGTGTCAAGTAGTGAAATGTTAATTATTAATTCCAGTCCAAATTATAATTAAGCACATTACCCTTTAGCACGTGTTTAAGAGTGAATTAGCAATTCAGGGTTAACATTATGTGTTAATTTTAAGAGAAAAACTATTAGTTCAATATTACTTGTATTAATACTTTTAATGCGAACTGTAAATGTGTGCACAGTAGTGAAATGTTAATTATTAGATGACATGCAAATGAAATTATATGAAATGGAAATTTGATGAATTTCATTGCAGTATTTTAACCTTTAAAGTCATCTTTAATTGGATAACCAACACACTGAGTCATTTAAATGAAATAACACTTCCTTTTCAGAGTTTTGTTTTTTCCGTTCAGAACTGGAACTTCCAGTAAATTTATTCACAGTGCTATTGTTACAGAAGTAAGAGACATCTCGGGAAAACTGGGAAATACAAAAAGGGGTTTGGTATGACAGAGTCTGAAAACAAGTATGTAATGGACAATCATAAAAACATCTATAAAACAGCAACAATAATTTTAATTTTTTTAAAATCATTATTTTATAATTCGTGCAGTAAAAGATGGACTTAAAAAAAAAAGAGTATGAATGAGAAATAAGATTTACACGTAGATAAGGGGAAATTAGAGTCAGACTGAGAACTAGAAAGAAAAAATACAAATGAGTCGTTTTTTAAGATTACGACCATGAGCTGAAAGTAAACCGCATATTCCGCCAGACTTTTGTAAGCACATTTTTAGAGAAGGGAACTGAAATTTTAGAGGAATACGGTATAGAAATAAGGAGGATTTTTTAATAAAGGGAATTAGGAGATAAAACATCCGGTACAAAGAGTCGCCACTGAATCATATGATTTTACTAATATCAATATCTTAACGAGTAGCAAAATGATCAAATGACCCAATGCATTGGCGAATATAATGCCTACCTATGAAATTAAATGACCCTGGTAAAGATTTCACAAATTTTTTTTGACTTGGTTGCACTATTTCATTTAATTATTTCAGACACGGAGTTACATTGTAGATACATGTACATGTACATCCAATCCCACATACCAAATAAAATTTGATGTTGTCAACAGAGGGCACCATTCAAAGCCCATGTAATTTCAGTTGTCATTTCCTGGTTAACGCCTTGTTTGTTGTTTTGATGATGAGTCTAAACGTCACCAGTGAGATACATGTATTTCATTTTTTTTTTTATAGCAACCACAGACACTTTCCCCGTGTTGGGTCTGTGTATAGTAACCGGCCTGAAGTAGTCTGGTTCAATTAGAAAAACTTAAAAAGCTTTAGATTTGTATATAAACAACTATAAATAATAGGAATAAGAAGTTACAGAACATGAAATGTAAATTGCCTTTAAAATTTGTACAGATCTTTCTTTGGGATTACTAATATTTGTTTGTGCATGATAGTTGATACTACATGCAACTAATAAATAAATTTGACCAATTTCGTGTGCAAGTTGCAGAACCTGAAATTACAGAACCTGTAAGTTACAGAACCTGAAATTTAGATTGCCTTTAAAATTCGTACAGATCTTTCTTTGGGATTACTAATGTTTGTTTGTGCATGATACTACATGCAACTAATAAATAAAGTTGACCAATTTCGTGTGCAAGTTGCAGAACCTGAAATTACAGAACCTGTAAGTTACAGAACCTGAAATTTAGATTGCCTTTAAAATTCGTACAGATCTTTCTTTGGGATTACTAATGTTTGTTTGTGCATGATACTACATGCAACTAATAAATAAATTTGACCAATTTCGTGTGCAAGTTACAGAACCTGAAATTACAGAACCTGTAAGTTACAGAACCTGAAATTACAGAACCTGAAATTTAGATTGCCTTTAAAATTCGTACAAGTCTTTCTTTGGGATTACTAATGTTTTTGTTTGTGCATGATACTACATGCAACTAATAAATAAATTTGACCAATTTCGTGTGCAAGTTCACACTCAAGATAGTTTTGTTTTTGTTTAATATGTGAAGAGCATCGCTTCGGTGTTTATATTTTTTGCAAATCATCCTTGTTTGCTTAGTTGTGTATGTAGGGTTTTTCCTTGTTGTCAGAATATCGTCTTTGCCTAGCATATTCTGACCAGGGCCAGTCGGCCTTTTTTTTTTACAATCATTGTTCCTTGTTATTTTATATTACATTGTTCTACCATGTATTTTGTTTTCTTGTTTACACTGATGTGTCACTGTGCCATGAGCGTCTCTTTTGACGGATACCGACGCATTACAAATGTTCATTATTATTATTATTATTATGCACTTTCATATGAGTAAACTGTGATTTTGAAATGATGCTTTGTAAGAATATGAAAATACCATGGATGTGGCCAAATATCATGCAGTTGCATAGGTTCAGAATGTCATTGCATATAATGATGGAAAGTGGTTATTATTTTTGGTTTCTTTGCGAGTTCATTGAAGTTGATGGTAAAAGATTACATCCCTCAACATTTCATTAAAGAGAAGGTACAGCATTGGTAATATTAGCAAAACTGTTTCTAAGTGTATGTGTTATCTATTTAAATCAAGATATGCATACATTGTACATTAAACAAAACATGTGAAAGTTTAATCTTATTACGTAATGTGTTGTTCACGAGAACATAGTGAGAATGTATTTAGATAACAAAGACTCATTCTAATGTGGAATGTAAGAAAGAGTACTCAGAAAATTATTTCACTTTTCTTAAAAAATGACAGTAACTGAGACAAACATATTTCTAGAGGGAAGAAAAATACTATCATTGGCTTTACATTAATTCATTTTTACATTCATATTCCACCATTTAGTTATTTGTGAATTATTAATCCTGAACCTTTGTATACACATGCGGTATAGCATCATGAAGTGAATTGCTATGAGCATTATGCAGCATGCATAGCGAGATGATCAGTGATATAGAGTTAATACATGTATATTATAGTTTTGACAATGATTTCAGCATTTAGATTTTCGGTTTGCTTTGTTTTGCTTCTTATCATCAATAATTTAACCATCTTTTGTGGAAACACGGACAACTTGAAAACCATTTTATTCAGTTTGATTGGAACGTTATGCTTTATATTATGCATATGTTGGAAACCCACGATATTTTTGAAATTCAAAGTTAGTTTTATGTTTTTGTTTAAAAAAGGAAATGGGTTAAAATCCCCAAAATGTTGTAACTTTGCGATTTGCAATAATCTGAGCCCAAGAATATGGAGTTACACTGATTTATGCAGGCCATGCAAAAGCCCCCTTCCATAGCCTATACAAACTGACCCATGATGCAACATATTCATACCAGTGTTAAAGAATCATTTGAACATTTTTAACCAATTACACACTGTAAAAATGGTGTTTAGAATTTAAACACACGCAAAATAACCGCGTTTAGGAATGCGTTTAAAAAAGTGAGTACAAGCTTAGCGTTTAGAAATGTGTTTGGATTCTAAACACCACTTTTACAGTTTAATCGTCAGTTTTCTGCTTTTTTCCCCACTTTTTTTGCTGGTGACAGGCATCAGATATAATGCAATACTATAAAAACCAAACAGAAGTACAACAAATAGAAGTATATTATAGAGCTCATATTGGTTGCTTTAAGCAGGTTGAACAATTAGGATACGAGTTTCGAGTGTTTAACTTAACTAAATTTTTTTTTTTTTTTTTAAACTTTTGCTTAATGTCTCAATTGAAAGTGAAAACCCTTTAAACCATGGCAAAAAGATGATACACAATATGAGGCAAAAAGTTGAAAATGTTCAAATGATTCAATGATCTTGTCACAGCAGATTTTGAGGCAAGGTGCAATTTAAATGTTACTTGTTGAGATAACGGGAATTTACTCACCAAATTTCCCATTTGTTTCCCGGGGAACCAATCTGCAAACACAAAATCATTAAACAAATTTTCATGAAAGTACAATGCTTTTGAAATACCTGTATTGGACAATTTGTTGGACTTTTTGTCTTCGTCGGTCTAAAATTCACTTTTAGAAAAGCTGACCAGTAAAAATTAACTCGATAATAGGCCTATTTACTTGTGTAACATTTAAGATTAATTCGGAATGATTTTGAGAATGGAACGCTTTGTGTGGAAGCATATTGCGAATAATTATGTCTTGTTATAATAATATTAAGCCTATTTTCATTTCTACTTTTTTTGAAATCCTACTGCATAACATCAACCAACTGACAAACACATCGCCCCTTTAAATTGTAAAGAAAATGATGACAACTATCTATGCTTTCGTAAAGAGTATAATTGTATCAATTACAAATAGTGAATATTCAGTGTCAGTATCCTTGAAAATTCAATTTATTTGATAATTCAAAGCAATGTTTGAAAGGTAGAAAAGTGACTCACCTTTTCAAAGTTTTACTGTGAGTTCTTAAATGCTGATGTTTAATTGCCGATGGATGTTTTCATGATGGCCTTCAATGGTTGTCATCAACATTCATTCATCATACTTTGTTTCTGTACTTCAAAATGAATCCTAGTTGTCATCCTTACATTTATTTCAAAAATGCAGCGGTCCAGCAGTTTGTGAATTTTGATTTGTTCATGGTATAAATACAAGCACAAGGCTCGGGTCAATTTGTAAAGCAAAACAAAGTAAACCCTGTTAATTTATGCTTAGGTGTTACTTGTCAATCTACTACATGGTCTTGGTGTTCGCTACTCCGTGCCTAGAAGTGTAAGCAGGAGCGGATCTAAAAAAAATTTTTTTGGGGTGGGGGGGGGGGGGGGGGTGAACCAGACTTGAGTGGGGGAGGGGCACCTCCAAAGAGTCAAAATCTCACAGTACCGGTACTATATTAGCTAGTAAGTGCTCCCGGCCCTCAGATCTGATCAAGCAACAGTATACATTTGGAATTTGTTCTCCGTTCCTTTTTATTTGGTTGGTTGGTTGTGTGTGTGTGTGGGGGGTGGGGGTGGGGGTGGGGGTGGGGGTGGGGGTGGGGGTGGGGGGTGGGGGGTGGTGTTGTAAGTGAGATAAGTCATGGAGATGTTATGTGGTTCGTTATAGAGTTATGACATTATGTGACATTAATGGAATTTGTCGCAGACTCTTAAAGATGTAAATGTTATGTTTATTATGGAATATCTGATGAATTACATGCATATTTGTATGTGATTAGTTCGAGAGACAGAAATGATAAAACAATGTATATTCCCTGCAAAAAAACTACCGTGGCAATTTTGCAAAAAAGTACACAAGAGCCCATAACTTGTGTAAAGAATATTTCATCACCAGGATAGCGAATGTTAAGTTACACTGTATTTGTCCAATTATAAGTATGCATGAAAAAGTGTTTAGCAATAATATGGAGAAACACATGTCATAATTATGACAACATCGAATAGTATTTTAATATGGGCACATGCAACAAGCATGTTGATATAGATTACAAATGTCTTCCGGTGATAATGATAATGATCCTGTGAATGTGTTGTAAAATTGCCTAAATGTTAGTCTTTAATTTTAGGTAAAATTCTACCAGCTCACTGACTCCTCAGTCCCACCAATGGTCCCACATTGTAACGATGCAAGCTGCCGTGCCGTAACTTTCCCATAATAGCATGTATTTTATAGGACAAATTAAATACATACCGGTAGGGGAAATGGTTGTAATAATTTGCAAGGTCAACATTGTGACAACTTCAGGGGACAGTACAACATAGAAATGCAGGAACAAGTTTTGATAAAACCACAATACAATGTACAGGTAAAAAGTGTACATGGCATTTTTTGTGGTGCAATAAAATGACTGTGTTAAAGCAACATTTAGATGTCTAGGTCTGATACATGAACAATGTATCACATACATACAAATGAATACCGCGTACCATTAGCTACCACATCCAAAGATAGTTTAGTATATTTAAAATCACTTGAACAAAACACCATTTAAATTATGGACGCCAATTGAGCAACGACATGCGGCAACAACAAGATATCATGGCTGGAAAGAAGAAATTGAATAACCCAGCAATGTTAGTAATGTTTTGGTTATTAAAAAGATTTCACGTTCAGCTTCAAAAATGTCATCTTCAAAATTGGATTCTAGAAACTTTAGTGAACATTTATTTATTGCCTGAAATACATGTGCAGTGTCTTTTTTTCTTTCTTTGAAGGATAGAAGCGGGAAAATTTATTTTTTAAATTGTAAATGTTTCCTTTTACAAAAGTTAACCCTTTTAACGAATGAAGAACTCATGCCCTTCCATTGCTGTCCTAGGGTGAACAAATGCAAGTGGTATATACGAGGGACAGGGAATGGTACAGATTTAAAGCTTTATGTTAACGTATGTTGACGTGAAAACCTTTTTAGGATAAACCTTCAGGTAGGCCTAATTGCCTTTAAAAAAAATCGACATGTCTCCCATCAACCATTGTGGAATTGCAAGAGAAGAACACACATTACATTTAGGCAAATGCTGCAAACCCATAAAACACAACTATAGCGAATATAATTAATTGTGTGAGAAATCGAAGAAGGCATGTGCACATACACAATACTGTGGAAAAGATTATTGAGTTTGACTACGGCATTAAAACAAAAACGAATACCATTCGATTGAGTACCTCCAGGAGGATTTTGGATTAACCCCATTGTAGTGGATTCAGGGGGGTCTGATGTGGGGTCTGATGTGGGGTCTGATGTGCGGTCTGAAACCGTTCCGGTGATCTCAGATGTTGATGTCGTGGTATAGTCATTAGAAGCTGCGGGCGTAATATCTAAACTCACAAGACAGATAACTTCAGGTATAGGTTTTTCACGTAATGAGAAATGCTCTGGCCGGGTGCACAAACACCGAGACTTCTGCAGCAACACGTTTGAGCCATGTGGTGGCAGGAGCGTTCGTTTTAACTGGATGAGTTGCAAAATTGGTGAATGTCATCGACACTTTTTCAAGTTAATCGACTCAAAAACATTTTTAACATTTTAAATATACGAAGACAAACCCCTTCATCAGACTGCTTCAACGCTGCAGTAACTGAGGAGTACAACATAACACGGCCGGTGGTGTTCATATTTGGAAATATGTCCATAATATGAAAACAACTGAATAATAAGTTGAAACCACTGGTGTTATTTAACACGCCAGCTTGCAGGGAATGCTCCATTGACTCGCTTGTAATTGAAAGTGCATGTGCTTGGCCTAGTATAATATTTCAATTAAAATTAACAATAACAACAAACAAAATTAATGATCAAAATTTCAGTAGCTAAAATTTAAGGACATGAAGATGGATGAGTATGTTAATGTTGTGGATGTTGATTCGGTGTAACAAACTTCAAAGAAGTGACACAACTATAGTCCTTCCTGAAGCTGTGGCCATCTTTGTCTGAATCCAAACAGTGACAACGATGTATCTTAACACAAAATAATTAATTTTACTAATGGTGCCAGTCTATTTGCAATGTAACCATTTTACCCAAATAATATTTTAATCGGCTCACTTATATTTTCCTTGTAAAATGGTAGTACACTCACTGGCCAAAAGTATTGCAACATGCTCAAAATAGCACTTTACAAGTAACAGGTGAGATGTTCATTTAATCCGATTTCATCGATCGTGTATTACATAATTTCCGAGCAAGAACAGTAAAAAAGAACATTGACTTCAAAACATGGGCACTTTCAAGAAGTCTTAAGTAGTAGTGTAAATAAAATAAATTATTGTAACACAGTTCTCCAAACTGAACTTTGGGGATGTTGCAATACTTATGGCCAGTGAGTGTATTTTAGTTTCAAACTACATGTAAATGTAATTGCACACAGAAGTTGACAGTCAATATGTGCCATTATTTGACACCTGCGCATACAATTGCAAGGCCTTTTCAATCATTTTACAATAACATACTTAAAAGTAATTTACTTTCAATCTAGTAGGACCGCAATGTTCCGATTTAACCAAAACTTGGAATATGGATTTTTCATGGTTTCATTTTGTAATACTATTTTTAATAATTAGAGTGAGCAGAAACAAAATGGCCACAGCAAGAAAAAGGTCCAACAGTTGTCATGGTGATTCAATGCAATAAGGCTTGCTGGGGTTCTTCGTCGATGATAATGAGTAATGGTAGCACTGCTTTTCCTTTAATAAAAATATTTTACCTGTAGTACTATAGGACTAGTTGATTGCTCTGGAGGCATAGTTGGTGGTTCTACCACGCTACAATATAAGGGAAAATACATTAATTTCACGGATGTATAACTTGGTAACATTATATGAGAGTTCTGGTGTTTCTAGATTTGATAAAATATAAGTGGGCGTTACGTACAGTGTAAGTCCAAAGTAAAGCTATTTCAGCCACCTTGCACATTCCTTACTGGTGAGCATCACATTCCAAGTAGTGATGACCTCAGCAGTGCAGGCTCTGGTGGTACTGGTATGTGTATGTCCAAATAGGGATGACCACTCTACATCGATTTGCTTAGGACAGCCTCTCTTTCTCAAACCATGGAGGAAGGAAAATAGTTCTATTTTCCTTCCTCCATGCTCAAACCAACCAAACATACATGTACATGTATTATTGTATTGTCTAATTATTCAAAATGTATCATTCATAAGGTATGAAACAAGTCCTTTTAAGGTTATGATCTTATAAGAAAGTGTTCATAGATTGTGTATATAAACCTTGTGAATTGTTAGTGAGAGCAGAGAATGCCTTCACCATCCGACATGTATTAAACCGTATCATCAACCGTAAACTCCGTCTCAACTCGTATCTTTGCTTATCGTCTGTACTGCATATAGCCTAACTGGTTATATTTGGTGGAGAATCTAGTCTGGGTACTCTCACAGCGAACTTTGTAGATTTCACTTCTGCTAACATTCTAGTTTTTAATGATCACACGGTCTCGACGCTTATCTGCAACAATGGCAACTTCACATTTCGAACCCCTCCTACCTAAGTTCACGGGCTACAATGCGGAAGATCCTGAGCTGTGGTTGGACATATATGAAAGATATGGTCAACAGAAAGCCTGGACAGCAACACAGCAAGCCGGCAATCTCCCTCTTTATCTAGCCGACTCAGCTAATTACTGGTATAGAGACTTACCAGCAGCCACGCCGCCACTTTTGCCTCAGTAAAACAGGCATTTCTCCAAAAGTATCAGTCCCATGAGGGGATGAAAGTGGGTGAGACTAGCTGAGCTGGCAGATCGAAAGCAGCAACCCAACGAGTCAGTTGAGGCATACGTCGCCGACATTGAAAGGAGATGCTGCCAGCTACGCAAGTCACCAGAAGAAAGGATGGAGGTGTGTATCAGAGGACTTCTCCCAGACATCAGGAGCCATGTCATCAAATCCCATCCAAAAACTGTAGACGAGGCAATCACTCAAGCCAGGCTTGCCCAATCAACGTTGGTGCTGTTAGTTCATGCAATTTAGACATAATGAGATAATTAGTATAATTATTTCACTGTTCAAACTAAAGCATTATGGCTTGTTATTTTGTGAACAAGGTTAAGACTATAATTATTAAGGGTTGTCTGTGTTTTTTAATCCGCCGCTGCTGCGACACATGCAATAATGAAATAGTAATCCGACTATAATTTCAGGGCGAAACAGCAATAATTATTTTTCCCATGACAATCATTACGGTTACAAATGCGAAAAATCAGTTCTAAAATCAGCTTTACAACTTAATTATACATCAACATTTCTAGCCAGCATATCACCAACGTTATCCTTATTTTTTTTATTTAATTTGTTTTTACCGTCAAAAAATTCTCGTAAAATGTGAATTTACAAATGTGGTTGTTAATTTGTACATTCCTGTAAATATGAGATGTTGGTTAACTGAGTTGATATACCCATATGATTATGTATGTATCCATGTGGCCTCCATAGTTAATATCACTTTAACAGTACCCTCCTACACATGGAGGCCACTCCGGTCACTAAATTCTGTTCTTTAGCAACCTTCAGTACATACATGTACAAGCCTGCTATCCTTTCCAAGTAATCTTACAAAATCAACTGTGTGCCACTCAAGGCCACTGTAAATGTTTGAACATATTAGTATGGGCTGCAATGTATCGATGGGAGACCACCTTACCCTGCAATCTCAGTGGTGTGACAGTGCACAGAAGGGTAACCATAGGAGGCCACTGGCAATAGCTAATGGCTTGGAGTGGCCTGAATGGGTTGTTTCAAAAATTGCACTGATTGTAGGAAGGTTAATGTCACTTTAACTATATCGTAAAAAGCAAATATATACATGTACATAACAGCAAAAGAAACGTCACCCCTAAAAATATTTATTATTTTCATTTTATAATTAATATAATTTGTTTAATGAAGAATATTATTAGTATGGAGTGTATCACGAACACAATGTGGCAAATTTGATTGACCTGGCAGCCAACCATCCCACAACATACATATTTATTACGTTTAATAATATAATTACTTAATAAAATTTAGGGGGTGACGTTTCTTTTGCTGTTATGTACATATAGGCAATTCATTACATGTTCATTACATTCATTACATCATAATGTACATGTAGCTTCGTACAATGTACTGTATACTCATGTACATGTACATTGATGACTGGCTAATAAAACTCGTGTACAAAATGCAGCTTTACATGCATGTGCATTTATAAGCATGTAAGATTAGCCTCTACTGTTTTAATGAACCAGTTCTTTTCAGAACTAATTGCTACTCAATAGAGAATTTCACATGGTGTCACCGCAGTTAGTCTTACTTATCCTCTTCACCATGCAAAGTTACAATTTTTAACCATTTAATCTACATCATTTGGAAATTAAATTTTATAAATACATACACAACACTTGACAATTTGTTTCATTAAAACGAAAGAAAAAATATGAACCATTATTTCCTTCTTCCTTTGCAACAAAATGTTCTCATTTCCTCCCTTGCCAATAATGCATTGCAGTCATCACCCCATGCCTGTTCAGGATATTGCTTTATATACAACAAAATGTTCTCATTTCCTCCCTTGCCAATAATGCATGCTGTCATCACCCCATGCCTGTTCAGGCTATTGCTTTACAATATACAACAACAACTAGACTTGGCACCAAGCCACATTCTTGATAAACGCTTATTATAATATGTCCATGGCCTTGCATTGTGACCCCTTTTGCAACTGATCGTTAATGGCCTCAGGCTAGCTAGGTCGCTGGCTGCTTGGTTACAATGCAATGGGAAAAACCTGGGGATTATAGAAAGCGCATGCGTCATGCTTGAAAATCTGGGACCTTTGTCCTCATAGTCTGGGCGTTGTCGATGTCAATGCAAAATGTCAATGCAAAATGTCAATGCAAAATGTCAATGCAAAATGTCAATGCACATGCAATATACAATTTGTATGGAAGTAATGAGATGTTTGTCTGCATTCAAGCAGCCATGTTGAACCTGCATGATACACCACAGTCATATTGCAGAAAAAACAGGGAAAATACACCAAAAAAATAATGAAATATTACTCACAACCGTGAAATTTCTTAGTGTCAAGAAGGCAGTGATTTCTTTAAACTGAACATATGAACATGGCTGGGGTGGGTGGGGGTGTTCAAATAACTCTATGTAACAAACAGGGTTGTTATAAAAGGTCAAAAGATCTGGTGGGACTTGTTGATCACAATAGACACAGGAACAACATTTGTTAACTATTAACATATCACCATGGATGAATGGTCTATGTTGTGGGCACATATGATTAACTTACATGTAACTGTTGGTGTCCTCTGCTCGCAGCAGTTTGGCTACCACAGATCTCCACTCCTTTCTCTCCTGCGCCGTCCTCACACACTCCCTGTACTCCATTCCTGTCCACATCTTGATGTTACTTGTCCAGCTTTGTCTTGGTCTACCTCTTCCTCTTTTACCATCTATCTTTCCATCCATAATTTCTCGTTGCAAAGCTCCTTTTCTTATTATGTGACCGAAGTACTCCATTTTCCTTTTCTTGATGTTATTCATAAGTAACCTTTCTGTTCTCATTCTTCTTAAGACTTCAGTGTTTGTGGTTCTGTCTCTCCATGAGATTTTTAAGATGCGTCTGTATACCCACATCTCAAAAGCATTTATTCTGTTAATTATATTTGTACCAAGTGTCCATGTTTCAGAAGAATAGAGTAGTGTGGACCAGATGTAACATTGTGCCAGCTTCAACCTTGTTGTAATATGGATGCTCCGTGAAGTGAGAACATTTGCCATTTTCTCAAATGCAAATACTGTCTCATTATCTACACTGCACTGAACTTTGAAACAATTTATTTACGATTGATAGGAATAAAATTACAATGGGAATCATCACAACCTGGTGTGAGTTGTCTGTTGTGCTGTTATTTTACAGAAGAGTGAAATAATTTCCAGCTCGAATTTAGGAAAGAGTAATCTTTTATAAATTCGATGTTACAATTAATTTATTTATGTAATGATGAAGTGGAAATATTGTTTTGTTGAACTGAATTGAATAAAATACAACAAAACTGAATGCATTTTCACTATTTTCCTGTTCATGACACAATGTAATAAGCTGAAACTTTCACAGATTGGTTGCTTAATGTGTACATGTACATGTATATTGCCAACACAACCAATGTTGTCTGGCTTTCCTTTAAACCAGTGTCTTTCATTTAAAATTGAACTTTTAATTTATGTCTTCCCTTCAAACGTTAGCAGTCCAAAGGGGGAAATTGTGTAATTTCTAGATTCTACTTATTTTCAATGAGGTCCGAGACCTGAAATGTAATGATCAGATGTACATGCAATTATGTTAAATAAAAACTATAACTGAGTAATTAGTTACCATGGTGATTGGTCAAAAGCGTGACACAGTTATGAACCATCAATATAATCAGCACTAGCAAATTACCATATGACGAGACGTTGACAATTTGGTTGATAACGGGTCCATTACTTTGCATTTATTGTACAGAGTACATGTACATAGAGCTGAATGCAGATACAATTTTAATATTGGAAACAAATGTAAACATGCTAGAACCTCTATAATGTATGTAAACTGTACTAATCAATAATATAGTACACTTTTGTATACACAATTTACAATGTATTCATATGCAAACTGGTAAAATTTATTTTACCAGTTTGCATATGGGGCTTCATTTATTTAATTGAAATACGATTTAGACAAGGATCCTAAACCCACTGTACCATAACAGATGGAATAAAAATATTTTTATATTAAAACTGACATGTTATTATGTTGGTTTTATAAAACTCAGATTTAAATTCCACCCCACCCCCAGAAAAAAAAATTAAATAAATAAATAAACAATATAAATAAAACATTTACAAAAATAATATATAAATGTATATATATTTTCACATCCCTTTACAACTTTTCCACAATTGTTGTAGGTCCAGGTAGTAGTAAATTGTATCCAGTGGTTAAGGTTTGGAAGAAACATGACCCAAATGGAATGACCCCACATGTTGACAGATGATTTTCCAATCGATTTAAAAATGCTGCACTACAGACATCTTTGAAAATACATGTACATGCACATGTACAACTGGAGTATACTTTTAACTGTTCAAACCATTGTGTTACTACGACTTTAGAAGCCAGTTCACACAATGTTTTGAATGAGGTCACTTGACAAAATGCTCACAAAATTGTAAGATTTTGTCATAACTGAGGACCTCTGCCAAAATATTTAAATGATTGAGCAATCCATGACATACATGTATTTTGGGAGACCATCCACATTAGTTGTAGTTTGTAACTTTTTTCTATGCGACAACTTCTCAAACAATGTTTGCTTTTAATATGTTGTGTGAAAGAAGTCATAAACCGTACCTGTACATATAAACAAAAATACTTCGATGAAGATGAAAAATCAGAAAATGCCTTCCATATCATACTTCAGGAGAAAATTCAGAAGAGGTGCAGTTTCTAACATTTCTCATTGTTTTTGTACTGGCACAAGAACAGGGCTTAAATGGGTGGAATCAACCCCGTAAAATATACGGAAATATTTTAAGTGCATATATGTAGTTTTGTAACTTTTTTTTTGGAAACTAAACACATTTAAATATAACTGAACATTTATTATACAAATGAGCATCATAAGATATGACCCAGTACATACAAATACGATATATAGGTTTGTTACAATGTAACACTACAATTTTTACTTATATTTTTAAACCATATCAAATTTAAGCAAAACATAATTACAACAAAGTAACTTCCTTGAATTTTGAAATTCTTATCTTCACCTGACAATGATCCTAATCATTTGCTTTTTAAAATTTATTTTGTATATATTGTTTTAACTGAAAATACACTTTTTCAAATTTAAGCAAGATATAATTACAAAAAGTTTAGTGCCTTGAATTTTTGAAATTCTAATCTACACCAGAGAATAATTCTAATCGCCCACTTGAAAATCATAAATGACAAAAAACTAGAATTGGTCAGTAAGTGTAAGCATGTTTATGTTTCCTTCTATAACCCATCAAGAACAAGTTAAACTATCAAACAATTATCAAGAAAACTTCATCTTTCATTGTAATTCTTGATACTTTAAACCTTAATTTGAAATAATAAGAAAGTCTTTATTTTGAGACTTTAAAATTCTAAAGGGAAACAATGTCTGCAAATTTCACATTGTTTTATCGAAGCAGAACTTCCTTTTTAATAATAACTTTTTAAATTTAAAAGCAATCAATTTAAAAGCATGAGAACAAGAAATACAAAAATCAGAGGAAAACCTGTAATTAAATTTACTCCGTCACTCACTTGAGTGCTTAAAACATACCTATCTTAAAACTTAAAACATACCCTGCATTTAATAAGTTCATGCCCATGCAACTCTCAAAACAATATGTATACATGTACATGTAGATTATAGAATTTTAACCTAACGATACATCAACTGAATATTACGTCATTTAAAAAAAATGGTTTAAAGTGTACAACATGTGCATGCAGTATGCCTGGGTAGGGGAATGACAAAGGTGTTAGTTTTTATTTATTTATTATTTCTTATTTTGAAAGTTAATTACTTCCTCAAATTGTGATATATAAATTTATATAATCTGCCAGAGAACGTGCACTTATTTCATTAGAACAGTGTCAAGATTGTTCAGAGCAGGGGTAATGTACATGTATCGACAAAAACACAAATGTACTGATAAATCCATTTTGACTGACACGTCAGGAGCATTCCCTTTGCACTCCCCCCCCCCCCAAATTCACTGCTATACCACTGGTTCTAAACAGTACACTACTTACAATCTCAGCCATATAGAAATTAAACTTCATTAACAGCAATATAACAAGAAAAGAGGGGATAAACGAACACTTATTAGGCAATAAATATTTACAAGCAATAAGTGGAGGTGATAAATCCAACTGCAATAAATTCTATGATCCTTTTAACACTTGCATGGGATCAAATACTGAAAGATTCATTTTTAGGAAATGAAATCTTTTAAACACATTTCATTTGAATATACATGTACCATGTACCATGTGACATAACGACAGTTTTCACGAACTGACGCAAACACTCAAAAACTAAATTTTTCATTAATTTTCGTTATGTCAATATTTAGAAGGTATTATACAAATATAACATGGTTTGAGGGTGGACAGTCGATATTAGCTCCCTGAGGTATTGGAAGTTGACAAACTAGTTTGTCAACTTCCAATACCGAGGGGAGCTAATATCGACTGTCCACCCGAAATAAACCGTGTTATATTTGTTTTACTATACCTCATACATATTCAGTTGCCATTACAATTATAAGGAGCTCAGGAAAACGCGAATTGACATTTACATGTGCCGCCATCTTTTCATGTGTATGAAGCTAGGGCGATGTTCGCGCGTGCGTACTACACCCGTGCGACTGTTCCCCGATTGCTTTATAAAGCGCATGCATAATAGATGACGCATATGCGACAGTCTACTACACATGCGTATTTACCCTGTGCGTGAATACTCGCGGGCGCTTGGTAAACAGCTAAAATAGCATCTGGCACGTGATGGTGAATGGACCAGTGAGAATTCGGCTATCGATCATGAATATGTATGAGGTATAGTAATTACGGATACATTTCTTTATGCCAAGTGTCAAGTCTTGAAATGCCTTAGGTTCCTAATTTACAGTAATTTAATTTAGTTAAAATGGCTTGAAAACAGAGTTTTTCATTTTCACACAGTTACTGCCTTCTGCATGTTCAGCATTACCGCATGAATTTTATGATAACTGCACGTTTTTAAGTTTTCACAAAATGACGCAAACGGTCAGGCCACACGCATGTTCCACGAAGTTGACGCATGTCCCTATACTAATGCATGGGAAACGTCACTTCGTGAAAACTTGATAACAGCGTGTGCTGATTTCATAAAGTGATGGTTTGGTTTATAAGTATGTTACCCGTTTATAGTTATTTTCGAGATTAAAATGACATTGAAAGTGCGATTTTAATACGTTACCAACTTCAATTGCTTAAATCTCTCAATGCGATTTCACCTTTACATGGACGAAGTCACTTTGTGAAAACTGCAACGATATTTACACCAGTGTACTTGAGGACAGGCACGTGTGATAGAGTACTGTGTCTCAAAAAAAGGATGTACATGTACATTATACATGTACATGTGTACATGTAGTAAGGCAAACGGGGGGCACACTCAGAATTAACAGAAATATAAATGTAAATGTGAAAAGTGGAAGCACTGACATGTACATACATGTACATGTATGTCACCACAGCTTACACAGTATGTTCACTGTGTGGAACATTAATAATGAGTACATTTGACCTCCAGCATTTATGGCCTGGCTGTGTGCTTACAGGCCATTCACATTATGTGTGTACACTCTATAGACTAGAGCAAATGTGCATAATTTACATGATAGTACAATATACATTACTGTATGTATTATGTGTACTGTAGTGAAGAGCTGTATATGAGTCGACAAACAGTCTACGTGTACACGTATGCAAGTAAATGAACATGTAGCGTACATTTACATACATTTGATATGAATATGTTTCATGTGCTACAAGTATGTCTATGTCCACGTCCTGATCATTATTCTGGGATTACATGTGTAATCGTGGACGAGTAAATTATTACACATGAACCTAGTGTACATGTATGTTCTGAATTTTGTTTTCCTTTGCAGAAAGAACAGAATTATGTCAGTGAATAAATATACAAAAAATTAAACAAACTTTCAGCTCATTTTGTGATGCCCAGGTCACACAACATTGTTCTTTAGCATCAAGAGGCAGATCCAGGGGGAGGGAATCGGGTAGCAACGGGAGCATGTCCCCCCCCCCCATCAATATAAAAATCGCTATAAATTTACCATTACTTATTGTGTGATTTCCCCCTTTTTGCCCTTTGTCTCTCCCCCATTTCACACCCCTAGATCTGCCCAGGCTGCTCTTTAGTTGACTGTCCAGGCGATACTCAGACAGGCGACAATCAGCTCAATGGTATAGTGGTAAACACACCCAGCAGAAGCTGCAAGAAAGAACAAAAAATATTTCAACTGAAAGTTATAACATAATCATAAAGTGCCTCTAAGGCACATCCTTTGGTGATCTTGCCGGTGCTGTTAACCAGACTAATAGTTTGACAATGACCCGACCCCAAGGTGCATGGACGCACACACATACATGAGTTGCACTTGAAGGGGAATGCCATACACATGTACGGCCACGGACAATGCGGCGGCAGACAGACCGTTGTTAAGACGGCTCCTTCGTGCTCCCGGGACGCAAATGTCTAACAGACTTCGCAGATTTCAACCGCTGGAATGTTGTTTGAAAATCATGATTTTTTCAGCAATTTTTGATTTGTTTTAATGTTTTTTGGAATAGCATATAAATTTAAACTAAATACATATTGAACAATTTTGAGTTAAAAAAAATCAAGGCACTTTGTATGGGACGGTATTAGTTCTATTGTACTAAAAAAAGCTAAATATTCTTTTGCCAAGCCACTTGCTCTCATTTTCAACAAATCTATTACCTCGGGAATATTCCCTGATGGATTAAAGGTAGGCAAGGTCATTCCTATCCACAAAAAAAGGAAGTAAAAATGAGATTGGAAATTATAGACCTATTACGATATTGTCGGTATTCAGTAAAATGTTTGAGAAATTGGTTTTTAATCGTTTGATTTCATTTATAGATAATAATGGTATATTGTCTGATTCGCAATTTGGTTTTAGAAAAACCAGGTCCACTGAGATGGCCATAGTACATGTTGTAAATAAAATACTTGGTGCAATAGAGAACAAGAAATTATCCATTGGAATTTTCTTGGACTTATCAAAAGCCTTTGACACGGTTAACCATGACACCCTCATTCGGAAACTAGACCAGTATGGCATACGTGGAATAGCTTTAGATTGGTTTAAAAATTATCTTTGTAATAGAAAGCAATTTGTCTGTTATAATTCTGCCATATCCATGTATCAATATATTTCATGTGGTGTACCTTAAGGTTCTGTGTTGGGCCCTTTATTATTTCTTATTTATATAAATGATATTTGTAATACCTCGAAAATTATTTCATTTTGTTTATTTGCAGATGATACAAGTTTATTGTATGATCATAATGTCATTAATACTGGTATTCAAATTCTAAACACTGACCTTGTTAAAATTACCACTTGGCTGTCATCTAATAAATTATCTGTTAATCTCTTGAAAACAAATTATATTATTTTCAGTGCCGGTAATCGTGAAGTTTTTCAAGCTGTCCCGCTGGTATTAAATGGTATTCAACAAGTTTCAACTACCAACTTTTTGGGTATGAAGATTGATAGTCATTTAAGTTGGTCTAACCACATTAATACTTTAGCTACTAAGATTTCAAAAAATATTGGTATTATGAATCGATTGAAGCCCTTTCTTTCTAGTAATGTTTTATTAACACTGTATAATTCGTTTATACTCCCTTACTTAAATTATTCAGTGATTGTCTGGGGTGGCCCGATCACACAACATAAATTATTTCTCTTACAAAAGAGAGCTGCACGTATTATTTCCAAAGCAGGTTATCTGGATCACACAACTCCTTTATTTACTAATTTAAATTTGCTCAAATTAACATATATTTATTACCTTAATCTTGGCAAATTTATATTCAAACAAATGAACAATTTATTACCCCCTTGCTTTCAACAATCGTATATTTGAACTTCAGATGTTCACCGTCACGTAACCAGAAGCTCATCCAGGAAACATTTGTATGAACATTTTAATCGTACCTCTTTATTCAAAAATAGTCCCCAACAATGTGGAATTAAATTCTGGAACAGTCTGGCTGATGATGTCAAGCAGTCTCGCTCTCTTAAAACGTTTACAAAAAAAACTTAAATTTAAGTTGCTCAATGATGCTATTTAATTGACTTAATATTTGGTCTGATCTCCTGCCAATATTATTGTTGAATGTAGTCTTCTGTATTTGTCCAGTAACTTTGTCATTTTGTAATTAAGGGGAGGGGTGGGGGTAGGGAAAGGAATAAAAGCCCCTGCTTCTTCTTTTCCTCAATGTTGACAAGCTTTTCTCTTATAATTAGTCTTTTCATGTTACTAATTTTGTCTTTGCATATTGTAGGACCTCTTGATATTGTGTAATTATTTGTAACAACATTTTGTTGTCAACACTGGAATATATGTGTTTATAAATGAATGAATGAATGAATATAATTAATTAACTCAGAGTTATTCGGTGGTGTATGCTCGGCTCTCATCCACGGGGCCCAAGTTCGAATCCAGGGGATATTGTAACGTTGTTATAATTCATTAGTTGTTTCTGTTATCCGATATTGGATAACCAGATCAATGAGATCATCAGCTTTGTGAAATTGTGATCATTTATGTAAATATTTTGAGATTACTAACAGTCCAGCAGTTTCTAAAGGATTTTTACCGAGATATTGTTTGAAACTTTTTTTTTCAATATACCAAAGTGCTGATTTGTTTAAGAATTATTGTACTTCACAGCATATTGACAAACAATTTTTAAAAAGGAGCATAAAATTATCACAAAGGTACACTACATACATGTACATGTAGCTAGCATGGATATAATACCACTACAATGTACCATGAGTACATGTACATGTACATGTAACTGGTTATGTATGCTTTGGATGAATTAACCCTAACCACCCCAAATCCATCAAAATCCTCCAAGTGGCACTTTTTGGGAAAAATTCAGCGCTGTTGGAAACTGGTACTTTCACCTCTTCAAATGGGACAAAATTACTACATGTACCTGCTAAGAAGTACAGGCCATAAGTGCTGAATATGAAAGATTAATGAAAATACATGGTGCATTTTTAAGATAAGGGCATGTTTCCAAAAGTGCACTGATGGATTTTGGAGGATTCAGGAAGGTTCCTAGCCAGAATACCAAGGGGGTTAGGGTTAAATGAAATGAAATTGGATGAAAAAATACCATTAAGTGACAAACTTAATTACATGTACAGGCATACAATGTTTTACAAAGACCATTGCTCAGGCTACAAATAATTAACATTAACAATAAGAAAAATAAGCAAGAAGATAACAGTATGTACAATGTACATGTTGTAGAGCAAGCACGAATATAATACACCATTAGCACCATTAGCGCCTTGAGCACTTCTTGGTGGATATGCACAGTATATAAATCTTCTGTATTATTATTATTGTATGCTTTGGATGAATTAAATAAATACATGAAATTTCTGTATTTTTTGAATGCGGACAATAAAACAACACACACTGTTGGGAGAAACATGACCCAAAATGGAAAATGCCGACTGACCCCACATGTTGACAGATGATTTTCCAATCAATTTAAAAATGCTGCACTACAGATATCTTTGAAAATACATGTACATAGTATGTACAACTGGAGTATATGTTTGACTGTTCAAACCATTGTTACTATGACTTTGGAAACCAGTTCACACAGTGTTTTGAATGAGGTCACTTGACAAAATGCTCACAAAATTGTAAGATTTTGTCATAGCCAAGGACCTCTGCCAAAATATTTAAATGATTGAGAAATCCATGACATGCATGTACATTTGTACATGTACTTTGGGAGACCATCCACATTAATTGCAGTTTGTAACTTTTTTCTATGCGACAACTTCTCAAACAATGTTTGTTTTTAATATGTTGTGTGAAAGGAGTGAAATACCGTACCTGTACATATGTATGTATACATGTATAAGAAAAATACTTCAATGATGAAGATGAAAAATCAGGGAATGCCTTCCATGTCATACTTCAGGAGAAAATTCAGAAGAGGTGCAGTTTCTAACATTTCTCAAGTTTGTTTTTGTACTGGCACAAGAACAGGGCTTAAATGGGTGGAATCAACCCCGTAAAATATATGGAAATATTTTCCCAAAGAACCACACCTTTAAAACATGTTTAAGTGCATAGTTTCGTAACTTTTTTTGGAAACTTGCATTTAAATATAACTGAACATTTATTATAATGAGCATCATAACATATGACTCAGTAAGTACGATATATAGGTTTGTTACAATGTAACACTACAATTTTCACTTATGTTTTTAAATCATATTATCAAATTCAAGCAAAACATAATTACAACAAAGTACATGTAACTGCCTTAAATTTTGAAATTCTTATATTCACCTGACAATGATCCTAATCATTTGCTTTTTAAAATTTATTTTGTATTTATTGTTTTAACTGAAAATACACTTTTTCAAATTTAAGCAAAATATAATTACAAAAAGTTTAGTGCCTTGAATTTTTGAAATTCTAATCTACACCAGAGAATAATTCTAATCACCCACTTGAAAAGCATAAATGACAAAAACTAGAATCGGTCAGTAAGTGTAAGCATATTTATGTTTCCCTCTATAACCCATCAAGAACAAGTTAAACTATCAAACAATTATCAAGAAAACTTCATCTTTCATTGTAATTCTTGATACTTTAAACCTTAATTTGAAATAATAAGAAAGTCTTTTTTTTTTAGACTTTAAAATTTTAAAGGGAAACAATGTCTGCAAATTTCACATTGTTTTATCGAAGCAGAACTTCCTTTTTAATAATAACTTTTTAAATTTTAAAGCAATCAATTTAAAAGCATGAGAACAAGAAATACAAAAATCAGAGGAAAACCTGTAAATGAATTTACTCCGTCACTCACTTGAGTGCTTAAAACATACCTATCTTAAAACGTAAAACATACCCTGCATTTAATAAGTTCATGCCCATGCAACTCTCAAAACAATATGTATACATGTACATTGTACATGTAGATTATAGAAAACCTAACGATACATCAACTGAACATTAGGTCATTAAACAATGGTTTAAAGAGCACAACTTGTGCAGTATGCTGGTCTTGCCAGGGTAGGGGAAAGACAAAGGTGTTATTATTTTTTTCTTATTATTTGTTATTTTGAAAGTTAATTACTTCCTCAAATTATGATATATAAATTTATATAATCTGCCAGAGAACGTGCACTTATTTCATTAGAACAGTGTCATGGCCAAGATTGTTCAGAGCAGGGGTAATGTATCGACAAAAACACAAATTTACTGATAAATCCATTTTGACCGACACGTCAGGAGCATTCCCCTTGCACTCCCCCCCCCCCCTTCACTGCTATACATGTACCTCTGGTTCTAAACAGTAGACTACTTACCATCTCAGTCAAATAGAAATTAAACTTCATTAACGGCAATATAACAAGTAAAGAGGGGATAAACTAACACTTAATAGGCAATAAATATTTACAAGCAATAAGTGGAGGTGATAAATTAATGTACAAACCAATTATACACATGTACCTCTGAATTCCTCTAAATTCTATGATCCTTTTAACACTTGCATGGGATCAAATACTGAAAGATTCATTTTTAGGAAATTAAATCTTTTTAAACACATTTCATTATATACATGTACCATGTGACATATCCTCACAGTTTTCACAAACTGATGTGAAACACTCTAAAATAAAAATTTTCATGAATTTTAGTTATTGTCAATATTTAGAAGGTATTTACAGATACCTTTCTTTATGCCAAGTATCAAGTCTTGAAATGCCTTAGGTTCCTAATTACAGTAATTTAATTTAGTTAAAATGGGTTGAAAACAGTTTTTCATTTTCACACAGTGACTGCCTTCTGCATGTTCAGCATTACTGCATGTATTTTATGATAACTGCACGTTTTTAAGTTTTCACAAAGTGACGCGAACGGTCAGGCCACACGCATGTTCCACGAAGTTGGAACTTGATAACAGCGTGTACTGATTTCACAAAGTGATGGTTTGGTTTATAAGTACATGTATGTTACTCGTTTATAGTTATTTTTGATATTAAAATGACATCGAAAGTGCGATTTTAATACGTTACCAACTTCAATCTTAAATCTCTCAATGCGATTTTACCTTTACATGTTGTGTTTTATGTCATTATGTACGCTATATAAGACAAAGTGTCCGAAAAATGTAACATGAGTAACCAGCATTTTTCTCTTATATAGTGTACGTATAACAAATTTGTGAATTTTTTTTTTTTTGTGCAGAATAGTGTCTGGGTACAATGCAACTACTATGAAAAAACTGATGAGTGAAATATTTAAGTAAGGAAGTTATAGCATTAAGAGTAGGGCCAATACTTGTAACGTGAGTAACCATGGAATTGCCCAGATGAATAAGATGATTTAGATTTGAGATACATGTACAGACTGTAGTGCCATACAGTACATGTACTTTAAAAAATACCCAAATATACTGAACAAAATTATAAACGCCCCATGTGGCACTTTGAAACTTTTATTAGCCTTAGGGGTGCAAAATCATACAAAATTCATGTTGTTGTTCAATATGCTACAGATTACTGTCCGTTAGAACACGATAAATAACCATTTTGTACAATTATAAGACAATATCAGCTCATTTAGGGTCGCCCATTACATGTTACATAAATAATTTACATGGGGCGTTTATATTTTTGCTCAGTGTATATAAGTTTTCTGCTGAAATCTCATCAACATTGCTTTTAAAGTGTCTGCCACTGACTATACTGTAGGCCTACAGCTTTTGCATGCCTCGGTTTGACCTTAGTGGCTTTTTATTAATAAGTGATGTCATGTACATGTATGACACATCTATAGAAATGAAGCATAAGTTTATGCACCCATATTATGTGCACCCTTGAACAAAAATACTATATTGTGAATTCTTATAATACTTGTAATGTGTGTTGGTTTTATTAGCAGCATACAGCTGTGACCCGCTCTGCGAAAAAGGGTATTAAGGGACGCTATGCTATTAACGTAAAGGGCTGTTCTATGTGGAGAGGGTGAAAAAAAAATTCACGTGATTTTTGTTGTTGGTTTATTGGCTTCTATGAGTAAAGATGAAAAACAAACATTTTTGTGTCCCTTGTGTTCGTCTTCTGTGTGACTGTCAGTTTTAGGGAAGAAAAACCTCCAAATTTTTGACAAAAAGACTTTTGTTCCTTTGTTTTTTATTCTGTTGGTGAAGTTTAATAAATATTTTTAAATAAAACACCTCATTAGCCATAGCTCAAAAGGAACATTACTGTTGCTATGGGCATTCAAGAGAGTTTCTTCTTAGCTCATTTCTTTTTCCACTTGCTGTGTTTAAAGGGCTGTATCTCTGAAGGCACTTCCGTTAATTTGTACAATATGAATATATGCAAAAATCAGTATATCTCCAGAATGCAAAATGCCACAGGGTTCAAACCTACACCAAATTAAAGCTTATAATGTAACCAATTCAGCTACATGTATGTATGTAACTCAATTTTTAGATTTTGTCCCATAATACCCATTTTTGTGGAACCGGTCACATTTAGCATATTTTGCAGTTGATGTGCGTACGCCCGGAATATCTCCAGCGATCATTGGCTGGTAGAAGTACACGCACGTTTAGTACATGTACCATAACATACGCGCATAAAGTGTACGCACAATGCTCACACTACGCAAAAGTGGCTATCATCAAGACACTGGGTGCAAATTCACCGCTAGAGGGCTACAATGTGCACTAAGCAGATAATTTACATTCAAGACACATACATTGTACAATGCCGAAGAAAGTTGTGGATCACATTAACATCTGGTTAAGACATGGCTGGTTAAGATATGGCTGGTTAAGACATGGCTGGTTAAGATATGGCTGGTTAAGATATGGCTAGTTAAGATATGGCTAGTTAAGACATGGCTCGTTAAGACATGGCTCGTTAAGACATGGCTCGTTAAGACATGGCTCGTTAAGACATGGCTCGTTAAGACATGGCTCGTTAAGACATGGCTGATCAAAACAAGAGCAGCGCGCATGAGCATTGTCCGCAACTTTTAGCCTGCACGCAAAGCAGAGTGATGAAGTTTGTTTCGTGTCATGCTGACAGCTGCCTTGGCACTTTGAAAGTGTTTTGTGTGACTGTCCACAAAATGTGAATTTTCCTATTTCTATTTGTCCAACTACATTTCTAAATGGAAATAAAAGTTTCACGCTTGGTCATTACCAGATATTGGACATGGCAACTGTCAATAAATGACCATGTATACATGTAAATCTGCCAAAGTGCTGCTTCATGATTCCGATTATATTATCCATGTTGTTAGTGTACATAATATGCTGGAACATTATGTACTCAATATGAAGATCCCCAGGAATTAAGGTCAGCAAAGTCATGGATACAATGTACATCCACAATACAAATAATTGTAACACTAACAGTAACATGCACATTTAAAGTGGGGCTAAGCAAATATCAATAGTTGACCCTTGCCCCAGAGGTTTTATCATTATGAAACTAAACAACACAAGTTTTATTATTCCAACCCAAGAAAAAATACTGTAGTAACAACATCACCAATATATAAATCATATTATGTTTTGTTTCCTTATGACCTACTACCTCTCAAAATGAGGAAAGGTTCATTATTAATATCTGCTTAGAGTCCAACTTTAAATTTACAAGTTCAGTTGTACATGTACACACCAGTGTAGTACGTACATTATTAATTAATGCATACCTGTACATGTACATGTATGTACAGTGCTCAATGTTCAAATACGTACATGTACATGCACTACATATACATGTACCAGTGCTTCCACTTTTGATGTCTTTTTAAATGAACTAGTTGTATGAGAATTAAAAATTATTAAAGCGCAACCGTACCCTTGAAACTAGACCCTTGAAACTAGCATGGGCGCAGGTCGGCAGAGCTAGGCTGCCTACATGTACTTCATTGCCGTATGTTAGGAACTACGTACATGTACATAATTTACATGACAGTACAATATACATTACTGTATGTATTATGTGTAACGGAACTGACTACGGAGATTAACGTTAGTGTACATGAATCAACCATGCTTTTATTGAGACGCTGCAGGTCATAGCTCAAGTGTGTGACTACGGTGTTCCATATGTGACATTATGTGTACTGTAGTGAAGAGCTGTATGTACATGTATGAGTCAACAGTATCCATTTTATAAACAGTCTTATGTCTACATGTACACGTATGTAAGTAAATGAACATGTAGCGTATATTTACATAGTATACATTTGATATGAACATGTTTCATGTGCTATTTCTATGTCCACCTAATCATTATTCTGGGATTGCTTCACATGTGTAATCGTGGACATGTGAATTATTACACATGAACCTAGTACATGTACATGTTCTGAATTTTGTTTTCCTTTGCAGAAAGAACAGAATTGTGTCAGTGAATAGCTGTATATAAAAAATTAAACAAACTTTTAGCTCATTTTCTGATGCTCAGGTCACACAACATTGTTCTTTAGCATCAAGAGGCAGATCCAGGGGAAGGGAATGGGGTAGCAACGGGAGTATGTTCCCCTCGCCTCCCCCCCCCCCATCAATATAAAATCACTATAAATTTACCATTACTTATTGTGTGATTTCCCCCTTTTCTATGTCCACCTAATCATTATTCTGGGATTGCTTCACATGTGTAATCATGGAAGTGTCAATTATTACACATGAACCTACATGTATACATGTACAAGTACATGTTCTGAATTGTGTTTTCCTTTGCAGAAAGAACATAATTGTGTCAGTGAATAGCTGTATACAAAAAAACAAACTTTCAGCTCATTTTGTGATGCCCACAGGTCACACAACATTGTTCTTTAGCATCAAGAGGCAGATCCAGGGGGAGGGAATGAGGTAGCAAAGGGAGCATGCACCCCCCCCCCCCCAACACAATGAAGGGAATGGGGTAGCAATGGGAGCATGTCCGTGTCCCCCCCCCATCAATATAAAAATCACTATAAATTTACCATTACTTATTGTGTGATTTCCCCCTTTTTGCCCTTTTTCCCTCCCCCCATTTCACACCCCTAGATCTGCCCAGGCTGTTCTTTAGTTGATTGTAATCCAGGCGGTACTCAGACAGGCGACAATAAGCTCAATGGTATAGTGGTAAACACACCCAGCAGAAGGTGCAAGAAAGGACAAAAAAATATTTCAACTTGAAAGTTATAACATTATCATAAAGTCTCTGGTTTCTGGTCGTACATGTAGCTGGTTGGCCTTCAAAATTGGTGTTGTGGCGCTTTTTCTTTTTTTTTGTTTTTTTTTTGCCAACCAAAACTACTGTGAAATAGGTGATACACATACATGATTATTGGAACCAGACCAAATTTTGGCCAATCGTTCATACCCCAACTGTATATGAAAAGGTCATTTAACCAGTTCGCGTCGGAGGCCGTGTATACACGCAATTCTTTTTTTGTACCACGGATCGGAGAGCGTCTATACACGCCAGAGGAAACTCCGGAATATTTGTATGCATGCTCAGTTGACGTGGCAACGAGCCGAGTGTACAGTGACATGCTCGGTAGATGTGGCCACGCGCTGTGGAAGCTTCCATTAATGTGTTTGTGTGGGGAAAAGAAACCCGCACAGGAGCCCAGAAAAACTTTTTTATTCCCGACGCCAGAATTCCAATCGATTCAAGCAATTTTGGCTGAAATCATTTTTTTTTTAAATTTAAAAAGGAAACTAAAAATGTTTACGTGCACAGAGACCAGAAACAGGAGATTTTTATATTTTTTTTGGCCTATTCAAAGATTTGTAAATAATTTTTTTTTAAATTATTTGGATGAGCATTCTCATTTGGCTGTAGACTGTACATGAACAAACATAGCATTTAATGAGTTTGATGAACTGTACATGTATATATGCATCAATGATTCATCATGCCATGATTAATCATTGATAATGAACACGAGAAAAACATTTCATTTAATTGATTTTTCATTTAAATCTAGTATACAAACTTGTGAAGCTTATTTCATAATTTACTGTTATTCGTTCATTCCAATGTGACTTGAATATTGCCATTTCGGATGTTAGTGAAATCATTTCAAAAAATTATTTCTGTTATCCGATGTCGGATAAGCAGATTACTATCATCAACTTTGTAAAATTGTGATCATTTACAATTGTATGTATTTTGAGATTACCAATAGTCCAGCAGTTTCTAAAAGATTTTTACCGAGATATTTGAAACGTTTTCTTTCAATATACCAAAGCGCTGATTTGTTTAAAGATGGACTTCAACGAGAGCTCGTACACTAAATCGTCTCCTGAGTCTTGTTTATGTTGTGTTTAGTTATTATTTCATTATCAGTACGATGGTTTTATTCCCCGTTATTTTGTTTAATTTTGATTGTAAAAAATAGCCCCCCTTCTTAGATTTCTGAGCGAGTGGTTTTTTCTCGCCGTTGGCTGCGCTTTCATGGTTCCCAGCAAAGGCCCATAGAAATACAATACGAAATGAACGGTGAAATACCAGCGGCCACGTAAACCAGCGTAAGTGTGACGTACTATCTGGGGCATAAATAAGGAAGCCGTTTTTGTCTTTGTGTTTGGCAATGGGGATTTTACTTGCTCGAAGCTTATACACATGATTTTTTCCCGTTTGTGATTTTGTGTAAGACGGCATAATGCCTAGCACATGTGCTGTTGGTGGATGTACAAGAAGTGCCACCAAGAATCCAGAGGTTAGTTTTTCCGATTTCCGCAGAATCCGGCGGCTTCCAAGGAGTGGGTGAAGTTCGTGAACAATACACGAAAGGATTTCACGTTGACAAAATGGTCGTTGATTTGTACAGCCCATTTTACGGGCGACTGTAGAGATTCTTCCAGTCAAGTGAAAGAAAGTTTTGGTTTGGATACCAAATATCGTTTGAAGCAAGGCTCTGTTCCAACTTTGAAAGCGCCAAATATCGAGAGAAGGCAAGTGAGTACGACTGGGAGTTCGTCGGCCGAGTCCTCGCTTTCGTACATCGCCGCTTTTAATGCACTTTGCTGGGGAACACTCATGACATGTGGGCATAAGCAGCGAATGCCAGTCCTTGATTGTACGTCACAACTACGATATGAATTATTCATGAGTTCGGGCTTTTTGCGAAACACGACTTTTCTAGATAGTGAAATGCTGATCAAAATGAATTTTTTTTTACATTAAGAAATTACTTTATTTGAATTTTAATCATATAGAAGTAATCATTACACACTTCTTGTAAGCCTAACAGCATCAAAACACTATAATATATTCCGTTGACGTCCATCTTTAAGATTTATTGTACTTCACAGCATATTGACAAAAAAACTTGTAGCTTTGCATAGTGAGGAGGATAAGTAGTACTAATTGCGGTGACACCATGTGAAATTCTCAATTGAATAGTAATTAGTTCTGAAAAGAACTGGAGGTACAACTCGACGTTTCGATCAGTATGCTCTGAGGACGATCACCGCAATTAGTCTTACTTATATTGACAAATAATTTTTAAAAAGGAGCATAAAATTATCACATAGCTACATAGCACGAATATAATACCTGTACCATAAGTACATCATTATAACTGATATGCTTTGGATGAATGAAATTAAATGAAATGAAATTGGATGAAAAAATACAAAGGGACAAACTTAATTACATGTACAGGCATACAATATTTTTTACAAAGGCCATTGCTGGCTACAGATAATTAACATTAAAAATAAGCAAAGTAAGCAAGAAGCTAACAGTAGACCACATGTTGTAGCTACATGTAGCATGGATATACTACATCTACATGTACATGTAACATGTACCATACTACATGTAGTACATGTATGTATGCTTTGGATGAATGAAATGAAATGAAATTGGATGAAAAAATACAATGGGACAAACTTAATTAATGTACATGTACAGGCATACAATATTTTTTACAAAGGCCATTGCTGGCTACAGATAATAAACATTAAAAATAAGCAAAGTAAGCAAGAAGCTAACAGCAGACCACATGTTGCAGCTAGCATGGATATTATACACCTAACATGTGCCATTAGTAAAGTACATGTACTGCAGTATGTATGCTTTGGATGAATTATAAAATAAATACATGAATGCATGACAAAAGTAAATAGCTTCTGCCTGAAAAAGAGAACTTTACGTATTCATGACAAAAAAGGCATTCCTGTAATGAGCAAAGCATGCATTCTGGCAGATTTAATTGTCGGAAAATCAAAATGGAAGTTGTGGCTGATGGAATTGATTCTGGTAAGCATCATGTACACACGAAGGCAAGAACTTTAACTTCATACAAACCTGTTATTGTGAAGTTGATCTGGGATAGCCTTGAGAGCACTTGGACACGACACCACAACTCAATGTGCATTATTTTATCCTGAAAAAACTTGCAACCCTTCTGCATGTATGCTTGATATCCAACATACAAGCAGTTGTACGTTAAACTTAGCTGCTCTGCATGTTTTTTTTTTATAACTACACGCATGTACATAAAACCTTGTTTGCAAACTTTTGGGGCCTACAGTACATGTACATGTGTACATCAACACAGTACATGTACAGTACATAATATACATGTACAGGTATGTACATGTATGTGATTGTACACGTACATGTATGTAATTTTGAAGCAAGGGGTCATTGTCAGTCACACAGGGTATTCCCCAAATGGTACCCATGTAATCATGTATCAGTCCCAGGGGCGGATTAAGAATCCATGGTGCCCTGGGCACGCCAGTGACTGGTGCCTACTGTACCTACGCGTCGCCACTAGGTGGCACTAGAAGTACACTACTGAGGTTGTTTTACACATTATTCAGTTGACAGTCTAGGCCTAGGCTACTGGAAAGAGAATGAAGAGAATGTAGGCCTTTTGATTGTTTATTAATCACACCAGTCATGAGTGTAAGGGTCAGTCATACCACAAAAGGTCTCCACTGTAGGCTAACTACAAACAAACTGTTGGCTAGAGAAAATACAAATGGATTCAAACTTGGACTTTAGAAATTATTACAGTTTATAACATACTTAAATGAATAAACAGTCCCAAGTGTCAGTTACCAGCAAAAGAATGAAAGACAAAAAAACAGATTGGTAGGCTAAACGATTTTCTGTCCGTGGTGCTGAACTCACCAGAACATATAATGAAACGGAGTATGAATAAACAATAGTCCCACTCCCACTGTCAGTTTAGTAGGCTAAACGATTTGCTCTTCATAGTGCTGAACTCTATACAAAGAAACAGACGGGACAGTGCACAAGGTTGTCATTCGGATTCGGTCATCGAACAAGATGTATGCATTACAGTCATCACTTTGCAGGATAATAATAGCCTACTAGGCCGCCAACTACTACCGACATATTTTTTATTAGGCTTATAGCCTAAAAGCGAATGCCCATTAACAACAACAACAACAACAACTAATGAATGAATGACTAAACCATAGGCAACATTTTTAACAGGGCTAGTGTAGGCCTAGACTAGACTATTGTAGACCTAACGTTTTGCTTATGAAACAAGGCACTCAGTGCGCTACAATTGCACCTTTCTTGACTTTGATGATGCAAACTCGCATATGATGTCCTCAAAATCCAGTCCTTTTACCAGTTCAGACTCAATGGTCATTAGTGAAAGTGCAGAAAGTCGCCGCTGTGCCATTGTTGATCTCAGTTGCACTCTCTTCATTTTTGCAGCTCGTTTATGGCTAGGCGGCAACGCAACGCTCACTGTCTCGCTTCTTTCAAATCAAGTGCGGGAGCAGCATTCATTGGTTCATTAATCCAAACATCGCTCATTCATCCAATCAAACGCGTTTATCAGAAATATATACAAACTATAATTATAATTCGAGGGGCACCAAGCACAGAGTGCCTAGGACATAATAAATACCAAAAACAAGTTTTAATTAGGGTTATATTTTATTTTAGGGAGGACACCAAGATCACTGTTGCAGGGGTGTCACTAGGGATTTTGGGCCCCCATGACAAGACTTCACACAGGCCCCCCCCCCTCATGAAGTATAGTGTTTAGGCTCTCTGTGGGCTCCATACAAAATAATTTGAGGGGCAGCAGGTAAAATTCCAAGGCTGGGGGGCACCAGGGGCACCAAGCCTTGGGGCCCTGGGCAAGTGCCCAATTGCCCATATGGTTAATCCGCCACTGATCAGTCCCACAATATATAACATGTACACATGGCAATAAATTATCTATGGGAGCTAGAAAGATGTTGAAAATTTAGCATAAGAGGAATACATTTTATATTGATTCTTGACTAGAATTTCACAGGGAATCCAATCCAGGGGAGAAAAAAAGGAAATAAGCCTGGGGCAAAATAGTGATTTCTGGAATATAAGGGCCATTCTCTGGTTACACACGTGTAACATTTTGACGTATTTTATCACCACATAATTGATTTTAGAAAATGGTTATGAGCAGAGTTTGAATTAACATTCAGTTATATTGTGTAAGAGCTTTAAATACCTAAAATATTTTGAAAGTTTTTGGCTTTATCTTCCAAGGGGTCAATTAGAGGTCCAAAAGTTATTATGTGTGTGTCATTGCAGTTTGAACAATTCTGTCAACTGTTGGGGTTGGGGATTATGAAATTCATGTGAGCTGTTTGTTAGTCCACTACAACGTTCTTCTTGAAAATATTCTCGTATGTTTGCATTATTTTCTAAATTGGAATTAGCCTCCCCTACCATAATACATACATCACATAAACATACATTTATATCATCATTGTCCTATACACTGTAAAATATACAATTAATATCATGTTGTTTTATGTTTTTAACTGTTGACTTACTTATCCCATGAACACACTATGATGTACACATGTACATGTATGTCAAGGTAGGCATCTCAGATGATACATACGTACAAGTCACACACACACACACACACTCACACACCCTCACGCACATTGATTTGTGGGGTATTTCTTTGTTCGTTCTATTATCCCTTTTCTATATAATTCTCCTGTGGGGTACAAGATTTTCTATAGTTACCTTGTGGGGTCCAATTGTTCTTTGTTCTCTGCCCCCATAACGCGGCCAGTGCTGGAACACACACACACACACACACACACACAGTCTTGTATATGGTGTAAACCGAGGACACCGTTTGACACTGTATTGTTCCCCTCTTTTGTTCCCTTTGTTGTTGGACTTAAACTTTTTGAGGCTTCTCCCATTAGATTTGTACACATTTACAAACCGAGGACACTTGCGCAAACCGAGGACATATTGTTCCCTTTTGTTATGTCCTCGGTTTACACCATAAACACGTTCACACACACACACACGTCACACACAAAGTGAAGTCAAAACTTCTTAAATGATAATTTCTCAGTTGTCATAAAGATGATATTCACAAAATTTCACATACATAATACATGGTATCTTGAGTGACTATTGCCGAAAAAATTAGCCCAACCGGACACATATTTTGTTAGTTATGATTATAAATGCACAAGATCAGTATCAGGGAAAGATTGCCTGCACAGCACTGGCAATGCATTTCTCGGCACAAGCTTATTTTTTTCGATCACCTTTCAGGTTTTACATGTAACTTTACGAATTTGGAGCTCGTGGGGCATGCTGTCGAGGAATGTTTGATATGAGTCCCTTTACTCATAGGCTATGTTTCTAAGAAATAGGTCCAGCCGATTTCAAACATTGTGAAACAGAAATTTTCCAGGAACATTTCAACAACATTTTCCAGGATGTTCACCTTCTTTCTCTAAAAGAACTGCCATGTGTTGTGTCAAAAAGATACAATTGAAATGAGTGGAGTGTAGTGTGCCACCTCATATTCAAGTCCATTATGTTATGAGGTTGAATAAAGATTTTATACAACATCAAAATGGGCTGTGGAACAAAATATTTAAATAAAATCTTTGTTTCCCTCTCAATGATGTACATGTATGAACATGTTCTATGTGTTTATTCCAGTTAAGATTGTTGTCAATTCTCTGTCCCACAAAGGGTCTACATGTACCTCTGCAAGATACAGGCAGAACATTTTTGTAAAGATGTTACATACATACAGGGCTCGAAATTAATGCTGGACCGCAGGCCCGAGGCCAGTGATTTTACCGTCGGGCCAGTAAACTTTCCACTGAACAAGTCCGGCGGTCTTGTGATTTTCAACTGAATAAAAATAAATATGTATACATTTACCTAAATCACAGTTTCATTCCATGATTATCTTTCATTAAAAAACAAAAAAGGTTGTCCTTGACTCTGAGTGTGATTGTTTTTCTTCCTGTCTGTTGTCAAATTGCACCTCCGAGTGCACATGCTGCTCCTATAAAAAACACGTTGGCCCACCCATGGCGCGCCCGCCGACGGCGCCGTGGTGCTGGAGAAAGAAATTGCTGGGGAGAACCACCGAACCAACTACAGCTCGTGTATTATGCCCGGGTCGCGTCGCGCACAGTACCAGCGTCGTTCGTGTTTACAAATACATGGACGATGTACGTGCGTGTGTAGCAAAAAAAATACAACACAGGATGTAGTTGATTTGAAGTCTGATACCTTGCAAACGAATTTGTATAGCGTTGATGTCGTGTTATTGACGTCTAGGTTTTATGTTTTCATTACCACGAATCCCTGTGTTGCATGGAGATAAGTATGGTCTTGTTTCCATACGTCTTGCTCGCTAAGTCTAGCAATAACGGGTTGAGTGCACTGACTACTAATAATTTTATGACAGATCACGTTGTATCGTGAAAAAAAAAAACTGCTTTTCATGTGTTAAACCTTACCTATTGTAGTAAATTTTAGTAGTATGCATTTTTGTTGTGTTTTTGTTTTTTTCTTCTCATATGACTTCGGTCTTGTAAAAAATGTTCCGGTCCAGTAAAAATTTTGGGCTACATGTACAAGCCCTGTGGTCTTGTGGATTTTTTCCCCAAATTCGAGCCCTGACATACATTATACAGTATGCTTATACAGTGTATGTTAAACCACTACTTGAAAATAGACCCTAGTACCCTGCATGCAATAAAGTATGTTTAATTAACAAATCTTTGTGAAGTACATTGTACATGCACTTCACTGTAGCAAGAACAACTTAAAGAGTCTATTATACTGTACACTGTACATGTACTAGTAATTTTGTCGTTCCCAGTGGTTCACTAACACAAATACGTATATTCTACTCCTTCAAGAAGAACTTAAAAACTCATCTTGCCTATAACTACATGTACATGTACATGTATAAGGACTACTAACATTCATTCATTGAATGCATTTTTTACCTTTTGTTTAGTATTATATTGCATTTGCTATTGTATTGTTATGCTATTGTATGATTTCTTGTTTACTGTAAAGCGCCTTGAGCACTTCTTGGTGGATATGTGTGCATTATAAATCTTCTGTATTATTATTATTATTATTATTATTACACGTGCACGTACATGTAATTGTTTTGCAAGATTTTGCATACATGTACATGTACTGTCATGTACATGTACATGTAAGATCCATATACTTAGTACATGTATTACACCTGCAAATTTACAAGAATCATTCTCAAACAAGAAAAGATCCCAGACTTTGTAAGTGCCCATTAAAAGCATTAAAAAATAAAAACACTTTTTCCCTTACAATATTTTATTAGGGTCAAAATGAAGGTCCACTAGAAACTCACTGCCGATGTTGGGAGCTACCTGTATTACCAGAAGTCTATTACTTACAAGTGTGCCAAGCCTGCTAAAATCCATATTACTATACCTCATACATATTCATGATCGAGAGCCGAATTCTCACTGGTCCATTCACCATCACGTGCCAGATGCTATTTTGGCTATTTACATGTACCTAGCGCCCGCGAGTATTCACGCACAGGGTAAATACGCATGCTCAGTAGTGCGTGGTAGACTGTCGCATCGGGGAACAGTCCCGGCGATCTGTTCCCCGCGCCAGCGGGGAACAGTCGCACTGGTGTAGTACACACGCGCGAACATCGCCCGAGCTACATGAAAAGATGGCGGCACACGTAATGTCAAATCGCGTTTTACCGAGCTCAATGATGTCAAACTAGAGAATATTGTGAATATGTATGAGGTATAGTAAAACAAATATAACATGGTTTATTTCGGGTGGACAGTCGATATTAGCTCCCCAAGGTATTGGAAGTTGAGAAACTAGGTTCGAGGCGGCCGAGGGAACTAGTTCTCAACTCCAATACCGAGGGAGCTAATATCGACTGTCCACCTCAAACCATGTTATATTTGTATACTGTACCACAGCATTGTCACGCCAAATGCACGCAGACACAACGAGCTTGGTAATGGGTTTACTCCCCTGCCCGGCCTGCCATGGGGTGTCATGGGACAGGCATTTCCATGAGAAGCTAGTTCCTAGAGACTAGACACAATCTTAAACTAGAGGCAGGATGTGATAAACGCTAAGGTGCGTGCAAGAGATACAGTTCTCTCACATGCCTGGTAAGTCTCCCAGACTGCACTGCTTCTTTTTGAGACCTTGCACGTCAGTTTATGGAACAAAACATTATGAATGGGCCAAATCCATTGTTCTTGGAGTACTCTGCCAGGGACTAGGTTAGTACATGAGTGGCACACTTCATGTAGATAATAGATTTCTGGTATTACTTACAGATTAAAGTATTTGATCTCAATTTAAATAATTTACAAATTTCATCAGTCGACTTGTTTTCACATGAAGAGTACGATCATAAAAGGTCTGACCTTGAAACGACATCCAAAAAATATCTCCATAGAAATGCTAGAACACACATTTAACAAAATTAAACATTTAAGAAAACAAAGTGAGTAAATGAAGTGAACCCATATAAAATCAAACAGAATCACAATTGTACTGTCCCTGACATTCATTCATTAACACCTCTCTGACGGTATGACACTAAACAATTTTGACTTCCAACTTATTTTCAAAAAGGCAATCAGAACTGTTAGACATGTACATGTACAGGGAAATTAATTATATCCGTGTACTGTACATGTGTATAATGTACAGATCTGTTTTTGTTTGTTTGTCTAAGTGAAAAGTAATCTTACCTGTCTCACAATGATCTCCCGAACACAGTTGCACTTACGGCCATCTTTAAATAAGCATGTTCCTCCATTTTGAAACGACATCCAAAAAATATCTCCATAGAAATGCTAGAACACACATTTAACAAAATTAAACATTTAAGAAAACAAAGTGAGTAAATGAAGTGAACCCATATAAAATCAAACAGAATCACAATTGTAGCTGTCCCTGACATTCATTCATTAACACCTCTCTGACGGTATGACACTAAACAATTTTTACTTCCAACTTATTTTCAAAAAGGCAATCAGAACTGTTAGACATGTACATGTACAGGGAAATTAATTATATCCGTGTACTGTACATGTGTATAATGTACAGATCTGTTTTAGTTTGTTTGTCTAAGTGAAAAGTAATCTTACCTGTCTCACAATGATCTCCCCAATACCCTTCCACACAGTTGCACTTTGGACTGCCATCTTCAAATAAGCATGCTCCTCCATTTTGACACACAAAATCACCAGTCGAGCATGGATCTATATGAAATAAAAATATTCCTTTCTCACAATTACTGTTAAACAGAAAAGGATCACTGTTCAGGAGCCGATTTCACTAACGCTTTACGATCATCGCAAACGCCGAAACCGATCGCTAAGTCTGAAATCCATCGCAACTTAGCGATGGATGTAAAAAATATATTTCACTAAACTTTAGCGATGAATTTACTCATCGCTAAAAAAATTTTAGCGATGGAAATCCTGCGATGACTTGTTAGTGTCCATAAGTATATGTTCATCGCAAAAATATGACAATTTGCCATTTTCTTTCAGCTTAGTAACGTAGTTTTAGGCCTAACGTAATTATATTAAGATAGACCTAGGTTTTGTTCGTAAAATATACCGTAAAATGGCGTTACATTTACTATATGTCAATAATACTAGCCCCATCACGCTGGACTCCTCCACCTCTTGGCCCTATACAGTCATGAATGTTCACTAACGTTAAAGACTAACACTAGGCCAACGGATTAACCATGATGTTAACCCGTACAATACTGTAAAAATACATGTAGGCTACGCACTAATGGCAAGTCTGGCTCGATGTTTAGACGTTTTATTGTCAGCTCGGAGACTCTTTGTTCATAAAATTACACAAAAACGAGCCAGCACAAAATCGTTTTACTGTGTAATATGGGTAAGTGAACATTTAGGGGAGAAAATCTAAGGCCAAAAAAAGAGGGCAAAAACTTAAAAGAGAGTAACGTTAACGTTAACCTCATCGAAAAAGAAGCGGAGTGTGAGTCCAGCGTATTTGAATAATTTATTTGACAAAGGTTTAACATTATCGTCAACATTCTGAACGTAAAACTAGACACAACATAGTCTTATGACTACACAATTAGCTTGTACAAATGTCATCACATAATATTATTAATACACGAAGCCATCTTTTTCAGGGCTGATGCAAAGCCTGCTGCTGCGAATGCGAGTCATGTCAAAGGTCATTACTTTCAGCCTCGTACAAAACATTTATTTTCTCTTTTATGTCATCGCAGCTGCGATGGCTTTAGTGAAACGCAAAATTAGAGCCATCGCAAGAGCGATGGATTTGAGGTTAGCGATCTCATCGCTAGTTAAATAGTGATGATCGCAAACGGGGACGTTAGTGAAATCGGCTCCTGGTCTTTAAATAATATAAAGAAAACAAAACTCCATTTAATAATTAAACCGTAACCTGTACTCATAGTCTACGAAAAAAAGTTTCATTCATGGTCTAATACTAGGGTTTGAGGTCATTTCTCTTCCCACCCCCTTTTATTGTTACTCAAACCTGAGACATGGTTCCACTTACAGTATGTACTCATACATGTACAGTGTACCTCAATTTATTGATATTTAACCCTAGCCACCTAGGCATTTTGGCTAGAAACCATCCCAAATCTGCCAAAATTCATCAAAATGCAGTAAAAAGGTACCCCAACTGTTGGACTTTGATGGAATTAGCAAATGCAAAGTATCCATGGCTTGGCTATACACAGCCCTGAATCCAACAAAGCAGTTGGTGGAGTTTGATTGATTTGGTACTAGTACCTGTGTGGCTTAAGCATGGGCGATATCATTTTTTTTCATCCATGATACATATCGGCAAACATACATGTACATGTATATAAACTGAGCATCAAAAGAAACTTATCTCATTAAAATTCTCCACGGAAAAATGAAAAATATTTGAACACAGGTAATTCAAATATTTTTCGTTTTTCCGTGGAGAATTTTAATGAGTATCCTTTCAAAGATTTGATAAGTTTCTTTTGATGCTTAATAGTATCGTGATTAATTTCTTCATTCACACATGATTGCTTTAGAGTTGATAACCACAGGTGTACGTACCCCTCAACAAGCGTCACAATAAATCACAAATTTGTTTGTATAGTGTGTGTCATCGCGTGCCCGGTAAAAGGACGTAAGCGCACGCTTATCCTGTCTTACGTCCTTTTTCCGGCCACATGACAGTATGTATTTCTGAAGTAGTTTGCTTTTGTTTCTCACTTCCGAAAGCTGAAAAGACTGTCTTAATTTAATTTCCTTGGAATTTTACTCACAATGGCAAATTTTGTTTTAATCGCAATATATTTTAACATTGATTTGCCGATATCTCAATAACTTGAAAAGGTTCTTGATATCATAATCGAACAAAAAAGTTATCACGATATTCGATATTATCATGTTATCACCCAACTTAGTACATGTACATGTATGGCTACACTGTGGAGTACTGAATCCATCACAATCAGACATAACCAGAAGGATTTTATAGGATTTGGGCTAGTTTGGGATAAAGTTGTTTTACACTGTGTATGGAGTGCCATAGTCGAGCGATTTAGAGCATCGGATTTGTGTTCTGATGGCCGAGTCGTCAGAATGTGGGTTCGAATCCCAGCCACGACCGGGGTGCTTGTGTCCTTGAGCAAGAGACACTTAACCATAATTGCTTCTCTCCACCCAGGAGTAAATGGGTACCTGTGAGGGCAGAGTTGGTTGTTGTTTGATTAGCCCTACATGTATATGCGCTGTAATGGCAGCAATTGAGCTGTATACTCCCCAGGGAGCTGAGATGGTTTCAGGAATGATTTATTGAGCACCAGTTTGGTGGATACGTGCGCTATATAAGTTCACATTATTAATATTATTACGATGACACTACCAAATCAAATAGATGAAGAGACTTTAAAGTATGCATGCAAATTATGTACAAGGCCATTTGATGTTGTATTGTTAATTATGTACATGGAAATGTACATGTACATGGAAATATACATAATGTAAAATATCTTACCTGAAATATTTAGTGATACAGAAGCTTGAATTCCACTATCACCGGCCTTGTTTGATGCACTGCACGTGAGATTCGTTTGATTAAATGTTGCAGTCAGTGTAACATTGCTGGTACTGGTATATAAACCATTGGCATTCTTGTCAGAGCTAGTCATTCCCTCCAGTGTGTCACCATCCACAGTCCAAGTGATATCTGCTTGTGGTTTTACATCTGGTACCTTGCAGATAAACACAGCTTCATCACCGGCAAGAAGATTCACAGTGTAGTTTTCAGGGTAATCATATGTTGAGTTTGATAGAGTAACCTTTGTGGGGAGAACTGCAACCAAAATGTATTGAATGGTTTAATTCGAGCCAATTTAATTTAAAGGTCATGTACATGTACATGTAGGTCAACCTAACCAATATCAAATTCCAGTGACCACCTGTATACGATGAGTACATACATTGTACATGTACAGTGTATGTTCATCAGTGAAAGCTCAAAATCAAATCAATCGTTTATCACCTGACACAAGAATTTCATCAATATTGCAGTACCGCTGCTAGGATTCTAGCCGGATTATCATCATCCAGCAAGCTCGGTGGTCGAGAGGTTAAGACGTCTGCACTAGTAAGCAGGAAGATGTGGGTTCGAATCCTGCCCGAGTCACCTGTGATTTTTTTTCATAGAAACTCAGAAAGCACTGAGTATTACATGTACATACGTCAGTGTATACGGTCAAAATCAAATTAATTACATGTATGAAAGTTTGCCTTCAGCTCCTTGTGTTTGCCTTGAAGCTGTCCTGCACACATGTACATGTACATGTATCCGGTAATTATATGTACATACACATACTGGCAGGGGACGTAATTCAAGGCCTGCTTATTGGTAAATATGAAGTACATGTGGTATCACCAAATGTGCCAGCCTACTGTGACCCAGAACATGGCATAATTACATGTACATTCCAAATGTGCTCAATGCACAATGAGCAGGGTAACAAGTTCGGCTTCCCTGCGTTAAGGGATCATACATGTACATCATAGCAAAATGTGATATAACCACTATACTGTACTCAATCATTATGCAATACATGTAAATCCTATCAACCATAGCATTTTGCTATGAAACTCATCATATACATGTATGTACAATGTAGGTATTGGACAGCTGGTAATTTGTATGCTACTGTACGTAAACACAAGTAATATGATTAATTTCTTAGTTTTAATTAATTTGAAAGTTTACAGCATACATGTACATGTACATGGTCTATATACATGTACATGTACATGTATGAACATGTTCATTACAAAAATAAAACTTTCATTATTTTTCTTTAATCCTTCAAAAAAAAACTATGAAAATGTACTTCGCCACTACCGCGAATGGCATGCCTCAAACAAAAGCTGTCTGGGACACTTTCACTGAGCCTATTTTGATGAAAAAATTTACGGAAGGGCGAACGCTGTTTACTGCGGTACATATTGTACACAAAGAATATTACATGTACCAACTACGACTTCCGATCCCGTGTTTTTGAAGAAGTTTCCAAAAGTCGTACTGACCAATTGTGTTGTTGATCATCGTCATTTGATGGAGAAAATAATGATGCCGAAGTTGGCAAAATAAGGGGCATTGAATTTCAATCATATAAATTTAAGCCCGAAATGGACGAAATCAAGCCAAAAATGTTGAAGCATAAGGTCCGGACACCTGCATGTACATGTACATGTACATGCCATCACAGACAACACGGCGGCAGCCAGACCGTTGTTAAGACAGCTGCTTCCAGCTACCGCCATAAAAGTACATCATAGAAACATGCAAAATGTTTGCTGCTGCCACGGGTCACAACTAAAACAATTACGTCACGGATTTGAACTGCTGGAATTTTTGATTGCAAATTATAATTTTTCCACAATTTCCTGTTTATTTAAATATTTTTTGGAATAGCAAATAATTAAATACATACTGAACACTTTTGAGTAAATAAATCAAGGCACTTTGTTTGGTCTTTGAGATACAGGGTGCAGGGCACTCCAATGCTGATGTATAGTGTACATATTATGTATGCATATACATGTATAGTAAACATACAATTAATAATTGTTGCCTGGCGTGATGGGGTCCATGGCGTTTTGTACACCCGAGGGGGCTGATGGCACCCGAGGCGAAGCCGAGGGTGCCCTCCGCCCCCGAGGGTGTACAAAACCCATGGACCCCCATCACGCCAGGCAACAATTATTTTGTTATACCATGGTATTAGATTACGTTACCGAAGAAATCTTCCAGTAAACTGTCTAAGTCTGTAACTGGAAGTGTCTGGAAGTTGCTGTCATCTCGTCCCGTTTCGTTGCAGTATTCGCGAACTATTCGTACTGCATTGTCGAAGCGAACAAATTCACACACACGGCAGACAAGTTGTTTAGCTGGTCCCTACAGTGCATCAAATTGAAATATAGCGTGTTCTGCGGAGTACCAGCAATATAACAACCTCGGTCGCTGTTTTCACTTCTTGCATGCAATCAAAAGTAGCACTTGTGAAAGATATATGGGGATGATACTCCCGGGGACGATCAGGGTGATGTACCACTCTTGAGAGGTGAACATCACTTTTTGAGTGACGTCAGAGGTGAACATCACTTTTTGAGTGACGTCACGAGGGTAACATGAAGATTTGTGATTTGTCATGTGACAGGCTTTCGACCAATGAAATTACACAATCTAAGACCATGATATAACAATACATGATGTACACTGTATGCATCATTTCATGTACATGTATACATACTAGTATTGTACATGTACACTCAGCAGTGTGACTGGGGTTGGTTCAGCAGTGTGAGTAGGGGGAACAATGATGTACACTGTACATGTACTTGCGGGAGTGGGGCAGAGCCCTTGGTCGGGGAGGGGTCAATGACCGTCATGTAGTGTGTACACTTCCATAATTACTTAAATAATTATTTTACTTCTATTTTACTGAGTGATTTTAGGATATTCTGTGATCAAGTACAGTGTATGGTACATGTACATGTACATATGTACACCATCCTTTTCAAAATAGTTTTTTCTCAATATCACTCAGTATGTACCCTGAGGAATAATATACTGAGACGCAATAGAAACTTACCACCTTAAATTATCAGTAATCATAATGCACAAATGTAATATGTGCACTCACGGTGAAGTGGATACAGATGGGATTGAGTACAGTGGACAAAACGTGGACATTTCCTCAATAAAATGCCAACATTTCTAATCCGAATTGTTGTGTTGTCTTATTTTGAACCATTACAATTTTATGCTATTCCAAAACAAGTGGTAAGTTTCTATTGCGTCTCAGTGTATATAAACACAAAACACCTTAACCCTCCTACTGTACATGTACTGTATGCCCATGCTGAAATTTGGCCCAGTCAGCAAGGCACTCACAGACAGTCACTTGAGTATTTTGGGTTGCATTGCCAATTGGTAGGTCAAACCACAGAGTCACACAGAGCTGTGTATGAGTGCACTGCACAAAGTCAATGGGTTGGGAGTTACATGTACATGTACGATACAAATTTTGAGTGTCTTTGGGTCACTCCATGAAGTTGGGGCACAAAGTGTGACATAAGGGTTGAATTTTCAAAATCAATATATTTATATAATTTTACCATTTTTAGTTTCTCCAAATATTCAATTAAGAAAAATCAAAACACATTATTGCTGTTTGTTTCCTGATCATCAGTGATCCTTGTTCAATGAGAGACTGACGCTGGTGAAAATACCTACATGTATGCTACATGGACACCTTTGTCATATTTCTTGTGTTTTATTTTGTAAACAGTTCATCATATTCCAACTTTATCCAATGTTTAATAACCATTTCAGGGGAGTATAAAACTAACAATACTATTATTGACCACTTAATACCCTAACAAGACATGACAATTGAGCTTTTGACAGTTTTTAACAAATTTGGCAACAATTACTTGAAATTCTGTTACATGTTCCTCGTTAAAGAAAATGTGAATCATAGAATCCCATCAGTTTGTTAAAAGCATACACTATCATGTTATATAACAATAAAGACTTGCTCAGACTAAAATCGGATATTATGAGTACCTCTTTTTCCAAATACCTATGCTACATGGACACCGGTCCATGTACAGTAGCATAGGTATATACATGTAATGTAGAAATCTTTGTCTATTGTCCCCCTTCAAAGAAGTTTTAATCATACACTAGTCATGTTCTATGGTTATAGAAACTTACTCTGACTAAAATTACACATCTGTGCAAACCATTTTCCCAATACCTATGCTACATGACACGGTGTCCATGTAGTGTAGGTATACATTGTTGAAATGTTGTCTAATTGTCCCTCTTTAAAGAAAAGTTTAATCATAGCATCACATCAGTTTGTTAAAACATACACTAGTCATGTATTGTTGTATGTAATGCTAGACTTAAAAAGACTAAAATTTTGACTTAACCCTTTTTTCCCCAAATACCTATGCTACATGGACACCATGACCATGTCCATGTAGGGTAGATAATTTTTAATTTTTTGTGCAATTGTTTTACAATTATTTTTTAGTTAAAACATGTTTATAATAATAATAGTGGTGTACATTTATAATGCACCATGTCTGTCATAAATGACTATCTGGAACAATAACTAAAGCAAGATTAATTTAAACTAAACATCGTTTAGATCTACGAAAAATCCGGACCCGGGAAAACAACTTATGACAGTATGAGATGAACTTTGAAATCAGCGATACTTAAAAACTCCAAGTCAATTTTGCACTCAAAATCACCCTTTGTTGCTGTTGAAATTACCACTTGTTTCCGTTCGATTAAGGAGGACAAATGCTACATTCTGTCAACTGTAAAAAAAAATTTGAAAAACAATGTACCGTAATTTCCGGAATATAATTAAGCCGTGGCTTATACGTTGATTTTGACACGGTAAAACTAAAAGTTGCCTGCGGCTTATACGCCGAGGTATGATCTTGAAGAACAAAACACAATGCACAACTAAGCAAAAATCGTTGGTAAACAGACAGAAACAGAAACCTAAAAACCTTTATTGTTCGTAGCGAAAATGGTCTGGTCATTGTCAGTTTTAGTGAGCGGACCTCGATACACACAGATTTATTCAAAACGTCTGAAAAACTTCTGAAAAAACTGTTGCTCTGGTGGGTCCCCTGCTGTTCGCGTTGTACACTGCGCCTCTGGAAGGCGTGATATTTTCGCATGATGTCCATGCTGCAGTTTATGCAGATGATACCCAACTGTATATCGACTTCAATCCTGGAGAGAGAGATGATGCAGTTCGTAAATTACAAAAATGTATGGATGATGTACATTCTTGGTCTGCTTCCAACAAGCTGTGTCTAAACAGTCGTAAAACAGAACTTCTACACATGACGTCTAAGTTCAGCTCAAAATCAAAATCATCTCATAGCCCTACTGATCCTCCATCACTTATTGTAGACCACCAACCAATAAACCCTAATGAGTCAGCAAGGAGCCTGGGGATCATTGTTGATCACAACCTTCGCATGACGGATCATGTCAACAACATCTGTCGTTCGTCATTTGCTGCACTTCGTGGTATATTGGCCGAATTAGACAACATCTTGATGATGATAGTACCGCTAAACTCGTCCATGCCTTTGTTACATCTAGGCTTGATTTCTGTAACTCTCTCCTGTATGGCCTCCCTGAGTCTGAAACCCGGAAGCTTCAGCGTGTACAGAACAGCGCTGCCCGGATTGTTGCTCGCACACCACGCTGTCAACATATTACACCGACTTTGGAAGCACTCCATTGGCTGCCAGTCAGGAAACGGTCAGCATATAAGATCCTTCTCTTGACCTACAAGAGTTTGCATGGAATGGCACCAGGTTATATCGCAGATCTGCTGCAAGAGTATAGGCCTCCGCGTCAGCTACGATCATCATCGGCGAACCTCCTTGCTACTCCACCTCACGCGTCCACTGGGTTTTACGGTGAACGAGCTTTCAAGCATGCAGCGCCAAGTCTGTGGAACAACTTGCCTGAGTCTATACGTAACGCTAACACTCTAGCTACGTTCAAGAAGGTCTTGAAGACCCACCTTTTTAAACAATAATTCCTTGTGTCACATTTTTTACTGATCCAACTGGTTTTTGTTTTTTCTTTTAATGTCTATTGTCATTATTCTTGGATTTTGTATGTATATTCGATCTTCTTAAAATTGTACAGCGCCTTGTGTCATTTCTATATTTTTGTTCTTATGCTTAACGCTATTGTATTTTTATAAAATTTCCGTGTGTAATTATATCGCTTTTTTAAATTTGTAAAGCGCTTTGAGACTTTTGTATAAAGCGCTATATAAGCATTATTATTATTATTATTATTATTATTATTAGCGCCAGCGACATCAGAATCCACTACGTAGATCGTAGTCTATGCCATGCGTGTACCAGAGAGCCAATGGGAAAATTCGTTATATCGTTAGTCTATGGAAGGAGCCAAAAATAGGAAAATTCGTTACGCGTGGCAGGCGATGAGTCATCGTTTCGTTGGTTGCCGTTGTAGTGATTACATGTACGTTGTGCAGAAAGCAGGCAACCAGCGGGACTACGTTCGACATTCCCGAATGCCGTAAATAGTGATACGGGGGAACGGAACAATCCTCTAGTTCCGGGACACTGACGCTACATTGCGGACACCCCACACACAGTCAATCGTACTGTGCTTATGTAAGCGGTTTTGCCACAGGTATTGGTTCGAACGAGTGCCATGACCTCCCGAGGTCAACCTATGGCCGGTACCATTTCAAAATGGGTGGTGTTTTATTTATGCGGAAGCGTTTTCGTTACCGACGCTACATTTCACTCGCGGACACCCAAATAACAACCGATCGTATATTTCCCAATCGCATGGAAATTTGCAATCACACTTCAAGTTTTTACTTCATATTGTGATTTATGGATGTTTTTAAAGCCGTGAAACAAGATTCCCCCAATGAAAGTATATCTTTTGAGTCGTGAGCAGTGGGGAATACCGATGCTACGTGTTTATTTTACGCGGACACCCCATGTAGCGTCGGTACGCGTGAATTCACCGATATGGCGTTGAAAATCTGAAAATTTTTAAACTATTATTTATATGCTATTTGAAAAGTAAAAAAACGGATAAGCATGGTTTGTGTGGGTTCGCAGTAGATTTTCTTTGAAAATACGGAGATAAAATTGGAACACTTTGTATGTCACAATTTTTGTTTTTAAATGGCACTGGACACGGACAAATTTTCGGTCATATAAAAAAAAAAAAAAGAAAAAAAAAATCTCCCTTTTCCTCAAAAGCTACTTTTCTATACCAGCTTTCATTATAAACAAATAATTACCTTGAAACATTTAACACCAACAACTTAAACATGGTTAAATAACTACAAGGTAACAATGTACCCATGTGTCCCAGGTTCATGGAGTGACCCATATTGCATTTGCTATTGTATTGTTATGCTATTGTATGATTTCTTGTTTACTGTAAAGCGCCTTGAGCACTTCTTGGTGGATACATGTACATGTACATGTATGTGCGCATTATAAATCTTCTGTATTATTATTATTATTATTATTATTATTACACGACATGTTCACGTACATACATGTACATGTAATTGTTTTGCAAGATTTTGCATACATGTACTGTCATGTACATGTACTGTACATGTAAGATCCCTATACTTAGTACATGTATTACACCTGCAAATTTACAAGAATCATTCTCAAATAAGAAAAGATCCCAGACTTTGTAAGTGCCCATTAAAAGCATTAAAAAATAAAAACACTTTTTCCCTTACAATATTTTATTAGGGTCAAAATGAAGGTCCACTAGGAACTCACTGCCGATGTTGGGAGCTACTGTACATGTACATGTACCTGTATTACCAGAAGTCTATTACTTACAAGTGTGCCAGCCTGCTAAAATCCATATTACTATACCTCATACATATTCATGATCGTGAGCCGAATTCTCACTGGTCCATTCACCATCACGTGCCAGATGCTATTTTGGCTATTTACCTAGCACCCGCGAGTATTCACGCACAGGGTAAATACGCATGCGCAGTAGTGCGTGGTAGACTGTCGCATCGGGGAACAGTCCCGGCGGGGAACAGTCCCGGCGATCTGTTCCCCGCGCGCCAGCGGGGAACAGTCGCACGGGTGTTGTACGCACGCGCGAACATCGCCCGAGCTACATGAAAAGATGGCGGCACACGTAATGTCAAATCGCGTTTTACCGAGCTCAATGATGTCAAACTAGAGAATATTGTGAATATGTATGAGGTATAGTAAAACAAATATAACATGGTTTATTTCGGGTGGACAGTCGATATTAGCTCCCCGAGGTATTGGAAGTTGAGAAACTAGTTCCCAAGGCGAAGCCGAGGGAACTAGTTTCTCAACTTCCAATGTCCACCCTCAAACCATGTTATATTTGTATACTGTACCACAGCATTGTACGCCAAATGCACGCAGACACAACGAGCTTGGTAATGGGTTTTACTCCCCCTGCCCGGCCTGCCATGGGGTGTCATGGGACAGGCATTTCCATGAGAAGCTAGTTCCTAGAGACTAGACACAATCTTAAACTAGAGGCAGGATGTGATAAACGCTAAGGTGCGTGCAAGAGATACAGTTCTCTCACATGATGCCTGGTAAGTCTCCCAGACTGCACTGCTTCTTTTTGAGACCTTGCACATCAGTTTATGGAACAAAACATTATGAATGGGCCAAATCCATTGTTCTTGGAGTACTCTGCCAGGGACTAGGTTAGTACATGACATGAAGAGTACGATCATAAAAGGTCTGACCTTGAAACGACATCCAAAAAATATCTCCATAGAAATGCTAGAACACACATTTAACAAAATTAAACATTTAAGAAAACAAAGTGAGTAAATGAAGTGAACCCATATAAAATCAAACAGAATCACAATTGTACTGTCCCTGACATTCATTCATTAACACCTCTCTGACGGTATGACACTAAACAATTTTGACTTCCAACTTATTTTCAAAAAGGCAATCAGAACTGTTAGACATGTACATGTACAGGGAAATTAATTATATCCGTGTACTGTACATGTGTATAATGTACAGATCTGTTTTTGTTTGTTTATCTAAGTGAAAAGTAATCTTACCTGTCTCAAAACTACATGTATCTCCCGAATACCCTTCCACACAGTTGCACTTTGGACTGCCATCTTCAAATAAGCATGCTCCTCCATTTTGACACACAAAATCACCAGTCGAGCATGGATCTATATGAAATAAAAATATTCCTTTCTCACAATTACTGTTAAACAGAAAAGGATCACTGTTCTGGTCTTTAAATAATATAAAGAAAACAAAACTCCATTTAATAATTAAACCGTAACCTGTACTAATAGTCTAAGAAAAAAAGTTTCATTCATGGTCTAATACTAGGGTTTGAGGTCATTTCTCTTCCCACCCCCTTTTATTGTTACTCAAACCTGAGACATGGTTCCACTTACAGTATGTACTCATACATGTACCTCAATTTATTGATATTTAACCCTAGCCACCTAGGCATTTTGGCTAGAAACCATCCCAAATCTGCCAAAATTCATCAAAATGCAGTAAAAAGGTACCCCAACTGTTGGACTTTGATGGAATTAGCAAATGCAAAGTATCCATGGCTTGGCTATACACAGCCCTGAATCCAACAAAGCAGTTGGTGGAGTTTGATTGATTTGGTACTAGTACCTGTGTGGCTTAAGCATGGGCGATATCATTTTTTTTCATCCATGATACATATCGGCAAACATAATGTACATGTACATGTATATAAACTGAGCATCAAAAGAAACTTATCTCATTAAAATTCTCCACGGAAAAATGAAAAATATTTGAACACAGGTAATTCAAATATTTTTCGTTTTTCCGTGGAGAATTTTAATGAGTATCCTTTCAAAGATTTGATAAGTTTCTTTTGATGCTTAATAGTATCGTGATTAATTTCTTCATTCACACATGATTGCTTTAGAGTTGATAACCACAGGTGTACGTACCCCTCAACAAGCGTCACAATAAATCACAAATTTGTTTGTATAGTGTGTGTCATCGCGTGCCCGGTAAAAGGACGTAAGCGCACGCTTATCCTGTCTTCACGTCCTTTTCCGCCACATGACAGTATGTATTTCTGAAGTAGTTTGCTTTTGTTTCTCACTTCCGAAAGCTGAAAAGACTGTCTTAATTTAATTTCCTTGGAATTTTACTCACAATGGCAAATTTTGTTTTAATCGCAATATATTTTAACATTGATTTGCCGATATCTCAATAACTTGAAAAGGTTCTTGATATCATAATCGAACAAAAAAGTTATCGCGATATTCGATATTATCATGTTATCACCCAACTTAGTACATGTATGGCTACACTGTGGAGTACTGAATCCATCACAATCAGACATAACCAGAAGGATTTTATAGGATTTGGGCTAGTTTGGGATAAAGTTGTTTTACACTGTGTATGGAGTGCCATAGTCGAGCGGTTTAGAGCATCGGATTTGTGTTCTGATGGCCGAGTCGTCAGAATGTGGGTTCGAATCCCAGCCACGACCGGGGTGCTTGTGTCCTTGAGCAAGAGACACTTAACCATAATTGCTTCTCTCCACCCAGGGGTAAATGGGTACCTGTGAGGGCAGAGTTGGTTGTTGTTTGATTAGCCCTACATGTATATGCGCTGTAATGGCAGCAATTGAGCTGTATACTCCCCAGGGAGCTGAGATGGTTTCAGGAATGATTTATTGAGCACCAGTTTGGTGGATACGTGCGCTATATATAAGTCCACATTATTAATATTATTACGATGACACTACCAAATCAAATAGATGAAGAGACTTTAAAGTATGCATGCAAATTATGTACAAGGCCATTTGATGTTGTATTGTTAATTATGTACATGGAAATGTACATGGAAATATACATAATGTAAAATATCTTACCTGAAATATTTAGTGATACAGAAGCTTGAATTCCACTATCACCGGCCTTGTTTGATGCACTGCACGTGAGATTCGTTTGATTAAATGTTGCAGTCAGTGTAACATTGCTGGTACTGGTATATAAACCATTGGCATTCTTGTCAGAGCTAGTCATTCCCTCCAGTGTGTCACCATCCACAGTCCAAGTGATATCTGCTTGTGGTTTTACATCTGGTACCTTGCAGATAAACACAGCTTCATCACCGGCAAGAAGATTCACAGTGTAGTCTTTAGGGTAATCGTATGTTGAGTTTGATAGAGTAGCCTTTGTGGGGAGAACTGCAACCAAAATGTATTGAATGGTTTAATTCGAGCCAATTTAATTTAAAGGTCATGTACATGTACATGTAGGTCAACCTAACCAATATCAAATTCCAGTGACCACCTGTATACGATGAGTACATACATTGTACATGTACAGTGTATGTTCATCAGTGAAAGCTCAAAATCAAATCAATCGTTTATCACCTGACACAAGAATTTCATCAATATTGCAGTACCGCTGCTAGGATTCTAGCCGGATTATCATCATCCATCCAGCAAGCTCGGTGGTCGAGAGGTTAAGACGTCTGCACTAGTAAGCAGGAAGATGTGGGTTCGAATCCTGCCCGAGTCACCTGTGATTTTTTTTCATAGAAACTCAGAAAGCACTGAGTATTACATGTACATACGTCAGTGTACGGTCAAAATCAAATTAATTACATGTATGAAAGTTTGCCTTCAGCTCCTTGTGTTTGCCTTGAAGCTGTCCTGCACACATGTACATGTACATGTACCTGTATCCGGTAATTATATGTACATACACATACTGGCAGGGGACGTAATTCAAGGCCTGCTTATTGGTAAATATGAAGTACATGTGGTATCACCAAATGTGCCAGCCTACTGTGACCCAGAACATGGCATTACATGTACATTCCAAATGTGCTCAATGCACAATGAGCAGGGTAACAAGTTCGGCTTCCCTGCGTTAAGGGATCATACATGTACATCATAGCAAAATGTGATATAACCACTATACTGTACTCAATCATTATGCAATACATGTAAATCCTATCAACCATAGCATTTTGCTATGAAACTCATCATATACATGTATGTACAATGTAGGTATTGGACAGCTGGTAATTTGTATGCTACTGTACGTAAACACAAGTAATATGATTAATTTCTTAGTTTTAATTAATTTGAAAGTTTACAGCATACATGTACATGTACATGGTCTATATACATGTACATGTACATGTATGAACATGTTCATTACAAAAATAAAACTTTCATTATTTTTCTTTAATCCTTCAAAAAAAAACTATGAAAATGTACTTCGCCACTACCGCGAATGGCATGCCTCAAACAAAAGCTGTCTGGGACACTTTCACTGAGCCTATTTTGATGAAAAAATTTACGGAAGGGCGAACGCTGTTTACTGCGGTACATATTGTACACAAAGAATATTACATGTACCAACTACGACTTCCGATCCCGTGTTTTTGAAGAAGTTTCCAAAAGTCGTACTGACCAATTGTGTTGTTGATCATCGTCATTTGATGGAGAAAATAATGATGCCGAAGTTGGCAAAATAAGGGGCATTGAATTTCAATCATATAAATTTAAGCCCGAAATGGACGAAATCAAGCCAAAAATGTTGAAGCATAAGGTCCGGACACCTGCATGTACATGTACATGTACATGCCATCACAGACAACACGGCGGCAGCCAGACCGTTGTTAAGACAGCTGCTTCCAGCTACCGCCATAAAAGTACATCATAGAAACATGCAAAATGTTTGCTGCTGCCACGGGTCACAACTAAAACAATTACGTCACGGATTTGAACTGCTGGAATTTTTGATTGCAAATTATAATTTTTCCACAATTTCCTGTTTATTTAAATATTTTTTGGAATAGCAAATAATTAAATACATACTGAACACTTTTGAGTAAATAAATCAAGGCACTTTGTTTGGTCTTTGAGATACAGGGTGCAGGGCACTCCAATGCTGATGTATAGTGTACATATTATGTATGCATATACATGTATAGTAAACATACAATACATGATGATGATGTACTGTATGCATCATTTCATGTACATGTATACATACTAGTATTGTACATGTACACTCAGCAGTGTGACTGGGGTTGCAGTGAGTAGGGGGAACAATGATGTACACTGTACATGTACTTGCGGGAGTGGGGCAGAGCCCTTGGTCGGGGAGGGGTCAATGACCGTCATGTAGTGTGTACACTTCCATAATTACTTAAATAATTATTTTACTTCTATTTTACTGAGTGATTTTAGGATATTCTGTGATCAAGTACAGTGTATGGTACATGTACATGTACATATGTACACCATCCTTTTCAAAATAGTTTTTTCTCAATATCACTCAGTATGTACCCTGAGGAATAATATACTGAGACGCAATAGAAACTTACCACCTTAAATTATCAGTAATCATAATGCACAAATGTAATATGTGCACTCACGGTGAAGTGGATACAGATGGGATTGAGTACAGTGGACAAAACGTGGACATTTCCTCAATAAAATGCCAACATTTCTAATCCGAATTGTTGTGTTGTCTTATTTTGAACCATTACAATTTTATGCTATTCCAAAACAAGTGGTAAGTTTCTATTGTCTCAGTGTATATAAACACAAAACACCTTAACCCTCCTACTGTACATGTACTGTATGCCCATGCTGAAATTTGGCCCAGTCAGCAAGGCACTCACAGACAGTCACTTGAGTATTTTGGGTTGCATTGCCAATTGGTAGGTCAAACCACAGAGTCACACAGAGCTGTGTATGAGTGCACTGCACAAAGTCAATGGGTTGGGAGTTACATGTACATGTACGATACAAATTTTGAGTGTCTTTGGGTCACTCCATGAAGTTGGGGCACAAAGTGTGACATAAGGGTTGAATTTTCAAAATCAATATATTTATATAATTTTACCATTTTTAGTTTCTCCAAATATTCAATTAAGAAAAATCAAAACACATTATTGCTGTTTGTTTCCTGATCATCAGTGATCCTTGTTCAATGAGAGACTGACGCTGGTGAAAATACCTACATGTATGCTACATGGACACCTTTGTCATATTTCTTGTGTTTTATTTTGTAAACAGTTCATCATATTCCAACTTTATCCAATGTTTAATAACCATTTCAGGGGAGTATAAAACTAACAATACTATTATTGACCACTTAATACCCTAACAAGACATGACAATTGAGCTTTTTTGACAGTTTTTAACAAAATTTGGCAACAATTACTTGAAATTCTGTTACATGTTCCTCGTTAAAGAAAATGTGAATCATAGAATCCCATCAGTTTGTTAAAAGCATACACTATCATGTTATATAACAATAAAGACTTGCTCAGACTAAAATCGGATATTATGAGTACCTCTTTTTCCAAATACCTATGCTACATGGACACCGGTCCATGTACAGTAGCATAGGTATATACATGTAATGTAGAAATCTTTGTCTATTGTCCCCCTTCAAAGAAGTTTTAATCATACACTAGTCATGTTCTATGGTTATAGAAACTTACTCTGACTAAAATTACACATCTGTGCAAACCATTTTCCCAATACCTATGCTACATGACACGGTGTCCATGTAGTGTAGGTATACATTGTTGAAATGTTGTCTAATTGTCCCTCTTTAAAGAAAAGTTTAATCATAGCATCACATCAGTTTGTTAAAACATACACTAGTCATGTATTGTTGTATGTAATGCTAGACTTAAAAAGACTAAAATTTTGACTTAACCCTTTTTTCCCCAAATACCTATGCTACATGGACACCATGAACCATGTCCATGTAGAGTAGATAATTTTTAATTTTTTGTGCAATTGTTTTACAATTATTTTTTAGTTAAAACATGTTTATAATAATAATAGTGGTGTACATTTATAATGCGCCATGTCTGTCATAAATGACTATCTGGAACAATAACTAAAGCAAGATTAATTTAAACTAAACATCGTTTAGATCTACGAAAAATCCGGACCCGGGAAAACAACTTATGACAGTATGAGATGAACTTTGAAATCAGCGATACTTAAAAACTCCAAGTCAATTTTGCACTCAAAATCACCCTTTGTTGCTGTTGAAATTACCACTTGTTTCCGTTCGATTAAGGAGGACAAATGCTACATTCTGTCAACTGTAAAAAAAAAATTGAAAAACAATGTACCGTAATTTCCGGAATATAAGCCGTGGCTTATACGTTGATTTTGACACGGTAAAACTAAAAGTTGCCTGCGGCTTATACGCCGAGGTATGATCTTGAAGAACAAAACACAATGCACAACTAAGCAAAAATCGTTGGTAAACAGACAGAAACAGAAACCTAAAAACCTTTATTGTTCGTAGCGAAAATGGTCTGGTCATTGTCAGTTTTAGTGAGCGGACCTCGATACACACAGATTTATTCAAAACTTCTGAAAAAACTTCTGAAAAAACTGTTGCTCCGTGGTGGGTCCCCTGCTGTTCGCGTTGTACACTGCGCCTCTGGAAGACGTGATATTTTCGCATGATGTCCATGCTGCAGTTTATGCAGATGATACCCAACTGTATATCGACTTCAATCCTGGAGAGAGAGATGATGCAGTTCGTAAATTACAAAAATGTATGGATGATGTACATTCTTGGTCTGCTTCCAACAAGCTGTGTCTAAACAGTCGTAAAACAGAACTTCTACACATGACGTCTAAGTTCAGCTCAAAATCAAAATCATCTCATAGCCCTACTGATCCTCCATCACTTATTGTAGACCACCAACCAATAAACCCTAATGAGTCAGCAAGGAGCCTGGGGATCATTGTTGATCACAACCTTCGCATGACGGATCATGTCAACAACATCTGTCGTTCGTCATTTGCTGCACTTCGTGGTATTGGCCGAATTAGACAACATATCTTGATGATGATAGTACCGCTAAACTCGTCCATGCCTTTGTTACATCTAGGCTTGATTTCTGTAACTCTCTCCTGTATGGCCTCCCTGAGTCTGAAACCCGGAAGCTTCAGCGTGTACAGAACAGCGCTGCCCGGATTGTTGCTCGCACACCACGCTGTCAACATATTACACCGACTTTGGAAGCACTCCATTGGCTGCCAGTCAGGAAACGGTCAGCATATAAGATCCTTCTCTTGACCTACAAGAGTTTGCATGGAATGGCACCAGGTTATATCGCAGATCTGCTGCAAGAGTATAGGCCTCCGCGTCAGCTACGATCATCATCGGCGAACCTCCTTGCTACTCCACCTCACGCGTCCACTGGGTTTTACGGTGAACGAGCTTTCAAGCATGCAGCGCCAAGTCTGTGGAACAACTTGCCTGAGTCTATACGTAACGCTAACACTCTAGCTACGTTCAAGAAGGTCTTGAAGACCCACCTTTTTAAACAATAATTCCTTGTGTCGCATTTTTTACTGATCCAACTGGTTTTTGTTTTTTCTTTTAATGTCTATTGTCATTATTCTTGGATTTTGTATGTATATATATTCGATCTTCTTAAAATTGTACTACATGTACATTGTAGTTGTATGAGAATTAAAAATTATTAAAGCGCAACCGTACCCTTGAAACTACACCCTTGAAACTAGCATGGGCGCAGGTAGGCAGAGCTAGGCAGCCTACATGTACTTCATTGCCGTATGTTAGGAACTACGTACAATTTTCATTCTGAAAGATTTTGTGCTTTTCTCAACAGCATGCAATCCTGTAATATGGCTTACTGCAACTTTCACATTCAAATGTAAATGTGTACACTGTATATAGGGGGCTAATTAAATTAATTTTTTGCTAATTTTAGGAAAATATAAGGAACATAAGAAATCTGAGGAAATTTTTTCTGTTAATTAACAGAAATATACATGTAGTGTGGAAAGTGGAAGCACTGACATACGTACATTGTACATACATGTCGCCAGCTTACACAGCATGTTCACTGTGTGGAACATTAATAATGAGTACATTCGACCTCCAGCATTTATGACCTGGCTCAGTGTGCTTACACAGGCCATTCACATTATGTTATGTGTATACACTCTATAGACTAGAGTAAATGTGCATAATTTACATTACTGTATGTACATTGTATTATGTGTACTGTAGTGAAGAGCTGTATGTACATGTACAGTACCAGCCACAAGTAATTCCAAACACTCGCGGGTAACACGCGTGCGCCATCGAGTGCGTGGCGGGTAGCCACGCGAAAAACCCGCGGGGGCACGGGGAGCCACGGAAAACTTGCGTGCCGTGTCGGGGGATCTGCGTGGCCACGAGAAACCAAGGCAGCTAAGCAACGTTAGTTTTCACAACCATTGCCCAGCGGAGGATCACTGATTCGTACAACGATTTGTTATTAACGGGGGGTATGACTACACTCTTTATTTGGGCGGACAACATCTGTTTAATTATCAATACAAAAACTGCTGTAAACTTCAGTTCTTACCGCATGTAATGCCAGGAAGACAAACATGTTTGCGCAAACATTGTGAAACATCTTTGTGACGTGAAGGACGGATTATACTGCATGAACTCTGTGGTCAATCAGTCACACTTGACAACAATCGACGTTTTATTTTTCTCGACTTGACGCGTACAACCATTACAACATGTCCAATATACATGTACATGTCCGTACACGCACAGCCGATCGTTGACCTGCTTAGTGAGTCTTGTGCCAAGGCGTGAGAATGTGATCTCTGCGCGTGACTATTAAGTGAATGTACTTAAGTATATATAGTCCCCCGTAGTAGTCTTTTGCGGTTTCAAAAAATCTGCAACAAACGTCTTTGCGCAAGACTAAAACCTGTATGTACTGAGTAACCTCGATCTTGTTCCACTGAATCTATTATACCATGGAGCTATAAAACGGAAGGAGTAAGCACGAAGTCCTCACAGACCTTAATCTAATTAACTCCCCAGACCAGCCCCATAGAGAATGTACAGCGACCGCCCGCTGTGTTTACGACCGCTGTCCTGCCTCTGTATGCAATGACCGCCACCGCATTTTCGCTGGTAACCCACAACATTGTTGCAAACGTAACGTTTCGCTGCTGCTAACTGGAGAAATGATCGTTGAACAAATGCAACTCGTGCACATGCGCAGTTCTCCACAGTACCCCTCATGTGTGTGGTTTTTTATCCGTTCGATGCGCACCGAGATTCCGATTGTGATGGTGTTTTCTCCGTAAAAATCGGACATTTCTTCGGTAAGTTATGCATTTTTCAAAAAAATGAGAAGTCCTAAGTAGCGATGAAATATTGATTTTCATAATATTGTCGTTACTAATTATTAAACGGGTTTAAAGGGTCAAAATGTAGCCGAAATGAAGCGACATGACATACTGTAACTGGTGAACCATGTGGCAACGTTGTACAACTGTGTACAACGGAGAAATTTACGCTCATTTTTCTATGTTTTTTGTTCATTTTTTCATCAGTAAGGGCTTGCCTGAATAGTTTCATGATAATACCCTTGAATATAATCAAGAATCGCCCAGGATATTTGTTTGAAATGTATTAAGAAATTAATTTTAATGTTAACATGGTTAATAACAATTTTTTTTTTTTTTAAGTTTTTGGTAAAAAATTCCACAATATCGAATCATGAAGCCGTTATCTACCGTTTATGATTATTTTTTTGTTGTAGTTGTATGGTCACATTTGGAACATGCCTCATCTTTTTCTCTTTTATTCTTTTTACATGTTTAGTTGTAGTCTTTTCAGACATTCAGAGAAAACTTGTTATGGTTTCAGTATAGCATGATTTTTTCCTTTTTAATTAAAATTAAATATCGTTTCGCTTGGTGCGTTTTAAAAATTTATTTATTAATTTTTATTTATTTTATTTTACAGGCGCCTCAGCAGAGAGACTTTGGAGGGATTGAGAATCACAGGTGAGTCATTGCATTTCTTTTTACTTGAGTTTAGTGATCTTATGATGCAAAAAAGTTGGGTTTGGGGAATGAGCCCTTCCCCCACCCTCTTTTTTTCCAAGGAAAATTTCAAAGTGAAAATTTCTGGGGGATCGTGTCAGCGCATGGAGCCATAAAATGCTTTGCATGTGTACACATGGAGCTCCATGATGTACCTAACCTCTGTGATCAGATTCATGTAATACGTACATCTGGAACAGTTCAAGGAGACAAGACTTCTTTTTTTAAGTCAAGACTAAAGATGGCTATTGTATCAAGTCTCCATTCGTTTTAATGTTATTAGTCGTATTAATATTTGGTCATTATTTCTGTTTGCAGTTTATTCTTTTGTTGAGCTGGCCAAGTTGCTTCTAAGGTCTCCAGGTGTTGACTTCATACTCAGTGCAAAGTTCAACCAGGACCCCTTAGAGATGTACTTTTCTAAACAGCGCGGTACAGGTGGGAGTAGCGACAATCCAACAGTTGAACAGTTTGGACATAATATGTTCTCCTTGTATACAGCGTCTTCCTGTTTGAAGAGTTCGAAGAGTTCGAAGAAGGGCAACTGTCGTGCAGACAACTCGGGCCGAGAAACTGTATTAGACAACACACCACTTCCCAAGAGACCCAAACAGCAGTATCAATGCAGACATACCAATGTTGAAAATGGCTGAATGTCGAGATGAGATTCAAATGCAACTAACAGTTTTACAAGAAGTATTTTATATTTTTCCCCTCATACCGAAAGATATTCATTTGGACTTCATGCCAGTTGTCTCATTGTGCCAGGATGCCTCGCATGCATTGTGATGGTGGCAGCATGATAAAGGTCTATAGGTTAGCCATTGAAGGAACAAGTTACAATGAAAATTAATCCCTTATTTAATAAAAATAAAAACTACTGAAGTACAATATTTAATTGAAGTGTTTAATCAATTCAAATGTCATACTTTAACACCAAAACATGTGAAAGCTGGAATGATTAAGAAGGCTATATCTACAGAGTATCAGGGTTGACTGAGTTGGAAGTTTCACCAGGATTATCCTTGGCTTTATTCGCTGTTGCTAAACCTTTACGCAGTCCTTTCTCTGCTTTTTTTGATATTTTTTTGGTTTTCGATTTCTTTATATCCAAATACACCCTGAGAAAAGATTTACAGCGTATTCTAACATAATAAATAACAATGATATCAAACAATTTTTTTGAAGTGTCACCAGTCAATTTTTCTTTAATTAAAGTGCACCAATGGTCTTGAACTCTAAGGTTCATTGAAATTTTATTAACAAGTAATTCTTTAACATTTACACCTTGAAGGGAGTACAGATTTTCATTTGTTAGAACTGTTTGAGTTATTTGTTCCATTGTCCTAAAAAATAAATAAACACTATCAGACACTTTAAAGAGACCCCCCCTGTTTTGAATATCTATCCACTGTTTAGTATACTCCAGAAATGTTTTTGGGTTTTGAGATGAGGTTACTTGCCAGGATGAAAGAAATTTTGAGTAAATAGCTGCTACAGCATTTTTTTGTTTTCTATATTTTTTGAGTAACGCAAATGGAATATATCCAGAAACATATCTCAGTACAATTTCCTCATCTTTATCTATTTTTGTCCAATTACTCAGATTTTGTTCAACATCAGAATCATTGCGTGCCTTAATTAAATACAGGAAAACGGTTTGAATTACATATTGAAAAACAATTAGACTTTCCTTTCCTTTTGTTTGGATATTGAGATTTTTTAGCAATTTCTCCCATTCTACGGTTAAATCGGTTCTTACATGATGGAAGCTTTTCCACATCACCTCGTACACTTCCGGTTTTAGTTTATTGGTTTTTTCCTGATCAAGGATGGTCCACAAAGACAACATACACGTCAGTGCGAATTCGTGAAAGTACGGACTGCTGATGGACAGAAGTACCTGCATAATTAGAGCGAGCACCAGTACTGCAGTCTCATTCTGCATATTGAAGATGGGGTTTTCGCTCATGCTTTGGAGGGCTTTGGAGAAGTTTGGCACAGCATCTCTGAGCGCATCATCCTTCGTCATCTTCACAGGGGGTCGTGTCATCACTGAAAACAAAATACAAGAATGCCACAGAATCAATACACCGTGTATGATGGATTTTAATTCATTTAACCATGCATGTTTTTATGAGAAAAAAAAAAAATTTCAAATCACGACTTGTACCGTGTGGCTTTTTTGCCTTTTGGGGCTCCCGGCTTCAATCCGATTTTTCTTGCTGAGTGTTAATTGCTGTGATTGTGATGTTCAAATCATAATCATTCCAAAACTTTAACAATTTAACGTTAATAAAAACAATCGCTTTGACCACAAAAAAACAACGGCATAAATACCTTCGATGTTTGATTCCAACGCTGACGAAATACATGAAGTAGTGCTGGGCTTACAACGATCACAAAGCCAACCGGCTTCGGGACGCGAAATCAAGCCCACGCAACTGGCGTGGAACCACTGCACCGGGCAACTTTCACCGTCACACAGGATCATATCTTTCGAAAGCATGCCGTTGCATACGCAAACATCACGGCAATCATCTTCTATATCATCATCGCTGGTCGTAGGTACAGTTGTAGCGTCAACGTTGTCGTCAGATATGTCCGAAAAATCACTTAAATTATCAAAATCGAAGTTTTCCGACATGTCCGAAGAAGTGGAAGCAGCCATCTTGAATGTGTGGACGCACTTTTTCCCGGAAAGCGCATGCGCAATACCATGGCAATACCCACAATCCCTTTCGGAGTTACTTCCCAGCATTCCTCGAGCGGCGCGTAATTTGATTTGCTTAAGTGTTTATTTTAGCACCAGTGCGGTCGCGGTGGCGATCATTGCTTGTTTGATACTGGGCTGTGCTTACTCCTTCCGTTTTATAGCTCCATGATTATACTGAGTATTATTATAGTGATCAGTGTGTTGCACACGATATTGCATGCATGGGGGGGGGGGGGAACAACCTAACCTCGTCCCCAGGGATTTCGATAGTTAAATACCCTTCGTAAGAAAAGCGTGTGCTGCATTCAGTAGGGAAGCCGGGAGTATAGGCCATCCGAATTTATTCATCGGTAAAATTACTACATGTAACTCCATATCCATGATATAGGCATTATAGTATAGAGAGGTACTAAGTTTTCGTAACTGAAGTACAAAGTAACACATTAGCTTTTTCCACGAGGGTGTAGGAGGAAGCACGAGGTAGACCGTGGGGACTCCAATTTCTGAACAAAAATGTGACTCAGGCCTGGCCCATGCGTTAAATGGATTTCAATTGATAAGTTATGATGCGGTATGTGATACAGACGGAACCAGTGTGGAGTAGCGCTGGCGTATCTGCCAACGCATGCCAACTCGCAAACTTGCCCCTTACAATCTCGCCCCTCACAAAGCCGCCCCTCGGAAAGCTCGCCCCCCCGACAAACTCGCCCCTGTAATTTTTTGACGCATCTCACGCACGCTATTGAGACTGGTTTAATATTATTAATTATAAAGGCAGGATGTACGGGGACATACATGTAAATATTTTAATGGATTATTAGGCACTATTGAGACTGATTTAGTAAGAGAGAAAATCAAACATAGGGCCTAACAAAAATAATTCAACAGTTACAACTAAATTAGAATACATATAATTATAAAACTAGCTAAACAAAACAGTTATGATTTATACGATGTATACTATATTATGTATTATGTATACTATGAAAAATTTACAAAGTTATTTGTTTGATTTAATTACATTTTAATTACATGTATCTGTATTTTGTATTTTGTATGTAATACTTATTTATTTTATTCAGTATTTTGTTTAGCTAGTTTCCTATTTAATTTATTTAATTGTAACTGTAAATGAATTATTTCTTGTAATATTTATTTTCGTTAAAAACGTCACCTGAAATGATGTTAGGTAAAACTTGTAGCTTTGCATGGTGAAGAGGATAAGTAAGACTGTGGTGACACCATGTGATTTAATTCTCAATTGAGATAGTAATTAGTTCTGAAAAGAACTGCCTTTATTATAATAATGTTTAATTACTCTCTTATATGAACGTTAAACCAGTCTCAATCAACAGCGTGAACTGCGTTAAAAATTTACTGGGGGCGAGTTTGTAGAGGGGCAAGTTTGCCGAGGGGCAAGTTTGCCGGGGGGCGAGTTTGCTGAGGGGCGACCTTGTAAGGGGCGAGTTTGCCAGGGGGCGAGTTGACTGGCATCCCTACCAACTAACGTCATTCTTTATCACTATACTAGCGGGATGCCGCGCTTCGCGCGGCACCCGCTAGGTGTGGGTGATGTGTGAGTATTAAATGTTGCGGGTTTTGTGCCGACTTCTTTGCTGGTTTATGTAATGTAATATGGGGTAACGGGGTCTAATTTGCAGGGGGCACTCAAGGGTCATCATTTTCTAGAATGAGCTTGGTGATTGGTTAATTTTGAGCGGGGGGCATGTAAAAAGTCAAAGTGACATAACACAACAGCGCCCTCGGGTTTTTAACATGGTAGGACAGTGAATATTGAATAAATAAATGTACTGAAAAGAAATACATGTACACAGAAAACGGGTATCCTAGTATTTTCGTACAGTTCAGACACAGATATGTGCACAAAATGTCTCTTTTGGAAATTGATTGCATGGCCCCTTCAAGTCATGAAAAAGGGGGAAATAAATATGAATAACATTAAATTTGCAGATGAAATCTGCACTGTTTCCTGAGGCCCCCACCCCCTTAATATAAAATAGGACGCAGTTTGAGTTTAAATTGTTGCCATGGCGCTGTAGGTTTTAAAACCTTTTAAAATATTCAAAATTGGGAGAAAAGATTCCCAAAATTGTTTTGTGTGAGAAATGTCCTGAAACCTAAGTGCATAAGCTGTTGTGATTGTCAGATCTGAAATCGTTTTATATTACCTCAAAGTTGAAAGACTGATGGTATCTACACTGGCAATTGTGAAATCATTTTGGGCTTTTCTAACAGTTCAAGTTCTACTTCTATGTATGTAAAATCAAAGGTCAGAGTCCCTATTTCATCGGTTGAAAATTGTTTTCACAAATCAGCAAGCTGAGGAATACAGAACTGCTATAAAAATATATATTATAACATAGGGCCTATATTATAATATATCTTATAATATATATTATATGAATCTGGGACTGAGAAATAATTTAAATTGTGTTAAACTTTACTTTGAAAATGCAGTGAACTCTCCAAAAGACATGAATCTGGGACTGAGAAGTAATTCACATTGTGTTAAGAAATTATTTGAAAGTGCACTGAACTCTCCATAGACTTTGTACACAATCGAGGACATGGCGTCTGGATACTACAGGCTTTCAAAAGTATTACATGGGTACTGAGGTTAATTGATGTTTGGTATTTATTATCAAATATCAAACAACAAAAAGGGTTTTGTAAATGTTGATCATGTTGATTAAAATTGTTTATTGATGTTTGGAGATAGCTGTGATAATCGTAGCTCTTGGTCACGTCCCTAAGACCTAGGACTAAAAGAGCTACGCGAAATAAATGCATCAACAAAGAGTCGAGTCGACACACCGACGTCATTACCGACCAATCAGGAGGTCCGTCTGAAACAGAGAATCAGACATTTCGCAACGCGGCAGTTCGGTACTGTTCGTGGTATGTGGCACCCGGCCTCCTCGACCAACGCTCACCGAAAGCCGCGGAGTAACCCAACCAATGTTGCTCATGTTGATTATAAATGTTTACGGATGTTTGGTATTTTATTGTTTTATTATCAAACAACAAAAACAACAAAAACAACAAACATTCCAAACGTGTGTTGTAAATGTTGATGAAAATTGTCTTTTGAGCACAAAGGTCACGTGTAGGTACGGAGTTCATTGATGAAAAATAAGACCAATCAGGGGGTCCGTCTGAAACAGCCAACCAGACATCTCGAACCACAGCAGTCAGGGAGTGTTCGCCTCATCTGGCACCCCGCCCGACCCCTCGATCACCGAGGATAGCCGCGAAGTCACCCGACCAAGCTTAACGATCATTGCGGGTGTCCGGCTGCCGTTGCACGCAATCCACGCAATCGCGGGTAGACGTCGGAACACCAACAACGCAGACCCCAACCCACGGGTACCCCGAAATTGACCCCAGGACGCATCAATTCAGCAGGGTGCGGGCGCCAGTTGACGCGAAACATGGCGGCGCCCTGAAAGAAACATGGCGGCGCCCTGAAAAAAACATGGCGGCGCCCTGAAACAAAGATGGCGGCGCCCCGTGTTTGCACTAACAAAGATGGCGACTTAACGATCATTATAGTATAGAAAGTTCTGATCTCCGCTGTGCGTGCCGGTGCCCGAGTGACGGCGTCTTTTGCAAGCCTCGAAATGTACTGTGATCTTCCGACTATATAATCTCGTCCCCACCCACGGCAAACGTGCAGTATCTGTATTCCTCAATCCCACAGCTTTCTCGCCAGAAACTAGAAGATTACATTATCCACAAATATAAATCTTGGCTCCGTAAATGAAGTTTGCATTGCAGCACTACATGAACGTTTTTCGACTGATGGATCAACTATGATAATAACGTCATGCAAACATTCCCTAAAACGTTTAAAAACGTTAAATCGACGATATTTATTAAGCAAAAAAGACCAACCGTGCCATCAAACAATTGAACATACATGTACAGTATCAATGTTATTTAATTTGACAAAAATAATAAACCGGTCTAACAGAAATGGAGGAACATGCTACAGGTAAACCTTCGTGGAATGTTATTGAACTCCCATAATGATACCGTGACAGACCCAACTGTAACGTTTTATTGCACATACATTTTACTTGTCATGTAGAGGTAATCAACGGTGGAACGGGACAAAACCAATCTACATTCCAACTGTGAAAACGGAGAAATTATCAGTAAATCAACAAGGCCTTAATTATTTAATAATACAAAGAAACTGTTTAAAATGCAATTTGTCATAGAACCCAACTTACAGTACCATGCGGCATCAGAAAATTAACCGACAGTAGTTTTCTAATAAATACATGTATTGTTAAGCAGATCGTATCCTAAAACTCTAAGCCTGTGATTAATGAGGCATTAGCCGCAAAACGCCATTTACTACAATTATTGACTCATGCTAATAAAACTCGCAGATAAGCAAGCATGTTTTAACAGGGATTTTAAATGAAACAAATCTTCCTTTGCATGTACCCCGCTATGAAGCTCAACGTTGCAACCATTTCATTCATTTAAAATTACCCATATTTAAATGGACGTTCGGCCCCCGATCTACTGTACATTATGCTCTTGAATGACGTTCAGTTCGTGTCGTGGGCTTCCGTGCGGTGCCGTGTACTGCGCTGTGTATCGTTGCAGTTGCCCACGCAAAGCCCACGCAAAACTACCCGACACGCCACGAGCTTCGCTCGAAGGCCCACGGCAATTACCCGCGTGGCTGCGTGGCGCCCCGTACCCGGCACGCAATTTACCCGCCACGTCACGGATACTCCACGGGGGTAAATGGAATTACTTGTGGCTGGTACTGTATGAGTCAACAGCATCCATTTTATAAACAGTCTAAATGTACACGTATGCAAGTAAATGAACATGTAGTGTACATTTACATACATTTGATATGAACATGTTTCATGTGCTATTTCTACATGTACATGTATGTCACCTAATCATTATTCTGGGATTGCTTCACATGTGTAATCGTGGACATGTGAATTATTACACATGAATCTAGTACATGTTCTGAATTTTGTTTTCCTTTGCAGAAAGAACAGAATTGTGTCAGTGAATAGCTGTATATAAAAAATTAAACAAACTTTTAGCTCATTTTCTGATGCTCAGGTCACACAACATTGTTCTTTAGCATCAAGAGGCAGATATCCAGGGGAAGGGAATGGGGTAGCAACGGGAGTACATGTATGTCCACCCCCCCCCCCCCCCCACATATAAAAATCACTATAAATTTACCATTACTTATTGTGTGATTTCCCCCTTGTTGTCCACCTAGACATTATTCTGGGATTGCTTCACATGTGTAATCGTGGACATGTGAATTATTACACATGTATGAACCTACATGTACAGTAGTACATGTTCTGAATTTTGTTTTCCTTTGCAGAAAGAACAGAATTGTGTCAGTGAATAGCTGTATATTAAAAAAAAAAAACTTTCAGCTCATTTTGTAATGCCCAGGTCACACAACATTGTTCTAATAGCATCAAGAGGCAGATCCAGGGGAAGGGAATGGGGTAGCAAAGGGAGCATGTCCCCCCCCCCCAACACAATGAAGGGAATGGGATAGCAAAGGGAGCATGTCCCCCTCCCCCAACACAATGAAGGTAGCAAAGGGAGCATGTCCCCCCCCAACACAATGAAGGGAATGGGGTAGCAATGGGAGCATATGTCGCCCCCCCCCCCCCCAACACACTGAAGGGAATGGGATAGCAAAGGGATCATGCCCCCAACACAGTGAAGGGAATGGGGGTAGCGAAGGGAGCATTTCCCCCTCCCCCAACACAATGAAGGGAATAGGGGTAGCAAAGGGAGCATGTCCCCCCCCCCCCAACACAATGAAGGGAATGGGGTAGCAAAGGGAGCATGCCCCCCCCCCCCATCAATATAAAATCACTATAAATTTACCATTACTTATTGTGTGATTTCCCCCTTTGTCCCTTGGCTGTACCATGACTTTGGCCCTAGTCCCTAAACATTTTGTGTGTATCCCTTTTTGGCAGTGACCCCCTAGTTTTTACCCATGTGCCACCCCCTTATGAATCACGGTACTCTGTATAACAGGAAGACCAAACTGTGAAACATTCAGCTTATTTAATAATGTAATTGTTGTTCACAACAAAATAGTTAAAATGCATCGAGACTGTTAATGTAATCATTCCAAAGTGGACTTTCTTTCATTGGATGACAGAAATTCATTTTGGAAATTATTTCACTAATTTTACTAAAAAACAATATTAGCACCTGAAGGGATGTTTGATAAAATCATCATCTGTATTCCAGGTAAGTTTTATGTAAAACTGTGATCATATTTTGATTTTATTTTTTTGTTAGATTACCAATAGTGCATAGGGGTTTTAAAGGAGTTCACTTTGCCCCCGCCCCCAACCCGTGGATCAGCCAATTGCATTGCACTCATACAATGATTTCACCCGTGTTCTACACCAAGGTTTAAAGGGTACATTGTGTACACCATCATTTTGGTCATTATCAAATAAACTAATTACCTTACTTTGTGTTTACAAAGTTAGTACAAGAAATTAAGTGCTTTCACCTAATTGAAAACAAAAACATCTAATTAAAAATAAAATAAAAAAAATAAAAAAAGGAGTTTGGTTAAAATAAAAACGAGTTTGGTTAGATTTATGATATAATGTGATGAGTAAGAATATTTCCTGATACATGTATTCACTAGAGGATTCAGACTAAAATGAGAATTTGTTAAAACATCAAGAATTTGTGAAAGCAACAGTACCTGAGATGGAGATGTTACAAGCGATGTTTGATACCATCATCAACTTAATGTAAAACACCAAGTAAATTGTAAGATTAATGTAACATTTTAATCAATTATGTTTTTCAATATATATGTACCCTAATGAGTTAAAACAGGATTATTATCATGGTGTAATTTGACAAAAAGTAAAAATTCCCGGAAAACGGTTAGCAAGCCTGGGGCTCCCTGAACTTCTGGATGTTTAATTTTGGAAGATTTGCAGACTCTCCACATTTTCACAAACAAGAAACTAGAGGTTTGGACATAATACTGGCTACTTCTTTCTTTCCTTGATGGCAAAGGGGGATTTGTAAAAAAAACATGAAATCAGGAAAAGTCCCGAGAAATCAGTCTGTATATATTTTTAATTGCTTTTTTTATTTATTAGAAATTAATTCTTTCAATAACCAAATAACTGATTCTTTGTAAAACATTTGTTGAACTCGTGCAACACCCTGATGAGCAAACAAAATTAACAAAAATGATTGCAGAAAAAAGAAGGGGAAAAAAGGAGAAAAAAGAAGGGGAAAAGAGAATAGTAAATTCAATATTGCTGCATACAATACAATGTACATGTACATGCAGTGGAAATGAAGAAAGGGCACACTATGTATAGAACTGAGATAAGCAACTACATGGACATGTATATTAACTGCTTCTGCCTGAAAGAATTTATGAATCAAAAGGCATTCAGTCAAAGATTCCTGTAATGAGCAAATGCTTTCTGGCAGATTTAATTGTTTTGTATCAAAATGGTTGATGCACTGATGCTGGCTAGCACGTGTACACATGATGGCAACAATTTTGAATTCATACAAACCCGTTATCTTGAAGTTGATCTAATAATAATAATAATAATAATAATGTATAGATTTATATAGCGCACGTATCCACCAACTAAGTGGCGCTCAAGGCGCATTATATTATTATCCCTGCTCATAAGGCTCATAAGGTTCATAAATCATTCCTGAAACCATCTCAGCTCCCTGGGGAGTATACAGCTCAATTGCTGCCATTTCTAGCGCATATAGAGCAAACCATCTCTGCCTTCACAGGTACCCATTTAACCCCTGGGTGGAGAGAAGCAATTATGGTTAAGTGTCTTGCTCAAGGACACAGGTGTCACGGCCGGGGCTCGATCGAACCCACACTCTGCTGCTGGCAACACCAGAACTTGAGTTCAGTGCGCTAGACCGCACGACAATCCACTTTACGTGCATTATACAACACACGGGACCTACGGCTTTACGTCCCATCCGAAGGACGAAGCAATTATGGTTAAGTACCTTGCTCAAGGACACAAGTGTCACGACCGGGGCTCGAACCCACACCCTGCTGCTGGCAACACCGTACCAGAACTTGAGTTCGGTGCACCATAGGAGCAGTTTGACATTACACCAACACTCAGTGTGCCTTTATCCTGAAAATCTGATCTACATACATGTACATGCATAATATCCTATATAAATAAGGATTGTGACACCTGTGTCCTTGAGCAAGACATTTAATGGTGATTGCTTTGTGTCACTAAGCTGCTGGTCCCATGTAGGCCTACTACAGTATGTACATGTAGATTATTACTAGTAATGTATACATAGAACCCAGAACACTTCCAAGTGTGCTTAAAACCCTCCGACGACGAGTGTGACCACCACATCAATGTGGCAGAAGTTATTTATTTCATTGTTTTTCCCAGAAAAAAAAGCCACACATGCCTGGGAGTCATTGATATCCTAAAGTGGACCATTCCACATATCTTAGAAGGGGTGTCAGTTCCCAGAGCTGTGTAGTTTTTTTTTCCTGGGCCGGAAAAGAAATTGCTGCCATATGTATGTGCACAAAACCAACCATCCATTGTGTACACATAAAGACCTACCCAGATCTAACCCTCTGATAAGTGGAACCATCTGTTTGGCATCTGTATGTGTTCTTTGATGTCTTGCGGCGTGCCAGTGCCTGGCATAACCCATCCAACCCCCCCAGACAGAGTGTCTGCATTCTGTTACACCATGGTTACACACTGAAGAGATATGGCTGAGAGATATGCTGCATAAGTATATGGCTGTTTGGTGTTTGCCAGGTCATACAGGAGAGAGCCACACTACACAGCCGTCGTGTGTCATCTGGGGTTGTAAATAATACTAGACCATAGCAGGGCATGTGTGGAAGTCATTTGGATGTAACAAATTAATTGGGAATGTATAGATAATACTTTTAATATCATTAATAGGGGTGCCACAGCAAAGTGGCCAGGTACCACGTTCGAATAAAGTGGTAGGTACCTCCCTCGTCGGAGTGTTAAGTGTGCTTTTGAGGGATCCTTATGTTTCATTACCAGAAATGTGTATGTGTATGAAGATGTATTAACCCTTCTATGACTGCAAAATTAATAATAAATAATAATCTACATGTACAGTAGTAAGCTACTTCTGTCACAATAATAACTTTTTTGCATGTTTAAATACACACGTACATGTACATGTATGTAAAATGATACCAGGTATCAAACCAAAAATTGTAACTTAGATATAAATGTAAGGATTGTGTGAGTATGAATGATAGTTTTTACATGTACTGTACAGTCTGAAAGAGTCACAACCCGAGCCTGTGCAAGTACATACATGTCTACATTTTTTATGACGACGTAAAAACAGTACATTTAATGCATACGTTTGCTTACTTGTAATGAACCTGAATACTTTCTACTATATCAGAAATTCATCCATATATTTTGTGTGGAACTAAGGAAAAGGTTAGCGTGACTCACGGGACAAAAAAGGGCAGTGATTTCCATGTTCTAAATAAACTTCGCAAAAATGTATCTGTTCTGATACCCTTAATATCCATTACTATATTGAAATATTTGCACGACTGTATCCTTTACAATATACAATAGCAAAAAAAAACAAATCTTCCGCCATATCCAAGTTTTGCTAAATGAAGTAATGTGACTCATGGGACATGGGAGTGTGACTCACGGGACATTATCTATGAGCAGATACACATATATACATGTATGTGTTAAGAGTTTTGTTGCAATTTTTGAGCTTAGAATTAGTTAATACACTTTGCAGTGCTGCTCCTGTGCACCTTGACATTGGTTTAACCCCTTGATGAATAAAATATCTCATAAAACTATAAAATTCAAGGGTTAGAGAAATTGATAACTGTAGGGTTAGGGTTAAAGTTGTAAAAACAAGAAATTAACAAGAATTAAAAAGATTATTATTTTTATACAGTTCAAAGTTGCCCTCTGTTTTGAGTCTTTCTCTCCTATTACGTTGTCTCTCAGCATTAGTCTTAGCCATACTGTCACAAAGTTGATTAGCAAACACACTGATCAGTCATACCTCCACACACTATTGCTGTTAGAACACATACTCCCACACAGTACATCTACTGAAGAGATAGCAATTCAGAACGAGATCTCCAAATCCAATCAGTGCATGTATGCAGTTCATTGACATTTGCACATTATAAAATTCCATGAACCACATGTGGAAAATTCCATGAAATGTTTTGATTGTTTAGCTTGTCTGGCTCATGAATGTTTGGGATTTTAAAAGCTCAAGGGCCCTTTTCTCCCACCTCAATTATGTCAGAAATCTGCATTACTGGTCAGCTGAATGGATTATGTATGGTGCATACAGAATTAGGTATTCCTGGGACGTGGAATTCTCTTGTGCACAAGAGATATGGGTCTTTAATGAAAACAGTACAGTAGAAAGAAATTGTAATTGATTGAAATTAAGCATCATAATATCTTGTCAGAAAATCCATGAGAAAAAAAATCCATCAAACTTCCTGGACTATTCAGGATTTACATGGTGTTAAATAGGGGAAGGGTGAAGGGGGTGGGGGGTTACAGACCATTTACATGTAGCTTGAGTACATGTTACTTCAATAGCTGTTTTATGTGGAAACAAATTTCCATTGAAGTGACCATTTCAAATAACAGAGATTGGCCTGATATTGTGAATCATGCAACATTGTGACTCACGGGACATCGTGACTCACAGGACATTTTGGATACTCATACTTTGTTAAATAGTAATCAAAAAATCTAAGCAGTATCGTGCCTGATTGAGATGAAGTCTCTAGGAGATAGCCAGGGGAAAAAAATTATAACCCCATTGCCCATCTTTATGAGAATCCACTTTTACCAGTTTTTTCGTGACTCACGGGACATTGTGGGAAGGGGGGGGTCAAAGATCAATGCTCATAATATTAGCAGTGTGTTAAATATATGTACAAACAAATTATTTTATCGTTTAACATATTACTAATTGTTCAGAAAACAATATAAATTAATATATTTCAGTTATTCTAATTATTTATTTGAATCTTTAAGTTTTCATGAAAAATTACAACAAAAATACACAAAAACAGAATTCCGTGTTCAATGTGTGATAACTTTGTGCATAGACATCCTACAGATGACAAAAAAGTGTTTTTGGATAGTCTGATATGTATATTGTTAGGGATCAGAAGCATTAGAGGATTAATTTGTTTTAAAAATTTGGGGCATGTGGAACCTTTCTATGGAATTGACCCCGTACAACTGTACATGTACATGTACATGTACAGTATGTCGCGTCAAGGTTTAATTGGACATACACATAATACTAAATTATTCAATATTAAGAACCATGAAGGCAAGGCCATAGCGAAGGCATTTTAATCCTTCGGGGGATTGTACAAGCGAATTTGCCGTGCGACTTCAACGGCAGTAACATAATTAATACCTTTAAAAATCGCTGAATAAGGGGGGATGTAAGTTGTTAACATTTTGGAGTGGGAGGGGGTAGACATGAAAAATATTTTTGAGGGGAGGGGCAAGTGTGGCAAAGTTTCAAGGGGAGAGGGTAAGCGTTAACAATTTTGTTTTTCTGCCAAACGTGGGGGGGGGGGGGGTTAGACATAAGAAATGTTCACCTGAAATTAAATCACCTTGGGCACAAAAATTACAAGCATGCTTTGATGGCTTAATTTTTGTGGTATATTTGGCAACTGAGGCTTGATTTTGCCGACTGAGGCACAATTTGGAAATCGACATGGGTGGTGTGTCACAAGGCCGGGACATGACATTGGGGCAAGGGGAGTGGGCAAGGGAAAAGTCTGAGTGAGTGCTCAATGGTGTACCCTTCTCCCACCCCACCCCTGGCTCAGCTACATGTACATGTACATGTACAGTACATATATATACCGATCTGTACTGTAATATTGTACGCATTTTATATTCATAATTTGCATTTAATTTTTTTTTTTTTTGGGGGGGGGGGTGTGGAATTCCATGAAAAACTACCCCCTTGGGAGCAAAACAGAGATCTTTCCTCCTTTGGGGTATTGACCTACATTTATCTGCATTCCTCAACACTGATAATACACTGTGCCTAAATTACACATCAAAATAAACAAAATACTATTTAAAATGTTGTGCACAAGTACAACATGCATGCATGTATGTACGCTAACTTGCTGGGAGTTACCGATTATTTCGATCTATAGCTTAACTGAAACTTTCACAGTTAACCAGCTACATCAAATGCGTGTATACATTTTCAATAAAAAAATATCAATGAACTTTTCGCAATGATTGTTTAATAATCAATGCGGCAAAAAAAATCTAGAACAACATGCGCGGTAAATTCTTCCAAAGTTGTTGGTCGTACTTTTTAAATAGCGGTTTCGGTTAGCCGGTTGGCAGTAAATAACAAAATTAATTAAACAAAAATTATTTTATAAACAGAGAAACAAACAGTCAATCACACAAATATTTAACAGCTGGATGTGCACCAGCTTGTTTTCATCTGTCCTTGCTGTTTTTTGCTGTTGGTATTAAATCTGGCTTTTATTAACATTCAAGGATAAAAACCTGCAAGGTAAAGAATTACAGTAGGTATAAAACCTGTTTTACTCTACATGGGTGACACATGTATTGTTCAAGTATGTACACTTACCTTCTGTACATGTACATGTTTCTCTTTTAGAACAGGTCTCTCCACTTGCACAACGCTTCTGCCTATTTGTACAGTATGTACATCGACCTACAGGTACAAGAAAAGGTAAAAAGGGCAATTTACATCATGTTCAACATAAACAAGTGAAGGTAATTGTATTACTAGGATAAAACGAGAAAGAAGAACCCTAAAAATAAATGCAACCAAACACAACACTAAAATGTGTTCCGTCAAGGCATTATATTACTTTTTTTTACACAAATTACAAGGATAAAAAATATGCAAGATATTAAATAAAATGGCAAGGATTAAGCAATTAAATTTTTTTTTTAAATTAAAAAAATTAAAAAAATTAAAAATAAAAAAATTAAAAAATAAATAAATAAAAAATAAATGAAAAATAAATAAAAAATAAAAAATAAATAAAACAAATTTAAAAAAATAAATAAAATAAATAAATAAATAAAAAACTAGACGGAAGTGTTTGTGATATTACAAACACATAGGTGTTCGAGTTTTGTCAGCGCAGTGATGATGACGTCAGAATGTTTTTTAAAGAAACTTTGCATTATTATTTTTTTTTCATATTAAAGAGTACCCTGTAAAATATGATGTGGTTACCAATGATGATTTGTTTGAAGTCCATTTCAATGATTTGAACTTAATTACATTAGGCCCTACACCAAATTCAAACTTCATTTCAAATGCAATGGTATAATAAAAGAAGGATAATGATCGAATAAAACTTCTCTTCAGACTGCACCTAGAAGATCCTCAACAAGGTTACAAGGGAATTTCAAGACCAACAGATGTTAATTACCCTGAAATTTAAAAAAAATTCAGATTTTTTTAAAAAACTGGCCACGGAATCTTTATTGTTCACCGGCTGGTTTACATACATCGATCATTACTCTTCCAAAACAGAAACAACCAATATCGGAACAGTTCAGTGCTAGTTTTTTTTAACTGACATGTTTATCACAAAATCGAAACAACATCCTAATAATTCTGTAGTGAAACCCAAGCATGGAATACCCACCTTGTCTCAGTCAATCAGACTAATGAAATCTGCAATGACCTCCCTTTCAAAAAACATCTTGTGCAACAATGCGCAGTTACTTGAGCAAAAACAAAGACATGTACCATAACCCAAAATGTATGAACTTTCAGAAAATCGTTGTTTTGTATAGGTTTTTAATTTTTTCTATTTTTACTGCTTTTTATGAACTGTTGGGTAAAAAATAGGTGCTAATTTGGACACTAATTTAAACCAACTGTAGAAATGACAAAATCCACCACATCGGACCGAATTTTGTATCTACTCAGCAGACCTTTCTCTGTACAAAATATCAACAAATGACGCATGTCTATGAGATATTTTTGCTAAAGGAGGGCACAACTCAAAAGTCCCGAAGGTTGTCAAATAAAAAGTGGCCGTTTCATTTACCAAGACGTGTTTTCAACTTATTAGTGTACCAATGAAATCTCGTTATTCTTGAAAAACATTTCAAATGTGAAAAACAACTGTTCTGCTACATAAGGGTCAATTTTGGTACCGAAATTCTTTGAGAAGGCATTTCTTTGGCGAGTTTTTACAAACCGTTTTCATGTAGAACTTTCCAGATACGAATTGTGATTTTGACAAAACGGTCGTCCTCGCTAATAATGTACGGTTATGAAAATATTGACTTCCGGTTTGGACAGGAAGTACGGTCAAATTGGAATCACCTTTGTGTAAATATTTTTCGACAATTAACAATCTATACAATGGTGGAAAGATTGTGAATTTACCCCTTGTGGTTGTTGAGATATGATTTTTTTTTTTAATATTAAACTTTGACTTCCGGTTTGGACAGGAAGTAAAGTCAAATTGGGGTCATGTTTTTGTAAATATTGTTGACAATTAACAATCTGTACAAAGGTGCAAAAAATGTTAATTTACCTCTTATGGTTGTTGAGATACGACTTTTTTAAATATTAAACTTTGACTTCCGGTTTGGACAGGAAGTAAGGTCAACTTGGGGTCACCTTTTTGTCAATATTTTTTGACAATTAATGATCTGTACAATGGTACAAAAATTTTGAATTTACCTCTTGTGGTTGTTGAGATATGATTTTTTTTAAATATTAAACTTGTGTGGGACCACCCATTAAATAATTGAGGTTATTGCTTTATGTACATGTATGTACACACATGTATGTACATGTATATATGCCCATCCTATACATGTATGTATCACAAATTAACAAACACAGATGTGTTTTAACATACATCTATGTATTTTCAGTAAATACAGCAAACAAAATTCTTTGACCAAATTAACCATTCATGGCACTTTACTTGCCACTGTTTGCTAGTATTAACAGTAGCTAGTGTAGCGCACTATAAGCACTCGAAGGGGGGGGGGGGGGCTGGTCTTTTAAGCAACTCAGACGGACGCTTCTTACTGATGTTCAAAGGTTTAATCAATTACTTCAATCACTCTCAATCACCTTGATCACCTTGATCACCGTGAAAACTGAAAAGATATAAATTACAAAACAAATTACCACCTTGGTACTAAAAACAATAAAGGCATGATTTTGAACCATAAAGTATTTCTGCACTAATTGAACACTGATACTGGCATCTCCAATATTATCATCTATGAAAACTCATATGCAGTCCTAAACAAACCATTGGGGGACTTAAGGCATCCTTATATAATGATAATGTAAGTGACATGACAATAATAATGACTACTGCATGTATAAGAACAAAATCTCACCGATCACGCCTTTAGACCAGCTCAACTTCTAGCATAACCCTGGTTACTCTCTATGGCTACTGTACTCTATTGGCCTAAAGAAAACAACAAAATATACCTAGAGTCACCTTATGCAATAAACAATAGCACACAATAAAACCATTTACTTATCCCACATGTACACAATGTACATGTACACATGTACTGAAACTTCCCACATGACCTTTGTGGTCTCGAAAGAACATAAAAATAGACCCACATTTGTGCATAAACAAGATGACAAACTATGCAAATGTTCATACAAATACTATCTATGATTTAGTAAGCAACAAATACCATGATCCTTTCTTACCCATGAATATCTCAAAGGGCAAAAAGTAGCCATAAATTGCATCAACGAATCGACGAAACTTATTGAGTCTGGCGAAAATCAGCCTGGCAATTACGATGCGAGAGGGCGCAGACCGGACTTGACTTCTTGTCAACCAACAATTTATCTTGCACCTGAGGCTGACACTTACACTCCCACCAGTTACTAAATTGATTTATGAACTACAATACTCTTTACTACAGGCAAGAATAAATCATAAGTAATTCTATACAAAAAAATGTCAATGGCTAAGTTACAAACAACACACAACTCCAAAAACTTGTCCATAAGGTTTGTTGATGGGGCGACGACTTTAAGTGCTCTCCAAAATGACTACCAGCTTCTGCACAGGGCGTTCCAGGACAGACAGTTTGTCTTTACGCTTGCCCTTTTGATTCAGCTGTCGTGTCCCAACTTGGACCTTGACCTTCCTCACTAAGTCATCCTTGTCTGTGGTAGTTTCCACAACGACACCCATAGGCCACTTGTTCCGAGCCACTTCTGGTTCCAGCAAGAGGACGATGTCTCCAACCATGATGTTCCTTCTTGGCTTGGTCCAGCACTGTCTGCGATTGAGGTTCTGGAGATACTCTTTACGCCACCTACTCCAGAACTGTTCAACAAGGTATTGTACCCTTCTCCATCTCTTCCGAAGGTACATGTCTTGTGGTGCAATTTCCCTGGCGGCTGCAGTGGTGCCGGGCTTCATCGTGAGGACATGGTTAGGCGTCAAAGGTTCCAAACTGGTTGGATCATTGATGGTGTCGACTGATAGGGGACGGTTGTTGACTATGGCCATCGCTTCATAAAACAGCGTCGAAGTGAAGAGTCATCCAATCTTCCAGGACAAAGTGCAACTACTCCACTAAGGACACTTCTGATTGTCCTTATCTGGCGTTCCCAGACTCCTCCTACATGGCTAGAACAAGGAGCATTCATGACGAAGTCACAGTCTTGGTTTGCTAAGTAGGACGCCACTCTATCCGTGTCGAGCTCCTTCAAAGCTAAAGTCAGTTCATTTTTCGCACCAACAAAGTTGCTGCCTTGATCCGACCTGATTTGACGAACCTTTCCTCTTATGGCGATAAAACATCGCAGTCCGTTGATGAAGGCATCGGTAGAAAGATCATCGAGCATCTCTACATGAACTGCCCTAGAGCATAGACACGTGAATAGAAGGCCATATCTCTTAAAGTCTTTGCGACCTTGCTTGGTAATGAAGGGGCCAAAACAGTCCATGCCGCAGAACACGAAAGGCGGAGATGCTTCAACACGATCCTCAGGAAGATCTGCCATCTTCTGCTCCTGAGTGGGTCGCCGATTTCTCCTGCAGATCACACACTTACGTATAAGACTCGACACCACTTTTCCACCACTGACAATCCAAAATCCATTGGCTCTAACTTCATTTAGAGTGATGCCACGGCCTTGATGATAAACTTTCTCATGGAAGTGAGCAGCGATGAGTCTAGAAATGTGACTGTCCGTCGGAAGTATTACTGGGTGCTTGGCGGAGAGTGGTAGAGACGAATTCCTTAGGCGACCTCCTACACGCACTATCCCAGACTCGTCAGTGAAGGGATCCAGACCCTTAACAGGGGGTCCCTCTTTGTACTCACACTTCTGCACCAACTTAACCAGGAATAAGGCTGATTCTTGTCGTTCTTGGACACTGCTCATACTACTATCTGTATCTCCCTTTGCTCTTCTTCGGAGTCTGGCAACAGCTCGAACTAACATAGGCCAGCTGGAGAACTTGGACAGCAGCGACAAGATGAACGGATCCTTCGATTCCTCAGCGGCTGTGTTGAGGACCGTCGATTTCCTTACTTCAGGATCCTCAAAGGACAATTCAGGTGTTACCTTCGACGGGATATGAAAATCGGGGCTCCACAGAAAATCTGGACCTGTGTACCAGGATGAGTGCTGAAGAGCCGACGCTGTGAGCCCTCTTGAAGCGTGATCAGCAGGATTAGAGTTAGACTCGACGTAAAACCACTGATCAACATTCGTACTCTCTCTGATCATTTGCACACGGTTGGCTACGAATGTATGGAAGCGTCGCGCCTCATTGTTGATGTATCCTAGGACTACCTGGGAATCAGTCCAGAAGACTTCTTCTTCATTTGACAAGTGGAGCTCCTCATTCAGAACTTGACTTATCTTCACCGACACAACAGCTGCCGTTAACTCCAGGCGAGGAATTGTCGTGATCTTAGTTGGAGCGACTCGAGACTTGCCCATCAGAAGTGTGCAGTATACCCTGTCCTGCTGATCCTGAATTCTGAGATAGGAACATTGGCCATAACCCAAAGTGCTGGCATCTGAAAAGTGGTGCAGCTGAGTAGACTTGACCTCTCCAAATTGACTCGGCTTTAGGCAGCGTGGAATTCGAATCGCTGCTATGTTTGGAAGGTCCGACATCCACTTCTCCCACCGTGGTCCTAACTCTGCAGGCAGAGGATCATCCCATCCACTCCCATTGCGACACATGTGTTGCAGCAGCACTTTACCTAAGAGGACGAATGGCGCCAAAAATCCGAGGGGGTCGTAAACTGATGCAACCAACGACAAAATTCCACGACGGGTAGAGGTTGCCTCTTTGGTCTGGATCTTGAAGAAGAATTCATCCCTCTGCACATCCCACTGTATGCCAAGTGTGGAGGACAGGGGAAGATCATCCTTGTTAAGGTCAACTTCCTTAACTGACGCAGCACGTTCTTTGGGAGGGACAGATTCCAGTACCTCTCTACTATTGCTGATGAATTTGTGTAGGTGAATACCGCCTTTGCTACACAACTCTCTGGCTTGTTGGATGAGCTGGATTGCCTCATCATTGGTCTCGGTACTGATCAGTCCATCGTCTACGTAAAAATGGTGTCTGATGAACAGGGCTGCAGAGGGGAACTCTTTCTCGTACTTCTTAGACAAAAACTTAAGACCATAGTTGGCACAACCTGGCGACGATGTGGCTCCAAATAAGTGGACCTTCATCCTATATTCCGTTGGCTCTTGAGTGAGATCCCCATCCTTCCACCAAAGAAATCGTAGATAGTCTCGGTCTTCAGGTCTGACAATGAATTGGTGGAACATCCTCTCTATGTCGCAGACTATGGCTACAGGATGAATCCTGAATCGACTTAATACTCCCACCAAGGCATTCGTCAGGTCAGGGCCACTCAGCAGGTGATCATTCAGGGCAGTACCACGGTGCTGGCTCGAACAGTCGAACACAACTCGAATTTTGTTGGGCTTCTTTGGGTGATAAACGCCGTGATGAGGAATGTACCACGCTTCGCCGTCTTTCACATCAGCTGGGGCTTCTTCCGCATCGCCATGTGCAATGACATCCTGAACAAAATTCACATAATCATCATGATACTTCTTGTCTCTTTCTAACTTGCGCTTGAGATGACCAATACGGAGAGATGCTTGAGCTTTGTTAACCGGTAGACATGGACGAGAGCGGAACGGCAGGGGCATTTGCAGATGGCCATCGTCAAGCTGCGTGATGGAAGACTCTAAGATGTGCAAAAACTGGAGATCTTCCTGTGAGACTTTGGCCCCCTTGTCGTCTGAGAAATCCCTTTCGAGTACGGACAATATGTTCTTAAATGCAACGGGACTCTCTTTGGACATCACTCTGTGGCACATGCTCGTAGCTCCAGATCGGCCTCCCACCACAGACCATCCGAGGTCGGTCCTCACGGCATAAGGCTGGCTATGTTGACCAGTCACCGTCTCTCTTGGTGTAAGGGCTTCTGGACAATTAAACCCTATCAGCATCCCAATTTCACAGTCTTGCAGGGGTGAAAGTTTGTCAGCAATCGACCCCAGGTGAGGCCACTTCTTGGCAGTCTCTGTAGTAGGAATGAGTGATCTTTCTGTAGGAATGAAATCTCTGGTGTATAACTTGGGGATGGTGATGACCTTGTTGGAATGCAGACCTCTAACTATGATGTCTTTAAGAAGACTGCAGTCTGATACTGTTGAACTCGCTGTCATCGTTGCCAATTTTAACCGGACTGGTTGGCCTTTGATACCAAGACTCTCTGCCGTAGTACTCAACATAAAGGATGTGTCGCTCTGCGTATCCAACATGGCATAGGTGAGAACTTCACGAGTTGCATCTGAGGCAGCAGCTACCCACACTGGTACTATCATAGACGTACATGTAGTGTTACCTCCTTTTGTAGCACAGCAGGAGACAGCAGAGGCCTGTGTTTTATTGGTTTCCCTAGCAGGTATCTCGCTTTGTGACGGTTTGTCATAGTGGAGGTGAGTCGGGTGAGATCGTTTGCATTTCGCACATGTGGATCGCCTCCTACAGTTTTTGGACTGATGACCTTTTCTTAAACATCCGTAGCAGAGACGATTATCTTGTATAAACCTGTTCTTCTCCTCCATTGACTTCTCTCCGAACTTTGAACACTTATGGATGGAGTGAGAGCCCTCGCAAAACATGCAGGGTGGAGGAAGATTGTCTGGATTGTTAGCTACCTGAGGTTGCCAATTGCTCGAAGGAGGAGATGTTGTGGTTTGATCAGAGGCTTGTGTCGCCATGACTTGATGCCTTGGCCGTTTTGTTTCCTTCTTCGGACTCTCTTGAGGCTTTAACGCATATGGCGATGTTATCGGGTTACAGGCTACCTCAGCTTCTTCTGCTACAAAGGCACAGAACTCCTTGAAGGCAGGATACTCCTGTTTTCTCAGCGTGGTAGTAACCCGGCGGTTCCATCTCTTTACGGCCCAAATTGGTAGTTTGCTTAACATTTTTCTGTTTTCCTCACAATCGTTTAAAATGGATAATCCCTTGACATGTGGTATGGCATCATTGCAAGCTGAGAGGAAGTCAGAATATTCTCGAAGTGCCTTGGCATCATTGTCTTCCACTTTCGCCAGTGAGAAATCTTTTCTCTAAAGGCTCTCTGAATAACAAAGGGATCCCCATATCTGGTGTTCAACTTGGACCAAGCGTCCTGATAGGCGGCCTCGTCCTGAGCGAAGAAATGCACCTTGGATCATTTTAGCTGCTGCTCGGAAGTGTACTTTCGGAGATAAAACAACCTATCTGCAGCTCCAATGTTTTGCGTGCGATCAGCGCTGTGAATGCATTCTTCCACTCAGGAAACTGTATAGAATCTCCGCTGAATATGCTTGGCTGCCACGGGCAATCTTCCAAGGGAGATACTTTCCTGGAAGGCTTGCATCATCGTTGAAAGATCAATGGCTGATGCCGTTGGTGCACTTGGAGGAGTTGAACTACCACTACGAGAAGTCTTGAGAGGGGTGTGAGGCGGGCTATTTTCTTCCCGATGTGACAATGTTGCATGGCTCTCATCACTGACGCTGTTTCGCTCTTCCTCCTCATCTTCATAAACCTTATATCGAGCTAAAGCAATCTGAATCTCTTTCTCAGCCTTGAATCTCTCTAACTTATCCTCTTCTTCCTTTATCTTTCTTTGGAATTCTTCCTGAATCTGGTTCAGTTTATCACGCTTGGACTGGATTTCATGAAGCGACTGCAGTCTAGCCCTTTTTGCTGCTACTTCAGCTGCTGCTTCAGTTTTTGAAGCACGTGATAGTGACTTGGAGGAACCACCTAATGAAATCTGATCCATATCCAAATCTTGAGTCGTATCAGCAGCAACCTCTTGCTCTCCTTTATCTGAGGTCGACATGGCTTGAGATATTAACATCTACCATTAACTTATGGGAGAAACACACTTTTATGTAATGTGTAAAAAATAATACTCAAAAATATAAGCTACACATTTCTCTTTAACTCGTATTTTTAGCTTAAAATAATTGGTAAGTACAATTCACAACAAAGATAAAAGTCAGTCACAAATTTATAGTCCTTGTGAAACTCTACTGCATATTACATGCAAGTCCGTTGTACTTGACCAAAATTGTTCTTTGAAATCAAGCAGGTAGAGTTTAAACTAGCACCGGTCCGCGGAACGATGGCTTGGACATCCGTGTAGACACTAGCAATAATGACGGCACTGGGGTAGGCAGGCTCTGGGGAAGAATCTCACAGGTAGTACGTCATGGCAAACAACAATCCAAGTACGTGGAGAAACATCAGAGGGTCGAATAGCAGTGCATCCATCGTGTGGCACCGTTTTCACTGTAGCGCACTATAAGCACTCGAAGGGGGGGGGGGGGCTGGTCTTTTAAGCAACTCAGACGGACGCTTCTTACTGATGTTCATAGGTTTAATCAATTACTTCAATCACTCTCAATCACTTGATCACCTTGATCACCGTGAAAACTGAAAAGATATAAATTACAAAACAAATTACCACCTTGGTACTAAAAACAATAAAGGCATGATTTTGAACCATAAAGTATTTCTGCACTAATTGAACACTGATACTGGCATCTCCAATATTATCATCTATGAAAACTCATATGCAGTCCTAAACAAACCATTGGGGAACTTAAGGCATCCTTATATAATGATAATGTAAGTGACATGACAATAATAATGACTACTGCATGTATAAGAACAAAATCTCACCGATCACGCCTTTAGACCAGCTCAACTTCTAGCATAACCCTGGTTACTCTCTATGGCTACTGTACTCTATTGGCCTAAAGAAAACAACAAAATATACCTAGAGTCACCTTATGCAATAAACAATAGCACACAATAAAACCATTTACTTATCCCACATGTACACAATGTACATGTACACATGTACTGAAACTTCCCACATGACCTTTGTGGTCTCGAAAGAACATAAAAATAGACCCACATTTGTGCATAAACAAGATGACAAACTATGCAAATGTTCATACAAATACTATCTATGATTTAGTAAGCAACAAATACCATGATCCTTTCTTACCCATGAATATCTCAAAAGGGGCAAAAAGTAGCCATAAATTGCATCAACGAATCGACGAAACTTATTAAGTCTGACGAAAATCAGCCTGGCAATTACGATGCGAGAGGGCGCTAGACCGGACTTGACTTCTTGTCAACCAACAATTTATCTTGCACCTGAGGCTGACACTTACAGCTAGGACATGCGTATTTATACATTTTGTACACTAACCAGACAAAAAGAGTTTCACTTAAAACAGAAATAATTACTAGACAGTATATAATTATGCATGTACAGTGTACGCATATGAAAACAACTTGACAAGGAACTACTTGTGAGTGCCATGGTCGAGCGGTTTAGTGCATCGGATTTGTGTTCTGATGGCCGAGTCGTCAGAATGTGGGTTCGAATCCCAACCGCGACCATGGTGCTTGTGTCCTTGAGCAAGATACTTTACCATAATTGCTTCTCTCCATCCAGGGGTAAATGGGTACCTGTGACTGCAGAGTTGGTTGTTGTGTTTGATTAGCCTTATGCGCTGTAATGGCAGCAATTGAGCTGTATACTCCCCAGGGAGCATGAGATGGTATCAGGAATGATTTATGTGCCTGATGAGCAGGGGTAATAATATAATGCGCCATGATGTCTTGTAGCTCTTTCAGTACAACAAGCTGCAAGTATGATTGGGTTTTGTCCGTAGTTATCCATCTCTTGTAGAGGACACCGTTTAGGATGACAAGTTGTTGCCATAACAACCACAGTTTCTGAGTTGCTGGACTTTGACTGACTAACCAACCCAGTATTATGCCAATATCTGGATCAGTAACCGTTCACCCAAGGCATGTCTTGTTGCTGGCCAGCATTTGAACCGGCATCGTCGTGCATGGAGATTACATGTACGTTGAACAAGTCACTATCTTGGATTTTGGGCTCCGGAGTGAAGTAGAATAGTTCTGTAAGTTGCGGCCCGGTAATAAAACCGGCTAAGGCGCCCTTGTCGGGGGCGCAGGGCGTGTTACAGTTCATGTCACTTCTCTCTGGTTCATTCTGTGTATCACCGTTATTGCTTGTGTCGGAGTTTTCTGCTGACTTTGCCATCCCATCTGGTTGTGATATCCCTGGCGAGGCGTTGGACAATACGGCTTGTCCGGGAGTTTCTCCAGCTGTGTTTGCAAAACGGCCGACGGGAGTCGATACCCATATGTCATTGATAACTGTACTGCACGAGCGCCAAATACAGTTGCCGAGTTTGCAAATAACACCAAGGAGGAGTGTTACCACTGTTGCAATCAGTATGAGAACTGTCGCGAAGGGGATAGGCTGAACTTTTTCTAGTCCATCAGATGAAAGTTCAGGACTTGGGACGTAACAAGTCAAAACATCCTGGGAGTCTTCACTGCATGAAGATTTGACAATATCGGGAATGTTCTGAGGGGATTCTACCTTGTCTGCAGAGGTAGCATTGATTCGTCTGGTCGATAGGGGGATTACGTCGTCGACTTTGTTGAAATCGGACCACAGTTCACTCTTAGTGACACACTTGTCACAACCACCACATGGTAGTTCAGTGAGGATGGTTCTACTGTCGCACGGGCACTCGTCAAGATCACACGGCACCCTAGAGAGGGCATCTGCATTGCCATGTTTCTTTCCTGCACGGTGTTCAATCTTAAAGTCAAACTGGGCCATAATCTCTAGCCATCCAGCCATTTAATCAACAGGATCTTTAAATGTCATTGTCCAACTCAAAGCTCTGTAGTGTTATGTGGAGGTCATCGTTGAGTGCTGGTGTTGACGGATTAAAACGGGAGTGTCCAGAGCATAGAGGGCGCACTCAACTTGGTCAGTGCTGCTGCCCTTTGCTCGGCCTCCACTGCACGTTTCTCTGCCTGCTTTAGCTCTTCTCTGAGGGTCTCCAGCTGGGTCTCGTCACTGCCTAGTGACACAGACGCAAATGACGTTTCGAGGTTGCCGGCTTCTGCTGAGGCACTTAGCCTACGGGATTTACGAAACTTTTTCGGCATCGTATTTTTGGGTACACTTTACTGGAAATGGAGACTGGAAGGTCATAGACTATTGATCATTGATACGTGCAGTGAAGGCGTTGGTCCTTATGCTAACAGACTGGCTAATATTGGCATTATGGTCGTGCCGGAGTTTAAATATAACTACAAGTGTTCATAGAAGTTCTCATATCGATAGAGTGTTAAAGTTTGTATCCCACCGCTAGCCACCAGTGTTGCATTCCCCACTTTTGTGGGTCAACAAAATAATAGTCGGACACAAACTTTGTTGTGACAATCTCAATCAATGGGGTTGGTTTATTATTAACATCACTATTTAACAATGGCACTAGTAACATGTATGACAGGAGTGGTAGCGTATAGGTACATGTCAATAGTTAAACTTATATACTTGTGCTAAGTTCCGAATAGGGCGTACGAATACCAACTATTGGGTATAGTCAGTGGGGACCATCGTTCGTTCATGCGGCTTGTCACTCGGTATACGGTACGGGCACTGCTATACCGAGAGACGGGCGGCTGGTCGGTCTCTACGACGGGGACCACCAGGGCTTGACTATACACACGGGGTGTCTGGACGGGGCCAGAGTGTGTATCAGACCGTATAGCTACATGTAGGCGAACCAATGGCCATATCGATGCCCTGCACCATTGGTTAACGAACGAGGCTCTGGACCGTAATAGTTCGGTATATCGCACTGTCATGGATCGGATCGAGTCGCATAGATTTAATTCGGAAATCTTGGGGATTATATAGAAATCTGGGGCCTAGGAATAAATAAAACATAAGCCTACTTTAGCGTCTTAGCCAATGAGAAGCTTGGCTTCCGCGTCTATGGGTAGAAACGTGTGCAAAATCATGACATACAACAGGTCATTGTTCCATATAAGGAAAGGTATTTGACGAAAGTAAAGTGAGTGACAATTTAGAAAGGAGGGCGTGTTCAAGGGAAAAATGCTTACCGGGCATGTTAAGCTATTTGCTTGGATGCTAAGCTATTACTGCATGAGGGGAACAGCGGCTGTGCTTGGGTTAGGGAGCACTACACACGGGCCACGGCTAATGACTGAGCGGGTCAGTCATGGTGACTGTTTGGCCGTGGTTCACCCACGTTCGGTGTGAAGGGGTGGACTCCGAGGAAAGTATTCGGAAAATAGACTAAGTCCAAAGGACGGTTACAAGCCACGTGGCGGGAGGGTGTGGCACACACGCAAGGCTCTCGCTGGTGTTGCATTATTCATTGCGTTGGCGCTGGATATGCATGAGCAAAAGTAGCGTCCTTGTATGGATTGCATATTCATAGCGGACAATCGAGGGTCCGGGGAAACAAACCCTGGGACTTAGACTGCTTGAAATTGCATCGTCAGCAAAATATTGGAAGTGGAAGAAGTGAACTATAAGGGGTGCGAATATTTATCAAAATCAAAGGGTAAGATTCGTAACAATATAACCATGGATGCAAGGTCTATGTTGTGGACACATGATTACTGTCTCATTATCTACACTGCACTGAACTTTGAAACAATTTATTGATGATTTATAGGAATAAAATTACAATGGGAAGCATCGCAACCTGGTGTGAGTTGTCTGTTGTGCTGTTATTTTACAGAAAAGTGAAATAATTTCCAGCTGGAATTTAGGAAAGAGTAATCTTTTATAAATTCGATGTTACAATTATTTTATTTATGTAATGATGAAGTGGAAATATTGTTTTGTTGAACTGAATTGAATAAAATACAACAAAACTGAATGCATTTTCACTATTTTCCTGTTTATGACACAACGTAATAAGCTGAAACTTTCACACATCGGTTATTAACCAGTTCGCGTCGGGAATAAAAATGTTTTTCTGGGCCCCTGTGGCGGGTTTCTTTTTCCCACACACACATTAATGAAAGCTTCCACAGCGTGTGGCCGGCACTTCGGAGCATGTCATCGTACACGCTTGGCTCAACCGAGCATGCATACAAATATATCGGAGTTTCCTATGGCGTGTTTAGACGCTCTCCGATCCGTGGTGCAAAAAAAAATTGTGTGTATACACGGCCTCCAACGCAAACTGGTTTTAATGTGTATATTGCCAACACAACCAATGTTGTCTGGCTTTCCTTTAAACCAGTGTCTTTCATTTAAAGTTTAACTTTTAATTTACATCTTCCCTTCAAACGTTTGCAATCCAAAGGGGGAAATCATGTAAGAAAAATCAGTTTTAACATGTTTGTGTAATTTCTAGATTCTACATATTTTCAAGGTCTGAGACCTGAAATGTAATGATCAGATGTAATTATGTTAATGGCAAACAATACAATTTGTGTTGGAGTGCATGTTAAATAAAAACCATAACTGAGTAATTTGTTACCATGGGGATTGGTCAAAAGCATGACACAATATAATCAGCACTAGCCAATTACCATAGCGATGCCCTTTGTATTGTGAATATGACCAGACTTTGACAAATTGGTTGATAATGGGTGCATGACTTTGTATTTATTGTACAGTGTACATGTACCTAGAGCTGAATGCAGATACTTGAATATGGAAACAAATGTAAACATGCTAGAACCTCTATAATGTACATGTACACTTTTGTATACACAAATTACAGTGTATTCATATGCAAACTGGTAAAAATTTAAATTTATTTCTGTATAATTTTATTGTTTTTTTGTAGGGCTTCATTTATTTAATTGAAATACGATTTGGACAAGGATCCTAAATACACTGTACCATAACAGTTGGAATATAAATATATTTTTTTAAATTAAAAGAATTATATTGGTTTTATAACACTCATATTTAAATTCCACCCCCACCCCCCACCCCCCCCCCCCCTGCAGAAAAAAAATTAATTAAAAATTAAAAATTAAAAAATAGAATAAATAACAAATTAAATAAATAAAACATTTACAAAAATAATATATTTTCACATCCCTTTACAACTTGTCCACACTTTTTGTTATTAACTATACATGTACATGTAAGTCTAGGTACATGTACATGTAGTAGTAAATTGTATTGAGGGGTTGGGAGAAACATGACCCAAATGGAAAATGCCGATTGGCCCCACATGTTGACAGATGATTTTCCAATCAATTTAAAAATGCTGCACTACAGATATCTTTGAAAATACATGTACAACTGGAGTATATTTTTGACTGAATTCAAACCATTGTGTTACTATGACTTTGGAAACCAGTTCACACAGTGTTTTGAATGAGGTCACTTGACAAAATGCTCACAAAATTGTAAGATTTTGTCATAGCCAAGGACCTCTGCCAAAATATTTAAATGATTGAGAAATCCATGACATGCATGTACATTTGTACATGTACATGTACATGTACTTTGGGAGACCATCCACATTAGTTGCAGTTTGTAACTTTTTTCTATGCGACAACTTCTCAAACAATGTTTGCTTTTAATATGTTGTGTGAAAGGAGTCAAATACCGTACCTGTACATATAAGAAAAATACTTCAATGATGAAGATGAAAAATCAGGGAATGCCTTCCATGTCATACATGTACTTCAGGAGAAAATTCAGAAGAGGTGCAGTTTCTAACATTTCTCAAGTTTGTTTTTGTACTGGCGCAAGAACAGGGCTTAAATGGGTGGAATAAACCCCGTAAAATATATGGAAATATTTCCCCAAAGAACCACACCTTTAAAACATGTTTAAGTGCATACATGTATGTAGTTTCATAACTTTTTTTGGAAACTTACATTTAAATATAACTGAACATTTATTACACAAATGAGCATCATAAGATATGACCCAGTACATACAAGTACGGTTTGTTACAATCTAACACTACAATTTTTACTTATGTTTTTAAATCATATTATCAAATTTAAGCAAAACATAACTACAACAAAGTAACTTCCTTGAACTTTGACATTCTTATCTCCACCTGACAATGATCCTAATCATTTGCTTTTTAAAATTTATTTTGTATATATTGTTTTAACTGAAAATACAAATTTAGGCAAGATATAATTACAAAAGGTTTAGTGCCTTGAATTTTTGAAATTCTAATCTACACCAGAGAATAATTCTAATCACCCACTTGAAAATCATCAATGACAAAAAACAAGAATCGGTCAGTAAGCATGTTTATGTTTCCCTCTATAACCCATCAAGAACAAGTTAAACTATCAAACAATTATCAAGAAAACTTCATCTTTCATTGTAATCCTTGATACTTTAAACCTTAATTTGAAATAATAAGAAAGTCTTTATTTTGAGACTTTAAAATTCTAAAGGGAAACAATGTCTGCAAATTTCACATTGTTTTATCGAAGCAGAACTTCCTTTTTAATAATAACTTTTTAAATTTTAAAGCAATCATGAGAACAAGAAATACAAAAATCAGAGGAAAACCTGTAATTAAATTTACTCTGTCACTCACTTGAGTGCTTAAAACATACCTATCTTGCTTAACCCTGCATTTAATAAGTTCATGCCCATGCAACTCTTAAAACAATATGTATGCATGTACATGTAGATTATAGAAAACCTAACGATACATCAACTAAATATTAGGTCATTTAAAAAAATGGTTTAAAGTGTACAACATGTGTATGCAGTATGCTGGTCTTGCCAGGGTAGGGGAATGACAAAGGTGTTTATTTATTTATTATTTGTTATTTTGAAAGTTAATTACTTCCTCAAATTGTGATGAATTTATATAATCTGCCAGAGAACGTGCACTTATTTCATTAGAACAGTGTCAAGATTGTTCAGAGCAGAGGTAATGTACATGTATCGACAAAAACACAAATTTACTGATAAATCCATTTTGACCGACACGTCAGGAGCATTCCCTTTGCGCTCCCCCACCCCCACTTCACTGCTATACCACTGGTTCTAAACAGTACACTACTTACCATCTCAGCCATATAGAAATTAAACTTCATTAACGGCAATATAACAAGTAAAGAGGGGATTTAAACGAACACTTATTAGGCAATAAATATTTACAAGCAATAAGTGGAGGTGATAAATCCAACTGCAATGAATGTAAAAACCAATCTGTACCTCTGAATTCCTCTAAATTCTATGATCCTTTTAACACTTGCATGGGATCAAATACTGAAAGATTCATTTTTAGGAAATGAAATCTTTTTAAACACATTTCATTTGAATATACATGTACCATGTGACATAACGACAGTTTTCACAAACTGACGCGAACACTCAAAAACTAAATTTTTCATTAATTTTCGTTATGTCAATATTTAGAAGGTATACAAATATAACATGGTTTGAGGGTGGACAGTCGATATTAGCTCCCTGAGGTATTGGAAGTTGACAAACTAGTTCCCGAGGCGAAGCCGAGGGAACTAGTTTGTCAACTTCCAATACCGAGGGGAGCTAATATCGACTGTCCACCCGAAATAAACCATGTTATATTTGTTTTACTATACCTCATACATATTCAGTTGCCATTACAATAATAAGGAGCTCAGGAAAACGCGAATTGACATTTACATGTGCCGCCATCTTTTTATGTGTATGTAGCTAGGGCGATGTTCGCGCGTGCGTACTACATGTACATGTACATGTACACCTGTGCGACTGTTCCCCGATTGCTTCATAAAGCGCATGCGTAGTAGACTGACGCATATGCGACAGTCTACTACGCATGCGTATTTACCCTGTGCGTGAATACTCGCGGGCGCTTGGTAAACAGCTAAAATAGCATCTGGCACGTGATGGTGAATGGACCTGTGAGAATTCGGCTATCGATCATGAATATGTATGAGGTATAGTAATTACGGATACATGTACCTTTCTTTATGCCAAGTATCAAGTCTTGAAATGCCTTAGGTATTACAGTAATTTAATTTAGTTAAAATGGGTTGAAAACAGAGTTTTTCATTTTCACACAGTTACTGCCTTCTGCATGTTCATCATTACCGCATGAATTTTATGATAACTGCACGTTTTTAAGTTTTCACAAAATGACGCAAACGGTCAGGCCACACGCATGTTCGAAGTTGACGCATGTCCCTACATGTATACTAATGCATGGGAAACGTCACTTCGTGAAAACTTGATAACAGCGTGTGCTGATTTCACAAAGTGATGGTTTGGTTTATAAGTATGTTACTCATTTATAGTTATTTTCGAGATTAAAATGACATTGAAAGTGCGATTTTAATACGTTACCAACTTCAATTGCTTAAATCTCTCAATGCGATTTTACCTTTACATGGACGAAGTGAAAACTGCAACGATATTTACACCAGTGTACTTGAGGACAGGCACGTGTGGATACAGTGTCTCAAAAAAAGAATGTACATGTGGGTCACTCCATGAAGTTGGGGCACAAAGTGTGACATAAGGGTTGAATTTTCAAAATCAATATATTTATATAATTTTACCATTTTTAGTTTCTCCAAATATTCAATTAAGAAAAATCAAAACACATTATTGCTGATTGTTTCCTGATCATCAGTGATCCTTGTTCAATGAGAGACTGACGCTGGTGAAAATACCTATGCTACATGGACACCTTTGTCATATTTCTTGTGTTTTATTTTGTAAACAGTTCATCATATTCCAACTTTATCCAATGTTTAATAACCATTTCAGGGGAGTGTAATAATAACATAAAACTAACATTACTATTATTGACCACTTAATACCCTAACAAGACATGACAATTGAGCTTTTTTGATAGTTTTAACAAAATTTGGCAATAATTACTTGAAATTCTGTTACATGTTCCTCGTTAAAGAAAATGTGAATCATAGAATCCCATCAGTTTGTTAAAAGCATACACTATCATGTTATATAACAATAAAGACTTGCTCAGACTAAAATCGGATATTATGAGTACCTCTTTTCAAATACCTATGCTACATGGACACCGTGTCCATGTAGCATAGGTATATAATGTAGAAATCTTTGTCTATTGTCCCCCTTCAAAGAAGTTTTAATCATAGCATCCCATCAGTTTGTTAAAATATACACTAGTCATGTTCTATGGTTATAGAAACTTACTCTGACTAAAATTACACATCTGTGGAAACCATTTTCCCAATACCTATGCTACATGGACACGGTGTCCATGTAGTGTAGGTATACATTGTTGAAATGTTGTCTAATTGTCTCTCTTTAAAGAAAAGTTTAATCATAGCATCACATCAGTTTGTTAAAACATACACTAGTCATGTATTGTTATATAATGCTAGACTTAATCAGACTAAAATTTTGACTTAACCCTTTTTTCCCAAATACCTATGCTACATACATGGACACCATGAACCATGTCCATGTAGAGTAGATAATTTTTAATTTTTTGTGCAATTGTTTTACAATTATTTTTTAGTTAAAACATGTTTACAATAATAATAGTGGTGTACATTTATAATGCGCCATGTCTGTCATAAATGACTATCTGGAACAATAACTAAAGTAAGATTAATTTAAATTAAAAATCGTTTAAATCTACGAAAAATCCGGACCCGGGAAAACAACTATGACAGTATATGAGATGAACTTTGAAATCAGCGATACTTAAAAACTCCAAGTCAATTTTGCACTCAAAATCACCCTTTGTTGCTGTTGAAATTACCACTTGTTTCCGTTCGATTGAGGACAAATGCTACATTCTGTCAACTGTAAAAAAAAAAATTGAAAAACAATGTACCGTAATTTCCGGAATATAAGCCGCGGCTTATACGTTGATTTTGACACGGTAAAAGTTGCCTGCGGCTTATACGCGGTGCGGCTTATACGCCGAGGTATGATCTTGAAGAACAAAACACAATGCACAACTAAGCAAAAATCGTTGGTAAACAGACAGAAACAGAAACCTAAAAACCTTTATTGTTCGTAGCGAAAATGGTCTGGTCATTGTCAGTTTTAGTGAGCGGACCTCGATACACACAGATTTATTCAAAACTTCTGAAAAAACGTTTAGCGCCAGCGACATCAGAATCCACTACGTAGATCGTAGTCTATGCCATGCGTGTACCAGAGAGCCAATGGGAAAATTCGTTATATCGTAGTCTATGGAAGGAGCCAATAGGAAAATTCGTTACGCGTGGCAGGCGATGAGTCATCGTTTCGTTGGTTGCCGTTGTAGTGATTACATGTACGTTGTGCAGAAAGCAGGCAACCAGCGGGACTACGTTCGACATTCCCGAATGCCGTAAATAGTGATACGGGAACGGAACAATCCTCGTGGTAGTTCCGGGACACCGACGCTACATGCGGACACCCCACACACAGTCAATCGTACTGTGCTTATGTAAGCGGTTTTGCCACAGGTATTGGTTCGAACGAGTGCCATGACCTCCCGAGGTCAACCTATGGCCGGTACCATTTCAAAATGGGTGGTGTTTTATTTATGCGGAAGCTTTTTCGTTACCGACGCTACATTTCACTCGCGGACACCCAAATAACAACCGATTGTATATTTCCCAATCGCATGGAAATTTGCAATCACACTTCAAGTTTTTACTTCTCATTGTGATTTATGGATGTTTTTAAAGCCGTGAAACAAGATTCCCCCAATGAAAGTATATCTTTCGAGTCGTGAGCAGTGGGGAATACCGATGCTACGTGTTTATTTTACGCGGACACCCCATGTAGCGTCGGTACGCGTGAATTCACCGATATGGCGTTGGAAATCTGAAAATTTTTAAACTAATATTTTATTATTTATATGCTATTTGAAAAGTAAAAAAACGGATAAGCATGGTTTGTGTGGGTTCGCAGTAGATTTTCTTTGAAAATACGGAGATAAAATTGGAACACTTTGTATGTCACAATTTTTTATAAAAAATGGCACTGGACACGGACAAATTTTCGGTCATACAAAAAAAAAAAAAAGAAAAATAAAATCTCCCTTTTCCTCAAAAGCTACTTTTCTATAACAGCTTTCATTATAAAAAAATAATTACCTTGAAACATTTAACACCAATTACTTAAACATGGTTAAATAACTACAATGTAGCAATGTACCCATGTGTCCCAGGTTCATGGAGTGACCCATGTACATTATACATTATACATGTAGTAAGGCAAACGGGGGGCACACTAAGGCAAGAGTGGGAACGTGCCCTTTTCCCTGACCACGCCCCACCCACACCCCACCCAACCCCCTACCCCCCGTTCCTCCAATGATAGCATTAACAGTATGCATGTCTGTGAGTAGTTTCTACCTAACATCATAAAGCAATGTCCATTCTTCTGAATTGCACCAAATAATAATACAGATAACAATTCAATGGTTACATTACATTTTTTAGCCCACTCTTTATGCCATAATATGTATTGCACTCCTATGATTTTTCACAGTAGTTGCATTATAACTCAGCACAAAATAAGAATTTCAGAAATTTGTTATATGTATGCTATATAAGACAAAAAGTGTCCGAAAAATGTAACATGAGTAACCAGCATTTTTCTCTTATATAGTGTATGTATAACAAATTTGTGAATTTATTTTTTTGTGCAGAATAGTGTCTGGGTACAATGCAACTACTATGAAAAAACTGACGAGTGAAATATTTAAGTAAGGAAGTTATAGCATTAAGAGTGGGGCCAATACTTCAAAAATGTAACGTGAGTAACCATGGAATTGCCCAGATGAATAAGATTTAGATTTGAGATGTACAGACTGTAGTGCCATACTTTAAATACCCAAATATATTTAGTTTTCTGCTGAAATCTTATAAACTCTGCCACTGACTATACTGTAGGCCTACAGCTTTTGCATGCCTCGGTTTGACCTTAGTGGCTTTTTATTAATAAATGATGTCATGTGTGACAACATCTATAGAAATGAAGCATAAGTTTATGCACCCATATTATGTGCACCCTTGAACAAAAATACTATATTGTGAATTCTTATATTTGTAACGTGTGTTGGTTTTATTAGTAGCATACATGTACAACTGCAATGAAACTACAAGTACATACATGTATCACTGTATATTATACACTGTATTCGCACCGTGCATGAGCCATTGAAGGCACATGTTGTTAGACCACTGTGGGTGAAAGGGCAGCGACAGCGCATTGCATTTAGCATATTTTGCAGTTGATGTGCGTACTCCCGGAATATCTCCAGCGATCATTGACTGGTAGAAGTACACGCACGTTTAGTACATGTACCATAACATACGCGCATAAAGTGTACGCACAATGCTCACACTACGCAAAAGTGGCTTTCATCAAGACACTGGGTGCAAATTCACCACTAGAGGGCTGCAATTGTGCACTGAGTGGATATTTTACATGTACTAAAAATGTACAATTTGATGTTTATCAAAATCAGAGCAGCGTGCATGATGAGCATTGCCCGCAACTTTTAGCCTGCACGCAAAGCAGAGTGATTTAGTTTGTTTCATGTCATGCTGACAGCTGCCTTGGCACTTTGAAAGTGTTTTGTGTGACTGTCCACAAAATGTGAATTTTCCTATTTCTATTTGTCCAACTACATTTCTAAATGGAAATAAAAGTTTCACGCTTGGTCATTACCAGATATTGGACATGGCCACTGGCAATAACTGACCATGTATACATGTAAATCTGCCACATACTTCATGTAAGAATGATTCCGATTATATTATCCATGTTGTTAGTGTACATAATATGCTGGAACATTATGTACTCAATATGAAGATCCACAGGAATTAAGGTCAGCAAAGTCATGGATACAATGTACATCCACAATACAAATAATTGTAACAGTAACATGCACATTTAAAGTGGGGCTAAGCAAATATCAGTAGTTGACCCTTGCCCCAGTTACATAGAGGTTTTTGTCATTATGAAACTAAACACAAGTTTTATTATTCCAACCCAAGAAAAAATATTGTAGTAAGTCATTTTGACCAAACGTCGTCTCAAATTTCAGAAAAGCTGAATGTCCAACTGGGGGGGGGGGAGAGATGGGGGGGAGGGGGAATTGACACGTACCAACATCACCAATATATAAATCATATTATTATTTTTTGTTTTTTTTTACGCAAATTCGCCCCACACAAGGCCAATGGCTACTAAAGCCCCTTTCACACTAGACGGGAAATCTGTTCACACTTCAAAAGTTAACCCCAGGAAATTCCCGGGAAGTAGCTTATTCCCGGGAAATAATTACCCTTGCTCGGGAGTAGGGGTAAGCAAGTTTTTCCCGGGAATAGTGTTTTTCCCGGGAAATAGCAACTAGTGTGAAACGAAAGCGGGTTTAACTTACCCCACTTTCGCGTCGTGGATGTTGGGACGTATAATGTCTTGAAAGGTCAGCGAGGTCACAAATAGCGTGCAAAATAGTTCGCGCGCTAATATCCAGTGTTGTATTTCAGTACTTTTGAAACTTACCTTCTTAAAATGTAAATGTCTACATAGATCTGTAAATAAGAACGTGACCAAATATATGGTTTTAGAAGGCCATGTTAACAAGGCCATGTTAACAAGGCCATGTTAAGCATCCATATCATTTACGTGTATTTATAATGTCTGCATGGTTAGGTACCAGATATTGGTATAATATAAAATATTGGTATAATAATAGCGTGCGAAAATGATGTGATGACACGTTTGAAGGAGCCATTTTGGTCACGACGCGATGCCTGGGAAACAGTCACAACAACCAGGCCGTCACCGCGCCGGCGGGTGCTTGAGCGTGTGTGGCATTCTGGGATTGGACTTCCGCCCACAACATTTTCAACTTCCGTGTGGGCCGATTCAGATAGCGCATTTCCCGGAATTTGATCGCGAGCGTGAAATGACCGTGCATATTCCCGGGAAATAATGTTCCCGGGAGCGACCAGACAGGTACAGTGTGAACGGTCACTGGGGTGTTGGTGTGGTTAAAAACTCCTGGGAATTTCCCGGGAATTTTTTTCCCGGGAATTGGCTCTGTAGTGTGAAAAGGGCTTAAGTCATTGAGTTGTTACAACCACTCCACACTGAAGAAACCAGCCCCTCGCACCGAAACAAGACAAGTTAATAACCAGCCACTTCACGGTACGAATAGGACTGGGAGGGGTAACTACGTATACATGTAGTCCAGAACAAGGCAGTTGTTAAACTGCCTCTGTCCCTATAAGCAATTATGGTTAAGTGTCTTGCTCAAGGACACAAGTGTGACGGCTGGGATTTGAACCCACATTCTGAAAAGCTGAACGTCCAACTGGGGGGGAGGAATTGACACGTAACAACATCACCAATATATAAATCATATTATGTTTTGTTTCCTTATGACCTATACCTCTCAAAATGAGGAAAGGTTCATTATTAATATCTGCTTAGAGTCCAACTTTAAATAATTTACAAGTTCAGTTGTACATGTACACACCAGTGTAGTACATGTACATACATTAATTAACCCTCCTACTACATGTATCTCTGCACTTTAGTGGGAAGTTGCTATAGAGGTCAAAACCAGTCAACTGCCTGTTTTGACTGTTAACCCAATGTGCACACAGGGGCATTTTTGACTAGTTTTACTGTCATTTTGACCACCCTGAACAATACCAGACAATGCTTTTACCAGTAAAAAACGGTTGACTCATTTTAACCTGTAAATATACTTACTACACGTAAGGTTTGACAGTGTTTGACTTTTAAGTATATACTTGGCAAGTAACATTTTGACTGGTTTTGACCCTTGTAGTCATAGGAGGGTTAATGCATACATACGTGTACATGTATGTACAGTGCTCAATGTTCAAATACATGTACAGTACATGTACATGCACTACATGTACCAGTGCTTCAACTTTTGATGTCTTTTTAAATGAACTAGTTGTTTTAGAATTAAAAATTATTAAAGCGCAACCGTACCCTTGAAACTAGACCCTTGAAACTAGCATGGGCGCAGGTACATAGGCAGAGCTAGGCAGCCTACATGTACTTCATTGCCGTATGTTAGGAACTACGTACATTAATGTGTACACGTATGTACAATTTTCATTCTGAAAGATTTTGTGCTTTTCTCAACAGCATGCAATTGCAATCCTGTAATATGGCTTACTGCAACTTTCACATTCAAAATGTAAATGTGTATAGGGGGGCTAATTAAATGAATTTTTTGCTAATTTTAGGAAAATATAAGGAACATGTAAGAAATCTGAGGAAATTTTTTCTGTTAATCTTAGGATTAACAGAAATATACATGTAGTGTGGAAAGTGGAAGCACTGACATATGTACATTGTACATCTCTACAGCTTACACAGTACATGTACATGTATGTTCACTGTGTGGAACATTAATAATGAGTACATTTGACCTCCAGCATTTATGGCCTGGCTGTGTGCTTACAGGCCATTCACATTATGTGTGTACACTCTATAGACTAGAGTAAATGTGCATAATTTACATGATAGTACAATATACATTACTGTACATGTATTATGTGTACTGTAGTGAAGAGCTGTATGTACATGTATGAGTCAACAGTATCCATTTTATAAACAGTCTAAATGTACACGTATGCAAGTAAATGAACATGTAGCGTACATTTACATACATTTGATATGAACATGTTTCATGTGCTATTTCTATGTCCACCTAATCATTATTCTGGGAATGCTTCACATGTGTAATCGTAGACATGCATGTACAATGTACATGTATGTGAATTATTACACATGAACCTAGTACATGTTCTGAATTTTGTTTTCCTTTGCAGAAAGAACAGAATTGTGTCAGTGAATAGCTGTATATCAAAAATTAAACAAACTTTTAGCTCATTTTCTGATGCCCAGGTCACACAACATTGTTCTGAAGCATCAAGAGGCAGATCCAGGGGAGGGGAATGGGGTAGCAATGGGAGTATGTTCCCCTCCCCCCCACATCAATATAAAAATCACTATAAATTTACCATTACTTATTGTGTGATTTCCCCTTTTTCCCTCCCCCCATTTCACACCCCTAGATCTGCCCAGGCTGTTCTTTAGTTGATTGTAATCCAGGCGGTACTCAGACAGGCGACAATCAGCTCAATGGTAGTGGTAAACACACCCAGCAGAAGGTGTAAGAAAGGACAAAACAATATTTCAACTTGAAAGTTATAACATAATCATAAAGTCTCTGGTTTCTGGTCATACATGTACATGTGCATGTACGTTGGCTTCAAAATTGGTGTTTTGGCGTTTTTTTTGGTCTTTTTCTTTTGCCAACCAAAACTACTGTGAAATAGGTGATACATACATGATTATTGGAACCAGACCAAATTTTGGGGAATCATTCATACCCCTATATGAAAAGGTCATTTAAAAACACAGCATGCCAGAATTCTAATCAATTTATGCAACTTTAGCTTAAATTGGACATCGTTTCACAGCAAAAATAAAGGAAATTTAAAATGTTTACGCACGAGGAGACCAGAAACCAAAGATTTACATTTTTTGTTGCCTAATCAAAGATTTGTAAATTATAAAAAAAAAATTGGAAATTATTTCAATGAGCATTCTCACAAGATGTAGACTGTACATGAACATGCATAGCATCAACACAAATTTGATGAACTGTATGCATCAATGATTCATCATGCCATGATAATTAACATTTACAATAAGAAAAATAAGCAAGAAGATAACAGTGTACATGTTGTAGCTAGCATGGATATAATACACCTACATGTACATGTGTGTACCATGTACCATTAGTAGCTACATTAGCGCCTTGAGCACTTCTTGGTGGATGCACATGTTATAAATCTTCTGTATTATTATTATTGTATGCATTGGATGAATTAAATAAATACATCAATGCATGACAAAAAGTAAACAGCGACAGTCAGACTTTTACACATTACACATTTATAAATATTTAAGCAGAAAAAGACATACATGTATTAAATGAAAGCTGATGAATGGTAACATCAATGTTTTAATAAAAAAATTATTTTGTAAGAGTGCCGTCATTAAAAAATGTACGCAATGTTTCTCTTTCCTAAATTTAACGTTGGGATGAATTGACAAATCTGAATGCATTTTCACTATTTCCTCATTGACGACATAACATACAGTATAGTGCGTTCACATGTTGGTTTGCTGACAAATTATGGAGGAGGAGGAGATGGAGGAGGAGGAGGAGGAGATGGAGGAGGAGGAGGAGGAGGAGGAGGAGGAGGAGGAGGAGGAGGAGGAGGAGGAGGAGGAGGAGGAGGAGGAGGAGGAGGAGGAGGAGGAGGAGGAGGAGGAGGAGGAGGAGGAGGAGGAGGGCCAAAGTCATGATACAGCCAAGCCTTTGAGAAGCCTGGCCAGGCCTACATGTAGGCTACCTGGCCTCCTAATTGTCTTTTGTGAGTCCTAATCCTCTAACAATACAGTATCTGTCAATCAACATACATGTAACCTGGGCTTCTGGAGGGCCTAGCCCAGGCAAGCAGACTTCATTATATAGGCCAGTAGGCAGGAGAAAAGCCTAGGCCTGGCCTGGCCAGGCTTCTCAAAAGCTTGGCTGTACCATGACTTTGGCCCTTGTCCCTAAACATTTTGTGTGTATCCCTTTTTGGCAGTGACCCCCAAGTTTTTACCCATGTGCCACCCGTGATGAATCACGGTACTCTTTATAACAGGAAGACCAAACTGTGAAACATTCAGCTTATTTAATAAAGTAATTGTTAATTAGGAAAGTTTTCAGAAGTTTTCCCACCATGCAAAGCCTTAAATCCTATATTAATGTAATTGTTGTTCACAACAAAATAGTTAAAATGCATTGAGACTGTTTGTAATCATTCCAAAGTGGAATTTCTTTCATTGGATGACAGAAATTCATTTTGGAAATTATTTCACTGATTTTACTAAAAAACAATATTAGCACCTGAAGGGATGTTTGATAAAATCATCATCTCTATTCCAGGTAAGTTTTATGTAAAACTGTGATCATATTTTGATTTTTTTGTTTTGTTAGATTACCAATATAGTGCATAGAGGTTTTAAAGGAGTTCACTTTGCCTCCACCCCCAACCCGTGGATCAGCCAATTGCATTGCGTTCATACAATGATTTCACCCGTGTTCTACACCAAGGTTTAAAAGGTACATTGTGTACACCATCATTTTGGTGATTATCAAATAAAATAAGTAATATACCTTACTTTGTGTTTACAAAGTTAGTACAAGAAATTAAGTGCTTTCACCCTAATTGAAAACAAAAACATCTAATTAAAAATAAAATAAAAATAATAAAAAAGGAGTTTGGTTAAAATAAAAATAATAAAAAAGGAGTTTGGTTAGATTTATGATAGAATGAGATGAGTAAGAATATTTCCTGACACATGTACACATGTATTCACTAGAGGATTCAGACTAAAATAAGAATTTTATGTAACATTTTAATCAATTATGTTTTTCAATATATGTAGGCCTACCCTAATTTGACAAAAGTAAAAATTCCCGGAAAACGGTCAGCAAGCCTGGGTCTCCCTGAACTTCTGGATGTTTAATTTTGGAGGATTTACAGACTCTCCACATTTTCACAAACAAGAAACTAGAGGTTTGGACATAATACTGGCTACTTCTTTCTTTCCTTGATGGCAAAGGGGGATTTGTAAAAAAAAACATGAAATCAGGAAAAGTCCCGAGAAATCAGTCTGTATATATTTTTAATTGCTTTTTTTATTTATTAGAAATTAATTATTTCAATAACCAAATAACTGATTCTTTGTAAAACATTTGTTGAACTCGTGCAACACCCTGAGCAAACAAAATTAACAAAAATGATTGCAGAAAAAAGATGGAGAAAAAAGAAGGGGGAAAAAAGAAGGGGAAAAGAGAATAGTAAATTCAATATTGCTGCATACAATACAATGTACATGTACATGAAGTGGAAATGAAGAAAGGGCACACTACATGTATGTATAGAACTGAGATAAGCAACTACATGGACATGTATTAACTGCTTCTGCCTGAAAGAATTTATGAATCAAAAGGCATTCAGTCAAAGATTCCTGTAATATTTAATTGTTTTGTATCAAAATGGTTGATGCACTGATGCTGGCTAGCATGTGTACACATGATGGCAATAATTTTGAATTCATACAAACCTGTTATCTTTAAGTTGATCTAGGGAGAGCCATAGGAACAGTTTGACATTACACCAACACTCAGTGTGCCTTTATCCTGAAAATCTGATCTATACATACATGTATGCCTAATATCCTAGATAAAATAAGGATTGTGACACCTGCGTCCTTGAGCGAGACATGTCACTAAGCTGCTGGTCCCATGTAGGCCTAACTACATGTACATGTACATGTACAGATTATTACTAGTAATGTATACATAGAACCCAGAACACTTCCAAGTGTGCTTAAGTGTGCTTAAGTGTGCTTTTGAGGGATCCTTATGTTTCATTACCAGAAATGTGTATGTGTATGTGTATGAAGATGTATTAACCCTTCTATGACTGCAAATAATAAATAATAATCTACATGTACAGTAGTAAGCTACATTGTACTTCTGTCACAATAATAACTTTTTTGTATGTTTAAATGTACATGTATGTAAAATGTTACCAGGTATCAAACCAAAAATTGTAACTTAGATATAAATGTAGGGATTGTGTGAGTATGAATGATAGTTTTTACATGTACTGTACAGTCTGAAAGAGTCACAACCCGAGCCTGTGCAAGTACGTACAGTGTACATGTCTACATTTTTTATGACGACGTAAAAACAGTACATTTAATGCATACGTTTGCTTACTGGTAATGAACCTGAAAACCTGAACATCTTTCCCTTACAAAAAAGTTCTACAGAAGTCTATAGAACGCTGTCTAGAGCTCTATAGAGCTCTATAGAGGTCTAGAGCTCTATAGAGCTCTATAGAGCCCTATAGAAATTACAAAAATCTATAGAAACTCAAAAATAGTTCTATACAGTTATTCTATACTTTCTATAGAATTCTATAGAACTCTATAGAATTCTATAGAACCAGTTATCTATAGAAACCAATCTCTATAGAATTCCACTGACTCGGTAAGAATAGAGAATATCACATACAAAAATAATTCTTTAAGTACATTTAATATACATTTTTGCCCTACACATGTACAGTCGACCAAGATTTGGGTTTAGGGCAGACTTCTTTTAAAATACATGTACATGTACATGTACATGTAACTGCCCTCTGCATATCTGTGACATTCATGTACAACATAAAGAACACTGACAAAAATATTGTATACAGGTAATGTACAATGCACTTGATATCATGTGGCCAATTCCAGCGTGACTCACGGGACAAAAGATTGCAAATTTGAATCTTTTAATTGACTGACAAAAATATACATGTAGAAGCAGAGTAACTACTGAAACTTCATTCAATTATAAAGTACTACATGTAATGATGATATTAATATAGTAGGAAGTATTCAGAAATTCATCCATATATTTTGTGTGGAACTAAGGAAAAGGTTAGCATGACTCACGGGACAAAAAAGGGCAGTGATTTCCATGTTCTAAATAACCTTCGCAAAAATTTATCTGTTCTGATACCCTTAATATTCATTACTATATTGAAATATTTGCACGACTGTATCCTTTACAATACAATAGCAAAAAAAAAAAAAATCTTCCGCCATATCCAAGTTTTGCTAAATGAAGTAACGTGACTCACGGGACATGGGAGCGTGACTCACGGGACATTACCTATGAGCAGATATAGAGGAAAGAGGGGCTTTTTCATGTCCAATCATTGAATGTCTCTCTTCTTCGAGTAGTGACCTTGATAATTTATGCAAGGATCTCCATAGTCTGGTTTCACATGCGCTCACTAATGCACGTAAAGTGTGATGGTTGCAGTGGGTACTAGATTGTGCACAAGAAACGTTGGAGACTCGTTTCTCTGAAGTCCACAATCATTAGATTTTGACAACGATTTCTCACATCAACAAAGGAAAAATAATTGTAGAATATATTTATAGGTAGGTTTTCTTAAGAAAATTGAGCCAACTTTGATTTTAAAAAAACAACAAGTTTGATGTACTTGCTGATCAGATCACACCATTACTTTTTTGGGCCATCTTTACTTTGATTTTGTGGAAGAATGTGAATAACAAAAGTTGGTGAAGTTGAACATTTTAAAACTCTGAAATCTTGAGTTGTATTTTGTATTGATGTGAATGTACATTATTAATTATATTGTGTGTAACAATACTTTATCACATCCACCGCCATCCCCATTATATGAAATGGTCTAGTCCACTGGTCAATTCCATAGAAAGGTTCCACATGCCCCAAATTTTTAAAACAAATTAATCCTCTAATGCTTCTGATCCCTAACAATATACATACAGTTGTAGACTATCCAAAAACACTTTTTTGTCATCTGTAGGATGTCTATGCACAAAATTATCACACATTGAACACGGAATTCTGTTTTTGTGTACTTTTGTTGTCATTTTTCATGAAAACTTAAAGATTCATGATAATTAGAATAACTGAAATATATTAATTATTGTTTTCTGAACAATTAGTAATATGTTAAACAATAAAATAATTTGTTTGTACATATATTTAACACACTGCTAATATTATGAGCATTGATGTATGACCCCCCTCACAATGTCCCGTGAGTCACGAAAAAATGGTAAAAGTGGATTCTCATAAAGATGGGCAATGGGGTTATCTTTTTTTCTAGCTATCCATCTCAATCAGGCACCATACTGCTTAGATTTTTTTTATTACTATTTAAGAAAGTATGAGTATCCAAAATATGTCCTGTGAGTCACGATGTCCCATGAGTTACGATGTCCTGTGAGTCACGATGTCCCGTGAGTCAGAATGTTGCATGATTCACAATATCAGGCCAATCTCTGTTATTTGAAATGGTCACTTCAATGAAAATTTGTCTCCACATAAAACAGCTATTGAAGCAACAACATGTTCTCAAGCTAAATGGTCTATAACCCCCCCCCCTCCCCCACCCTATTTAACACCATGGAAATCCTGAATAGTCCAGGAAGTTTGATGGATTTTTTTTCTCATGGATTTTCTGACAAGATATAATGATGCTTAATTTCAATCAATTACAATTTCTTTCTGCTGTACTGTTTTCATTAAAGACCCATATCTCTTGTGCACAAGAGAATTCCACGATACCTAATTCTGTATATTTGTCAATGCTCTATACATGTACAAAATCCATTCAGCTGACCAGTAATGCAGATTTCTGACATAATTGGGGTGGGAGAAAAGGACCTTTGAGCTTTTAAAATCCCAAACATTCATGAGCCAGACAAGCTAACCACTGTAAACAATCAAAACATTTCATGGAATTTTCCACATGTGGTTCATGGAATTTTCCACATGTGGTTCATGGAATTTTATAAGTGCAAAGGTCAATGAACTGCATACATGCACTGATTGGATTTGGAGATCTCATTCTGAATTGTTGATCAGCAAACACACTGATCAGTCATACCTCCACACACTATTGTTGTTAGAACACATACTCCCACACAGTACATCTACTGAAGAGATAACAATTCAGAACGAGATCTCCAAATCCAATCAGTGCATGTATGCAGTTCATTGACCTTTGCACTTATAAAATTCCATGAACCACATGTGGAAAATTCCATGAAATGTTTTGATTGTTTACAGTGGTTAGCTTGTCTGGCTCATGAATGTTTGGGATTTTAAAAGCTCAAAAGGTCCTTTTCTCCCACCCCAATGATGTCAGAAATCTGCATTTATTACTGGTCAGCTGAATGGATTATAAAAATGTATGGAGCATACAGAATTAGGTATCCTGGGATGTGGAATTCTCTTGTGCACAAGAGATATGGGTCTTTAATGAAAACAGTACAGTAGAAAGAAATTGTAATTGATTAAAATTAAGCATCATTATATCTTGTCAGAAAATCCATGAGAAAAAAAAATCCATCAAACTTCCTGGACTATTCAGGATTTCCATGGTGTTAAATAGGGGAAGGGTGAGGGAGGGGGAAGGTTATAGACCATTTAGCTTGACTACATGTTGTTGCTTAAATAGCTGTTTTATGTGGAAACAAATTTCCACTGAAGTGACCATTTCAAACAACAGAGATTGGCCTGATATTGTGAATCATGCAACATTGTGACTCACGGGACATCGTGACTCACGGGACATCGTGACTCACAGGACATCGTGACTCACAGGACATATTTTGGATACTCATACTTTGTTAAATAGTAATAAAAAAATCTAAGCAGTATGGTGCCCGATTGAGATTTAAGTCTCTAGGAGATAGCCAAGAAAAAAAAATAACCCCATTGCCCATCTTTATGAGAATCCACTTTTACCATTTTTTCGTGACTCACGGGACATCGTGACTCACGGGACATATTTTGGATGTATACTTTCTTAAATAGTAATAAAAAAACCTAAGCAGTATGGTGCCTGATTGAGATGAAGTCTCTAGGAGATAGCCAGGAAAAAAAATGATAACCCCATTCCCCATCTTTATGAGAATCCACTTTTACCATTTTTTCGTGACTCACGGGACATTGTGAGGGGGGTCAAAGCTCAATGCTCATAATATTAGCAGTGTGTTTGTACAAACAAATTATTTTATTGTTTAACATATTACTAATTGTTCAGAAAACAATATACATGTAAATTAATATATTTCAGTTATTCTAATTATCATGAATCTTTAAGTTTTCATGAAAAATGACAACAAAAATACACAAAAACAGAATTCCGTGTTCAATGTGTGATAACTTTGTGCATAGACATCCTACAGATGACAAAAAAGTGTTTTTGGATAGTCTGATATGTATATTGTTAGGGATCAGAAGCATTAGAGGATTAATTTGTTTTAAAAATTTGGGGCATGTGGAACCTTTCTATGGAATTGACCTTTTTAAAATTTATTTTGTATTTATTGTTTTAACTGAAAATACACTTTCAAATTTAGGCAAGATATAATTACATAAAGTTTAGTGGCTTGAATTTTTGAAATCAAATCTACACCAGAGAATAATTCTAATCGCCCACTTGAAAATCATCAATGACAAACTAGAATCGGTCAGTAAGTGCAAGCATCAAGAACAAGTTGTATGTAAACTATCAAACAATTATCAAGAAAACTGCATCTTTCATTGTAATTCTTGATACTTTAAACCTTAATTTGAAATAATAAGAAAGTCTTTATTTTGAGACTTTAAAATTCTAAAGGGAAACAATGTCTGCAAATTTCACATTGTTTTATTGAAGCAGAACTTCCTTTTTAATAATAACTTTTTAAATTTTAAAGCAATCATGAGAACAAGAAATACAAAAATCAGAGGAAAACCTGTAATTAAATTTACTCCGTCACTCATTTGAGTGCTTAAAACATACTTGTTTAACCCTGCATTTAAAAAGTTCATGCCCACACAACTCTCAAAACAATATGTACATGTATGTATGCATACATGTACATGTACATGTAGATTATAGAAAACCTTATCATACATCAACTGAACATTAGGTCATTTAAAAAAAAATGGTTTATAGTGTACAACATGTGTATGCAGTATGCTGGTCTTGCCAGGGTAGGGGAATGACAAAGATATTATTTTTTATTTATTTCTTATTATGTTATTTTGAAAGTTAATTACTTCCTCAAATTATGATATATAAATTTATATAATTTGCCACAGAACATGCAATTATTTCATTAGAACAGTGTCATGGCCAAGATTGTTCAGAGCAGGGGTAATGTATCGACAAAAACACAAATTTACTGATAAATCCATTTTGACCGACACGTCAGGAGCTTCCCCATTGCACTCCCCCCCCCCCCCTTCACTGCTATACCACTGGTTCTAAACAGCAGACTACTTACCATCTCAGCCATATAGAAATTAAACTTCATTAACGGCAATATAACAAGTAAACAGGGGATTAAACTAACACTTATTAGGCAATAAATATTTACAAGCAATAAGTGGAGGTGATAAATCCAACTGCAATGAATGCAAAAACCAATCATATACATTCTGTACCTCTGAATTCCTCTAAATTCTATGATCCTTTTAACACTTGCATGGGATCAAATACTGAAATATTCATTTTTAGGAAATGAAATCTTTTAAACACATTTCATTTGAATACACATGTACCATGTGACATAACGACACAGTTTTCACGAAGTGACACGAACACTCAAAAACTAAATTTTTCATGAATTTTAGTTACAGTATGTCAATATTTAGAAGGTATTGTTTGAGGGTGGACAGTCGATATTAGCTCCCCAAGGTATTGGAAGTTGACAAACTAGTTCCCGAGGCAAAGCCGAGGGAACTTGTTTGTGGGGGAGGGGGAGGGGGAGGAGATGGGGATGGGGATGGGGTCCCTCTTTTTATTGCATGCATGTATATTAACTAAGGGAGGAGAGCCAAAGTCATGGTACAGCCAAGCCTTTGAGAAGCCTGGCCAGGCCTAGGCTACCCAGCCTCCTACAGAAATTGTCTTTTGTGAGTCCTAATCCTGTAACAATACAGTATCTGCCAATCAACATAACCTGGGCTTCTGGAGGGACTAGCCCAGGCAAGCAGAGCTCATTATATAGGATAGTAGGCAGGGAAAAAGCCTGGGCCTGGCCAGGCTTCTCAATGGCTTGGCTGTACCATGACTTTGGCCCTTGTCCCTAAACATTTTGTGTGTATCCCTTTTTGGCAGTGAGCCCAAAGTTTTTACCCATGTGCCACCCCTTATGAACCACGGTACTCTTTATAACAGGAAGACCAAACTGTGAAACATTCAGCTTATTTAAAATAATGTAATTGTTGTTCACAACAAAATAGTTAAAATGCATTGAGACTGTTTATATTCATTCCAAAGTGTAATTTCTTTCATTGGATGATAGAAATTCATTTTGGAAATTATTTTACAGATTTTACTAAAAAACAATATTAGCACCTGAAGGAATGTTAGATAAAATCATCATCTGTATTCCAGGTCAGTTTTATGTAAAACTGTGATCATAGCACATACATGTACCGTACTACTCAAAACAATTTAGGGAACACCGGAATAATCTCAGTTAAAGCAAGATCATTTATTTCAGATAAACACAATGTTTCACAGAATTGATGAGAAACAACTGCACAATGAAACAGATGATAAAGGATGCATGTAGTGATTACACATTTCATGACATGACTACTGAAAGAGAGAGGGGGTTGCAAATGAAAATCCCAGTTGATGGAACATTTCAACATTTCATGGCCTAAACCTATTTGATGTTAAAAATCCGGTGTTCCCTAAATTGTTTTGAGTAGTATATTTTGATTTCATTTTTATTTTTTAGATTACCAGGCAATAGTGCATAGAGGTTTTAAAGGAGTTCACTTTGCCCCAGCCCCCAACCCGTGGATCAGCCAATTGCATTGCAGTCATACAATGATTTCACCCGTGTTCTACACCAAAGTTTAAAAGGTACATTGTGTAAAACATCATTTTGGTAATTATCAAATAAAGTACTAGAAAATACACTAGAAATTAAGTGTTTTCACCTAATTGAAAACAAAAATATCTAATTAAAAATAAAATAAAAATAATAAAAATAATAAAAAAGGAGTTAGATTGGTTAGATTTATGATAGAATGAGATGAACAAGAATATATGCATTCACTAGAGGATTCAGATTAAAATAAAAATTTGTTAAAACAAAATATTGGTTATTATATCAACAGTACATGTACCTGAGATGGAGATATTACAAGCAATGTTTGATACTTGCATCAACTTACAAGTTACATACATGTATAAAGCACCAAGTAAATTTTAAGTTTGATGTAACATTTAAATCAATTATGTTTTTCATGTACATGTACATGTATGTACCCTTGTGGGTAATACAAACTTGTATCAGGTGTGTTATTTGACAAAAGTAAACAAATCCTGGGAAAACGACCTGGGTCTCCCTTTGGTTTGGATGACAAAACCCCCTGAACCTCCTGGATGATTAATTTTAGATGATTTACAGACTCTCCACATCCCCACAAACAAGAACAAAGAGGTTTGGACACAATACAGGCTACTTCTTTCTTTGGTGGTTACATTTGAGGCAAAAGGAGATTTGTATTAAAAAAAATGTGAAATCAGGAAAAATCCCGAGAAATCACAGGCCTGTATTATTTTTTTGTTTTTAATTGTTTTTTTATTTATTTATTAGAAATTAATCCTTTCAATAATCAAATCATTGATTCTTCATAAAGCATTTATTATTTTTTGTTTTTAATTGTTTTTTATTTATTTATTAGAAATTAATCCTTTCAATAATCAAATCATTGATTCTTCATAAAGCATTTATTATTTTTTGTTTTTAATTGTTTTGTATTTATTTATTAGAAATTAATCCTTTCAATAACCAAATCACCGATTCTTCGTAAAGCATTTATTGAACTCATACAGCACCCTGGCCAAACAAATTTAATAAAATAATAAAAATGATTGCAGAAAAAAAGAAGGGGAAAGGGAAAGGAAAGGTAATTTCAGTATTGCTGCATACTACTACATGTACATGTACATGTATGCAGCAATGTACATGAAGTGGAAATGAAGAAAGGTCACACAAAGTATAGAACTGAGATTATAATATAAGCAAATACATGAAAATGTATTAACTGCTTCTGCCTAAAAAAAGATTAAAAAAGCATTTAGTCAAATATTCCTGTTTTGAGCAAAGCATGCTTTCTGGCAGATGTTCGTGTATCAAAATGGAAGCTGTGGTGGTTGATACACTGATGCTGGCTAGCATGTACGCACGATGGCAATAATTTTGAATTCATACAAGCCTGTTATCGTGAAGTTGATCTGGGAGAGCCATGGGAGCAATTGGGCACTACATGTACACAACGTACATTGTATGTTGTTTATGTGTTCCTTTATCCTGAAAATAACTTGTAATTCTTCTGTGCTTGACATCCACCATGCATGTATTGTAACTTATCTGTGTACTTTTTTTTATTCTGTTGCTACAAAATGTTACCAGACTAAACATTTTGTTTTCTTTATAATGTGTGGATAAATGAGTGAGGGACTCTTGACAAGTTGTTTTTTATACAGCATGTGTTTTTATATGGGCCCTGCACATATGTGTACATACACACTCTACGTACAGTGTACAGTACATGTATGTAATTTAATGTGTACATACAGGTACACTGGTACAGTGCAGTTCATGTACATTGTACATGACATTAGTATTCATACGTGTACATGTATGTGATTAAGGACTTCTCATGATAAAGGGTTGTTGTTGTCACCCAGGGAATTCCCCAATCATATTAGTCTTGGCTGTCATGTAACATGTACAATGTATACTGTAGGATTTAGATTGTCTGGGTACCATTGGGGTTTGGAGACTACCCAGGGTGACAACGACCCCTTCAGGCCTCTTGTACATGTACATGTACATGTTCATGTAAATCCTGTAATGGAAAATTTCAGAAATTCTTGAATCTTTCTTGCATCTTGAACTGCATCAGCAGTGTGCATGTTTCAACTGAATGTGATTTTCCACAACACATCAATACCTTTCAAGATACCATGTCTGTTGCACAGATTTAACCCCTCCTCCTCACCCTCCGTACTTCCTAAATGGGCATTAATGGAAGAGACCACAGTTACCCGACCAAAAAAAAAAATTGATTTTTATTTTGTTTTCCTGCAAAATTCTGTCCGACATTTTTCATGAGGTTGATAATAGTCTTGACCAAGGCACGTCGGAACGGTTTCGTCACATAATTTTGCCCCATTTAGCTGTACAGTGTATGTGTGTCCGGTGCCGGGGACAGCACACCGTGTGTGTGTTCTGAATTTCTCAAGCTAGCAATCAGTATGGGCCAGGGGTGTGAATACTGCAGTTCAACATGCATGCTATGACAACAGCCTTGGTCTAGGCTAGGGTGATAAAGGAATTGTTTTTAAATTTGTGGTAGTGGCTTTGAACTTGGACAATTCTCCAAGGGAGAGAAACATTTTCAAAATGTTTACAATTTAGCATAATTTATAGGAATATTCATTCTTGAATCATATATGAATTTCATCTATAGGAATCCAATTAAAAGGATTCAAATAGGAAAAACCCATGTTTTCTGGGGAAAATAGTGATTTTTGGTATACATTACATGTACGTGTACAGTTCATTGTACAATGTATGTGGAATTTTGGTTAAAAATTCAAATTTGATTCTCTTGGACATTGTGATTCATGGAGGCCTGGTTAAAACAATTTGTTTATGTGTCTTGATATAGCCATTATACATTGTAAGTTGGAATAAAGAATACTTTTTAAAAATAAAAATAACCAGAAATTTTTTAATTAAAACTTACAGGACATTTTTCTGTTATAAAACAAATTCTTTACAAAATGTGTTTTTGCAACATTTAACTTTGTTTGAATCCCAGTATCTACATATATGTACATTGTGTATTAATTTTTTGGAGATGATTTTGGGGATAACTTTTACACGTATAGAGGTCACTCCGATCCACTGAATTTTAAGTATGTTTTTCACCAACCTTTAGTACATATAAGCCTGCTGTCCTTTCCAAGTAATCTTACAAAATCAACTGTGTCACCCACAGCCACTGTAAATGTTTGAACATACTGTACATGTAATATTATGGCCTGCAATGTATCAATGGGAGACCACTTTACCCTGCAATCTCAGTGGTGTGACAGTGCACAGAAGGGTAACCATACGAGGCCACTGGCAACAGCTAATGGCTTGGAGTGGCCTGAATGGGTTGTTTCAAAAATTGCACTGATTGTAGGAGGGTTAAGTTTTATGCTGTTTGCAATGCTCTGTGTAGTTACCATACATGTACATGTATGTTGCACCAGCGTTTCATCATAAATTTAAATTACAAAAAGTATCACAGACACTCGGAAAGCAGTGCTACACACACGTCAGTGTGGGGCAAAATTAAGTCAATTGTTTATCTCCTGACGCAAGAATTTCACCAACCTAAAATATTTTCTGTAACATACAAAAACAATTGTGCAGACATCACTATACTGTGTATAGTACAATGTTATACGTGTACCTTATATGTAGAAAAACACATGTACATGTACATACTGTAAGTTAGTTACCAATTTTAAACTGTACAAGATACAACTGAAGTGAGATGCCCAGATGTCTCTCGACTACCGTTAAAGTACGTACATGTACACACAGTTAAATGTTAAATTATTCCAAATGATTTAAAGAGCACATTACAACTGATTTGACTTACATGTATAAATACATTTAACATAAATAAGTATCAGATATAGCTCTGACCATGTACATATACATGTACATGTACACATGTGTACATGTACATGTACAGAAAGACTTCAAGGAATTGTAGAAGACACTGTACAATGCCACATGTAAATGAGACAACTGAACTTAATGTTTCACTTACTATACAGGTTCCACTTCCTACACTATGTATAAAGATCTGCCTTCACAAAGTTACATAAAATTATCACGTTGCATAGGAACATTAGGATATTTTCAATGTAAACATTGTCTGCTCTGAAACTGTTATGACTTGATTTGGCCTTAAGAATGTTTGAGCTGATTAGTCTGTTTTTTACATGTGCCTGCTGTATCAAAATGGGCTGTGTTGAATATTTTTACATGTATCTTTAAAGGACACGAGACATCATATAATTATTTATTATGTTATTTATTTTCTACAGTAGTTTTTAAATATATTTTGTACATGTACATGTATGCAATTGGCTCTGCGGCCACCATGTTTTTCATTGAAATAAACCAACAATTATAATAATAAATTATGAGGTTATGGCCTGATAGATTAATTCGCCATTGAACTTCTGTATTGAGGGGGCAAGTGAATTTTTCCTTGGTTTTTAGAAAGAAAATTGAAATGCAGATAGGAAAAGGAAACAATTCAAGATGCACCATGGAAATGACCAAGGGCATGGATGCGATTGCCCCAATTGCTTCCATGAAGTTCAAGGCCTACTTGTATGTACACATGTAGAATGTTTCTTAGAAGTACATACATGTACTAACATGTACACGATGTATGACTCATGACTTGTACTCGAGTCCGACTCGAGTCATTTTTTTAGTGACTCGGAAACAAGGTTTCAGAACTTTTATACAAGTCTATTGTTTCTATATACAAACATGCATGTAGTGTATCAATAGTGTTAATTTGCATGTACTTGTACATGTACATGTTTAATAAACAAAGATTTTGTGTCTGCACCAGTGTTGGAGTCAAGACCTCAATATCCGAGACCGAAACATCCTAGTCCGAGACCGAGACCTCATTAAAAATCCACACACATTAAGTAGCAAGTAGTGTAGAAACATACATGTACACATGTATTAACCCTCCTACTACTACAAGGGTCAAAATCAGTCAAAATGTTGATATACTTGCCAAGGTATATATCTAGTGCACTTAAAAGTCAAACAAATTTGTCAATCCTTACGTGTAGAAGTACATTTACAGGTCAAAATGAGTCAACCGTTTTTAACTGATAAAAGCATTGTCCCCCGTGTGCACATTTGGGTCAACAGTCAAAACAGGCAGTTGACTGGTTTTGACCTCAACAGCAACTCCCCACTAAAGTGCAGCAATAGTAGGAAGGTTAATGCAAATTTATTTATTTTGTTACATACCAAAACTCTTCCAAAGACTAATGATGTATCATGCCTTTGAAACATAGTTTAATATCAGTACATTTTGGCAAGATTTTGCATGTTTGATGGTTTGACTAATTCCACCAGGCATGTCCCGTCTGTTGCTCTCTAAACATTAAAGAGTGCGACTGTACTGAAGATCAACAGATGGGACATGCCTGATTGAATTGGCCAAATACAGGGTTATCTCATATTCTGATTCTCGTAGGTGGCCGAATGTTTTTGCTCCTTAAAAGCAAATTTGATGATCAAGGAGTTGCTTGACATTACTTCTGATTGTCGATAAGACCACAATTTATAATGATTAAACGTAAACTTGTTTTACTAAAATTATTTCTAAAATATTTCTAAAATTATTTCTAAACTTAAACGATGAGCTATCAGCGAATGTCAATACAAGATATATACAGTCAATGCGCAATGTCCAAGTTAATGAAGCTGACATGCAATGTTTATTTGCAAAAATGGGTTGAAAACACGCCTACGAACCATTTGAGATTTCTCGAGAAAATGCAAGTGTTTGAAAGTGCTCTCACAAAAACTATCTGTTTGGTAGCAAATGTTTCCACTATAGGACCAAAAATGATGGAACATTATCTTGAAATGTTCTCACTAAATTAAAATTTTGTATAAATTCAACATATTTTGCCAATCTCTTCGTATTATCCACACCCCTGACTGTTTCCCATGGGTTGGGGATTTAAAAAGGTTAAATAGTATCCTGAAGTAAAATCATAAGGTAAAAACAAATTCACTGCAGTTCAACGGAATAAACCTTTTTTCTTTCCTTAAAAACCTTACCTTTACTTATTTTTGTTAAAAGTTAAGACACACTTATGACGTCAAGCTTGCAGAGAAAGATAAATACAGGCTTATCGCACCGCGTGTCATTGTCACTACATGTACGTTCTATATCTTTATTGCACGCGCAAAATTCAACGGGAGTGTATAATACACATGGCTAAGCGCATACAAGGCGCACATCGGAACATTACAGTTTTGAGTGTTCTAGCCTGTGATTGGTCAGTTTTTGGCACTGTGCGATGCTTTTTGAAGTTTCAACCAATTACGTTTGCTCTTCGATAAATTGTATTTATCTATGATCTGATTCTCTCCAAACATTGAATAAATTGAAGAACGCCCAAGCGAAATGTTAGCCGCACCCCTGACTGTTTCCCGACACTTAGAAAAGGGTGAATATAAGTTTCTTTGAAAGACGAATAACCTGGCTATCTATCCTCAATTTACCCTAAATGACGCACCTACATGTAAGGTATACATGTAATCAACTGGACAGTAACTTACAAATGAATTAGCAGTTTGGTGTTTCAGTTTGTTTCAGTGAAGGATTCTCTTGTAAAATGCTGAATTTCAATGCATGATCATACGCGTGGACGTCTTGAGCGCCGTTTTTTGAGACGCACAGAATTGTGGTCATCAGAAAATTGATGTTGGTATAATGACTCACCCCAAACTGTTAAAGTTCATGGGGGCACAGAAAATGTACCCAAGAAGAAAAACAGTTGAATCATGTTTCATCTTATTCCAGATGGTTGTAAAATTGTTTTTAATCTTGAAAATAAAAATATTATTTTCGATTTTTAAAATAAAATGGTATCATTTGGAGAAGCTCTCAAAACTTTTAATCAATATTCTTGAAAGACCAATAAAATGGAAGGTGGTTAAAATTTTTGCAAAAAGTACTTTAAAACTTTGAAATGTATAAAAATGCAGTTAACATTTTGTCAAATAAAATATTTCTTTTCATAACCATGATATTAATGTTTCATTTTCTCAATAATTTTCCACTACCGACGAAATAAACACCAACAAATTAAGTAGTCTTCGTTCGCTTCATTTATAAGGAATGTGTCCATTTTGAGGATCAGCATTTCTTTAAAAAGTCATTGCAAATGCAAAGCATTCATATATTTTGGTTTCCACAGACAACAGCTTGTTGACGGCATAGAACAATAAAATCACAGACGTTCGTGGAAAAAATATGAGGTCAATGTAAATCTCTTACTATTTGTATCTAGTAAAATCAGTACCCTCCTATAGGTTTAACACTCAAAGACACTCAAAATGTTTATGTCTCTCTTAACCCATTGACTTTGTGCAGTGCACTCAAATAAATGCAAGGACATGTGGCTAGGAGGTAAAACTAAAACCACTCAACAGTACATACACACCTCTGTGTGACTCTGTGGTTTGACCTACTAATTGGCAATGCACCCAAAAATACTCAAGTGACTGTGAGTGCCATGCTGACTGGGCCAAATTTCAGCCTGGGCATAGGAGGGTTAAACAACTTTTTCCACTTTCACAAGCACTAACTTTCCAGTAAATCATACAATTTCACTCTAATTTGTATTTCTCTAACAAACATGACTTAGATAAATTTATGCAACCAGTAATACGCCATAATTTTGTAAGTTTTCCGAGAAATGCTAAGCCAAAAGTAGGTTCGTCATTTCACGAGTGCGGCGAATTACGTACATGGACGATATACATGTACATGTGTATGTTCAAATCTACTGCAGTAAATCAATAACATGTTAAAAGGTGACTTTTTCTAAAACCGAAATTTCCGTAAATAAACATGTTTTTATCATAAAATGTCTTGAAATAAAATTGTATTCACTTGTTCAATAATGGGATCAAACAATACACTCGTTGTGTTTAATAATATCAACTCAAATATTTTTTTCAAAGAAAGGTTCAGATGTGACAATTTTTAAAATTGGCACTCACAGCTCATTATGTGACCTGTTACAACAAAATGAGCGTAAAGTCGCATTAAACCATTTCACAGTACAGTGGGAAAAGTGAAAAATCGGAGGGGAGGTCTAATTTGTTTTTGTTATTATATTTGCAATTTGTAAATCTCCTTATATCGAATTCCAAATTTTCAGTTCCATCAGACAATTAAAAACCTCAATTTCATTGGTAGCATTTATCGTGTTCTGACAAACAACTTGAAACAAAGATGAAAACAAAGCCACAAATCCCCATCTGGTGCTCTGGGGAAATCGCTGCAACCCCAAGTGTTATCATTGGAAAGCTCTTGTTCTACAGAATCCAGAAATACCAATAACTCAATTGTTTAAATTTCCGACTTAACGCTCATTTTGTGGTGACAGGTCACATACAAATATCAATATTGTGCGCGCGTGGCGTGCATATCTTCAATTAAACAGAAGCACTTTTCAGAAGCTAACTGACTGGATATTGTACACAACCTGGTATGATGTTGTATACAATATGTCAAACACGTCGCCGGTCATACACGCACATCGCATGATGCGCGGTTTTTAACAGGTTACGACACACAGTTCATGCTGCTGCACAGCGATATGCTAGCGAGCTCTCCCTGCAGCAATTTTTTTGACATTCACTACTACGTGTTATGAATTGCCTGGTGATACTGGATTGACTCCAAAAGCGGTTAATTCAAACTTCAAACATTCTGGAGTGTTTAACGGGTCTCGTCAAGGTCTCGACCCTGAGACTATTCGAGACCGAGACCGAAACAAGACCGAGACCTCAGCATTTCGAGACCTCAAAATCATCGAGACCTGAAAAATATGGTCTCGAGACTAGTCTCGAGAACAAGATCTCGGTCAAGACCTCCAACACTGTTCTGCACACTGTCTCCCTAAGAAGCAGTACATATGACAAAATTAATCTACACATTGTTAATTGCATTGTGCGTACTTACATGTATGCCTTTGTACATATGTAAACATGTATGTACTGGCACAAAATCATTACCGTAATTTGACCATCGTGAACGTGCTTAACCATGCAAGACAAATTTTAAGGATTGGATCACCAGACCAAGTGATTTCAAGAGTAAACCTTTTTCAACTTTATTTGAACATCCCATTTTGTTTTACAGTGAACACTTTAAGGAGGCTGAAACACTTACCTGTCACATCAAGCATCAAAGTTACTTGTAACTCTGTTTGACCACCAGAATTTGTGACTACACACTTCAGCTCTTTGTCTGATACTTTGGGTATCCATGTTGCTGTGCTTGTGCTGGTTAACAAACCATTACCGAGATCTTTATTTGCAGTGTTCTGAACCAATGTCCTTGATGAATCCACTGTCCACGTAAAATTGGCCACTGGAAAAATCTCCTCTACAGCAAGAGTAAAACTCTGGCTTTCACCCTCTTTTGCTGGAAATGTATCTCCTGTATTTAATGGCTCTCCGTTGCCTTTCAGTTCCTTGAGATCCATATTTGGTGCAACTGAAAAAGGGGTGAACAATATTTAATTAATACTTTATGCATAAATGTTTTTTTTTTTTTTCCATAAATTCAAATGTAAGAATTTACTTTTGAAAGGAAAAATGCATAAAAAGCATTGGCAATGTTGGCAAAACAGCTTCTCGTAAAATACAAATATTTGTGCCCCCCCCCCCCCCCCCAGATTCCCCCACGAAAAATCCTCATAGTGCCTCAAGAGAAAAGAAAAAGGGAAAAAACCCATAAACCCATACCCCCTGCCCCCCCCCCCCCTGCCCCCACTGAAAAGCAATGCTCCCGTTTCCCAGTGTGATGTCAAGAGTACATGTGCTTCTACACGGTTCAAAATTGGGTGGAAGATCTTCAGGGCTGTCGTATATTTGTTAGTTTTTTTATTTGCAAGGGCCTATAATTGGCCCTTGAAAACAAGTTTCAACTAAGTAATTAATATGCATACATGTACATGTATGTACAATGTAGACCTAAATGTAGGACAGACCTAAATGTAGGACAGACCTGAAGATCTTCCACACAAGATTAAACCGTAAAGTTTTTACTTTTTGCCCTTTGTATTTCAGTAAAATCAGAGATGACTGATCATTTTATAATTACTTTTTTTTATGAGCATGTACATTTTGTCCACACTATATGCTGGGGGAAGGGGGAGTGGTAAATTTGAGATATCGGCAAATGGCATTGGAAAAAAATATACCGCAATGAAAAACATATTGCGAAGAAAAACATATCGCAAAGAAACAAATACATGTATATATCGCGATTAAAAAAATATATCATGTCAGAAATTCCATGGAAAAAAAATTTGAGAAGTCTTTTCAGCTTTCAAAAGTGAGAAACAAAATCTAACTACTTCTGTGGTAAGCTGAGTGTCGGATCACAAATGGTGTTTAAAATCCACCGCCACTCAATTAAATCTATATTCAGACGGATAAAGAGTTGGGGATTGAATTGGGTATTTGATCCAACAATGTGTAGACAATGTTTACGTCTCACTTTCTAGCTATGGTAGTCTGTAACTCTGGCTAGCCATGTGCAAGTACATTATACATTTACATAATGTATCATGCATTAAGCAGAATATGGGCGTTACCGTTGACAACAAAATAGCATTTGCAGCAATTGCAGGTGCTCTGTGCTCACATTAGTCATAATTAAATCATGGATCGGCAGCGACTCAATCAAAGTTGGGGGATTAAGACACTATTCTATTACACCATGATGGGAATTTATAGTTTGATGAAATTCTTGCGTCGGGTGATAAACAATATTGATTTATTTTTGCCCTACACGAACGTGTGTATAGCAATACTCGGTGCTTTCCGAGTGTCTATGGGAAAATACCTCACAGGCGACTCGGGTGTGATTCGAACTCCCTATGAACATACTATTACTTTAATAAAAGGAATAAAATAGTTTTATAACTGGGAGAAGAAAAATAAATAAAACAACACTTTTGTGACTCACGTGACAGTAAAAAAGGTACAATTTGCTATTTTTGTACAAATGGGAAGAGACAAAAGAGAGTCATTTTTTGATGCTCACTTACATTGTATGGTCCTTCATTCTGTATGCATGATTTGTGAATCTTTAGCACTTTTGTTTTATGAAATACCATTGCAGTGTTATAGTATGTGTGACATGTAACTTGTGTGACTCACGTGACATACATGTAACTTGATGGAGATTTTTTTGAAAAATAAAAGGACCAGCTATTAACTTTCTGGTTTTTTATAAATGACCCTTAGAAAACACCATTATTTTGAACAAACCGAAAAAAACTAAAACGACTTTTTTGTGACTCGCGTGACAATAAAAAAAGGCCAGTTTTTTTTTATTTTGAAAGTAAAATGTCCAAAAATAAAAATGTAACTTGTTATCATCACTAATGGTCCTTGGTTGTGTATGCATGATTATTACATCTACAGTAGGCACCTATTGTTGTTTGAAAAAATTTTGAATTCTGAATTGTATGAATTTCTTAAATTTTTACGCCCATTAAAACCCTCCTATAGGTTTAACAATCAAAGACACTCAAAATTTCCATGTACCTCCCAACCCACTGACTTTGTGCAGTGCACTCAAATAAATGCAAGGACATGTGGCTATGGTAGGAGGTCAAACCAAAACCACTCAACTGTATATACAGTACATACACAGCTCTGTGTGACTCTGCATATAACTGATGTAGGACATACACACGTGTGGTTGACTGCCACTAACTCCAGCACTCTTAGAGAAAAATACACGTGTGAACAATTGGCAATGCAACCAAAAATACTCAAGTGACTGTCTGTGGGTGCGGTGCTTACTGGGCCAAATTTCAGCCTGGGCATAGGAGGGTTAATTGCCCTTTTTCCCAAGGCTGCAACACGCATTTCAACCCATCAGAATGATTGACTCATGTAGTTTGGAAGTATTTCGTTTGTCCCCAAAATGTGAATTTTCCCATTTCTATTTGGCTTTATTCAATAAAAATTAAAATTTTTTTACATTTTGAAAATGAAATTGATACATGCATGTAATAGGCTGGCACCATTTGGTAATGGACTTTGGTACAATTTACATATACTCACCAAAAACAGACAAATAACCAGAGCTTTCGTCCCCCGCAGTTTTCAACTCTTTATCATTGAAAAATTCCACTTTACACCAATAGCTTCCACTATCTTTGTTGAACATAACTTCAGCAATGGTTAAAATGGTCATGGCATCATCCCTTGTCATTACACAAGCAGGTGGTTTACGGCCATTGTGATAAAATGGTGTTGATGCTCCTCCCACACGTCCACGGATGTCTGCAATAGCTTCGCCTGTCACAGTATCATTACCCTTATACCACCGCACAGCATCCAAATCATATCCAATGCCACTGACTGAATAATTGCATTTAAGTTGTGATTCTGTGCCATTCTCACTTGATAAATCTTCCATCAACACTGACACAGTTTGACTGCAGCTGACTGAAAATGAAGAGGGAAATATACATGTATGAGAACAAACATACACTGTATACATATGTACATGTACTACACATGTAAGTACTGTACGGAGATTCTTAAAAACAGTACATGTGGGTCTTGCAACATTTATTGTAGAATAAGAATCCACTCTTTAGGAGGGGCTGGTTTTTTTTTGTGGTTTTTTTAAGTAGAAATCAATATTTTGTTGTTGTCTTAACCATCCTATTATCAGTGTTGTTCTTTACAAAGTGAACCCATACAGTACTTCAAAATGACAACCATGACATTTTGCGGTACACACTTTCGTATCTAAAGATTAATGGCATACCCCAAGGCTCTTCAAAGAGATGAGGTAAACTGAAGCAGCCACCTGCTTTGTTTCATTGCAAGGTTAACTTGAAATAAACCAGTGCAGTAACTTGGGGTATACACATACTGTGTGAAGGTCAGAACACTTTGTTTTTGTCACAGACCCAGGGGCATTTTGGGGTATCCATGTACATGTACCATTCTTGTGTACAGTATGCAATATTTTAAGGCATGCATAGAAAAGGCATTGTGTACTTAGCAGTTTTTTTTGTGGCATTTTGGACACTGCATGTATACAAGGGTTAATACCCCTTGTCACATTTATGGGTAAAATATGTGTATAAAAATTGTGTACATACACTGTATTTATTATGTACTTCATGAGGACTAAGTAAAACTGGAAATACATGATCATGTACTTCCTTTTTTTTTAAATGGGGGCCACTATTATGAATTTTTCAGTTTTTGCAATTGCCAATTTTTTTATATTTTTTTCATAGATGGTGGGGGGTGAAGGGATGCAGAATGGGGTTGATAAAGAATAATAATAAGGCACGTGTACGTGGTCTTGACTACATGTACAATGTATGTCGCCACTGCCACCCAGCAATTCCAAATTCTCAGCACACTAAACACGGGGGGTCATTCCATGAACGTGGGACCCATGGAGGTTAAAAATTTCAAGTTCATTAAATAAAGAAAAAACATCAGTTTTGTTACCTTATTTATCATAGTTTTGTACATTAGGTGTCATCTTTTAAAATGATAGATACAAACATTAAAACTGAGTGTCATGTAATTGTGTTTATTTCCTGCTTCACCTGATATGAGGTTAACGATGTAACAAAATTACAAGGGGATACCGTGCCTTGTTAAGTTGTGTAATATACTGACTAAAGTTAATGGATCAAAATAGGGGAGACCCAAGAAATTATTGTTTGTTGTCATAGTAGGTCTGTATGAGATGCAACAAAAGGTGAAAGTTATAATCATCAGCTCGTACGATGTAAGGAATAACACAGGCCCCAAAATCTGAAATACATGGAAAACACAAGTGTCCCACGTTCATGGAATGACCCACATGTGTAACTACTAGGCTTAATTGGTGCACAGGCTTTTTTGGTGTAAATTTGTCCCAATGTAGTACATGTATGCAGCTAACTAAAATATTAATCAATGTAGGCCTACCTCCAATAAAAGCTGCTAGTACAATGAATTGCCATGAAAGATTAGTCTTCTCTGGAAAAACTGTCATCATGAATCAGGCTCTCTCATACACACTGTGATAATTTCCCTGAAAAATACAAATGAAATCAATGGGTTTTAACAGAGAGAATTAAGTTTGCCAAATTACCTGAACATTACATTTTTTGTACCCTACTGCTTGGTTTTTCCATGGTTTTGCATGTGAGAACTTCAAAAATCATATCCATTTTGGTCTCAGACAATGGGGTATGCTGCCTCAAGAGCCCTCATGATCAAGTCGTGACTTCTTAATTACGTAGGTTATTTTTAAGTTGGTATAATGACCCTTGAAAGCAAGTGATAGGTGATTTTATGCAAAGTATCACTGATCATGATGAAGAAAACAAATAACATGCGTAAAAATTTTGGGTCAAAGGTTAAAAACTGTAAATTTTGACCACAATCTCAGCATTTAGCCTGCCTGTAGTTAGGGTACCTGCTTGTTTTTTACTTAAAAATATGAAAAGCAGCATTACTTAGGTTGTTTGCAGTGTACTGCCTATAAAGTTTAGCAATATCCAGATTATTATGCAATGAGAAAATATTTTGAATGTGATTCAAACCAACCTTTAAGTTATCACTTATGTCACGTTAAAATATAAAATTGTCTTCAATAGCAATGGGTTCTCTGTCACCCCCCCCCCCCCCCCCACTTAAATTTGGTTTTGCATATCCATGAAATTGCCTATTCAACTGATATTATAGATTGGACAACATCACATTTCAGACAAGCAAACCGCCTCTCTCTGTCCAACAATTAACGCTCAGCACTAATTTATTGATCAAGACTCGAGTAAGAGACCTTAATGACTTATCTACAGTCTACAATGCGCCACCTGAGGATGGTAGTTTACCAAAGGTTATCTCAAATATCCGTGGAGAAATTGCTTGAAAAACCACCTTGATTTGGTGTTCCACACTGGGATTGAAAGAAGGTAAAGGACGTTGCAATAGGAGAACAACTAAGGAATCCTGGCCATGCTCATCTCTGGTGCTCCGTAAGGAGGGTAAATTACTTGGCATTCCTACAATGTACCATTAATGACTCCAGGGGCCTATCACAAGCATCTACATGTATACACTGTACTGAGCTGCTTACAAAATGAGATCTGACAAACTCACTATAGTGGCATTGGTATTGGACACCACGGCTAGTAACACTGGTATTCACAAGGGAGCCCCCAAATTGCTAGAGAAGAAATTACGAAGAAACATATTATTCTTCCTGGCCTGTCATCACCATGTGTTAGAACTCATAGTTGGTGCTGTATGGGAGCAGCTGTTTGGCAATGTCAAGAGCCCTGAAAACCCTTTGTTCCAGGAGTTGACAGAGGCCTAGATCAGGGATTAACAACACACTGACAACTAGGACCAGGCAGAACAGTTGGCTTTGGGAGAAGAGGGAGCAGACTATCACATTGCTAGGTTTGGACGATGACATGATCTAATATCAAATATTTGTGATATTTTTTTGTTATTCGATTATGATAGAGAATTTTTCAAATTATCGGGATATCGGCAAATCGTGATGAAAAAATATATCGCGATTAAAAAAAATCCTCGATTGTCAGCCGGGTCAGAAATTTCATGGGAAAAAAACTTAGGAAGTCTTCAGCTTTTGGAAGTGAGAAACAAAATCGAACTACTTCTGTGGTAAGCCAACTGTCATATCACAAAGGAGCCACCTATTAACAAGGCGTTGTTTAAAATCCACCGCCACTCAAAGAAATATATTCCTGAGACGGATTAATGGTTGGGGATTGAATGGGGTATTTGATCCAACAATATGTAGACAATGTTTACATCTCACTGTCTATATCCTTGGTGGTCTGTGACTCTGGTTGGCGCACCACGTGCGACGACATTATATCATGCATATTTAAAAATATGCAGAATATGGGCGTTACCTTAAAAATAGTGCAGGTGACCAGTGCTCTGTGCTCACATTAGTCATGAAATAAATCAAAGCATGGATCGGCAGCGGCTCGATCAAAGTTGGGGGATTGGGACACTATTCTATTATACCATACTGGGACTCCTGTCTAGTGACAAAACACATACACTAGTACTCTTGATAAACCACATGACGTTTATTTATAATAGAGTACAATCCAAACTCGGTCAAATTTTCCGAAGTGCAAATGACGTGTCACAATCACACGGTTTTATATTATCCACGGTATTATGCGCATGCAGGAATAAACCTGGTCTCGTGTTTATACTATGACATAGTCACGTGGAACGCGAGTCACGTGAACTCGGGCCGATGATTTGATTGGGACGCACGACGCAGTAACCGTCCCACATAATTATTACGCAAACGAATTTGCCAATGGCCATGGTGCACTCGTGCAACGGCGCGATTCCACATGTCTCTCCAGTAAGCACTGGCAATTTATTGTGATGCGTGTTACATGTATGGTACATTCCTGTTATTATCGGCTCTAAAGCACTCATGTGTGAAAAAAATAATCGCGATATTATCGAAAATCGCAATATATGTTTGCCGATATATCGTGGATGAAAAATATCGATATCGCCCAAACCTACACATTGCTCAATGACATCCTCTCCAATAAAGACCCCACCAAGCTACTCTGAGCTGAGTACAGAGAGGTGGCAGAACTCACCATCCTCCTCCTTGATGGTATATCCCATCAATGAATCCACTTTAGCAGAACAGGAGCAATGTGGATGGCAAGGTGAACGGCAATTAACATCTACTCCATTAAAATGTTCAAGTTTGGGGATGAGATAGGGTATGATGCTGTGACACAAATCAACCTGCAGAGGATCAACCATTTCTTGGTGCTCTTCTTATACTCATCACATTGGATGATAGGCTTGGCCGATATCGATTTTTTTCATCCACGATATATCGTCAAACATATATCGCGATATTCGATAATATCGCAATTATTTTTCACGCATGAGTGCTTTAGAGCCGGTAATGACAGGGATGTATCCATCTTCAATCGTCGCAATAAATTGCCAGTGCTTACCTGAGAGACACGTGTAATTGCGCCGTTCACGAGTGCAACATATGGGGCGGGTTTTCGCTACCCTAACCAGAAACAAACGGCACAGCTTCACGCGAAAATACCAACGTAACCAGAAAATTGTTTTCAGTTTGTGACATGTTCAATCATCAATGTTTCTCAAAATAGAACTTACTCGTGAGTGCTAGTAACTTGAAAGATATACTGGTATCTGAACAATCATTTAATCATGTTTTAACACTTTTTTACAATCCGCCATCTTGAAACTAAGCGTAACCGATCACAAAGTTCGGTTTATGTTACGTTTCGGTTTATGTTACGGTCAGAACAATGACGTCATCACAGCACAACCGAAATTGCGAAAACGCTTAACCAATGACCAAATCCCAAACATGTTTCTGGTTACAGTCGCAAAAATGCACCATCGCTATTGGCAAATTGTTTGCATAATAATTATGTGGGACGGTTACTGCATCGTGCATCCCAATCAAATCATCAACCCGAGTTCACGTGATTCGCGTTCCATGTGACTGGGTCATAGTATAAACACGTGACTAGGTTTATTCCTGCATACATGTATAGTACCGTGGAGAATAAAACCATGTGAACATCATTTCCACTTCAGAAAATGTGGATTTTAGTCACACTATTTTAAATGAACGTCACATGGTTTATCAAGAGTACGTATGTGTTTTGTCTAGACAAGAGTCCCAGTATGGTATAATAGAATAGTGTCCTAATCCCTCAACTTTGATCAAGCCGCTGCCGATCCATGCTTTGATTTAATTCATGACTTATGTAGATTTTTAAGGTAACGCCCATATTCTGCATGTATGATATAATGTACTCGCCTGTGGTGCGCCAGTCAGAGTCACAGACCACCATGGACAGAGAGTGAGACGTAAACATTGTCTACACATTGTTGGATCAAATACCCCATTTAATCGTCTATCAGGCGGCTCCTTTGTGAAATGACAGTCGGTTTACTACAGAAGTATTTCGATTTTGTTTCTCCCGAAAGCAGAAAAGACTTCCCAAAGTTTTTTTTTCTATGGAATTTCTGACCCAACTGACAATTGGGGATTTTGTTTAATCGCGATATATTTTTTCTCTTCACGATAATTTTTTTTCATCGCGATATATTTTTTTCATCGCGATATATTTTTTCATCGCGATCTGCCGATATCTCGATGATTTTAAAAGTTCTTGATATCATAATCGAGTAAAAAAAAAAAGCGATATTCGATATTATCATGTCATCGCCCAAGCCTATTGGATGACAACCACTGGTGTTGCTGATGCACCAAATAATGATCTGGGGCTGATACACATGATGAAGTACCAGATGATAAATAAGGAGGTGGCTGATGCAGCCCTACACAAGATGATAAAACATGGATGGTACCAAACTCAATATTAGACTTGTTCAGCACAGATTCAAGAATAAAAAACACAATGAAAGGCTTCATGACAACTACCAGATGAATTCAGAAACAGGAAACCTGTTTTCCAACCATCTCAAGAGGGCACCTAGCTTTGACCCCGTTTGATACCACACAGTACACACAGCACAATACAATGCACGTAAACCACGAAGCCCAAATATGCCCGTCTCTGTGTGAAATGGAGTACACAAAGTCCAACCTGGGCTAGTTCCGTGTACAGTACAATCATGTACATCGCACACAGCAACCAGTAACCAATGAGAATACGTCTTTGGTTTTTGAATTTGGTATAAATATTAGCATTAATAATGAAGCTCCGCCTTAAATTTTTGCATGTGCAGAAGCATTCAAGCGTGATGACAAATGATCACTGTATATGTACATGTACATGTACAATACATACGTACATTAAAACCCTCCTATAGGTTTAACAATCAAAGAAACTCAAAATTTCCATGTACCTCCCAACCCATTGACTTTGTGCAGTGCACTCAAATAAATGCAACCTTGGACATGTGGCTATGGTAGGAGGTCAAACCAAAACAACTCAACTGTAATATGCAGTACATAGGCCTACACAGCTCTGTGTGACTCTGCATATAACATACATGTATGTAGGACATACATGTACATGTACACAGGTGTGGTTGACTGCCACTAACTCCAGCACTCTTAGAGAAAAATACACATGTGTGAACAATTGGCAATGCAACCAAAAATACTCAAGTGACTGTCTGTGGGTGCGGTGCTTACTGGGCCAAATTTCAGCCTGGGCATAGGAGGGTTAACATGCATTGTACGACATGTACAATACATTATGTGCATTTTTTATGTATGTACACAATATACGTAAATGAATCCGCACACTTTGTCCATGTACGTGCTAGAGTCTGGATAGCTACATGTACATATATATTAAGCGGGGCAAAATTATGCGACCAAACCGTTCCGACGTGCCTTGATCACTTGAGGCTAGTGGATGCACAGCATTAAATCCTTCGCTGAAATAAACTAAAACACCTTATTACTTCTAATTTATTTTGTAAGAACAGTCCAGTTTTATAAACAAGTCTTAGGCACACACTATGTCTACGTTATGTACATAATTGTCACCGGTCTCATAAAGTGAAGAAAATGGTGTTTGAAGTACATACGTAGTCTCTTTTTGAAACATACATGTTCTTCATAAAAAATTAATATTTTTGACTTTGTGGTCTCTGTAAACTTTTGAATTATGGAAATATGTTGTTTTGGACTCTCTGAAGTTTTTAATTACTAAGCAATTCATCACTGAAAACAATGTTTGTGTTACTTTGTGAAAAAGAAATGACATGCGGTTATGTACTGTATACCATGTGTATGTAACGTTAACGTTTATGTCACTTTGTGAAAATGAAAAACCATGGCGCGCTGTGATTTTTGTGCTCTAAGGTTTGTGTCACTTTGTGAAAATATTTTTATTCATCGAGTACTGTCTATGGTGAATTGAGTTTATGTTAGTGTCAGTTCGTGAAAATGCAAATGTTCACTTTCACACAAATTTTGTTGGAAAGGATGTTGTATCTGACTTACGCTTGGACGATGACACGATAATATCGAATATCACGATTTCATTTTATTCGATTATGATACATGTATCAAGAACTTTTCAAATTATCGAGATATCGGCAAATCGCGATGAAAATTTTTTTCGCGAAGAACAAATATATATCGCCATTAAAAAAAATTATTGAATGTCAGTCGGGTCACAAATTCCATGGAAAAAAACTTAGGGAAGTCTTTTCAGCTTTCGGAAGTGAGAAACAAAATCAAACTAATGTTTCCAGACCCAACCGATGTCGCATTTGACCTCGTTGAGGATGTGATTCCTGATGGATTTCTTCAAAGTGACATTCGTGTTGGTGATGCTCGGCATCTGCTGTTCTTCACAGAACAGAAGTTTCAACTCATATCTTTGCTTAAATATCGTCTGTACTGCATATAGCCTAACTGGTTATAATACTGCGCAATTATTAAAACATTCGTAAAAGGGAAGCCTATCGGCCGTCCAAATTTTGATGACACCATGTACGAGATGATTTAACTGTTGCATTGACTATACGAGTTGACTACAGAGAAGGTACGAGTTGACTTAAGTGAAGGTGCGAGTGAAGGTACGCGTTGACTATAGTGCAGGTACGAGTTGCCGAAGGTACGAGTTGGTGATGTTACGAGTTGGCGAAGGGACGTACGAGTTGACTATAGAGAAGGTACGAGTTGACTTAAGTGAAGGTGCGAGTGAAGGTACGCGTTGACTATAGTGCAGGTACGAGTTGCCGAAGGTACGAGTTGGTGATGTTACGAGTTGGCGAAGGGACGTACGAGTTGACTATAGAGAAGGTACGAGTTGACTATAGTGAAGGTGCGAGTGAAGGTACGAGTTGGCGAAAGTACGAGTTGACTATATAGAAGGTACGAGTTGACTATAGTGAAGGTCTTGAGTGAAGGTGCAGGTTGACTATAGTGCAGGTGCGAGTTGCAGGTACGAGTTGGTGAGAGTGCGAGTTGGCGGTGCAGAGTTGACTATAGAGAGGTGCAGGTTGACTATAGTGAAGGTGCGAGTGAAGGTACGAGTTGACTATAGTGCAGGTACGAGTTGGTGAAGGTACGAGTTGGTGAAGGTACGAGTTGGTGAAGGTACGAGTTGGTGAAGGTACGAGTTAGTGAAGGTACGAGTTGACCTGAAAGCGACTGACATGACTGAGGAAGTCATCGTATACCAAAAATGCCTGATTTTTCATGAAATAAATATCCTGGAATAATTTGAAGTATATGTCCATCATCATCCATATGTTCTCCACCTTACCAGGTAGGTAAGATTACATTATTGGTTATATTTAATGAAAAATAGTGGCGGCCAGATACGACATTCTACCCGGGCTTTTTTTTTTTTTTAAATTGCAACCACTAACCATTTAAAAAAATCATTCTATCGATTTTTGGTGGTACAGAAAGTGAAAACTATCTTTAAAATCCACTTTTATGATGGTTTTCGGACTTGATTTCCCTTCTAAAAATCCTCACCTTCAGAAAATAGAAGGATCCTATTGCCACTACGCATGTACAATGACTGTGTTGGTCACTAATTGTGGAGTTTACAAGATCAGACTGACATGTGAGGAAGTCATCGTATACCAAAAATGCGTGATTTTTCATGAAATAAATATCCTGGAATAATTTGAAGTATGTCCATCATCATCCATATGTTCTCCACCTTACCAGGTACAATAGGTAGGTAAGATTACATTATTGGTTAGGCTATACATGTATTTAATGAAAAATTGGGTAGAATGTCGTATCTGGCCGCCACTATTTTTCATTAAATATAACCAATAATGTAATTTTACCTACCTGGTAAGTTGGAGAACATATGGATGATGATGGACATATAGGCCTACATGTACAGGTACTTCAAATTATTCCAGGATATTTATTTCATGAAAAATCAGGCATTTTTGGTATACGATGACTTCCTCAGCCATACATGTCAGTCTGATCTTGTAAACTCCACAATTACTGAATTAGTGACCAACACAGTCATTGTACATGCGTAGTGGCAACTAGTGAACTATAATAGGATCCTTCTATTTTCTGATATAAAGGGGAGGATTTTTTTTAGAAGGGAAATCAAGTCCGAAAACCATCATAAAAGTGGATTTTAAAGATAGTTTTCGCTTTCTGTACCACCAAAAATCGATAGAATGATTTTTTAACTGGTTAGTGGTTGCAAAAAAAATCCAAAAAAGCCCTTAAAAAGTGGCGGCCGGATACGACATTCTTTCCGAAAAATTGTGGCGGCCAGATACGACATTCTAACGTTACCCATGAATAACACCAAAATATGTATCCTCAATTTACCCTAAATGACGCACCTAAGGTTATATAATCAACTGGACTGTAACTTACAAATGAAATTAGCAGTTTGGTGTTTCAGTTTGTTTCAGTGAAGGATTCTCTTGTAAAATGCTGAATTTCAATGCATGATCATACGCGTGGACGTCTTGCGCACCGTTTTTTGAGACGCACAGAATTGTGGTCATCAGAAAATTGATGTTGGTATAATGACTCACCCCACAAACTGATAAAGTTGATGGGGGCACAGAAAATGTACCCAAGAAGAAAAACAGTTGAATCATGTTTCATGTTATTCCAGATGGTTGTAAAATTGTTTTTAATCTTGAAAATAAAAATATTGTTTTCGATTTTTAAAATAAAATGGTATCATTTGGAGAAGCTCTCAAAACTTTTAATCAATATTCTTGAAAGACCAATAAAATGGAAGGTGGTTAAAAATTGTTGCAAAAAGTACTTTAAAACTTTGAAATGTGTAAAAATGCTGTTAACATTTTGTCAAATAAAAGATTTCTTTTCATAACCATGATATTAATAAGTAAGACTAATTGCGGTGACACCATGTGGAATCTCAATTGAGTAGTAATAGTTCTGAAAAGTCGTGTTGTACCCCCAGTTCTTTTCAGAACTAATTACTACTCAATTGAGATTCCACATGGTGTCACCGCAATTAGTCTTACTTATCATCCTCACCATGCAAAGCTACAAGTTTTACCATGATATTAATGTTTCATATTCTCAATAATTTTCCACTACCGTCGAAATAAACACCAACGAATTAAGTAGTCTTCGTTCGCTTCTTCTATAAGGAATGTGTCCATTTTGAGGATCAGTATTTCTTAAAAAAATCATTGCAAATGCAAAGCATTCATATATTTTTGTTTCCACAGACAACAGCTTGTTGATGGCATAGAACAATAAAATCACAGATTTTCGTGAAAAAGAATTTGAGGTCATGTAAATCTTACTATTTGTACAGTAGTAAAATCAGTGGTTAAACAACTTTTTCCACTTTCACAAGCACTAACTTTCCAGTAAATCATACAATTTCACTATAATTTTTATTTCTGTAACAATCACGACTTAGATAAGTTTATGCAACCAGTAATACGCCATAGTTTTGTAAGTTTTCCGAGAAATGCTAAGCCAACTGTAGGTGCGTCATTTCACGAGTGCGGCGAATTACGTACATGGACGATACATAAAAAATCTAAAAACGTTAAAGTTTCTACAATTTGTTTCACTTCATGGGACCGTTGATGACATGTAACAATATGTATTGTAACATTAGGCATGTTAGGAGAAGGTGTAACTTACACAGTAAGAACATTGCCGGCAAGCGCGTTCGAACAAACCCGACATAAAGCCTAGCCAGTAAAACGTTAACATGTTACAAATCTAGCAACCAGGCATTATTATTTTGTCTAGATTAGGCCTACTTTTCTACTTTTGTTCAACAAGACTAACTGTCAACAATAACACTAAAATTTGACGAAGGAATGTTAACAGTAAGAGGAGTATTTAACTATATTACCTACCTTTCTTTATGGTTGGAGTAGCGTTATAATAATCGTCGCTGTTAGGGCAAAATTAAATCATTGAATAATCGTTAACTTAAGTACGAAGTTCCAGTTCGAAAAATGAAGATGAAGCTAACGTTAGAACGTCGAACATAATTATGTACATTTTGTCATTAGCTTCGACTAGCTAGCTAGTTTTAGAGACCAGGCTGAAGTCAGCACCGAATTTGGTGCTAGCACGAAATTTGGTGCTGTCACCGAATTTCAAATACCGCAAAAGACCGTCAATATACGTCATTGAGTGTAAACGTACAGTACCATAGTAAAATACACAATGATAATTCGCACAATTTTGACGAGAAGTGTTCCATCGTAAAATAGCAAAATTCTATTTTTTTTTCTTCATAGATGTGTTCATCACATCTCTAGCTATAATCTATTAGCGCCCCCAATTAATCGATCCACTAATTAGCCCAGCCTAATAATTAAAATTACATACAATTATTCAAGTGGGATCTCCATATGTACAACGTTACAAACAGGATGCATATCTTTGACGAGAAGTGTTCCATCGTAAAATAGCAAAATTGTAATTGTTTTCTTCATAGATGTGTTCATCACATCTCTAGCTATAATCTATTAGCGCCCCCAATTAATCGATCAACTAATTAGCCCAGCCTAATTAATTAAAATTACATACAATTATCCGATAGGGATCTCCATATGTACAATATACAAAGGGGATGCCTATCTTTGACGAGAAGTGTTCCATCGTAAAATAGCAAAATTGTAATTTTTTTCTTCATAGATGTGTTCATCACATCTCTAGCTATAATCTATTAGCGCCCCCAATTAATCGATCCACTAATTAGCACAGCCTAATTAATTAAAATTACATACAATTATCCGATAGGGATCTCCATATGTACAATATACAAACGGGATGCCTATATTTGACGAGAAGTGTTCCATCGTAAAATAGCAAAATTGTAATTTTTTTCTTCATAGATGTGTTCATCACATCTCTAGCTATAATCTATTAGCGCCCCCAATTAATCGATCCACTAATTAGCCCAGCCTAATTAATTAAAATTACATACAATTATTCAAGTGGGATCTCCATATGTACAACGTACAAACGGGATGCCTATATCTTTGACGAGAAGTGTTCCATCGTAAAATAGCAAAATTGAAATTTTTTTCTTCATAGATGTGTTCATCACATCTCTAGCTATAATCTATTAGCGCCACCAATTAATCGATCCACTAATTAGCCCAGCCTAATTAATTAAAATTACATACAATTATCCTATAGGGATCTCCATATGTACAATATACAAACGGGATGCCTATCTTTGACGAGAAGTGTTCCATCGTAAAATATCAAAATTGTAATTTTTTTCTTCAAAGATGTGTTTATCACATCTCTAGCTATAATCTATTAGCGCCCCCAATTAATCGATCCACTAATTAGCACAGCCTAATTAATTAAAATTACATACAATTATCCGATAGGGATCTCCATATGTACAATATACAAACGGGATGCCTATATTTGACGAGAAGTGTTCCATCGTAAAATAGCAAAATTGTAATTTTTTTTATTCAGATGTGTTCATCACATCTCTAGCTATAATCTATTAGCGCCCCCAATTAATCGATCCACTAATTAGCCCAGCCTAATTAATTAAAATTACATACAATTATTCAAGTGGGATCTCCATATGTACAACGTACAAACGGGATGCCTATATCTTTGACGAGAAGTGTTCCATCGTAAAATAGCAAAATTGAAATTTGTTTCTTCATAGATGTGTTCATCACATCTCTATCTATAATCTATTAGCGCCCCCAATTAACCGATCCACTAATTAGCCCAGCCTAATTAATTAAAATTACATACAATTATCCGATAGGGATCTCCATATGTACAATATACAAACGGGATGCCTATCATTGACGAGAAGTGTTCCATCGTAAAATATCAAAATTGTAATTTTTGTCTTCATAGATGTGTTTATCACATCTCTAGCTATAATCTATTAGCGCCCCCAATTAATCGATCCACTAATTAGCCCAGTCTAATTAATTAAAATTACATACAATTATCCGATAGGGATCTCCATATGTACAATATACAAACGGGATGCCTATCTTTGACGAGAAGTGTTCCATCGTAAAATAGCAAAATTGTACTTTTTTTCTTCATAGATGTGTTCAACACATCTCTAGCTATAATCTATTAGCGCCCCCAATTAATCGATCAACTAATTAGCCCAGCCTAATTAATTAAAATTACATACAATTATCCGATAGGGATCTCCATATGTACAATATACAAAGGGGATGCCTATCTTTGACGAGAAGTGTTCCATCGTAAAATAGCAAAATTGTAATTTTTTTCTTCATAGATGTGTTCATCACATCTCTAGCTATAATCTATTAGCGCCCCCAATTAATCGATCCACTAATTAGCACAGCCTAATTAATTAAAATTACATACAATTATCCGATAGGGATCTCCATATGTACAATATACAAACGGGATGCCAATGTTTGACGAGAAGTGTTCCATCGTAAAATAGCCAAATTGAAATTTTTTTCTTCATAGATGTGTTCATCACATCTCTAGCTATAATCTATTAGCGCCCCCAATTAATCGATCCACTAATTAGCCCAGCCTAATTAATTAAAATTACATACAATTATCCGATAGGGATCTCCATATGTACAATATACAAACGGGATGCCTATCATTGACGAGAAGTGTTCCATCGTAAAATATCAAAATTGTAATTTTTGTCTTCATAGATGTGTTTATCACATCTCTAGCTATAATCTATTAGCGCCCCCAATTAATCGATCCACTAATTAGCCCAGTCTAATTAATTAAAATTACATACAATTATCCGATAGGGATCTCCATATGTACAATATACAAACGGGATGCCTATCTTTGACGAGAAGTGTTCCATCGTAAAATATCAAAATTGTAATTTTTGTCTTCATAGATGTGTTTATCACATCTCTAGCTATAATCTATTAGCGCCCCCAATTAATCGATCTACTAATTAGCCCAGTCTAATTAATTAAAATTACATACAATTATCCGATAGGGATCTCCATATGTACAATATACAAACGGGATGCCTATCTTTGACGAGAAGTGTTCCATCGTAAAATAGCAAAATTGTACTTTTTTTCTTCATAGATGTGTTCAACACATCTCTAGCTATAATCTATTAGCGCCCCCAATTAATCGATCAACTAATTAGCCCAGCCTAATTAATTAAAATTACATACAATTATCCGATAGGGATCTCCATATGTACAATATACAAAGGGGATGCCTATCTTTGACGAGAAGTGTTCCATCGTAAAATAGCAAAATTGTAATTTTTTTCTTCATAGATGTGTTCATCACATCTCTAGCTATAATCTATTAGCGCCCCCAATTAATCGATCCACTAATTAGCACAGCCTAATTAATTAAAATTACATACAATTATCCGATAGGGATCTCCATATGTACAATATACAAACCGGATGCCAATGTTTGACGAGAAGTGTTCCATCGTAAAATAGCCAAATTGAAATTTTTTTCTTCATAGATGTGTTCATCACATCTCTAGCTATAATCTATTAGCGCCCCCAATTAATCGATCCACTAATTAGCCCAGCCTAATTAATTAAAATTACATACAATTATCCGATAGGGATCTCCATATGTACAATATACAAACGGGATGCCTATCTTTGACGAGAAGTGTTCCATCGTAAAATATCAAAATTGTAATTTTTTTCTTCATAGATGTGTTTATCACATCTCTAGCTATAATCTATTAGCGCCCCCAATTAATCGATCCACTAATTAGCCCAGTCTAATTAATTAAAATTACATACAATTATCCGATAGGGATCTCCATATGTACAATAGTAGTATGTTTAGTGAGGCTCCCTGTTCGTTACGTTAAAAAAGATATTTTAAGTCAAATTCTCTAGGGATAGGGGATATTTTAAGAATTAAAAATAGGAGATTTCGAAAAAAAAAATTTTGACAAAAAAGATATTTAAAAAAAACATCTTTTTAAAAAAAAAAAAAAAATGTTTTTAATGGTGTTAAAACCTCACCAAAAAATCGATGAGGTTTTAGCGTAGTTTTTAAAAAGAGATGACGTTATCATCGTCATGATTTTTAAAATTTTTGATGACGTAACGATGAGATAAAAATACTTAAGCAAAAAATGAGACTTTAAAAAGTGAGATAATGAAATAACTATTATCTAGTTGTATAATAAAGATGCCTACAACGAAACAACTCAAATACGCATTGAAACAATTGAAAATATTTAATCGATCAATATGTAATAGTAACGCAAAATTACTATTGATTAAAAAAGATGATAAATATCACTACGTTTGTAGAATAGTTGAAAAAATATTATTACCATACAGACACATTTTAGCAAACGGAGACGTAACTCGTATTCACACGGTTATTACAGAGATTTGGTGAGTAATCTCTGAGGTTTTAACGTACCTTTTTAAAAAGTGAAATAATGAATTAATATTATATTGTTTAATATTAAAGATGGAGAGAACGATGATTTTGTGTGAATGGCTTTTAGTTGGTAAAAACTGCAAGTGTTGTAGAATGAGTATTCGCGATGATGTCTATTGCCCGATGCATCGATGGCGTATTCGGCTAGGAAAAAGTATTCCACTTGCATGTTATAGATGTAAAAATGGCACAAAAGCAAAAGCGGGCTCGTGTACGAAATGCACGAGGATATTAAATGTAGCGAGAGTAAAATCTAAACGTTGTTACAATAGAGTGATGAAAGAATTGTTAGAAAAGAATTTATAAATTATGCGCCGCTGGGGCGTACGGAGGAGGTCTATCAAACGTTTTTACACGCTCCGCTACTCGCGAAGCGTGTTTTTGCTGACACGAAGCGTAATAGCTCTTATTTATCGTCAAAGCTACTTTAAACTCAAA
>CM055816.1:31665329-31734311 GCA_029582265.1 Zoroaster sp. YZ-2022
GGTTTAAAAAGTCCCTTTTAAAACCCTTTGTGAAAAAGGGGGAAATCGTATAAAGCAATGCAATTGGCTGATCCACGGGTTGGGGGCTGGGGAAAAGTGAACTCCTTTAAAACCCCTATGAACTCCTTTAAAACCCCTATGAACTCCTTTAAAACCCCTATGAACTATTGGTAATCTAACCAAAAAAATGAAATCAAAATATGATCACAGTTTTACATCAAACTTAGCTGGAATACAGATGATGATTTTATCAAACATCCCTTCAGGTGCTAATATTGTTTTTTTTAGTAAAATTAGTGAAATAATTTCCAAAATGATTTTCTGTCATCCAATGAAAGAAAGTCCACTTTGGAATGATTACAAACAATCTCAATGCATTTTAACTATTTTGTTGTGAACAACAATTACATTATTAAATAAGCTGAATGTTTCACACGTTGGTCTTCCTGTTATAAAGAGTATCGTGATTCATAAGGGGTGGCACATGTGTAAAAACTTGGGGGTCACTGCCAAAAAGGGATACACACAAAATGTTTAGGGACAAGGGCCAAAGTCATGGAACAGTCAAGCCTTTGAGAAGCCTTGCCAGGCCAGGCCTAGGCTTTTCCCCTGCCTACTGGCCTATATAATGAAGTCTGCTTGCCTGGGCTAGGCCCGCCAGAAGCCCAGGTTATGTTGATTGGCAGGTACTGTATTGTTACAGGATTAGGACTCACAAAAGACAATTAGGAGGCCAGGTTGCCTAGGCCTGGCCAGGCTTCTCAAAGGCTTGGCTGTATCATGACTTTGGCCCTCCCCCCTTAGTTAATTTACATGCATGCAATAAAAAGAGGGAGCCCCTCCCCATCTCCCCATCTCCCCATCCCACCCTCCTCCTCCTCCTCCTCCTCCTCCTCCTCCTCCTCCTCCTCCTCCTCCTCCTGCTCCTCCTCCTCCTCCTCCTCCTCTTCCTCTTCCTCTTCCTCTTCCTCTTCCTCTTCCTCTTCCTCTTCCTCTTCCTCTTCCTCTTCCTCTTCCTCTTCCTCTTCCTCTTCCTCTTCCTCTTCCTCTTCCTCTCCTCTTCCTCTCCTCTTCCTCTTCCTCTTCTCCTCTTCCTCTTCCTCTTCCTCTTCCTCTTCCTCTTCCTCTCCTCTCTCCTCTTCCTCTTCCTCTTCCTCTTCTCTTCCTCTTCCTCTTCCTCTCCTCTCCTCTTCCTCTCCTCTTCCCTTCCTCTTCCTTCCTCTCCTCTCCTCCTCTTCCTCTTCCTCTTCCTCCTTCCTCTTCCTCTTCCTCTTCCTCTCTTCCTCTTCCTCTCTTCCTCTTCCTCTTCCTCTTCCTCTTCCTCTTCCTCTTCCTCTTCCTCTTCCTCTTCCTCTTCCTCTTCCTCTTCCTCTTCCTCTTCCTCTTCCTCTTCCTCCTCTTCCTCTTCCTCTTCCTCTTCCTCTTCCTCTTCCTCTTCCTCCTCTTCCTCTTCCTCTTCCTCCTCCTCTTCCTCTTCCTCTTCCTCTTCCTCTTCCTCTTCCTCCTCCTCCTCCTCCTCAATAATTTGTGAACGCTTTATACTGTATGTTACAATGTATGTCGTCAATGAGGAAATAGTGAAAATGCATTCAGATTTGTCAATTCATTCCAATGTTAAATTTAGGAAAGAGAAACATTGCGTACATTTTTTAATGACGGCACTCTTACAAAATAATTTTTGTATTAAAACATTGATGTTGTCCTTCATCAGCTTTCATTTAATACGTGTATGTCTTTTTTGCTTAAATTATTGCAGCCTCATATTCTTGTTTATCTGTAGCCAGCAATGCTCTTTGTAAAATATTTATAAATGTGTAATGTGTAATGTGTAAAAGTCTGACTGTCGCTGTTTACTTTTTGTCATGCATTCATGTATTTATTTAATTCATCCAAAGCATACAATAATAATAATAATAATACAGAAGATTTATAACGTGTGCATATCCACCAAGAAGTGCTCAAGTCGCTAATGGTGCTAATGTAGCTACTAAATACATGGTAGGTGTATTATATCCATGCTTGCTACAACATGTATACTGTTACCTTCTTACTTATTTTTCTTATTGTAAATGTTAATTATCATGGCATGATGAATCATTGATGCATATGTACAGTTCATCAAATTTGTGTTGATGCTATGTATGTTCATGTACAGCCTTCATCTTGTGAGAATGCTCATTGAAATAATTTAGGCAAAACAAAAAATTGTAAATCTTTGGTTTCTGGTCTCCGCGCGCGTAATTTTTTTTAGTTTCGTTTATTTTTGCTGTGAAACGATGTCCAATTTAAGCCAAAAATTGCTTGAATCGATTGGAATTATGGCATGCTGTGTTTTTAAATGAACTTTTCATATAGGGGTATGAACGCTTGCCCAAAATTTGGTCTGGTTCCAATAACATATTTCACAGTAGTTTTGGTTTGCCAAAAAAAAAAAAAGCGCCACAACACCAATTTTGAAGCCAACCTACATGTACACTGTACATGCACATGTATGACCAGAAACCAGAGACTTTATGATTATGTTATAACTTTCAAGTTGAAATATTTTTTTGTCCTTTCTTACACCTTCTGCTGGGTGTGTTTACCACTATACCATTGAGCTGATTGTCGCCTGTCTGAGTATCGCCTGGATTACAATCAACTAAAGAACAGCCTGGGCAGATCTAGGGGTGTGAAATGGGGGGAGGGAAAAAGGGGAAATCACACAATAAGTAATGGTAAATTTATAGTGATTTTTATATTGATGTGGGGGGGGGGGGGGAGGGGAACATACGTATTCCCATTGCTACCACATTCCCCTCCCCTGGATCTGCCTCTTGATGCTTCAGCCGGAACAATGTTGTGTGACCTGGGCATCAGAAAATGATGAGCTAAAAGTTTGTTTAATTTTTTATATACAGCTATTCAATGACACAATTCTGTTCTTTCTGCAAAGGAAAACAAAATTGAAAACATGCACTAGATTCATGTGTAATAATTCACATGTCCATGATTACACATGTGAAGCAATCCCAGAATAATGATAAGGTGGACATAGAAATAGCACATGAAACATGTTCATATCAAATGTATGTAAATGTACGCTACATGTTCATTTACTTGCATACGTGTACATGTAGACTGTTTATAAAATGGATACTGTTGACTCATACATGTACATATACAGCTCTTCACTACAGTACACATAATACATGTACAGTTATTGTAATATCATGTAAATGATGCACATTTACTCTAGTCTATAGAGTGTACACACATAATGTGAATGGCCTGTAAGCACACAGCCAGGTCATAAATGCTGGAGGTCAAATGTACTCATTATTAATGTTCCACACAGTGAACATACTGTGTAAGCTGTGGCGACATACATGTACATGTATGTACAATGTACGTATGTCAGTGCTTCCACTTTCCACACTACATGTACATGTATATTTCTGTTAATCCTAAGATTAACAGAAAAAATTTCCTCAGATTTCTTATGTTCCTTATATTTTCCTAAAATCAGCAAAAAATGCATTTAATTAGCCCCCTATACACATTTACATTTTGAATGTGAAAGTTGCAGTAAGCCATATTACAGGATTGCAATTGTATGCTGTTGAGAAAAGCACAAAATCTTTCAGAATGAAATTGTACATGTACACATGTACATGTATGTACGTAGTTCCTAACATACGGCAATGAAGTACATGTAGGCTGCCTAGCTCTGCCTACACATGTACCTGCGCCCATGCTAGTTTCAAGGGTCTAGTTTCAAGGGTACGGTTGCGCTTTAATAATTTTTAATTCTCATACAACTACGTAGTTCATTTAAAAAGACATCAAAAGTGGAAGCACTGGTACATGTAGTGCATGTACATTTGTACGTATTTGAACATTGAGCACTGTACATGTATGCATTAATGTATGTACATGTATATATGTACATGTACTTCACTGGTGTGTACATGTACAACTGAACTTGTAAATTTAAAGTTGGACTCTAAGCAGATATTAATAATGAACCTTTCCTCATTTTGAGAGGTATAGCTCATAAGGAAACAAAACATAATATGATTTATATATATTGGTGATGTTACGTGTCAATTCACCCTCTCCCCCCTCACCCCCTCCCCCCCCCACAGTTCCCCCAGTTGGACGTTCAGCTTTTCAGAATGTGGGTTCAAATCCCGGCAGTGACACTTGTGTCCTTGAGCAAGACACTTAACCATAATTGCTTATAAGTTATAGGGACAGAGACAGTTTAACAACTGCCTTGTTCTGGACTAGTTACCCCTCCCAGTCCTTTTCGTACCGTGAAGAGGCTGGTTATTAACTTGTCTTGTTTCGGTGCGAGGGGCTGGTTTCTTCAGTATGGAGTCGTAACAACTCAATGACTTAGCCCCCACCTTGGAGTGGCCATTGGCCTTATGTGGGGCGAATTTGCGTAAAAAAAATAAATAATAATAATAATAATCTTGTTGTACTGTCAGTGTCCATGCCTCAGCACCATACAGAAGCACTGGTTCAGTGGTTGCTATAAAGAGGCGTCTTTTCAGATTATTGTCCATATTTGACTGCCAGATCTTCTTCATCCCATGTAGGGCACCCCATGCCTGTGCTCTCCTCATTTTTAGGTCATGTTTTGATGAGGCTATCCAGGCGCCGAGATATTTGAAGTCTTTAACAACTTCAAGAGGCGCATTATTGCTAGTGATGACTGTGGTTTCATCTGTGTTGAATGCCATAACCTTTGTTTTCTTTGTGTTAAGCTGGAGACCTATGCGCTTACACTGTTCTTCGACTGTTTTTAACAGATTGCAAGCTTTCTGTGTGGTGTCTGACAGTAGCGAGATATCATCAGCGAAATCTAGGTCAGTAACCATCCTTGCCGGGACTCTTCTGCTCGCTCTCTTGACTAAAGTAAAGCCAAGCTCCTCTTCCTTCCCATCTATTGTGCATCTCAGAGCATAGTCCAGAGCTATGATGAATAGGAACGGTGCAAGAGTATCCCCTTGAAGGACACCCGCTAAGATCTCAAACGGCTCCGTTTCCCCATCTGGTGTCACTACCGTGGCCCATGTCATGGAGTAGCCAGCTGTAATTGCTTTCGTCAACTTCGCGGGAACTCCATATGCTCTCAGAATCTGGATCAATTTTCCTCTATGCACAGTGTCAAATGCCTTTTTGAAGTCTACGAAGGTGATCATGCAGGTCAGATTCTTCTCTTTCACTCCCTCGAGAATCCTTCTTATAGCTACAATTTGGCCCTCAGTAGAGCGCCTCTGTCTGAAGCCATTGTTGAGTTTCTCAACAGTGGGTCCAGGACTGGCCTAATGCGGTTCAGGATCATGCGATTGTAGGTTTTAGCAACCAAGGAGCTTAGGCTTATGCCGCGGTAGTTGTCAGGTTTGGTCAGGTCTCCAGTCTTCGGTACTGGGATGAAATTAAGTGTTGTCCATCTTTGTGGTAGTTGCCCTGACTCATAGGCTTTGTTGATGAAATCTAGCACTATTTGGTCAATGGGTACATACATGTACTTCAGGACTTCCAGCATTATACCATCATCTCCGCAACTCTTTCCGCACTTTATGCTTACCTTGGCTTTCAGGTATTCCTTTATAGTGAAGTGTTCGTCAGAAATATCTAGGTTCTCAAAGATAGATTCAACTGGCTCTTCTTCTCCGCTTATTTCTGTGGGACTGCCTAAAAGCTTCTTGAAGTGGGAGAACCACTTCCTGATTCTCTCTTCTGAGTTGACTGCTTTCAGCACAGCTGTTTGGGCATTGTGCCGTCCGGAGATATCATTTATCAGCTTCCAGGCTGCACCATGTTTCTGGTTTGCATGAGCTGCCTCCACTACTGCAATCTTTTGACTTAGCTCCTCCTCCTCGATGGTGGAATAGATCTGATAAAGCTCCCTCTTCTTCTCCTTGTGTGTCTCTCTCTGCTCTTCTCTCTTAGTACCCTTGGAGATTTCTTGGTATGCTGCCTCCATATTCTCTCTTGGGTCTAAACACTTTGCCTGCTTATTCTTGAGTCTAGGCACCTTTTCCAAACACATCTCATCAGCAGCTTCTTGGTTGGCCGTAACAAAGTGGTCATATCTAGTTGACACATTTATACCCTCTTCCCTCTCCTCTTCTTCTTGCAGTAGGATTTGGAATTGGTTTCTCACCTCCACAGCATAGCGCTCCTGTAGCTCTTGGTTAGTAGTTAGCTGACTCCACACATATTTCTTTTTCTTTGTCCCCTCGCGCCTTGGTGCCCGTAGACTCACTGTTGCTGTCACAGCTCGGTGGTCAGAGTACAGAGAGCTGAAGGACCCATAAGCTTCGCAGTTGTTAATGCTCTTTCTCCATTTCGATCTTACGAGGACATAATCAATTTGGTGGTGGCTGTCGTGAGGCGACCTCCATGTCCATAGCTTACCCTTCCGCTTTCTGAACAGCGTATTTGCGGCTAGTAGCTGGTAGTCTTCGAGGACCTCCAGAAGACGCCTTCCATTATCATTGGTGGTATCGTTGTAGGTGAACAGAACAACTTCAGGACTAAATCGGGCATTGAAGTCGCCTAACACTATCAGGAAGTCATGAGGTGCTATAGATTCTATTGTAGATCGGAGATGGTTATAGAAGTTGGTTTTGTCCATCACTTCTGCAGCCTGATCGGTTGGTGCATACACTACCATGACTGTTAATGCGGGGTTTCCATGAAAGGAGGCCTTGATGATCCTATCGCACACTCTCTCTACGCTGATGAGAAGTTTCTGGGCTGTTCTCCCGAGTAATATCCCAACACCACCTGTCGCAGCCTTAATGGAGTTCTCCCATGCTGATGTGTACATGGTGTATCCTAATCCAGCATTATAGTTGTTGATATCTTCAATTTTCTCTTTCTTATGCTTCAATCTTGTCTCTTATAGACCACAAATCTCTATGCCATATTGCCACAGCTTGTATGCGAGCTCTTCGGTCTTGAACACTTCATGTTTGCTTGCCCTCTGTTCAGGGTTCGGGGCAGCTCCCAGAGTTTGAATGTTATAGGTGGTAATCTTGAGATGTTTCTTGCATCGCAGAATCCTCTGTGCTACATGTCCTCGTCTCGCTTCCTCAGCCGTACTTCTCCCTACTACACGAAGTCTAGGGTTTAAAAGTACGCCGTCATTCTTCCCGTGGGGGTGCGGACAAGGCTCATCAGCGTTCCTGGGGACTCCCGCCCCTGGAAGTATAGGATTTATTGTGGTTTTGTTATCCATGATTTCCTTTCTTGGCTAGTTTTGCAAGTGAGGGTCGCCAGTCCTCTCACCTGGTTTTTATATCAGAGTGATCCTTCTAAGTTGATTACCGTACAAAGCTAACGAGCTCAAACCTACCTGGAACTTTGCATGAATGGGTAGGGTAGTTCAATTCCCTAAGGCACCAATTAGCCCGCATACCCCAGAAATAATATGATTTATATATTGGTGATGTTGGTACGTGTCAATTCCCCCCCCCCCCCCCCCCCCCCCCCCCATTTGGACATTCAGCTTTTCTGAAATTTGAGACGAGGTTTGGTCAAAATGACACATGTACTACAATATTTTTTCTTGGGTTGGAATAATAAAACTTGTGTTGTTTAGTTTCATAATGACAACAATCTCTATGTAACTGGGGCAAGGGTCAACTATTGATATTTGCTTAGCCCCACTTTAAATGTGCATGTTACTCTTACAATTATTTGTATTGTGGATAATAATAATAATAAAGATTTTTAGCGCGCACATATCCACCCTGCTGGGCGCACAATGCGTGGAAACAAAGAAAAACATGAATACAAACAATATACAATGATAGCATAGGGGAAAAAAAATTATGTACCGAGATACATGTACATGCAATGCAATTACAAATATACATCATCTTTGAAGAGTTGTGACATAAGATGAGTTTGTGACATAATGATGTACATTGTATCCATGACTTTGCTGACCTTAATTCCTGGGGATCTTCATATTTAGTACATAATGTTCCAGCATATTATGTACACTAACAACATGGATAATATAATCGGAATTATTCTTACATGAAGCAGTGGCAGATTTACATGTACATGTATACATTGTACACGCTTGTAATAAATGGAATCAAATGTACATTTTAGTTCCTTGTCAAGTTGTGTTTTCCTTGTGTACATGTACATGTTTTCCTTGTGTACATGTACATGTACATGTTTTCCTTGTGTACATGTACCTGTACATGTTTTCCTTGTGTACATGTACATGTTTTCCTTGTGTACATGTACATGTTTTCCTTGTGTACATGTACATGTTTTCCTTGTGTACATGTACATGTTATCCTTGTGTACACTGTACATGTTTTCCTTGTGTACACTGTACATGTTATCCTTGTGTACATGTACATGTTTTCCTTGTGTACACTGTACATGTTTTCCTTGTGTACATGTACATGTTTTCCTTGTGTACATGTACATGTTTTCCTTGTGTACATGTACATGTTTTCCTTGTGTACATGTACATGTTTTCCTTGTGTACATGTACATGTTTTCCTTGTGTACACTGTACATGTTTTCCTTGTGTACACTGTACATGTTTTCCTTGTGTACATGTACATGTTTTCCTTGTGTACATGTACATGTTTTCCTTTTTGTACATGTACATGTTTTCCTTTTTGTACATGTTTTCCTTGTGTATGCATAATTACATACTGTCTAGTAATTATTTATGTTTTAAGTGAAACTATCTTTTTGTCTGGTTAGTATAAATACGCATGTCCTAGCTAGCGTTAATACATGTACATGAAAACAGTGGCAAGTGAAGTGCCATGAATGGTTAATTTGGTCAAAGAATTTTGTTTGTTGCATTTACTGAAAATACATACATGTAGATGTATATGTTAAAACGCATTTACTGTGTTTGTTAATTTGTGATATACATGTATGCATGTTTAGGATGGGCATATATACATGTACATGTACATATATACATGTACATGTGTGTACATACATGTACATTACTCCAGGAAGTAAGCAATAACCTCAATCATTTAATGGGTGGTCCCATACAATGAGGTGCTGTAGTCGGGTTTAGTTTCCCTGATGAAATACAAATCTGGCAAATACATGAAAACAGTGGCAAGTGAAGTGCCATGAATGGTTAATTTGGTCAAAGAATTTTGTTTGTTGCATACAAATGTAGATGTACATGTATGTTAAAACGCATCTGTGTTTGTTAATTTGTGATACCTGTACATGTTTAGGATGGGCATATACATGTACATACATACATGTACATGTATATGTGTACATGTACTGTACATTACTCCAGGAAGTAAAGCAATGACCTCATTCATTTAATGGGTGGTCCCACGCAATGAGGTGTTGTAGCCGGTTTTAGTTTCCCTGATGAAATACAAATCTGGCAATCATGTGAAAATGATCTATTTTAAAGCTGAAACTAATGGAATGAATTGATATTAGTTGACACATGTGAGCATGAGGCTCAATAGTGTAACTACTAACTATTGGGGGGGGGGGACGGAGAACACCCCCACCCACCCCAGCCATGTTCATATTTTCAGTTTAAAGAAATCACTTTTTTCTTGACACTAAGAAATTTCATGGTTGTGAGTAATATTTCATTATTTTTTGGGGTGTATTTTCCCCATTTTTTCTGCAATATGACTGTGGTGTATGCAGGTTCAACATGGCTGCTTGAATGCAGACAAACATCTCATTACTTCCATACAAATTGTATATTGCATGTGCATTGACATCATTTTGCATTGACATCGACAACGCCCAGACTATATGAGGACAAAGGTCCCAGATTTTCAAGCATGACTAATGCACTTTCCATGAAGAAGGGGAATCCCCAGGTTTTCCCATTGCATTGTAACCAAGCAGCCAGCAACCAGAGGCCATTCATTAACCATTTGTAAAGGGGTCACAATGCAAGGCCATTATAATAAGCGTTTATCAAGAATGTGGCGTGGTGCCAAGTCTAGTTGTTGTATATATTGTAAAGCAATATCCTGAACAGTCATGGGGTGATGACAGCATGCATTATTGGCAAGGGAGGAAATGAGAACATTTTGTTGCAAAGGAAGAAGGAAATAATGGTTCATATTTTTTCTTTCGTTTTAATGAAACAAATTGTCAAGTGTTGTGTATGTATTTATAAAATTTTATTTACAAATGATGTAGATTAAATGGTTAAAAATTGTAACATTGCATGGTGAAGAGGATAAGTAAGACTAATTGCGGTGACACCATGTGAAATTCTCTATTGAGTAGCAATTAGTTCTGAAAAGAACTGGTTCATTAAAACAGTAGAGGCTAATCTTACATGCTTATAAATGCACATACAAGGTACATGTAAAGCTGCATTTTGTACACTAGTTTTATTAGCCAGTCATCAATGTACATGTACAGTACATGTACATGAGTACATACAGTATACATTGTACGAAGCTACGTACATTGTACATTATGATGTAATGAATGTAATGAACATGTAATGAATTGCCTACAGTGTATACATAACAGCAAAAGAAACGTCACCCCCTACATTTTGTTAAGTAATTATATTATTGAACATAATAAATATACAATGTTGTGGGATGGTTGGCTGCCAGGTCAACCAAATTTGCCACATTGTGTTCGTGTTACACTCCATACTCATAATATTCTTCATTAAACAAATTATATTAATTATAAAATGAAAATAATAAATATTTTTACGGGTGACGTTTCTTTTGCTGTTATGTATATATTTATTTGCTTTTTACGATATAGTTAAAGTGATATTAACCCTCCTACAATCAGTGCAATTTTTGAAACAACCCATATTTCAGGCCACTCAAGCCATTAGCTGTGGCCTCCTACGTGTATGGTTACCCTTCTGTGCACTAGTGTCACACCACTGAGATTGCAGGGTAAAGTGGTCTCCCATCATACATTGCAGGCCATACTAATATGTTCAAACATTTACAGTGGCCTTGGGTGACACAGTTGATTTTGTAAGATTACTTGGAAAGGACAGCAGGCTTGTGAAGGTTGCTAAAGAACAGAATTTAGTGGATCGGATTGGCCTTCATGTGTAGGAGGGTACTGTTAAAGTGATATTAACCCATGGATCGGAGGCCACTCCCAACTACTAAATGTCCAATACATGTATATGTTGTACACATATATCGTTTGTGCATATAACTTAAGCCACCCTAACCCTTTTAAGTAATCTTGTATGTGAGACCACTGGAGACCACTGTGAAAAAACTATCATTGGCTTTTACAGCAGTTATTTTGTAAACATATATAGACTCTAAAGAGTAAGCCACCACCAGCCACTGAGACTGGAACATAATAGTATGCCCTGCTGCAATACATCAATCACAAACCACTAAAACCATTTACATGTAGTTTGAAACTAAATTACTACCATTTTACAAGGAAAATATAAGTGAGCTGATTGAAATATTATGTTGGTAAAATGGTTACATTGCAAATGGACTGGCACCATCAGTAAAATGAATTATTTTGTGTTAAGATACATTACATCGTTATCACTGTTTGGATTCAGACAAAGATGGCCACAGCTTCAGAAAGGGCTTTAGTTGTGTCACTTCTTTGAAGTTTGTTACACCGAATCAACATCCACAACATTAACATACTCATCCATCTCCATGTCCTTAAATTTTAGCTACTGAAATTTCGATCATTAATTTTGTTTGTTATTGTTAATTTTAACTGATATATTATACTAGGCCAAGCACATGCACTTTCAAGCGAGTCAATGGAGCATTCCCTACAAGCTGGCGTGTTAAATAACACCAATGGTTTCAACTTTATTTATTATTCAATTGTTTTCATATTATGGACAGATTTCCAAATATAAACACCACTGTTCGTGTTGTTTTGTGCGCCCCAGTTACTGCAGCGTTGAAACAGTTTGAAGGGGTTTGTCTTCGTGTATTTAAAATGTTAAATATGCCCGATCCCACCACCACATGGCTCAAACGTGTTGCTGCAGAAGTCTGTGTTTGTGCGCCCAGCCAGAGCATTTCTCATTACGTGAAAACTTAATAACTGAAGTTCTCTATATATCCAACTCTGGTGTACACCAACGTTTTTAGTACATTTCTGGTGTACTTTTAGTGTACCTGTTGTCTGCACCAGAAGTGTACCAATACAAACTCTACACCAATGGACACCAATAGAGCACCAATAGAGCACCAAATTGTCTTTGTCAATTTGCAGCGTGCACCAATAGTGCACCAAATACACTTGGGCCTATTCTGAATTTCTCCTACACCAATAAGGCACCAAAATTACTTACAAATAAAGTAACCACACCAAACGTGCACCAGATATACTTAGCCTGAATCCCCCTACACCAATAAGGCACCAAATGTACTTTAAAACTCGATTCCACTTTAAGAGATTCTATAGCGTGGACATGGTTGACCAGCTAGGTCTATCCCTTATAGAAAAATGAGCTTGCGGCAATCTTAACAAGCTTGCCGCAAGTTTATATATCGTCGTGTCAGTGCAAAAACGTCGTATGTACGCAATGCAATAAGGTCGTTTGTACAGCGCATTGTCAATATGCATGAATTTGCATATATTAAAAAATGTTTGTGCAAAAACGTCGTATCCCAGTCATTGTTTTTGTGCATTCATCCGGGAACTTGTTACATATGACCTTTTTGCACTGACACAAACTGATTTTGTACAAAAACGTCGTAAATCGGAGATACGACGTTGTTGCACTGACACGACGATTTTTAACAAAATTAATGCAATTAAAATTTTTATTCAAATCAGTGAATTACTCATAGTCCAAAGAGTAATTTATTTTCAGAAAGTACATACATATTGACATGTATAATTATGTATGTACAATTTTGAAATAACACATAATATTCAATTTATGTATTATATTAAATCCCTCAATATTGTTTGGCAAATCATGAAATCTAGTAATAAAAAGACCAGATCTTCTAAGTTCTATATACCTTCTATTCTGCCTCCTTTAACCCTAACTCCCTAGGCGTTGAACTAAAACAATAAAAATCCTTCAAAATCCTCCAACTGGCTTTGTTGTCTAGGGAGTTAGGGTTAATGTATATCAGAATCATATATTGTTCAGGCCTAAAGTATACACAAGTTTGAAATGAACCATATTTGTAATTGCTACCAAAGTGATTTTGAACCAACTAAGTGTTTTTTCATCATGACAGAAATTCTCTAGCCTATACAATGCAGAATAAATAAACAACCTGATGGTCAATCAATTTACTAACCTAGCTGTGATCTGAAAAGTATATTTGTGGAGGCAGCATATATTTATCAAATGTACAGGTGTACATTAATACATACTATACATGTACAACTGCATAATGACATTCCTCATACCCAAATACATTAAGTAAGTTGTTTATTTGTGTGTAACCCACTTATTGGAATTACACAGACTACAGGCAAGCAAGCTGTAATTGATACCTATAGTGCAGTGCACATATAATTTGCATTGATTATGTAATACTATCACTGTATGGGGTAGTGTGTGTAACTTGACACTGTGTCACTGTCTGGCCATAGCTGTCTGGCCAATCATTGGACATTCATGGTCAAGCTATGCCTCTGCAGTGTAATGCTCTAAATTCAAACTGGAAGAAACAGATCTACAGTATACAGCAGTTTTTCAATGGAAGCAGTGAAATTTCAAGCAAGTATTATGAAGCAGGATGGGATTATTGATGGTAAGATGATTGTACTTTTTCAGTCTTATGAACTGTATGAATGATTTTACTTCATGTGAATGTGAATTGTACACTAGGGGCTATTGATGTGCTGCAAATACAGAAATGCTGAATGCAGTGTTGAATCATGGAGGTAGAATTCTAATTCTACCTCCATGGTAGTCTTGGTGCAAGACCTTCTCGTTTACATTGTTTGTATTTCCCCCCGCAAGAGGGCGCTATCACCCACGAACCGCTATCACCCACGAATCGCCCCACGAGAAGGTCTTGGAAAACTCTCATTGGACAGGTCATGCGTGCGCATTATGTTTAGCATAGCCTATTGAATATTCAATGAAACTGAGGGTCCTGCTGAGCCTTGACGCTTCCTGATTTTACTGAACGATATTTCCTGCAGGTAATTAAGTTTCTATTGCAGATTAGACACCATCGATCGTGAGATTGCTGTCGCTCCTGGACCTTTGCAGCAGCAGCGGCTGCCATCTTCGTTACATCGCTTGTCGTTTTTTTCGAGCACCGCGAATCGTGCTCTGCATCGCATGCAGTCACCACAGAAATAACTCAGAAATAACTTTGAGCCAGTAGCAAGTTACGAGAAAACCAGTCCGATACCAGTCTTTTGTGTGCAGTCGAAGTTGTTTATGCGCGTGAGCCACAACTTATTGGGCGCGTCGTCATAGAAAACTAACGCATGCGTAGTGTGTTCTCTCTCAGTTTCGGTAGCAGATTTTGAGAGTTTTCCAAGACCTTCTCGTGGGGCGATTCGTGGGTGATAGCGGTTCGTGGGTGATAGCGCCCTCTTGCGGGGGGAAATACAAACAATATAAACGAGAAGGTCTTGCACCAAGACTACCTCCATGGTTGAATTGATCTGTAAACCTATTGAATTTTGCAAATGAGTGCAATTTTTTTTAGTTTTGAAATGGTGTTCATTATTTTTGCTATTCATGTTGTATTGTAATGATTTAATTAACAACTACATGGTGTAATCATATTGTAATTCAGAAATAATTAACTGAATGATGATTGAAAAGCACATATATATATTCACTAGAAGAACTGTAAATACTGCATGGCTCTTGAAAATGCATGTATTGCAGTCACATTCACATGATGGATATACAAGAAGTTACATGTACATATCCATTATCATTATATTTAAGAACTCATCAGGAGGTTCCTTTTCGAAAATCTAATAATTTGGGGGTGAATTACATCATGGAAAGAGCATGTAGGCTACCTGCATGTAATTGTATCTGTGCAAATATATAATATCCACATTTCAAATTTAAATTGGTGGAAGGAGAAATATCTGGCTTTTCTAATATTTGTCTCCTTTCTTTGAATACACAGACTAAGTTGTTCTACGATAAACTACATATGACTGATGCTGCTACTGTGATCAAAGATTGGATGACAACCAGCCTCTATCTCCCTGATGAAGTTAAAACATTTCAACATTTTCCAAAAAGAGATTATACTTCATATGCTGTTGCACAAATATACTGACATAACATGAACATTTAAATTTTGATTGTTCATTCTTAAATGGTTGTATTATTATCTTTTGGCTATACTGTTATTGTAATTATTTCAAAAATGTTATTGCACATATGTAAAGATAATATTTAGCCAAAAAACAAACGATGATTCATATTTGATTTACAATAAAATGATTCCCTGCATGGTCACAATCAAAATGTATCCCTCAGGATTAGCCTACATAGCTAAATTATTATCCACTAAAGATGTCAGATATGTATAGCTACTGGTTTTATTTTACTAACCTACAAGTTAGCCTTTGCAAAGCTGATGTTTTCATCAGAAAGCTTGTAGATCGACATACATGTACTGTATGTCAGCTTGCATATTATGTGCAAGCTTAATATTTAGATCTTGGCAAATAGAAATATCTGCAAGCTCCATTAACCCTAACCCCCTAGGCTCATTTTCTAGAAACCTTCCAAAATCCTCCAAAATCAACCGGTTTTCTATTTTGCGTGGTGCCCACTGCCTAAATCCTCCAAAATCAACCGGTGTTCTATTTTGTGTGGTGCCCACTGCCTAAATCCTCCAAAATCAACCAGCTGCAACATGTAACACATATCCTTGAAACTTATAAACATTATTATTATTGTACCCTAAGCTAAGTGGAAGTAACCCGAGACTTTCTGACCTTAGAACTGTTAAAACTAAAGGTGCCAGTATATGGTGAAATCGACCAAGAAAATTTGTCTAACCCTGCCATTGAACTCCTCCAAAATCAATCAAGAAAAATTTTCTAACCTGCCAAACTCCTCCAAAATCAACCAAGACAAATTTTCTAACCTGCCAAACTCCTCCAAAATCAACCAACGTTACATTGGGCCATCCTGCCAAACTCCTCCAAAATCAACCAAGAAAAATTTCCTAACCTGCCAAAATCCTCCAAAATCAACCCAAAAAAAATTTCTAACCTGCCAAAATCAACCAGAATCAACCAAATCCTCCGGTTGATTTTGGTTGAATTTGGAAGGTTAGGGTTAAGCTGCAAGGTGTCTGTAGTTTTAGTTTGCATATTCATGCAAGCTTGCAAGATTGCAGCAAGCTTACAATCTTGTCTGCAGCAAGCTTGCCCTAATTTTCATAATTGGAACCCCTGCAAGCTTACAGGCTTGCTGCAATGTTGTCTGCAAGCTTGCCGTGAAGCTTGTCCGCAAACTTGCTGCAAACTTGTCTGCAAGCTTGCTGCAAGCTTGAACTAATTTGCATTTTTGGAAGCCAGCAAGCTCCAAGATATTTCTGTAAGGGTATAATACTGCAGTTATTTTTTACATGTATATGTATACACAAAGTCTGCACTCATTTTGGTAGTTTTCCAATGTGAAGTATAAAATAAAGCAGCTAGACCAATGCTTAGGTGCATGTACTAGTTTAAATAATTTGGACTACACCAAACCATGTGCACCAATGCTGCACCAATAGCTGTAGGCCTACATGTACCAAAACACACCAGTCGTACACTTTTGGGACTACATGTACACCAAAACTACACCAAAACTATATACATGTATGCACCAATACTACACCAAATTTTTCAGCACCAAAATGCACCACTGGTGCTCTTTAGTACTAATTTAAATAATTGGGACTACACCAAAACTGCACCAACCAGTACAAATTTTAGGTTGGGTGTTTCGAGGGTACACCAAAAGTGCACCAATAACACAGCTCTGGTGTAGTTTTGGGGTACACCAATTTTTTTCAAATGCCTACACTAAAACTGCACCAACTTGGCACCAAAACGGCACTAAAGCTGTCTTGTGAGTTTAGATATTATGCCCACAGCTAATGACGATACCACAACATCTGAGATCATCGGAACGGTTTCAGGTACATGTAGTCCCATGGATTCAGAGCCCACATCAGACCCCGCATCAGACCCCACATCAGACCCCACATCAGACCCCACTGAATCCACTTCCGAAAGTTCACCCCAAGACACAATAACACCAAAATCTCCTGGAGGTACTCAATCGAATGGTATTCGTTTTTGTTTTAATGCCGCAGTCAAACTCAATAATCTTCCACAGTATTGTGTATGTGCACATGCCTTCTTCGATTTCTCACACAAATTATATTCACTATGGTTGTGTTTTATGGGTTTGCATCGTTTGCCTAAATGTAATCTGTGTTCTTCTCTTGCAATTCCACAATCGTTGATGGGAGACATGTCGATTTTGTTTTAGGCAATTAGGCCTACCTGAAGGTTTTTCCTAAAAGGTTTTCACGTCAACATACGTTAACAAAAAGCTTTAAATCTGTACCATTCCCTGTCCCTCGTATATACCACTTGCATTTGTTCACCCTAGGACGGCAATGGAAGGGCATGAGTTCTTCATTAGTTAAAAGGGTTAACTTTTGTAAAAGGAAACCTTAACAATTTAAAAAACTAAATCTTCCCACTTCTATCCTACGAAGAAAGAAAATAAGACACTGCACATGTATTTCAGGCAATAAATAAATGTTCACTAAAGTTTCTAGAATCCAATTTTGAAGATGACATTTTTTAAGCTGAACGTGAAATATTTTTAATAACCAAAACATTACTAACATTGCAGGGTTATTCAATTTCTTCTTTCCAGCCATGATATCTTGTTGTTGCCGCATGTCGTTGCTCAATTGGCGTCCATAATTTAAATGGTGTTTTGTTAAAGTAATTTTAAACATAATAAACTATCTTTGGATGTGGTAGCTAATGGTGGATATTTAACGTGGTATTCATTTGTAGTGATTCATTTTTCATGTATCAGACCTACATGTAGACATCTGAATGTTGCTTTAACCCAGTCATTTTATTGCACCACAAAAAATGCCATGCACACTTTTTACCTGTACATTGTATTGTGGTTTTATCAAAACTTGTTTCTGCATTTCTTTGTTGTACTGTCCCCTGTTGACCTTGCAAATTATTACAACCATTTCCCCTACAAAAAAGTTATACTCCTTCCCTCTCTCCATACAAACATTATTATATAAAGCCCCTCTAGATTGGCATTTCAAATGTCCGTTACGGAATTAATGAAAATAAGATCAGTTAAATCAAACTTTACTGTGAAATTTTCGAGAGAAACCCTTCCTGAAAAACATTATTTTTGTTCCCCCGGTCCCGGGCAGGATCTGAAATTTAATCATAGTTCCTTGGATAGGCTGGGTACAATCAAGTCCGCATGTTTGCTGGGCTATCGCTTGCGTTACCGTTACACGTGTATGTATTTAATTTGTCCTATAAAATATATGCTACTATGGGAAAGTTATCATTATTTGGCACAGCAGCTTGCATCGTTACAATGTGGGACCATGGTGGGACTGAGGAGTCAGTGAGCTGGTAGAATTTTACCTAAAATTAAAGACTAACATTTAGGCAATTTTTACAACACATTCACAGGATCATTATCACTAGCGCTGGAAGACATTTGTAATCCATATCAACATGCTTGTTGCATGTGCCCATATTAAAATACTATTTGATGTTGTCATAATTATAATTATGACATGTGTTTCTCCATATTATTGCTAAACACTTTTTCATGCATACTTACAATTGGTCAAATACAATGTAACTTAACATTCGCTATCCTGGTGATGAAATATTCTTTACACAAGTTGTGGACTCATGTTGTGTACTTTTTTGCGGACTCATCCATGGCATTTAGCCTGGATAAGGGTTGCAAAATTGCCACAGTAGTTTTTTTTGCAGGGAATATACATTGTTTTATCATTTCTGTCTCTTAATCACATACAAATATGGATGTAATTCATCAGATATTCCATAATAAACATAACATTTACATCTTTAAAAGTCTGCGACAAATTCCATTAATGTCACATAATGTCATAACTCTATAACGAACCACATAACAACATCGTCTCCATGACTTATCTCACTTACAACACCCCCCCCCCCCCCCCCAACCAGCACTTACTGGCTAATATAGTACCGGTACTGTGAGATTTTGACTCTTTGGAGGTGCCCCTCCCCCACTCAAGTCTGGTTCCCCCACTCAAGTCTGGTTCCCCCCCCAAAAAAAAAAAAAATAAATAAATAAAAATATTAGATCTGCTCCTGCTTTCACTTCTAGGCACGGAGTAGCGAACACCAAGACCATGTAGTAGATTGACAAGTAACATCTAAGCATAAATTAACAGGGTTTGCTTTGTTTTGCTTTACAAATTGACCCAAGCCTTGTGCTTGTATTTATACCATGAACAAATCAAAATTCACAAACTGCTGGACCGCTGCATTTTTGAAATAAATGTAAGGATGACAACTAGGATTCATTTTGAAGTACAGAAACAAAGTATGATGAATGAATGTTGATGACAACCATTGAAGGCCATCATGAAAACATCCATCGGCAATTAAACATCAGCATTTAAGAACTCACAGTGAAACTTTGAAAAGGTGAGTCACTTTTCTACCTTTCAAACATTGCTTTGAATTATCAAATAAATTGAATTTTCAAGGATACTGACACTGAATATTCACTATTTGTAATTGATACAATTATACTCTTTACGAAAGGATAGATAGTTGTCATCATTTTCTTTACAATTTAAAGGGGCGATGTGTTTGTCAGTTGGGTGATGTTATGCAGTAGGATTTAAAAAAAAGTAGAAATAAAAATAGGCTTAATATTATTATAACAAGACATAATTATTCGCAATATGCTTCCACACAAAGCGTTCCATTCTCAAAATCATTCCGAATTAATCTTAAATGTTACACAAGTAAATAGGCCTATTATCGAGTTAATTTTTACTGGTCAGCTTTTCTAAAAGTGAATTTTAGACCGACGAAGACAAAAAGTCCAACAAATTGTCCAATACAGGTATTTCAAAAGCATTGTACTTTCATGAAAACTTGTTTAATGATTTTGTGTTTGCAGATTGGTTCCCCGGGAAACAAATGGGAAATTTGGTGAGTAAATTCCCGTTATCTCAACAAGTAACATTTAAATTGCACCTTGCCTCAAAATCTGCTGTGACAAGATCATTGAATCATTTGAACATTTTCAACTTTTTGCCTCATATTGTGTATCATCTTTTTGCCATGGTTTAAAGGGTTTTTCACTTTCAATTGAGACATTAAGCAAAAGTAAAATTTTTTTTTTTTTTTTTTTAGTTAAGCTAAACACTCGTATCCTAATTGTTCAACCTGCTTAAAGCAATCAATATGAGCTCTATAATGTACTTCTATTTGTTGTACTTCTGTTTGGTTTTTATAGTATTGCATTATATATGATGCCTGTCACCAGCAAAAAAAAGTGGGGAAAAAAAAGCAGAAAATTGACGATTAAACTGTAAAAGTGGTGTTTAAAATCCAAACACATTTCTAAACGCTAAGCTTGTACTCACTTTTTTAAACGCATTCCTAAACGCGGTTATGTTGCGTGTGTTTAAATTCTAAACACCATTTTTACAGTGTATAATAATGGTTAAAATGTTCAAATGATTCTTTAACACTGGTATGAATATGTTGCATCATGGGTCAGTTTGTATCTAGGCTATGGAAGGGGGGCTTTTGCATGGCCTGCATAAATCAGTGTAACTCTATTCTTGGGCTCAGATTTTTGCAAATCGCAAAGTTACAAAATTTTGGGGATTTTAACCCATTTTTTTTTTAAACAAAAACATAAAACTAACTTTGAATTTCGAAAATATCGTGGGTTTCAACCAACTGAACGCATCGTCTACCCTTTATTTTATGTATTTTTTAATTAAGTATCCATAGCAACTAAACGATTGTAAGCTCACACGAAAACTCTCTTCCAACATATACAGGGAAATATAAAGTATAACGTTCCAATCAAAATGAATAAAATGGTTTTCAAGTTGTCAGTGTTTCCACAAAAGATGGTTAAATTATTGATGATAAGAAGCATAACAAAGCAAACCGAAAATCAAAATCTAAATGCTGAAATCATTGTCAAAACTATAATATACATGTATTAACTCTGTATCACTGATCATCTCGCTATGCATGCTGCATAATGCTCATAGCAATTCACTTCATGATGCTATACCGCATGTTTATATAAAGGCTCAGGATTAATAATTCACAAATAACTAAATATGAATGTAAAAATGAATTAATGTAAAGCCAATGATAGTATTTTTCTTCCCTCTAGAAATATGTTTGTCTCAGTTAGTGTCATTTTTTTAAAAAGAAAAGTGAAATAATTTTGTGAGTAATCTTTCTTACATTCCACATTAGAATGAGTCTTTGTTATCTAAATACATTCTCACTATGTTCTCGTGAACAACACATTACGTAATAAGATTAAACTTTCACATGTTTTGATTAATGTGCAATGTATGCATATCTTGATTTAAATAGATAACACACTTAGAAACAGTTTTGCTAATATTACCAATGCTGTACCTTCTCTTTAATGAAATGTTGAAAGATGTAATCTTTTACCATCAACTTCAATGAACTCGCAAAGAAACAAAAAATAATAACCACTTTCCATCATTATATGCAATGATATTCTGAACCTATGCAACTGCATGATATTCGGCCACATCCATGGTATTTTCATATTCTTACAAAGCATCATTTCAAAATCACAGTTTACTCATGTGAAAGTGCATAATAATAATAATAATAATAATGAACATTTGTAATGCGTCGGTATCCGTCAAAAGAGACGCTCATCATGGCACAGTGACACATCAGTGTAAACAAGAAAACAAAATACATGGTAGAACAATGCAATATAAAATAACAAGGAACAGTGATTGTAAAAAAAAAAAAAGGGCCGACTGGCCCTGGTCAGAATATGCTAGGCAAAGACGATATTCTGACAACAAGGAAAAACCCTGTATACACAACCAAGCAAACAAGGATGATTTGCAAAAAATGTAAACACCGAAGGGATGCTCTTCACATATTAAACAAAAACAAAAGGTATAAATACATCGCTGTATCTTGAGTGTGAACTTGCACACGAAATTGGTCAAATTTATTTATTAGTGGCATGTAGTATCATGCACGAACAAACATTAGTAATCCCAAAGAAAGATCTGTACGAATTTTAAAGGCAATCTAAATTTCAGGTTCTGTAACTTACAGATTCTGTAATTTCAGATTCTGCAACTTGCACACGAAATTGGTAAAATTTATTTATTAGTTGCATGTAGTATCATGCACAAACAAACATTATTAGTAATCCCAAAGAAAGATGTGTACAAATTTTAAAGGCAATTTAAATTTCATGTTCTGTAACTTCTTATTCCTATTATTTATAGTTGTTTATATACAAATCTAAAGCCTTTTAAGTTTTTCTAATTGAACCAGACTCCTTCAGGCCAGTTACTATACACAGACCCAATACGGGGAAAGTGTCTGTGGTTGCTATAAAAAAAAAAATGAAATACATGTATCTCACTGGTGACGTTTAGACTCATCAAAACACAAACAAGGCGTGGGAGCAAAGGTTAACCAGGAAATGATAACTGAAATTACATGGGCTTTGAATGGTGCCCTCTGTTGACAACATCAAATTTTATTTGGTATGTGGGATTGGATGTATATAACTCCGTGTCTGAAATAATGAAATGAAATAGTGCAACCAAGTAAAAAATGTTTGTGAAATCTTTACCAGGGTCATTTAATTTCATAGGTAGGCATTATATTCGCCAATGCATTGGGTCATTTGATCATTTTGCTACTCGTTAAGATATTGATATTGGTAAAATCATATGATTCAGTGGCGACTCTTTGTACCAGATGTTTTATCTCCTAATTCCCTTTATTACAAAAATCCTCCTTATTTCTATACCGTATTCCTCTAAAATTTCAGTTCCCTTCTCTAAAAATGTGCTTACAAAAGTCTGGCAGAATATGCGGTTTACTTTCAGCTTATGTTCGTAATCTTAAAAACGACTCATTTGTATTTTTTCTTTCTAGTTCTCAGTCTGACTCTAATTTCCCCTTATCTACATGTAAATCTTATTTCTCATTCATACTCTTTTCTTTGAAGTGCATCTTTTACTGCACGAATTTTAAAATAATGATTAAAAAATAAATAAAATGATTGTTGCTGTTTTATAGATGTTTTTATGATTGTCCGTTACATACTTATTTTCAGACTCTGTCATACCAAACCCCTTTTTGTATTTCCCAGTTTTCCCGAGATGTCTCTTACTTCTGTAACAATAGCACTGTGAATAAATTTACTGGAAGTTCCAGTTCTGAACGAAAAAAACTAAAGTCTAAAAAGGAAGTGTTATTTCATTTAAATGACTCAGTGTGTTGGTTATCTAATTAAAGATGACTTTAAAGGTTAAAATACTGCCATGAAATTCATCAAATTTCTATTTCATATAATTTCATTTGTGTGTTTCATCTAATAATTAACATTTCAATACTTGGCACTCATTTACGGTTAGCATTCCAAATATTAATACAAACAGTATTGAACTAATAGTTTTTCTCTTAAAATTAACACATAATGTTAACCCTGAATTGCTAATTCACTCTTAAACACGTGCTAAAGGGTAATATGCTTAATTATATTTTGGACTGGAATTAATAATTAACATTTCACTACTTGACACTCATTTTTGGTTAGCATTAAAATTAACACAGCTGTTAATCAATTAATCATAATGTTAACCCTGAATTGCCCCTTCACTCTTAAACACGTGCTAAAGGGTAATGTGCTTAATTATAATTTGGACTGGAATTAACTTAAACTAACCCCATTGCACAGATGATGAAAGACAGGGCAGTTTATTGTCCATGTCATTGAATACCTTTCTCTTTGTTTGTGTCTTGAATATTTGTGCCAAAATGTTTCTTAATTTTCTCTGAACGTTGCACTCTCTCTGAACTTTACTCTTCCTTGTAAGAGTAATATTTATATCGGGGTGCAAGCTTTAAGTGAAATATCAGAAATGGTAGGGGTAATGGAAAGGTTCTAACTGTAACATGTGTCATTGACAACATATTCTGGTCAAAAATGTTTAATCAATAACTGAGTTAATATTACAGCGTTTTGCTCGGCAATAAATGTTCATATTTTTGTTTATGACACCACTTTTAATAACTTTTTCTTGCATTTTCAAATTCACACTCTCATTCATCATCTGCTTTGTAGCAATCAACTATTCATCCAAATGTATCAGCTTTCAGATTATTTTTGCACATTTGTACTTATATTCTATTTGTTATTAAAAATATTTTATTATTTCCGCATTGACCGATCAGGAATTTATATTTTATTAGATTGAGAATACATACATATGTATTTAAAACAAGTTTTTCATTTGAGTAGTTATATTTTTTCTAAATTTGTTTTGATCGCGTCTTATGAATATATATACTGAGCATCAAAAGAAACTTATCAAATCTTTGGAGGGACACTCATTCAAATCCTCCACGGAAAAATGAAAAATATTTGAACACAGGTAAACTACAGTAATCTTGTTTATTGACATATGTGCTAAGTAAAAATTACTGAAATGTACTCGTATTCAAATATTTTTCCTTTTTCCGTGGAGGAGTGTCATTCCAAAGATTTGATAAGTTTCTTTTGATTCTCATCAGTATAGTTCAGTGTTTTGCTTTAACTTTTAGGATTTTAAATCCAATGAAGACATTGAAAATAAATACAAAACAACCAACTACAGTTATTATATTATTATAATAATTGTTTTTCTTAGATGAAAGTTTCAATATTTCATTATTTTTTTTTATAGATAAAAGTCAAAGTTTGAGGATGAATACCCGGTACATTAATATTTTAGTATGGCTTATTGCAAGTCTTTTCCTGGTTAGAAAAGAAACTACGCTGTCTAAATAGTATTATTGTTCACCGAATGTGAATTTATTTGTCTTTAGCCTCTCTCAGCTGGAGGTATGGTGCAAATATGGATCTATATCGGAGTTGGCAGTGGATGTCTCTTAATTGTGATTGGGGGCAGTGGTGGTGGTGTTTACTGGTGTTTAGTCATATACAAAAAGCCAGGAGGTGTGTTATATTTCGTGAAGAGTGCTAGAGATTTGGGTTTTGGAAGAGGGCCAGATCTGTGATGAGAGGTAGCGGGGGAGTTGCCCATACTATACTATGTGCGCTGTGAGGCTGCACTCTCATCTGTGCTCTGTAAAAACTTCACCATTCTACAAGCACCAGGCACTACACTTGAATACATTTGTCATCATGTTGATTATTAATCATCAGTGATTCTTTGGGCTAATTCCTGCTGTGATCTGGATTGGACATCTCTCAAACCGGATTTTCGTTTGCCTTTCATTTATTGCACTACTTCATACAGCCATTACTGATTCAGCCATTTCAACATGCACGTAGTCTACAGATGGACAGTGACCACTAATGTCCTATTGTGTGTACTGCAATTGTTATCTAACTACCTCTGATCTTTATGGAGTTTCTTAAGGAGCCCACTCAAGCATGGATCTATACAAGAGAAGCACTCTTACTAATCAATGACACTGAAACAACAAAGGCACTTGTATCCACTACCCTATGATGCATTTCAAAATGCATGTTCTCTGGGCTTACTGAATGTTAAGCCCACAAGAAGAGGAAAGAAAGCTGGATGAAACAGAAACAAAAAATACAAATTCATGCCCACCATTATTGCAAAGGTCTTTCCCTGTTTTCACTGAACTGTCAATCGGTTAAAAGTAAATCTACCCAGGGAATTATCTCTGACCTAGTAGTTGAACACGACATTGACATCTTTGCCCTTACCGAGACCTGGCTTGCTGATGATAATAGTGATGACTTTTACATCAATTCACTGACACCTCATGGTTATAATCTCTTCAACGTTCCACGTGGAGCTGGTGACTTGCATGGAGGGATTGCTGTACTTTATAAAAAAGGCATCAAAGTTGTGTCCACATCATTGAATCAAAGCAACCAAAGTGATTGGAGTATGAAGAGTTTTGAGCATTGTGAAATGGTGTTCTCCTCTGGATCTAAGTGTTTCACACTCGTGGTTACCTACAGACCTCCCCCTTCTGTCAAAAATCAACTCACAACAGCAATGTTCTTTGAGGAACTTTCAGAAGTAATGCAAGATTTCACTGTTGCTAATGGTGATCTGGTTATTGTTGGTGACCTAAACCTCCACCTGCATGATCATCATGACCATAATACACATCGCTTCATCGACCTGACAGAAATTATCGGTTTAGTGCAATCTGTTGTTGGCCCTACCCATAGTCGTGGCCATATGCTTGATGTTGTGATATCCCGGGAATCCGACTCCCTAGTCAAGGACGTTCGCATGTTGGATCATATCTCTGACCATAGACTCATTGCTTGTCACCTTGATATTGCTAAGCCACTTCCAGTTATGAAGACTATTACATCCAGGAAGTTCCGATCTATAAACGTACAATCCTTCCAGGATGATCTTCTGATCTCAGAACTCATAGCGTCTCCTGCTGCAGATATTTGTGATTTTTGTGGAGCAGTACAACTCGGTTCTCACTGACCTTGTGGACAAATATGCGCCTGCATCCACTAGGTCAGTGCCACTACGTCCAAAGCAACCCTGGTACTCGGCTTCTCTGCATGTGGCTAAACGTAATCGCAGAAAAGTGGAAAGAAAATGGCTGCTTAGTAGCTCCAATGATGACCTTTCGTTACAAAGAAGTTAAGAACAACTATAACCGCTTACTTTATAAATCCAAATGTAGTTTCTTCAACGAAAAGATAATTAATTGTGGCTATGACTTTAAGCAGCTATTTAGCATCATCAATGACATCCTTCATAACAAGAAGCCGTCTAATCTCCCAGATCATGTCTGTCATGCAGAACTGGCTGATCGTTTCTCATCATTCTTCAATGACAGAATTCAGACTATCAGAGACGGACTCTCTTCTCATGCATCTGTTGTTAAAGCACCACGATCCAGTATAAGCTCGTCCTTCGATTCCCTCATCACAATTTGTGAAGATGAAGTTCGTGAGATTATTTCAAAAGCACCTAGTCCATCTTGCCTTCTAGACCCAATACCATCTTGGCTGGTTAAGCAGTTTTTGGATACTCTCCTACCCACCATCACCAGTATTGTAAACTCATCCCTCCAATCAGGTGTTGTTCCATCCTGTCTTAAATCTGTAGTTATGACACCATTGCTGAAGAAACCAAGTTTGGATCATAATATTCTAAAGAACTATCGCCCTGTAAGCAACCTGACCTTCCTATCTAAAGTGCTTGAACGAGTCGTTGCCAGACAGCTGACCAACTACATGAGTGAACATCATCTTCATGAGCCCATGCAGTCTGCATATAAGCGCTTTCATAGCACTGAAACTGCTCTCCTTCGGGTTCATAATGACATCATGTGGACTATGAAAAAGCAAGGAATTACCATCCTAGTTCTGCTTGACCTCAGTGCCGCTTTTGACACGATCGACCACAATGTGTTACTGGTTCGGATGGAAGATCTGTTGGGAGTGCATGATGTTCCACTAAAGTGGTTCACATCATACCTGTCTGGAAGAGTGCAACGTGTTCACATCAACAATGAGTTCTCAACACCTCATGATCTGCTGTTTGGTGTTCCCCAGGGGTCAATCCTTGGCCCCCTTCTGTTCCTGATATACACTCTTCCTCTTGGGCAGATCATCCGTAAACATGACTTGGAACTACACATGTACGATGATGACACCCAGATCTATACATCTATTTGTCTTGTCAAGTCCTCTGAGGTCATTCAAAATGTGTCTAAAGTCGAAGACTGCATAACTGAGGTACAGGCCTGGATGTCATCAAATTTTCTCAAACGCAACGCTGACAAGACTGAGGTAATAGCGATTGGATTCAGAGCACAACTTGCCAAGTTCAATCTCCCATCCGTGAAAGTTGCTGGAGTTGATGTCTTAGTCGAAACCAAGCCAGTCAGAAATCTGGGGGTCATGTTTGACCCTGCGATGACCATGTCTGCGCAGGTGTCCAGCATAATCAAGACCGCCAACTTCTACCTCACTAACATTGGCAGGGCCCGTAGACTGCTGACTGTCGATGCAACCAAGCTGGCAGTGCACACTTTGGTTACTTCAAGACTTGACTACTGTAACAGTCTTTTGATGGGAGTTAGTCAAAAACTCAAAAGGGGGCTAAATAACGTTCAGCGAACTGCTGCTAGACTCATCACAAACAAACGCAAGTTCGACTCCATCACCCCGGAACTCATCAAACTACACTGGCTCCCAATTCAACAAAGAATTGACTTCAAGGTCATCATTCTCATGTTCAAGGCCTGTTATAAACAAGCCCCTGATTACATCATGGACATGCTGCAAGTTTGTGCTGGACGGAGACAACTTCGATCAAATAGCTCCTGTTCACCATACTTTTTTGTGCCAAGAACGAGTCACGTCACTTTTGCCGATAGAGCCTTCTCAGTCTATGGACCCAAACTCTGGAATAAACTTCCAAATCACATTAGGGACACAACATCTTTCAACACATTTAAGACACTTCTGAAAGCCCACTTGTTTCAGGAGGCCTACCATCAATGACTTATTTATTTCTTCTGTGCCTTAGCGCCTTTGAGCAAACTTTTGATTTAGGCTCTTTATAAATTTTGTTTGATTGATTGATTGAACACATGTTTCCACAGCAGCACAAGGTGCCGTTGTCACCAAAGGGTTTCTCGATTGGGTTCGATTGTTATCTTCATTGAAAAAAGAAGGGCTTTAGTAACGTTAAACATAATCTCTCATTCTGGTTGACAACAACCCCGTGAGCGGCACTGTCCTTACGAAACATTCTGATGCACAAATGTTTCCCCTGTTCTGGGGAACAGGTATAGTCGCATCAAAGTGTATCCATCCTGTTCTTCTTCTGAACAACTCCACATGACCAGACCTAGGCTGGAACGGGAGACGACAACTCTGGTTCTTTTTTTGTGATCGTAATCAACACTATAACCGTTATTGCGTGCAAGGTTATCAGGCAATATGGCCGCAGTGTGATAAAGGTGTATACACCACACACCTCTTGCTCAGAGGCGTAGCAAAGGCATTTTCTTTGGGGGTGTCGAAGCCAGTTTGCAAACTGATAGCAAACAACACAAATTACCCCCCCCCCCCCGCTCTTGCTCGCTCACAATTAATTTATTGGTTTTGTAAAACAATAGACCTTATGAAGGGCGCCCCCATTCACAGGCAAAATGTTAATCATTTGTTCATCATGCACAAGTATGCGCGTACACACACATGCAGCACGCGTACATGAACCAATAAGTGAGTTAATATTATAAAATGCCAACTGTGCAGTGGCGTAACTATGGGGGATTGGGTATGGGGAGACATTATCTCAAGGCCTATGTCCCTCCCCATGTCAGAATTCGGATCTCTTTTTAGAAACATAAGCTGGGCCTGTTAATTAACCCTACTTTACTACATGATACTGTCACTATGAATAACTTTACCCTGAAAATGCCATGTTTTACCATGAAATAAATAGTTCACGACAATTTCATGACGAGACAACACCATGAAATTGCCATGAAATACTCTTGGAATTCCTTCGCCGTAAAAACGCTGTGAAAATGCCATGAACTTCTCGTTGCAGCAGCTCATTAATTCTCGAGAGCACCATGAATTTGCCGTGAAATCATCGTGGAAATTATTGCCAATATCTGAGAGGAAGAGACACTGTGAAATTGCAGTGAAATTACGGTGAACTGCTATTTCAAGGCAAAACGGATTTTCAGGGTTTTTTCAAGGTGAAGTTGTTCATAGTGTGTGCAATCCGATTGTTGTCATATAAGTTTTGGAGGTAAGGAGGGAAAGCCGCAAACCTTTCTTGGGATGATTAAGTGTCACTGTTAAGGAGTATGATAGGTTGCTCCCGCTTGTCCTGTGTAATCATCTATATTTTAAAATCATTGACTTTTCTCGTTTTAAAGTTATACCAGAAGAACAAGTTGAAAATGATGGCAAAGATGGCAAAAGTGACAAAGACGGAAAAAGTGACAAAGATGGTGGAAATGGGACTGGGTAAATACGACAGAGTTAGGGTAAGTTATTTCTTGATAAGAAAACTGTTTTGATACTTAGGATGGGAATGGTTGCGAGTTACATTTTAATAATGTTTGGTCGTGGTACACTGACTCAAGGTTGGACAACTGTATATCCACGGGCTTCTGTCGCTACTTAATTAGAAGTATGGGGGTGGGGATATGTAGGTAGTGTCAGATCCAGGATTTTGCCAATATGGGGATACACCCTGGGTTGTACGCACATGCCCCCCACGAAAAATCCTGATAGTGCCCCCCAAATAAATTTAAAAGAAAAAGAAAAGGGAAACACCCATACCCCCTGGCCCCCACTAAAAATCAAGTTTGGTCAGTTGTGATGTCTTAGACATTGCAAGAATATCTTAAAATTCCAACTTTCCCAAAACTCACTACACCCTACTTTTTTCCCAAGTAATGTAAATGTATGTTCGATTTTATTTTCTTATTTCAGTCTATCGTCTTGAGTCTTCTCACTCCAACTAGTTCTTTTTTAGCCCACTCCTTTTTGTTTCTCCACCTTGTATCACAGTCACTATTCTCTGATCCCAATCTGAAATCCTTTTACTCTTTCCTCTTTCCCCTCTCTCTTTTATCTCCACCGACCATTTCATATCTTGTCCACCGTTTTCCTTCTTGGACTTTTATTCAGCTTTAGTTTTTCCACTCTTTCTTCTCTATTTGCATTTATATTCGAGTGCCATTATGTATCTTTCATTTTGCCTTTGAGAAAGACCATGCTATCGTCTTAACTGTAATTTGTACATGATTTTTTGGATTTCCATAACTGTTGGTGTACTGCTAGGCTGTCCTAAGCAATGTGATATTCCTTATCAATGGCACCGCATCCCAGACATTATACCATGCTCGATATGCGGCAGAGTGCCCCCAAAAATGTCCCTATACACTAACACACTATTGTTCTATTGTTAACAGACCTCTCCCCCCCCCCTGAAAAAAATCCTGGAACACAATGAAGACACAAATGAGAGAGGGTGCATTCTGCCACATATCGAGCATCATATGCAGCACATCCACACAGAAAGGATCCTTTGTCTGTTCTGCATCCAAAGTAAATGTGGTTTTTTTCATCTTATTTTTCAGGATTTGAGACCATCTCCAATTCGCTTCTGCAGGATCTTGTGAATTAAAAAGAAAGTTGTTAATTTTAAATTAACACGAGTTTTGGGAGAAAACCTTGCCCCATTTATGAATATCAGAGGAATAATGAATCAAACCAAAGTAAACCACCTTCTTTGTATTAACCAATGCAGTGCACGCCTCCATTGAATTAAAACATACCAATGGACAAGCGCAGGGGTTATTTGTAAAATAAAAAAGATTGCGTATGTTACAGTATTTAAAACCAAAGAAAGAAAAACTGTTTACATTAAAACTTCGTGAAACTTCAATAGTAAAAGCATGACACAGAGTGTCACATAAACATGGGCTTGTGCTGAAATCTCCCAGGCGTACGTCACAGATTTTATGTTAATAAGGAGAATGGGAGCAGTGCGGCGCCCCCCTAAATTTAGAATTTTATTTTTTAATTGTACAAGCGGACGCAGAAAAAAATAGACAAAGGGCAAATATATTCTCCAATAGGCACACTTTATTGTTTACACTGTTAAAACGGTCTATTTCATAGACCCTTTAAATTTGTTTGTTTCATATTCAGAATTCCAGCGAAATAATAGAAATGGACAATATTTGTAGTGGTTTAGTTTGAAAACAAAATATGTACATAGCTCGAATGAGGATTGTTTAAGCTTATCGGGTGTAAACTTATTGATGAATTTAAACTCGGCTGTTCTTAACCTGATATGTAATCAAGCTTTTTTGGTACAAACAAAAACAATCAAGTAAAAATATTAAATACAAAATATATTGTAACGCAATGCAGTATCGATTAGAGTGTATTCGAATATTTAGGCTGCTGGGTTAGGACGGTAACCCTGGCTAGTGTCTAGCCGTAATGTACTATATATATGTGACAGTTGTTGGAGGGTGCCAGTCTAGAGCAGTGTTTTATAAAACCACGGAGCGGGCGTGTTTCGCTCTCTTTTCCCTGTTTGCAGCAAGTAGGGTGCAGACGTATATTTCTAGCTAGTGATTAAAGGGTGTTGAATCAAGTCTAGGAAAGAGCCTCATATTTGGTGTGAGTTTAATAATTTGCATCCCTGCCAGTCTAATAAATCACATAGCTGTGTCAATTCTTTGTAAACCATTTAAATCACGGTAAATAATTCAGTACAATTCATTGTAATCAATTATCACCATCAAGCCAGAAGATTGTGTGACGTAGGCGAGGCGCCTTGAGTTATTGGGGCGCATGTTTTGGTAGAATAATAATCAGAGTTTGGCTCTCATTTTAACTCTTTTTGTCCCCGTCATTGTCTGTGCTCTTCCCCCTCCCCTGAGGGTGTGTTGTGTTTTAAGTTAGAGAGGGAATAAGAACCTGGTGGTGCGCTGCGGGCCTGGCGGTAAACTGCCGCCCAAACGGATCGTCGTCACCGGCCTACTAAGCTGCCGCTCGCTGACGTTTGGCTGAGACCGACCCGGGTCGCAGATAGAGGACAAAACCGTCACAATATCCAAGCCCAATTGTATAAGCATTCCAACCATGCACCATTTAATTGTTGACAAGTATGCAGGTTATAATAATTTTAGACTTTAATTTTAGATCTTTAATTTTAAAGATATCTCGAAATATATGCATGCGTTATCCCTGATGAGTAGGAAAGGCTTCAACATAAAATTACACCAGTATATAAGTTTAGCAAATTCCTAATTTCATTTGTGAAGAAAAAATATATATATATAAACAAAAACCAAAAATCAAAGGGAAAAAAAACGATACAAAATAAATGATGCTTTGAGAATTGTTATTCTGCACAATTATATTTTCAATATATTGAAAGTTTTTCTATCACCGCACAATTTCGGAAAATTATCAACAAGTGTACGTTGACTTTAAACCATATTTAAATGTTTAAACGTAACAATTATAGTACATGTATATTTAAATTTTCTTTAAAATCGTATGAAGAACTTATCTTTGAAAATCCTTCCTTTAAAATATCTTGTTTTAAGATTTTTAATTGATGCGCATGCATGAGCTGTACATTTAAAAAAAAAAATTCAAAGTGATCTTGTTCTTGTTCTGTATAAATTGCCTGTATAGCTCTAAAAGAGATTTATTTAGAAGTAATGAACTATTGGTTCCGTCCTTTGCATTTAATTAGGTCGTAGTTTTGACATAAATGGTTCATCATAATGAACTTAAAGGCTTCATGATTTAGAGCGTAGATTTCACGATTTACACACAAAACGCAGAATCGTGGGAATGCCTAACCGCATTCCGAGGGTGATATGCCCTCAATACGCAGCAGCAAGGTACATGTAGCCCACGGGACGAGGTTGAAGAAAACTATGCTTGATGAAGCCGTTTGCGAGAGTTATTTTAATAATTAAGATTTGTAGCTTTCCGTGGTGAAAAGAATAAGTTAACACTGTTTGTGCATGGTGCATGACACGATGTGATAATTCTCATTTGAGCAGTTGGAAGTTCTGAAAAGAACTGGTGATTACAACTTAACGTTTCGATCAGTATGCACTTATTTATCTCCTGAAGATCCAGCCATTTTAAATTGGTGCACCAGACATTATTCAAATGGAACCCGCATATTAAGGCGTTTGGCCAAATGGACCGGACCGGAGTAGTAGGACACGAACACTGACACAGACAGCATTTAAAAGGCGGGCTGCAATACGACAGGGCTTCTGTCGATGAAACCAGTGTGCGTGCAGGCCTTGGTCACGAGAATTGCAGGATTTTGCCGTGTTTTAACGTTTCCAAAACCACGGGTAGCTGGTCCGCAGCTCAGGGGTTTATGGTACCTGTGTAATTGGCCAGGGTCTGGTGTGCCCAGGGAGTTTTTGGTGCCCCACTTTTTGCTAGGGTAGTGTATGCCCAGTATTTTTCGCTGTTCATGTTCATGAGTGCAATACGTCTGCAAATGTGTTCTTTACTCTAGAGTAATCCACATGAATGCACCTCAAGTGACTGCGTATGTAGCTGTAATAATTACTCAAATAAGTCCATTGATTTATTTATTATACTGGAGTGGAGGTTCAGCCCATTGGTGCTTAACAAGCTGCCTATCCTTGTTATCATTGGAATGCATAGCTTTGACCAAGGCTGCTGTCTTAGTGTGCGCTGAGAAAATGGCACGAGCTACACTTATAATTCATATTACAGGTTTTCTTTCCATAAGTATTTAATGCATTTAGCGTATTTGATGTGAGTTTGAAATTAAGTAACCTAAGCTTCAATGTTTGCTCTTTTTTATTGTATAAATTACTCAGACCGCAGCCATGAATAACAGATAGATGGCCGAACTGGGTAAGCACGGAAAATTATCACGGTGTTTCTTTCGAAATTGCGTGAGCATTTGTAGCCCCAATGATTGTGGAGTGTTTATTAACAAATCTGAAATCCAGAATTACCATTATTTTATATATAATCCGTTTTAAAAGGTTCTTATTTTAGTTCCAATGTTTTCATCATAGTATGGTCGTTTTTGCTAGTATGGTTTGGCAGCATGGTGGTTATAGTACCCTCTCTTAAGTATGATGGGTACAACACTCACTGGCCAAAAGTATTGCAACATGCCAAAATTAGCACTTTACAGTAACAGGTGAGATGATCATTTAATCTGATTTCATCGATCATGTATTACATAATTTCCGAGCAAGAACAGTAAAAAAGAACATTGACTTCAACACACAGGCACTTTCAAGAAGTCTTAAGTAGTGTAAATAAAATAAAATAAATTATTGTAACACAGTTCTCCAAACTGAACTTTGGTGTGTGTTGCAATACTTATGGCCAGTGAGTGTAAGTTCGAATCCACGACAGCTCACATTTGAACACAAATAATTTAATTATATACTACTCAAAACAATTTAGGGAACACCGGATTTTTAACATCAAATAGGTTTGAAATGTTCCATGAACTGGGATTTTCATTTGCAACCCCCTCTCTCTTTCAGTAGTCATGTCATGAAATGTGTAATCACTACATGCATCCTTTATCATCTGTTTCATTGTGCAGTTGTTTCTCATCAATTCTGTGAAACATTGTGTTTATCTGAAATAAATGATCTTGCTTTAACAGAGATTATTCCGGTGTTCCCTAAATTGTTTTGAGTAGTATATTTTAAATTACAAAATTAAAGCATTGACAAAGCCTCTACTGTATTATAGTAATTCACGAATGTGGAGGATTTTTTTAAAGGGAAGATGATTAGTCCATTTTTAGAATGCAAATGCAAATGCAAAGGCATGTGCCTATTGGTACGTGTAGAATGGTAATGCTGGACTGCAGAATAAACATATCGCCGTCCATCTATTAGTTATTTTGTGTATCTGTGTATATATTTTGTGTATTTTTGTTTACTCATACTATAGTTGATATTTTATTTTGTTCATGTATATCGTACTATTAAATGAAAAAAAAAGCCGTTTGACGAGTAGCCTACATTTAGTCTATCACTAACTTTATGTAGTCCATTCAATTTTTGTATTGCTATTTTTTAGCCAACCAGCTACGGGCGTTCTTAGAACAAACAAGTCGTAAACAAACTTACTATGAGAAATGTTTAAACTGATGCAATTTAATGAATAACATTGACGGACCAACATACAATACCAAGAGATCTCCCTTCCTAGACTAAATGGCTGAAAATGTTTATGTTGCCAATCCGGTTGTTTCACCATCTTGAAGAAAACGGTTCTAACTATGAAGTGTGTGCACCCATACTCCAGGTACATTTTGAGTCGATTTCCATCCAATATAACTGTTCCCTACAGTCGATCTGCATAATTTATTCACGAAAAGTTAAAGGCTGTTTGACCTGTATTGGTCGCGCCGTTTTAAAGCTGTGTGTTGTTTTAAGGAACTTGATGGAAACTTACAATTATTATTTGTTATTGTTATAATTTGTTTTGATAATCAATATTAACAATTACTTGTCAATTAACACAGTTTACATTTATATGAAAGTTTGGCTGGAAACCAACAATTTGCTAAGCGATATATCTAGGAAATTAGCTCCAGTTATAATTATAGACTGAACATTGTACTGAATATATTTATTTACCCACAATTGACGGGATTCACCATACCATAGTGTTATTTGCATCACATTATGATCATGTTTCGCATTATTTGGGGGTCAAGGGAGGTCAAACCGCTGCTGAAGGTAGACTGCCAATTCAAACTGTGTGTACTCGGGTTTACTATTGTTTGTAACATGCACTTTATGGATAATGTCCATGTACACAAATGCATCTCCCACTTGTTTAATTTAGTTGTAGTACTGGCTATTTCCAATATTTTGTTTTAAATTTGAAGAAGTGTTCTTTAACAAATTGTTCGTCAGAAGAATGTTTTATAGAAATTATTAATGAGAGCCTAATTATGGCACCTAATTACTGCAAAACTACGCTTTTGACGAATGTTTTTTAATGGTTTCCTTTTTTAGTTATTCGTATTCCTTTCTTCAAGGAAAAACTTAAATTTTCAAATTTAAAAAAATGCCAGAAATTTAGTTGATGGACATCGCCTAAAAAGTCCATTAACTATTGCACAATGGAAGATGCTCGGTTGTCCCACGTAAACAAACATGTATGTGTGGGTGTTCTTACACGCCATTCGTTGTGGGGTACCAAACACAATGGAACAATGGTACCCCACAAAGAATCTATAGAAAATCTGGTAACCTACTGGAGAATTCTATAGAAAAGGGATAATAGAACGAACAAAGGAATACCCCACTTGTCAGCATATGTAAGTTTGTGTGTGTGTGTGTGTGTGTACTTACACGCCATTCGTTGTGGGGTACCAAACACAATGGAACAATGGTACCCCACAGAGAATCTATAGAAAATCTGGTACCCCACAGGAGAATTCTATAGAAAAGGGATAATAGAACGAACAAAGGAATACGCCACAATTCGCATATGTGAGGGTGTGTGTGTGTGTACGTGTTTATGGTGTAAACCGAGGACATATAACAAAAGGGAACAATATGTCATCGGTTTGCGCACGGTGTCCTCGGTATGTAAACGTGTACAAATCTAATGGGAGAAGCCTCAAAAAGTTAAAGTCCAACAACAAAGGGAACAAAAGAGGGGAACAATAGGGTGTCAAACGGTGTCCTCGGTTTACACCATACACAAGACTGTGTGCGTGTGTGCGTGCGTGGGTAGGCACTGGCAAGGTTGTGGGGACTTATAACAAAAGGGATAGGCAAGAACAATTGGTCTCCACATGGTAGGTAATCATGAAGGACTCCGTGCTCCACAAGAACATTTGTGTACAAACCCTATCAGAAATGGTTAAGTACAGAGAAATTGTTTGTTTGTTTGTTGCGTATAACAACTCCTTGTTTTGATTATGAGTTAGTCCAGAAGAATTGACAGGGACCTCGACATTTTAGTGTATTTAATTAGAAATATGAATGGCCATGGTCGAGCGGTTGAGTGCGTTGGACTTGTGTTCTGATGGCTGTGTTGTCAGAATGCGGGTTCGAATCCTCCCCACGACCGTGGCAATTGTGTCCTTGAGCAAGGCATATTACTGTAATTGCTTCTCTTCACCCAGGAGTCTAAATGGGTACCTGTCAGGGTAGATATGGTTATAGTGTTTGATTGGCCCTGTAGCCCCAAAAGGTTGCACACAATGGGCTGTATACTACCCAGGGAGCTGAGAAAGATTACAGGAATGATATTGGCCCAGTGACCAGAGGAAATAATGTAAAACGCATTGGGACATTATGTGAAATGCGCTATATAAGAATGAAATATTATCAAACACAATGTGTTTATCAATGTTATACATGTAACTGAAAAACATTAACAGGGTTACAACCCAAAACAATATTACAGTGATACACTCTTAAAACTAAAGTGTTGAATCAACTTTTTAAGAGTTCGGTCAGTGACTGCTCTTTATAAAGTTAAATTCAACTAAAAGAAAGTTAAGTCTAACTTTATCAATGTTAATTCAACACTTTTAAAAGTTAAATCCAACTTTATAAAGAGTAGTCACTGACCGAACTCTTTAAAATGTTGATTCAACACTAGGGCTGTGCTGGGTATCCGGATACCCGACCGAAACTGTCATTACCCGGTTTCGTTTTTCGGTTCCGAGTACCCGTAAACGACTTTTTAAAATAGGGACTTACATTACCATTTCAGCGGTGCGAACAGAAATCTTTAACTATTGAACAATGTAATGTTTACACTTTTAGGAGCAATTTTATTCAAGATAACGACTTTGTAGTATTTTACGGACATTTTCCATACACTTTTGTCCAACTGATACATTGTATCCAATCATTATGACTCAAATAGCTGGCTGGGGCATGCTACAAACAAGTATCAAACTAGCTGCTCAGGACGGAATGTTTGCCTATTGTTCACAGTAATTGGATTAGTGGGACAACAACTGCTGACCTGGAGTGTGCGCCATGATGTGTTAATAGAGGGGATTTTATTATAGGGGAAGTCCACATTAATTGTTGTCCTAATAAAAAAGTGGTGTTGAAATCGGTTTTGTTGTGTAATTATTTTGATGTGCCACCGACCATCCCTCAGCATATCATCAACTTTTCTATTTATTTACCCACCGATACCGAGCTCTCTTAATTGTGTACATGTATTACATTTGTCGACAAGGTGACAATTTGTTTCAAAATAAAAAAATAAAAAGCGAGGTGTTTAGTCGGTCATTGTCTTTGAAACCAACAGTAGGATCCATAATCAGTCGGATTTGACTGAAAGGTATTTATTTATTGGTTGCGGGTTTGATCCTTTCAATTGGACAGCTTATTTTTACAATCGCCTAATCTCCTATCAGTTGAAAAGACGTTTATGAGGGACGGAATGCGGTTGCTTATGATGAGCTGCGAATTATGGATCGTCAAACATTGACGGAGGGTGACAAATTGGCTGAATAGTAATTAAAAAGTAGACAAAACTTACACCGATATGTTCTGTTAAGTTATTTTTTGATGAGTGCGCATCCTAAATTTTAGACTCGTTTCTTGACTGACCGATCAACACGATGCCACGTTCAATAGGAATAGTCAAGTTTGGTCCCATTTTGAGAAAAAGGGGGCCAAATTGGTAAAATTCATTCTTTCAAGAAACAAGGTTTATTGACAGGTTTATTGACATTTAGGCTAACTAAAATTCATTGTGATAGAAACATATTAATATTCAAGTTCTGATTTTAGATTCGTTAATATTTTGCAGTTTGTTAGTTTCATAATATTAAATATTATTTTAGTACGCAAAATCATGTCCTCAATCCAAAGCCAACATGGCGTACGGGATATCCTTATTTAGAAGGCAGGGGCGCGGCAAGGCGCAAGCACATGAATCGTTTCCCACAACGGGTTAGATCCGCCCACATCGACTTTGACCAATGACATTATTCAACACGTGTTTTGTGGCATGAACATTAAAGTCAACTTGCTATACGCATGCGCTCTGATCCAAAGCCAACATGTCGTACAGGATATCCTTATTTAGAAGGCATGGGCGCGGGAAGGCGCAAGCACATGAACTGTTTCCCCACAACGGGTTAGTTCCGCCCACATCGCCTTTGATCGACCAATGACATTATTCAACACGTGTTTGTGACATGAACATCAAAGTCAACTTGCTATACGCACGCACTCTGATCACGCAACATCTTCTGATATGATGGTAGTCACTTCCTGACACAGTCAAGTGTGAGGCAGGTGTAGCTGTGTGATGCATCGGCAAAGCGTGCGCGCGCGCGATCATTTGGGCTTTCTTTTTGTAAATTGGGTTATTAAAGACATTCTGTAACAATTTGTACGGTTTTATTTCAGAAATAACTTTCCGTAAATACAATATTTTGTCACCAAAATGTTATACTTTAATAAAGATCGAATTAAATATGGTATCCTCTGTATTATAAAGGTCAATTTTGTTAACGTTTACATGTATTTGTACACCAAAGGAGGCATGTTTTCCACAAAAAATGAAAACGGGTATCCGAACTTTCCTGATTTCGGGTATCCAGTTCGAAAAATATCCGAAAACGCACAGCCCTATTCAACACTTTAGTTTTAAGAGTGTAATAGCATTACGAATGTAGTAGATAATAACAAATTAAGTGGATAAGTAAGACTAATTGCGGTGACACCATGTAGAATCTCAATTGAGTAGTAATTAGTTCTGAAAAGAACTGGAGGTACAACTCGACGTTTCGATCAGTATGCTCTGATCGTCCTCAGGACGTTTTACTTATTTTCAATTGGACTGTTTTTCTCAACCTTGGTGTTAATTAAACTTAATTTGAATAATTGGATGTCTGCATGATGTATGCATTTCCACTACACATTACGCTTTCTTTATTTTAAAGTTTCACTAATTTACAATTATGAAGTTTTATCAAAAACAAATGCAAAAATCACATACAAAATAAATAAAACAATCATTTTCACATAATTCCGTCTTCTAATTTGCATAATAGTTCCAATTCACCCCAACTAGCAAATTAAACTAACCAATTAATTGGAAGTGTGTTATTCCATTTGAAAATGAATTGGAAAATGAGATTTCCAATTGGAAAAAGGAACTTTCCACCTAAATCCAATTCAAACTAAATATAAGTTTTTGTCACAACAAAAAACTAGGTGTTCGGTTGAAGTTAAAATGATGACGTCATCAATTCGAAGTGTTGGAGAAAGTCAAATGTTAACGTCTGTTGAAGTTCTCGCGAGAAGTTTATTTGAATACAATACAATACTGAATTTAGAAATTATTTTAATATTAAACTTTGACTTCCGGTTTGGACAGAAAGTAAAGGTCAAATTGGGGTCATGTTTTTGTAAATACTTTTGACAATTAACAATCTGTACAATGGTGTAAAAACTGTGAATTTACCTCTTGTGGTTGTTGAGATATGATTTTTTTAAATATTAAACTTTGACTTCCGGTTTGGACAGGAAGTAAGGTCAAATTGGGGTCATCTTTGTGTAAACATGTTTCGACAATTAACAATCTATACAATGGCGCAAAAAATGTCAATTTACCTCTTGTGGTTGTTGAGATAGGATTTTTTTAAATATTAAACTTTAACTTCCGGATTGGACAGGAAGTAAGGTCAAATTGGGGTCATCTTTTTGTAAATATTTTTTGACAATCAACGATCTGTACAATGGTACAAAAATTGTGAATTTACCTCTTGTGGTTGTTGAGATATGATTTTTTTAAATATTAAACTTTGACTTCCGGTTTGGACAGGAAGTAAGGTCAAATTGGGGTCACCTTTTTGTAAATATTTTTTGACAATTAACGATCTGTAAAATGGTATAAAAATTGTGAACTTACCTCTTGTGGTTGTTGAGATATGATTTTTTTAAATATTAAACTTTGACTTCCGGTTTGGACAGGAAGTAAGGTCAAATTGGGGTCACCTTTTTGTAAATATTTTTTGACAATTAACGATCTGTACAATGGTATAAAAATTGTGAATTTACCTCTTGTGGTTGTTGAGATATGATTTTTTTAAATATTAAACCTTGACTTCCGGTTTGGACAGGAAGTAAGGTCAAATTGGGGTCACCTTTTTGTAAATATTTTTTTGACAATTAACGATCTGTACAATGGTACAAAAATTGTGAATTTTACTCTTGTGGTTGTTGAGATATGATTTTTTTAAATATTAAACTTTGATTTATCGTAATTCGATATCTGATGACCTCATCATGACGTCACAAATTTTGTTTCATCTACGTGTTAACTTCTAAGTATATGCCAAGTTTCAAGTTCATATGAAGTTTGCAAGTATGTGGTTTTTTTGTAGACAATCGATGGGGAGAAGGAGAAAAAAAAACGAACAAAAACAATAGGTGTTTCGGGTGCATAACCGAACACCTAAAACAAAAAACGAACAAAAACAATAGGTGTTTCGGGTGCATACCCGAACACCTAAAAAAAAACGAACACAAACAATAGGTGTTTCGGGTACATACCCGAACACCTAATTACTTAAAACCAACTAATTCCAATTCAGTCCAATTGGATTTCCATTTGTAATGAGTTGGTGTGTATAAATTTGGCTGAAAATAATATTTAAAACAAAATGGTTGTCAAATATCATTTATATAATGTAAACAGGGCAATAACTGTCCCTTTTCTGTGCAGATGTGTTTGGGATCACACAGCTTGCCTTGTTGTTTGTATGACCAATTGTGGAATTCAGCCAATATTATGATACGTCTGTATGGGTTATGCCACTCTAAATTGGGTGAGACACTGATTGGTAGTTGGGCATTTGTAACATATTTTGCACCGAATTCAGTTTTCGGGCCATAAAAAACACATTTCCTCAATGAGAAATTTGTTTGAATTTTTGTTGTGGATTCATGACAGCAATATAAATGTACCTGAGCAAAAATTGTTATTAACTCAAATGTCTGATTTAGGCTATTTTCGTGAATACTAGTCTAATTAATTTACAATTACCTGAATTTTAGGGCATACACATACATTTTTAAGAGGATGAAATTACCCTTTTTAAAGAAAAATTATTTTCTGGTAAGTATGATGTTTTTCGTATACATAATTTGGTAAGTGCATTTGTTGTCCCATGTGTTTTATTCATTCTGACGTGGAAATGGATCGTCCGTGGATGATCCATTTCAACCAATTTGTCTACATACGTTTACGTTCTCTCAAAAATTACATGTCGGACGAAATAACTAATCGTAATGTTTGTTACCATCACCATCTTAATACTTGTAGTAAGCTTTAATATAAATAATTTGTTCTGTTTCTTTTTGGGTTATTATCAATGGTGTATACCCCAAGACATACAAGTGTTTTTCCAAAAATGCAAAACATAGGTCCCTAACATGCATGTAATGGTCGAGCGGTTTGGTGCATCGGATTTGTGTTCTGAAGGCTGAGTCGTCAGAATGTGGGTTCGAACCCCAACTGCGACCATGGTGCTTGTGTCCTTGAGCAAGACACTTTACCATAATTGCTTCTCTCCACCCAGGGGTAAATAGGTACCTGTGAGGGCAGAGTTGGTTGTGTTTGATTATCCCTATATGCGCTGTAATGGCAGCAATTGAGCTGTATACTCCCCAGGGAGCTGAGATGATTTATGAGCCTGATGAGCAGGGGTTATAACATAATGCGCCTTGAGCACCAGTTTGGTGGATACGTGCGCTATATAAGTCCACATTATTATTATTATTATTAATTTTTAAATAATACTTACACTGAATGGGTATTAATAGTGCATCATACAGGATTTCTTTATTTATGATTTGTATATGGTGTAAACCGAGGACCTGCTATTGTTCCCCTCTTTTGTTCCCTTCGTTGTTGGACTCAAACTTGTTTAGGCATCTCCAGGTTTTCAACAGAGGACATTTGCAAACATCCGCCAACCAAGGACCTATTGTTCCCTTTTGTTAGGCATGTGAGTCCTCGGTTTACACCATGAACCAATTCACGAAATTAAAACTATTTTTTTAAACGAAAAGACTATGTCAAATAATATCGTCTTAAATGAATGTCTTGTTTGCCGACCAAAAAATATGATAGGTCTGTTGTGTATGCTCTCGAAAATAAAAATAACTGCTCTCGAAAATAAAATAGCGATGGCACTAATGGGCTTTCGTATAATCCTAACCTTTAAACTAAATCATTATTTATTGCATTAACATTTATGTTTTACAAAAGAAATACAACTAAGGTAACAAACAATATTAACGATAGTTCTACGGTATATTTTATTTTATTTTTAGATGGAAATGCAAATCCGGTTTTATCATGAACAACTGAAGAACTGCCTCCTGACTCCCACGCTCTCGTAAATCTTAATTAAGTGGTACTGACCTTAGTCATAAAATCTTAACAATCTATTACCTAAATTACGGCCACGGGCAATTTGTTAATATTTTGCATAGATTGGGCCATAAACAACAGTTTTTCGACATTGTCCACGATTTTAAGCAAACTGATGCGACTCTTGAGATATTTTAAAGATCAGTTAACACTATCAGGCCGGGGGTGGTCGATGTGCCCCTATAGTATTTTTAATGTATATTCTCAACACTTCTACTAATCACGTTCAAATGTTCAGACTTTTTCTTAACCAATCCCTTGGGACCCCTGATAGAAACAAAATCACTGACGTCAGAGCGTTCATTGTTGCCATGGCCGTCACCGATCTCTGTCATGTAGCTCAGAAGTGGAGTGTCTTTTTGTCAGTTTTTGAGGCGGCAAGTGGCAGCAACCCAATATTTAAAATAATTTCTTATTATTTATGTTCCCTGTAAAAATGTTCAGGAATGAAAGATGGAACACACGTGTCACATATTTGACAGAAAAATTGTGTTCTTTTGCCCCATGTACAACACTATACGGTGACATATTAATTTGTATATTAGATTGCCTTTGGAATTTTGACTATTTTAAAATTGTCTATAATTATATAATCCTTGTGCATGTTGATGTCACGTTTCAAACTTTTAAATGCCAATCTGTGCTTGTTCTAATATTTTAACACTATTTGGTCTATTATGTAAATTTGCATGTTCATGAGCAAATCAGTATCACAGCGGGATCAGATGTCACGTCGTGTACATACAACTTGACTGATTTTACACAAATCAGTTCCGTTATGATAATTTTTTGTTTGTCTAATTTACTGAATGTCTGATTACCAATCAGTAAACTCTTTCAGGTAAGCACTATTTTCTTGGGCAAGGTTTTGGAGTTTTAATTCTTTGCATATTCAATGTTGCTGTGACACTGCAGAGCTAGTTGCTGTTGTGCATCCACAAAGCAGCGCCCTCACGTGTCAATGATAAACAAGTATTTTTAAAAAGTTTAAACTGTATAATCAGTTTTCACTCAACGTAAACAATAGACTTCTCATTTCGTTTAAACTGTTAGTGTTGAGATTTGCTAAAATATGTATAAACATAAAATTGCGTATTATAGGCCCGTTAAGGTTTTCCTAATTTGCCAATGCATTGTTATTCATTATTAGATGTAGATTAATAATAATGGATGTAGCACGCTGTAGTACATGTATAGGTTTGTTAGGCCTACAAGTGATATAGATTAATAATAATGGATGTAGCACGCTGTAGTACATGTATAGGTTTGTTAGGCCTACAAGTGATATAGATTAATAATAATGGATGTAGCACGCTGTAGTATATGTATAGGTTTGTTAGGCCTACAAGTGATCTTCATGCTGAATGTATTAATACAATATTGATACGCAAATTTAAATATAGGCCTATTACAGGACTTTAATTTACGTTGTTAATTTTATAAATATGTTCATAGCTTTTGCAAGTGTAGAAAAAGCGTAATTCTTGCAGAGCGTATATACCAGTGATTATGTGTTGGCAAAACACTGAATGATTGTCGCGTTAATGTATGTACAGCAAGTATAACAAACCAAAAGGAGTGTGTATGAATTAAATGTAAAATTGTTTCAATAGTTTTATATGAAAACTTTATGTGATACATGATTATTAACTATTATTATGCATGGTGTATTGATTGCAAAAGCAGCTTCACAGTTGAATTGTGACATGATTACAGTTAAAATACACGTAAATGAAATGCCAGCTATGGAAACATCAGTAAAATCATTCTGACAGTAATTTGGTAGTATAGTTTAATCAATGTTGCACCTTTCCTGGAACAAATTAGCCAACTGCTGGAGGTCTCGAAAAAAAAGGATGGTAAAGCATACGTGCACTAATATTGAAGAACACCCAAATTACACAAGAAATCTTTAATATTAAATACATTTTAAAATTGAAAGCCGATTGAGCTTTCAGAAATTAAATTTATATTTCTGCATATATCGTGTCCGTTTCCCCGATACAACATAGTTTACAATATAACATAGCTCTAAATGCTTAAAGTTAGCAGAAGTGTAATTTGTGTATACTATTGGTGGCTTTCTTACGTTTCGTAAATTAGAAGTGTTAATTTGTATTTGAATTTCAAGGTAGGCATAGGTTATATTTATTATTCCATGCACTACCTGTAAAAGCTGGGGATATGACTAACTGTATCAGTCGTCAGTGGTGTTTAAAAATAAGGTGACACCAATGATGTAATCTTACAACCCTCATATTTGTGGGGCATATTAAAAGGTGCAATATCGTCAAGATCAACAGGGCATGGAATCGGAGTACTATTTTTTATTAACTCATTGACATGTTAAGGTCACCATTGCTGCTCAATAAATGAGCCACTAATTTTAAGTCACTGTGTTAATCTCAAACTAGGACACTGATTCCATGCCCTGTTGAAAGTTTGCTCTGATCACGATGATAGTGTCCCTTTAATAAACTATTTCGCACCCGATTTTTCCCGAAATGTTCCGATCTCCCACGGAAACGTCCAACATTCTTGGTTGTCAGAGCACAATTTGCACGTACCACACTTACCATGATACCCTAACATACAAGAACAGATAAACAACAAGTCCCAGATGTAGAAAAAAAATGATTTTGTATAAATAGCGACAGGTCATCAAACAAGAAAGGATTCAATTAAGTTAGCTCGAAATCTGGCATTAACTAATGTCTGTATACATCGTATTGTTACAATTTAAAGAGAGTAGTAACTGTATTGTGGCGCTTGTAAATACAGCTTAATAAAATAAAAGGTGTTTCACGAAAAATGTTCAGTGCATCATTTTTCTACAGTCTTTTGAATAATCTTTTAAAGTCCATGGACGATTATGATCATTTCTCTTAAACAGTTGTCACTTCGAATTAGGACACAGAATAAGGGATGAAAATAAATAAATAAGACAGACTAATTGCGGTGACACCATGTGGAATCTCAATTGAGTAGTAATTAGTTCTGAAAAGAACTGGGGGTACAACTCGACGTTTCGATCAGTATGCTCTGATCGTCCTCAGGAGAATGCCGGACTCTGGAAAATGCTGCTGCTTAAGTAGACTGCTGGAGGATCATCCCATGAATGGATGCTGGAGGATTAGTTCGTTGAGCGCGCAGGCGGGAACTGTAGAGACTAGGATCCTAGGGGTTGGGGGGAGGAGTGTGTGCTCACTGAACTGAATCAGTTGTTAACAAGCACAGGGGGAAGGAGGGTGGTTGACTTAGGATATAGGAGATCCCTCAGTCTGCGGTGGGTTATGGATTTTGGATATAGAAGATCCTTCAGTCTGTAGTAGTGGTCATTGAGGCGCGTAGGCGGTAACTGATGAGACTATGATCCTAGGGGTTGGGGGAGAGAAGTGTGTGCTCACTGAACTGAATCAGTTGTTAACAAGCACAGGGGGAAGGAGGGTGGTTGACTTAGGATATAGGGGATCCCTCAGTCTGGGGTGGGTTATGGACTTTGGATATAGAAGATCCTTCAGTCTGTAGTATAGGTCGCCAAATGTCGCTGATGAAGAAACCGATGTCCTGTAGCGCAGTGTCGTGTTTGACGATCTCGATGGCCTCTCTGATGCGTCTGGGGTGCCATGCGTCGATGGGTGTGATGAGTTGGGCTGCCTGCCAGTCGATTTGGTGGTCCTTGATGTGCGAGTGCTTGACGATGGCGGACTTCTCAAAATCTCCTCTGCGGCCGTGTGCTCGGTGTTCCTTCAATCTAATGGGGAGGTTGCGTTTTGTTTCGCCGATGTACACCTTACCGCACTCACAGGGGATCCGGTAGACTCCCGCTCTGTTGTTTGGGTCCGATTTGTCCTTGTGGGTATGTAGAAGTCCTTGGAGTTTGCTGGGGGCTGAGTGGAACACATCGATGCCTGCTTGTCGGAAGATGCGTTGTAGTTCGTGAGACGTCGAACCTAGATAGCGGAGACAAGCAGAGAGGGTTAGATCACTTACCTTGCTTTTGGAGTTTGGAACCGGCTTCGCTGTGCTGATCTTGTTGGGATTGTAACCGTTGCGTTTGAGGGTAGTTCGGATGTGCTGTAGTTCCTTGGGAAGGCTGTCCTTGTCAGAAATGTTGTAGGCGCGTTGTACGAGCGTACGGTTGACCGATGACTTGATGCTTGGATGATGGAAGGAGCGCTGGTTCAGGTACTGATCTGTGTGCGTGGGCTTTCTGTAGACGTTGTGGTGTAGGGAGCCGTCTGGGTTTCTGGAAATGCCAACATCAAGGAACGCGATCTTGTCATCTTCTTCCGTTTCCATGGTGAACTTGATGCTCGGGTGTTGCTGGTTGAGATGTTGTAGAAAATCCTGGAGTGTGTCTCTGCCATGTGGCCAAACCACAAAGGTGTCATCCACGTATCGGAGCCACAGCTTGGGTTGGAGGTCGGCGGTGTTGAGGGAAGAGTTTTCAAACTCTTCCATGAAAATATCAGCAAGGACCGGGGATAAAGGAGATCCCATGGAGGTCCCAGCTGTCTGCTCGTATAGAACATGCCCTGGAACTGAAAACAACTTGAAGAGACACATGTTAGTAGCAAATCATGAATTTGGTCCGGGGTGAGTAATGTGCGATCATCAAGAGAAAAATCTTGTACGAGTCTGTCCTCGTGTCTCTTCAAGTTGTATCTTTTAAGCAGGTTTGAAGATAAATTTACAGAATTTAACTTTCCCTGGCCTATTATTAATAGTTCTAATCAACTTATCGACCAAATCAAGACCTTAGATATTAATTATTTTGATGACATTTCCCTCATTTCTTTTGATTTTGAAAGTCTTTACACCAATATTACTCCATGTGACATCCATGATACTCTTTAAGGTTACTTCAATTTGTGATTACCCTTTTGAATTGTTTAATTATTTTTTCAAACTTTATAAATTCACTTGTAAATATAGCAATTTTTTAGTAGGTAATTTTCTATTTAAACAAAATATCGGTGTTCAAATGGGTAGCTATCACTCAGCACAAATTGCTAACTTAATTTTAGCTTACAAAGAATCTTTTTTTCAAAAATTTCAACAACCCTAATTTACTTATTTTTGTCAGGTTTATTGATGATGGTCTCTTAATCACTCGTAACTCTATTAATTTTACCCATAAACATGTCATTAATGCCCTCACCTCTGTTTACCCTAAATCTATACCAATCACTTTTACTATTAATAATAAAACCATTAATTTTTTAGACCTCCAGCTCTGTTGATCATTTTACTCTTTTAAATAATAAATTTCTTTTTTTATCAGAAACCATTCCAAAAATTCAGTTATATTAATTTCACTTCCAATCACAACCCCAATTATTTTTCTAGCATTATTAAAGGTGAATGCCATCGTTATAAAACCCACTCATCCTGTATCCACGAATATAACCATATGTTAAAACTATTTTCAATTAGACTCATCAAATGCGGTTTTCATAGGTCTTTTATTAAGTTTTAAGCTTAAATATCATCATACTTTGTCTAATTGTAACGTTAAACCTATTTTTGTACTGTTAAGTTTAACAAAACCAGTAATAATAGTTTCTATGCTCGTAAAGTTATTTACAAATACAAACATCTTATCAAGAACCGTTTCTCTATGTTTATAGTTTCATCTAATGATATCAAACTTAAACTGTTTTGTACTAGTAGCAAACTTCATAAGAAAATCTGCTCTTTCAAACCTTAAATTATTAGACTTACTTTTTGCATCATCCATGTATTGTTTCCTTTATCTGTCCAGTATCACATTATATTTCCATCCATGCATTATTTCCTTAGGTGTTTTTTCATATTACTTTTCATTTTTTCTCGTCACAATTTTTGTTACATCCTGTACTTCCTGAATAATTAGGGCCTAATTGTTGTATCACAATCAACATGTAATTTTCCATGTTTTCCATCATCATTCAGTTCTTTATAAATTGTTCAATCACTGAGCCCGACTGTTGTTTTTCCTCCTCGCATTTTACACATGACCGTTTTGCCTTTCATTACCGCTATATTTGTCTTGTATACTGTTCTCCATAAGTTCACTACAGCATTTGTCTTGTATACTGTTCTCCATAAGTTCACTACAGTTAATTCTTTTCATATATCACACATGTCGTCCGTGACATTACACTTGTCCATCGCTACTCCGTCTGTGAATAAATTTATAAATAATTTAGTAGTCTTTTTCTTATAATTTCTCTTATTTTATTTTATTTTCAAACAATTATTTATATTTATTATTAGCTTTAGTCTTAATTAATTTAATGATTCTTAGTCCAACGTAATATTCTAAGTTTTTGATAATTTTACTTTAATCCCTAAATTGTGATTAATCACTTGGCTTAATTAAACTGTTTCACATATGTCAATACACTTCAACGTCTCCTCTTTTTAATTATATTTTAAGGTACTTTATTAACTTAGTAATGTCCTCTAGTGTTTTTAGTTTAAATTTGTTATCGACTTTTTCATTTAATACATCTTGCTTTCTTTCGCTTACCCTTTCACCCTCCATGTGCTGGCATACACGGCTTCCTCATGTCCCGTTATTTCGTTGTATTATTTCGCTGTCCACCATTGCCCCTTCTGCTTCCATCTTGTTGTATTACTAGTACTACGGTACTAGTACTTGGCTAGTTCGTCTCTACATTTCATCGTCGTCGGTTCACATTGATTTCACTCCTTTTTTTGTTTTTCATATAATTTATTATTGTCCTTTTCTTTAAACTATCGCCGTTTTAATTGCTCGTCTTGGTAGTTTTTTTGTTTATGTACTTTTTGGCATTTTTGTGGTACTTCATACTGGTACATCTTGTCCATTATTTTGCGTGTCATAGTTTATTGACCGCGCGCGACGTTTATACTATGCATCCTGCATACAAGTAGTTATGTGTACACGCACAGTCAATACAACATGATTACTGCGTGCGCGCCCTCTATACGCTGTTCATCGTCACTATACCAACTAGCAATCACACCATTCTTCTATTACCTTTCATTTAATTCTTGTTTCATTTACCAACACTAACTGGTACCCACTCTTACTCTGTTTTATTTTTATATAAACTTCATCAACATTTGTATTACTTTTACTAATAACACAATTGTATCAATTTTATTTCGTAACTCTTTTTTAATCAATATAAACATCAATTTTATTTTTTTCTTGACCCCATGTCATATATTTTTTATGTTATTCAGAAATAAATACCTGCAACTTAAAAATAATGTATTTTATTATCATTTTCCAACTTTTTTTGTTTTAACCTTAATCGGATTTAAACAAATTCTTATAATAAATCATACAACACATCTAGCATCCACAACCCTCTATATTTTTTTTTAGTATAAATTTTCTTCCTTTCGTGCCGAGTTTGACAAAGTCTGAATCTTTATAATCAGTCGTCACTCTCATTCTACGCACTTCTTGGAATAGTTTTAATCCATTTGTCCACGGTGATAGAACGTTTTTGCATATCGTGAGATATGTTTAGGGCTAAATAAACCTCATGTTTATTTATAATCAAAACAAAGGACGTCAGTTACCCCAAGCCCAGTGCCTGTACAAATGATAAGACATAAAAAGAACAGTATTTGACAAAAATATATTTATGAATTTCCAAGACTTAACCACTGTAACTCTATCAAATGCATATCGTAAACTCCAGCTTGGGAAATTCTGGTATATACATTTATGTCATTTATCTAAGGTGGTGTAGTCGTCAGTGGCCGCAGTGAATGTGATTGCACCTAGAAACATTTAAGACGGTAGCAACTGGTGAAAAGGTGAAATTCCCCGAGCATTGATGAAAATAGTATATAACCACACGGTTACAGGACTAGGCCTTTACACCGATCCAGTAACGGACCTTGTCCCCACCCACCGTAAAGCAATGCTGGAAACTCGGTCACACCACTGGCATGTTCAACTTCGTAAAATGTGGCATGGAAAAGTTTGTTTTGATTGACATGCTTGATCGGTGTATTAAAATAGGCCTATTAAATTCACTTGCCAAAAATAATATTGTATAATTATCTTACCTGATAAAAGTGTCGAAATGACAGCCAGTTGAAAGGCAGTAGTTGATAAGGACCCAATGACCGCTGATACACCAATCATTAGGCCACACATCATTACAACGACACCAGTGCCAAATATTACTCCTGCAAAAGGACCTAATAGTACGATAAAATCAAATTTAGGGGTCGGTGTCCAATGATTGCATATAGCCAGTATGATTTTTACTTAGTTTTTAATTAAACAAATTCCAAGACTCAACGTTAAAGAAATCATTAAGTTTCCATGATGGTTGTTCGTCACTATGAGCGTAACGATTAAAAGCCACTGTTGGCGCGGGCGCGTCGACGTATATATTTTGTATACAGTGTATGAGCGTGACGAGCACACACAAAACTAGCATGAAGATCTGACGTCATGCTTCGAGACTTGTGAATTACCCTTGATAGGATAAAGAGAGTAGACCAGTCCAACACTAAACCTGGGCCCAGTTTCATATAGGGCTACTTATCGTTAAGCAAATTTTCGTGCTAACTACATGTATAGCTGAAGCATACTCACGGGTTAGCAAGAAAATTCAGAGCGGCGCGTGTGCGTTCACCTTTACTAGCATAAAGGTCGGCGTGCCTTTCTGTATGCTTAACAGTTAGCAGCACTGTGAAATGAAAAACGTACAGTAAGGCCGTTCCAATTTTATTAGTTGGTTTACGGATGCGGCGACTCATTTTGTTGAAAAATCGAAAAAAAAATTAATTGGAAATCCGTATTTTTTTATTATTTTTTAAATTTTTTTGATTATTATTATTTTTTGCCCGGCGACGAATATTCAAACATTGGTCTGAAAAAAAGTTTATTTTGAGTGTCGAGAAAACGAATTGCGAAAAAAAAAATCGTGAAGGCTACGGTCTGTGTACTTGAATACCATACGTTTCGATCACGCATCCATACGTGTCGTCCTGATGATGTGCATCGGCGCGGCCCGGCCGCGCGGCACACAGTAAGTTGCTTGGACGGTACTTATATCCGACTCCGTGCCTCCCTCATGTCTTGATATCAAATACATACAGCGTGCTTAACCGTGAGAACAGCACATGTGCACTATTCGGTGCTAGACCAGCGGCCGTGGGATTGGGTGTTAGACGGAAAGTGTAATACGTGATGTAAACATAATAGTTTGATACCCGTCCCAGTTGTATGTAAACAAAATGCTATGTCGCACGTTCGTCCTGTCAGCAAAGAATACTTTTCTGAATTCTGTGACTGTAAAGGAGGTACGAAAGCTGGATAAAATTGCCGTCTCCTTTGATGAAAGTATTGGTTCATTGTCCAATGCAATGGGCATCGGTGAACAATCCCCTACAATCACTGCAAGTGCCGTCGACATGACTGCCTCCGGAACGGCTAGAAATGTGATAACTGACGTTAGCCTAAGTAATAGTACAGTACAGTTATTCCCTAACTCGTTCCTCAACCGTGAATAAAATACTTTCTCGCGCGCCTACCTACTGTCGAATACACCTGCAAGAGAAACATGTTAACAATACAGACCTGTATTTGGGGAGCACCGATTTCGAGGCCAAGCCCGGAGTGCCAAAACTGCTCGAAGAAGCGAAAACGAGTCCATGGAGACTGTCTCGTTTGCTTGACTACCTATACCATTACGGCGTCGTGTGAAGAGAACTTCACTAGCTACTAATACTACAAGTGCAAAAAATTCATTAGAATCGAAGACATTAGAATCTTGTGAAAACTTCACTATCACAATAACCAGGAATATGTCATTAATTTTAACTTTGTGCTCATGTGTCGGTTTAGCTGAACTAAAAATCCTGTACAATGTACTACATACATGTAGTTGTTAAGATGGCGGTAATGCTGACTTGTTTTTGGCATGTCCGTATGCTTGTGCGTCAAATCAGTACCGGTAAGTGGTCTTTCACACGCCTTCTACTGTGACCCATACATGCCTGAGCGCACAGCACCTGTAAGCACCAAATTCCTTTCTCTATTGTATTCTCAACTCCGGCAGACTCCCGCGAGAAAATACATTTATTCCCTAACTCGTTCCTCGACCGTGAATAAAATACTTTCTCGTGCGCCTACCTACTGTCGAATACACCTGCAAGAGAAACATGTTAACAATACAGACCTGTATTTGGGGAGCACCGATCTTGAGGCCAAGCCCGGAGTGGACCACTGTCCCCTCCTAAGCAGAAGATTAAAGAACGGGCCCATAGCAGTCAAATTGTGTCTTCACATTAGTTTATTGCTTTCAGAATTATGCCAATCTTTGACAAACATGTTTTTGCAATAATTTAAGTTAATTATGACAACTAATTATATAGCGATATACTACACACCATAGTAGAAAACTTTAGATACCCAAATTCATAGACACCCCCAATCTACTTTGCTCCGAATCTTCAATGTAGGAGTCTTTGGCCGTTTCTGAACGCCACCGTCCATGCTTCTTAAAAAGACGATCTGGAACCCCAAAATTGGCGGCTGCTGAAGCCCCACCTGCTCGTAAGCTATGCAGCCCAAAGCGTTTGGGATCCAACCCAACCGAGCCAAGAGCACTTTTGAGTAACTCTAAGCACCTAGAATATGATAACTGACCTTGCTTGAGAACATGTTTGTTTTGGGATTTCAGATACTGCAACGGTCTGAACAGAAAACCCTCATCTGTCTCATCGTTTAACTCTGTTACCTCAATGTATCTGCGTAACATGTTGACAGGACAAGTAGGTGTATTAGTAGCTCCAATCAGTACCCAGGCGCCTTGCCTGAAAATGTCAGTTTTGCTCTTAGAAATGAAAATATTAACATGAGATACATACACTTTTACGTCACATCGACGAATATTAATTAACTCATCATGCCTTAGAAATCCTGCGAATGACACAAGTGTCATGGTACATAGTCTTATGTCAAGTAAATTGTTCGAGAAACCATATTTGTTCACTATTGCTTTAAGCATCTCAGGAGTAATAGGGTCCTTCTTAACTATTGGCTTAGCTAAAAGTTTCTCGAGTCCAAGTAAAACTGTATGTAAGAAGAAACCATTACAGGGATTCTTGACGTCTGGCAAACAATAATGTTTCCACTTGATAGCATAAAATGTCGCCTCAATTCTGGAATACGGAGCACTGGACTGATATAAATAAATCAAATAGCGACTGATAGAAGACTCGGTAGCTGGCAGCTCTGACATTTTATACTCCCTACACCATATTTGCCAATTTGTAAATACTCTATTGTACTTAGCTACCGTGTTGGGGGCTCTAGATGCTGTCAATACTTCACTTAATGTTTGGCTGTATTCTTTATCTTCAACCATTAATCTGTAAGAAACACAATTACAAATTATTTTTATTATTATTATTATTATTACTTTCCACTGACATGTATACTCAACCATCTCAGGCTCTGTAAAACTTTTTCAGTCGCCTTCTCTGACTTATGCCCTGCGGCCGTCAGTTTCACGTGCCATGCGGCAGACCTATCAATAAATCTTATTCATTGTATTACCAGGAATTACATAGTTATACAAATCATCAACCATAGCCATGCGACAATCTCCACACCAGTGGGTGGAACCCTTTAAGATGTCAGACTTTTTCAGTTCTAACAATTTATGGTGGTGCCGAAAACCGAATACATATTACACTGCTGTTGAACTCTGCTGAACCAAAAATGGAATTGTGATTTCTGCCTTGTACAAAAATCCCCTCGGGATTAGTAAATTTCATAACACTCGCCACTAGTGTGCTAAATGAACTGTACTCTGAGAACAACAAAGGCCAAAATGGCGCAGACGGCCAAGCCGGAACCACCAAGGTTCCTTGTGCTTTACAACCTTTGAGATGCCTCAACACGTCTCCTATTCTGTTAATGGGTGGGACCAGCCAATTATTAACACCTGACCAGTTGCATGCGAAAGCATCCACATTGTTGGTGTTAGGGCAGCAGTATTTAGAATTAAACACAGGCAATTTAGTGTTCAAATCGTCGGCAAAGCGATCCACGTGGTGAGGACCCCATATCCCATCTATAAAATTAAAGAATGTCATAGAAACTCCCCAGTCATCAAAATCAATTACCCGACTTAAACTGTCTGCTCTGATTTTCAAGTCTTGACAACCACTGTATATGAAGTATAATGCAATGCTGCTGGCAAGTTTCAAAAATATTCAAACTCAGTGATTGTAACTCGGGCACCATGCTGCCCTTCTTAACAATTGACACAACACCTTTGTTGTCTGTAAAAAACTTCAGTTTTACCTCTGATCCTGGGAGCAAATGCTTGTAAGGCTAAACTGACTGCTTGCAACTCTCTCCAAGTGGAGCTTTTACCTCTCTGCTCTGTGTTCCAATTATTCTGGAGTTCCAAACCCCCACACTCCGCAGTCCATGCTCCGCAACCAGTGCTGGAAGCATCTGCATATACAAGTACCTGTGGAACGAAGTATTCACCAACATATCTGTTATTTAGCTTTACACACTCGGACTTCCAAAAGAAGATCTCTTCTATGCATTTGTGACCACTCAATATTATACAACTTGTCCCAATGAACCTTCTTATTAATCTCATAATGAAGGCATCTCGTTTTGAGCTGAGTTATGTGACCAAACACTGGACTAAGTGAAATAATCTTCCCTGTAAGCTTTGCCAAACTTCTGGCTGAAACTGTGGGAAGACTGGTCAAAACATCTGAAATACATTGTTGAACGTTTTTGATTCTTACATTCGAGATTTGGAAGGATCCCTGTTCACCATCCCATGTAAGACCTTGCCAATTTAAGGACTGTGTAGGGACCCATTTGGATTTTTCAACGTTTGGTACAAAACCTGCGGCCAACAGGTCTTCTTTGACAGTTTGCGCTGCCTTGGCGCACAAATCAGCGTTACTCTGTCTTCCCCATCCGTCGTCCAGAAACAGAACCACGAAGATACCTTTTTCTCGCCACTGTTGTAAAAGAGGTCTGAGGCATTTGGTAAACACATACGGGGCTGTTGATAATCCAAACGGTAAAACTGAAAATGAGAAGAACTTAGTCGAATTATCCATGTCCCAAGAGAAGCTTATAAACTTAGTATGATCGGGAAAAATATCAAAATGATGATACCCGGAATTCAGATCGAATGAGAACATAAAGTCCCCTTTATGAAAGTAAGCCAAAGCTTCGTTCCAATCCTCAAATTTCACTTTTTCCTTCCATAGGAAATGGTTTATATATCGGAGATCCAAGATCAATCTTTTCTTCCCAGAACTATTAGTGGATACTGACAAGGGATTAACAATGTGTGGAGGTTCATTACATTGGAAAATTAAACTCTTGGTTAACAATTCACATATAGCTTCCTTAACAAAATCACTATTGTCCAAAGCCGACTTATTATTACGTATAACACACGGAGGTGAGGTACTTAGTAGGGGAAGCTTGTACCCTTGCTGAATAACATCCAAAACAAATTCACTTTCTGTGATAGTTTTCCAAAAGGCAATAGCCGACTTGAGTCTACCTTTAACAAGCGGTTGTGCTAATCCTTGTTCATACTCAAAGTAATTACTTGTCAAATTGAGCTCGTACCCCATTTCATGGACGACTCCACTGCTCTCTGTCACGATGTCTTGGTCTAACGGTGGTAAATCTAGGGATGACTCTGAAAATATAATCTGAACGTCAGTATCAGTAACCATGTAACTTCGTTTAAATACTTTCCCAAAACTTTACAAGTAATTTATTATGCAACCTGTTATCTACCCAGGCTCTCTTTCTCTCATTTTGATCTCTTCACTTTTGAAACCAGTGTCAACAACACAGCCGCCTAGCGACCAATCAAAATAGCATAAAGCAATTATTTTGTAAACACAAAACAATATACCTTTATTGGCTACCAGCTGGATTTCCAAAGCTAGAGGAGGCTTTGGGTGCGGTGCAATCCTTGCGCCAGTTTCCTGCTCTGCCACATGCGAAGCAGATATCAGTTGATCTGGCACCAACAACCCATGGTTGACGTGGGTACTGCCAGCCCTGATACCCAACCGTGTATCTATTCCCTGTTAAATTGCCGCGAAAAAGACCAACCCCAGAATCATGATTAGCCGGAGACTCATGCCTAGTGTTGGCACCACGTACTCTTTTAGTAGCTCGACTCCGTTTAAGTTTCTCTTGTCTCTTCTTGGTAGAGGCACGTGCTTGAGCCTTGCGCATACGCTTTTCATCTTCCGAATCACTGGCCAACTCGTCACTAACGTACTCGTCAACAGCTTTCCACCCAGCGTCGGATTTATCTGCCAACCGAACTAGTTTATTACGTTTCTTAAGCTCGGCGATAGCTTCTTTTACAAGTGGTTCGGTTGATTCTTCCTTGGCTTCACCTAGATATTTATTAGCTTTTTCCAACTTTTCTAGCACCAATGAATTAAAATTATATTGTGTCTTATTGCCTTTGAAACGAAAAGACACATCAGAGGCCCGTTTAAGCTGTCGCACTTCTTGGGACGTCGTTGCGAGCTTACTGTCGTTCTCTCGCCGTAGTGAATCCAGTGATGTATCAAAGTATTGCTTAAAATCGCCTAACGCCTCTTTTATAGTTTGGCCAACGATCTCTTTGGTAAGTAAAGCGAATTGTGGGTTTGCTTGCTCAGGATTATCACTGACAGACATGATAAAGGCGAATTTTGGCTGAACTAAAAATCCTGTACAATGTACTACATACATGTAGTTGTTAAGATGGCGGTAATGCTGACTTGTTTTTGGCACGTCCGTATGCTTGTGCGTCAAATCAGTAAGTGGTCTTTCACACGCCTTCTACTGTAACCCATACATGCCTGAGCGCACAGCACCTGTAAGCACCAAATTCCTTTCTCTATTGTATTCTCAACTCCGGCAGACTCCCGCGAGAAAATACATTAGTATACACCGATGGCTGTAATCCACAGCTTCGTTCGGGTGGAAATTTATCGAAATGAAGATAAACCCTGCGGACAAGCAATCCACATCTACTTCTGCTCGTGCTACTGAAGAATGTCGTCTCCGACCGCCACTTTTTATGATGGTTTTCGGAATTTATTTCCCTTCTAAAAAAATCCTCCCCTTCAGAAAATAGAAGGATCCTAGGGTAGAATGTCGTATCCGACCGCCACTTTTTCTCATATAACCAATAATGTGTGATCTTACCTACCTAGTAAGGTGGAGAACGTATGGATGATGATGGACATATACTTCAAATGATTCCAGGATATTTATTTCATGAAAAATCAGGCATTTTTGGTATACGATGACTTCCTCAGTCATGTCAGTCTGATCTTGTCAACTCCCCCATAAGTGACCAACACGGTCATTGTACATGCGCAGTGGCAACTAGGAGCCTATAACAGGATCCTTCTATTTTCTGAAGGGGAGGATTTTTTTAGAAGGGAAATTAAGTCTGAAAACAATCATAAAAGTGGATTTTAAAGATAGTTTTCGCTTTCTGTACCCCCAATTAAATCGATGGAATCATTTTTAACTGGTTAGTGGTTGTAAAAAAAAATCCAAAAAAACCCTTTCCAATTCGCAGAAACAATTATTAAAATAATACAAAATAATAAATAAATTATAATGGGTATTAAACAGAAATTTAAAAGATGCAACGTAGGCTTATTATAACTGACATGGAATTGCGAGACGGAGGCAAATCCCAGTATAAAAAAAACAGCTTATGATTGTCGTCCAATGGATTTACATGTACATGTATACAACACTTACCATCATTTTCCCCCTGTCTGACAACCTTTTTCAGCACCTAAAAAATCCGTAAACCAACTAATAAAATCGGAATGGCCTAAGCAAAACAAAACACAAAACGGCTGCTAATGAAATTGGGCCCTGCATGCTTCGTGTGATTTATATGCGCCGTCATGTTGTCACGCACGTACGCTCTATGAATGGCGAACAGCCATCACAACTCGTAGTCTTGTAGATTTCTTCCACGATACCTGTAAAATGACTTATTGACAATGATATTTTGAAATTCAAACCTCACCTCCCGTCATTATATTTATAATTTACACTACTGTGTAATAAATATCATCAGATTGAAATCAACAGTGCATCAGAGTATAAGCCAGGATTTGGAAACAGGACGTCAAAATTTGTTATTCTTTGAAAAACTGGATGTCCAAATATTTAACTTACAATACTTCTGTGTGTGTATTACACATAAAACAAGGTGTCCATTTAGCAGTCCGTCCAAAAGACACCCAAAGGTATTGCTGGCTAATATGCATTCAGATTTATGTATAATTATGATTTAATTTTCCCATATACACCGACGTGCACAGCATACTCAGTGCTTTCCAAGTGTGTGAAAACGCTTCACAGGCGACTTCATCAATCTACAGATTTATATAGTTTGTTATCAACCTGGCAAACAATGAGCGACCATCAGTGCAACGAAGAAACAAAACCAACAGTTTTACAGAACAAAATTTTCTTCCAGTTTTTCGGTAGATAATATTTGCACATGGATGTCTTTTTGCCATTGCTCTCTCTGTCGGCGTATTTAATTTGTTGCTTAATGTTGTCTTTTCCGTTCTTTTCCGTCCTAACTTGCTTCAGCGGCCCTCCAGTGGTGCAACGGGGCGGGGAGGGGGTGGGGGTGTAAAGAGGTATATAATGTTTAGTGGGTTTCTTGTGGTAGGATGGCCTTGTAGAGGTGCTGGTCACATGTTCTATCTTACCACTCACTGGCTTTGTTTAAAATGAATTTTTGTGTATTTGTAGTTTATTAGGGTTTGGTTTTATATTTAATTGATGTAATCGGATTGCCAGTGTAAAATGTAATAAAATTAAATTTAAAAAATTAAAACATTTACAAATCAATAGAACCATAAACTAAAGGAAAAAATATACTTAAAATGTAAACGTTGACTTTGTTGTAGGCCTACAGAAGTGTGAATAACCTGTGATAAGTCATGCAACTTACCTTAATTCGCCATCCTTTGAAAAAGCCTATCCATTGTGCCACCTATACGGTTCACATCACACAATATGTAAATAACCAGTCCGGTTTGTGTACAACAAAAAAGGTGAGCTATCTCTATACTGTCTAAACCAAGCCATTTTGTGCAAAACCACAGGGAGTTGAGATGGTTCTAGGAATGATATAACTGGCCCAGTGACAGGGGTAATAATGTTCATGCGCCATGAGCATGAAACTTGGCGGATACCGGTGCAATATAAGAGTCGATTATTATTATTATTATTAGTCTTGATCCCTATCTTGAGTTATATTTTAGCTGTAACGAAAGCTGCTATGGTTCTTGCACTTGTGCACGGATATTATCCTAATATGTGTTTAGAAGCACAAACTCCATCAGTACAATAATAATTTAAGTCCACATGGATTTACCACATGCACCTCAAATACTTGAGCAAGTAAGTGACCATTTATGTTTTTTGAGATTGCATAATAGCCTGCAAAAACTACACAAGTGTCAACTTTTTGCAGCGTAGCCTATATAAAGGGGCGTTAAAGGCACTTCAATGGTACCTAAATTAATTAATCGGACATGATGCCACTGCAATGGGCCCTTTGGATGAAAGTGCTTTTTGTGACCCGCTCTACGAAAAAGGGTATTAAGTCGTGCTATGCTATTGCACGTAAAGGGCTGTTCTATGTGGAGACGGGTGAACAAATCTTCACAAACTGATTTTTTTTGGTTTGTTGGCTTCTATAATATCAATATTTTCATAATTTATTTTCAGAAATATTAATATTGATAAATAAAGATGAAAAAACAAACGTTTTTGTGTGCATTGTTTTTGTCTTTTGTTTTACTCTTTGTCCGTTTTAGAGGAAAAAAACACCAATGTTATGCTTTCGTAGTGATACGGTTTTAACACCCGCTATCAATAACTGTTGCTATGGGCATTCAAGAGAGTTTATTTTTAGCTCATTTTGTTTTTCCACTTAGTATGTTTAAAGGGCTGTATCTCTGAAAGCACTTTCGTTATATTGTAAAATATGAATATGCAAATTATTAATATATCTCCAGAATGCAAAATGCTACAGGTGTCAAACCTGTACCAAATTAAAGCGTGTAATGTGACCAATTCAACTATATATAACTATTTTTTTTATTTGTGCGACATAATATCCTTTTTTGTAGAGCGGGTCACATATAAACATATGGTGCACAGTTTAAATCTTTATAGCTACTCTTACCTATCAATCCTAACGTAGTGCCTATCATGCCAATCATCCAACCGATGACAGCTGTTTTAGTTCCAAACTGACGTTGTAACGTCGGTAACATTATCCCAAGCCCTTTAATAAATCCCGTCCATTCGATGTCCACAATGATAACACAGCAATCCACCCTGGAAAGCCGCCGTCTTGTCCCTGTATTTCTTTGCGTGCGCTGTCATTAGAATTACTTGAAGGAATTCAACTTTCCGTCATGTCTGTTGCTCAAAATTACACGTTGGATGGAGAATACTAATGGTTTTACTTTGTGTGGTTGTTAGGGTGTACAACGTCACTTCACATCCCACAATCCTTATGACAAAAGCGACTCTGGATAAAAATGTACAAAAATGGAGTGACAAACCGCTATCACACACGAACTGCACTCAAACACAGTCTTTCGATAATTAGCTTAAGTAGTATACAAAATGAGGGTTTTGGACCAGTTCAAAAAACTTATATTTAAAAAAAAAATAAATAAAAAAAAAGAGAGAAGAAAGAAGAAAGAAAGAAAAAAATTGAAAAAATTTATTTAAAAAATTGATATTTAAAAAAAAAAAAAAGAGAAGAAAAAAAAAGAGAGAAGAAAGAAGAAAGCAACAAAAAAAACTAAAAAAGAGAGAAGAAAAAAAGAGCAAAAAAAAAGATATTGAAAAAAAAAATTAAAAAAAAAAATAAAAAAACGATTTAATAAAATCTAGTAGTATAATAAGAAGACAATGTCTAACTATTTATCGCCGTGGAGAATAATAAAGCCGGAAGAATATTTACCGAAGATGGCATTAGAAAAATTAAATAAATTTGGGGTCGATAAAGATTTATTTTTTGTGTTGCCGAAGGCGCTACCGCTAGATACGCCGCAGCTTAACGATCTATCTACCAATTCTCTACAGAGCCAACAGGCTCGCCTACGGCAACCGCAATCAATCGATACTCAACTCGCACCATCCGTCGATACTCACCAGGAAGAAAACAATTCTCTGATCGTTGGTTTAGCGGTTTCTTTTGGGTTAGGCGTCATTATTTACGAATTGTTTCAGTGTGCCGGCAGGCGCTACCGCTGACTCTGTATAAGATAAAACTAAAATTCCGACTCCGCTCACGGCTAGCCACACATGCTCCGCTACCCATCCTACCGCTTTTGAAAGTTGAGTTAATAACCAACTTAATACTCCACCGATGATACCCGGTAGAGAATCCAAGGCTTTTAATCCAAGTTTCTTTAGCAGATTCGATAGATTTTTAAAAGTTTCTCGTATCAAGTCTTTTACCGTTTTACCGCTACTACTCGGCGTAACGGGTGTCAGTCAGTTCAATCAGTCTCGCCTGGTTTGGATCACTCGCGGATTCTCTCGACTTACAGCCACCACATCGGAAACTATTAATTGACGAAATGCTTGAAAGAATTTCATAAATGAAAATTGCGGTACCCGCTGCTACAGGGAAATGCGTGATACGTGTATACGCGGGGACCAAATTTCCCATATACAAAGTATGGTGGCTAAGAATGCAACTTCAGAGACTATATCTCATCGTGTGATTGAGAGTAATCGGATGACTGGCGTTGCTTCAATTAATTCACGCATTCCTGTGAGGGTCTCTGAAAGAGTGGATTTGCATCGGGGTGCGTCACGCAATGTAGCTAACTGTATTCATATAATCAACACAGATCATCACCTGAATTCTATTCAATCGAGGGCGTCTTCTCGCCGTGGATCGCGAGTGCATAACACGAGTGCAAACCCCTCTAACGTGATAAACGTTGCCCGCTCACCTCTACCGATAGCCAAACCGTGCAAGGCTTTGCATTTCAGCCTGTTTAATACAAGATCACTCAACAAGAAAGATGATCAATTGAACAAATAGGGCAGATAGGGCTATTATTAGCAATGCCACGCCCAGGGGCTATGCTTTCAAACATGTTCCTAGGGGTAGTATAGTGCTGGAGGCGGGGTGGCGGTAATTGTCAAGAAATCACTGAAGCTCAAAATGACAACTCCTAAGAAATTCAAGTCGTTTGAATACATGGATCTGACTTTACAATCTTCATCTAAAGCACTTCGTGTTATTGTACTGTACCGTCCACCACCGTCGACAAAGAACAAATTGACATGCACAATGTTCTTCACTGAATTTACAACCTTTCTAGAGCAGGTAGCCGCTGACCAAGGATCTGCAGAGGTTCTTATTGCTGGAGATTTCAATTTCCATGTGGATGATCCTGCTGATCTCCCTGCTAAGAAATTCCTTCAAATTATCCACTCATTTGAGTACGATCAGCATGTGGTTGGCGCTACACATCAGAAAAACCATACTCTAGACTTGATTTTAACGAGATCTAGTGACAAGCTCGTGGCCAGTACACCATCTATCGTAAACCCACATCTGTCAGACCACTATGCTGTCAATTGTAAATTGTTACTAGCAAAGCCTCCTTTCCCTAGGAAACAAATAACCTACCGGAAGATAAAGGATATTGACCTACAAAATAAATTTAGCAGCGATATTGCCAGCTCCGAGCTGCTAACTGGGCCACAGTCCTCCTCATCTATACACGAACTTGTTGAGAATTATGAGAAGGTACTTACTGCCATACTAGACAGTCACGCTCCGGCGAAGACAAGAGTTATCACGCTACGCCCTGTGGCTCCATGGCTGACCTCCGAAATTCGTGAACAGAAGATCGAGTGACGTCGTTTGGAGCGCAGATGGAGAACGACTGGTTTGACTGTCGATAGAGAGATCTATGCCCAGCAATGCCTTTTGGTCAATAAACTGATATCCAAATCAAAGGCGGTATACTACTCAGACCAGATTGAATCGTGTGGCTCGAACCAAAAGGAACTCTTTAAAATTGTCGAAAGACTCAATCAGGGAAATGTTGAGAGGCAGTATCCGCCATCTAGCTCCGCGGATGTTTTAGCAAACCAGTTTGCTGATTATTTCGACAATAAAATACATGCAATCAGGGGGGATCTGCTATTGAAGAGTTCCTGTTGTGATAACCCCTTGCCGGAATCAAGTCTGCCGCGATGTGAAGCCATACTACAATGCTTTGAACCTGTGACATGTGAGAGGCTGGTTCCTATGATCTCGAAAATCTCTGCTAAATCGTGTAGTCTTGACCCACTACCAGCACATGTCCTAAGGGAATGTCTTTCTGTACTCCTCCCAGAAATAACAAGGGTGGTGAATGTGTCGCTTGAGAATGCAGTTATGCCTGACAGTCTCAAATCTGCTGTCCTTGAGCCACGACTTAAGAAGTCGTCGATGGACACTGACGATTTCAGCAGCTTCCGCCCAATCTCAAATCTGAAATTTGTATCTAAAGTGATAGAGAAGGTGGTTGCCACCCAAACATGTCAACACGTGAATGACAGCAACCTGAACGAGATCTACCAGTCAGCTTATAAAGCGTGCCATAGCACGGAGACGGCGCTTGTCAAAGTTCACAATGACATTTTGAAAGCAATTGATAACAAGAACTCTGTTATCCTCCTGCTACTGGACCTATCGGTTGCCTTCGACACGGTCGACCACCACATTCTGCTGATGCGCCTTGCATCCAGTTTTGGGATTGTCGGGAAGGCACATGAATGGTTCAGATCCTACCTAGCTAACAGGACACTGACTGTCAATGTCTCTGGTGGTGTGTCAACGGAGCGGTCACTTTCCTCAGGTGTTCCTCAAGGCAGCATTCTTGGCCCCATCCTCTTCTCGATGTATAAATTATGTCACTGTTGGGAGAGCTTATCAGGCTTCACGGTATGGAGTACCATCTATACGCCGACGACACCCAGCTCTATGTCACCTTTAAGTCTTCTTGTCCGGACGATATGAGCATGGCTAAATCTCGGATGGAAGCTTGCATTCGGGACATCGATATGTGGATGACTCTGAATAAGCTCAAATTGAACGGCGACAAGACAGAAATGATTGTTCTAAACGCGCGACATCGCCCTTTCCCACCTCTGGACAGCATTAATGTATGCGATGACGTCATCAGGCGATCTACGCATGCTCGCAACATTGGCGTTCTGTTTGACTCTTCGCTCTCTATGGATCAGCACATCACTAATACCTGCAAATCCTGCTTCTTCCACCTCAGGAACATTAGTCGTATAAGGAAGTACCTCAGTCATCAATCTGCCGAAATTTTAGCCATGCACTTATTACATCTAGACTAGATTTCTGTAACTCTATATTGTTTGGACTCCCTAGCTATGAAATTGAACGTCTGCAGAAGGTCCAGAATGCCGCAGCTCGAGTCGTATCACTCACTCGGAAGCATGATCATATCATACCTGTGCTCTATAACTTACATTGGCTACCTGTAGAACAGCGGATTATCTACAAACTACTTTTACTGACATATAAGGCACTAAATAATCTAGCTCCACAGTATATCAATGATATGATCACTACCTATGTTCCTAGCCGTAATCTCCGTTCTTCGGCAAGTAGACAACTAGTTGCGCCCTCGTATAATTTAGAAACTTATGGACGCAGAGCTTTTCAGTGCAGCCCCCTTACTGTGGAACTCGCTTCCACAGGAAGTAAGACTTTCCACTTCACTAGGTAATTTTAAAAAACAGCTTAAGACACACCTTTTTAGAAATGCCTTTAATCTGTAATTTCAAAGTGTAATTTTAAAATGTATTTCATTAGAGTATTATTATAATAATTATACATAAACCTTCTCAAATGCACATATGACAACTCCAGAGCCTGTATTAAAACAGATATATGTATCTCGAGGCCTGTTAATATCTTAAACGGTGTAAAACAAGGCGACATCTTGTCCGCAATTCTCTTCTGTATTGTCATTGCTTCAATCATACATAAAACTGAATCTACATGTAATTCTGGTTATTCCATTGGATGGCATCTTCTTTCAAATCTAGGCTACGCTGACGATATTGCTGCACTAAACAACTCTAGCCAAGAAATGCAAAAATATATAGACAAATTAGCTGAACATGCGGAAGAAGTTGGCCTATCCATCAATGTATCAAAAACAAAGTGCATGACTACTAGTAAAACTAATGAACTGTTTAACATAATAATTTATGGAAAACAAATACAGCAAGTAAATGATTTTATCTATCTCGGACACAAATTCTCTTCCACTAACGACGGGTCTGTTACTGTTCAGAACAGAATCGGTCTTGGATGGGCAGCTTTCAAGAAAAACAAAGCAATTTTAACTTCACCTCGAGTTCCATACAAAATAAAAACCAAAATCTATAATACATACATACTACCTGTTGTACTGTACGGCCTTGACTGTGCCAATTGGAAAATATCCTCTTTAAACAAAATTGAAACTTTTCAAAACCATATTATGAGATTTATGACTAATAAAAGGCTAACAGATCACATAAGAATACAAACTCTACTAGAAACCACCGGCTTAACCCCAATTGTTCCACTGATAAAAAGCAAAACACTAAAACTATATGGTCACATCAAACGTAGCAAAAAGGGACTTTCAAAAGTCTGTCTTGAAGGAATGATATCTGGTACAAGAAGCAGGGGTTCTCAGCCAAAACGGTGGCATGACAACATTCACCAATGGGCGGATCTTGACATCAATGCCCTAAATCAGGCAACTCAGAACCGTGAACTCTGGAGAGAGCTAAGTCATGTGAGTGCACATTCTGCCCCAGGCGGAGACAGTGTTCGATGATGATAATAATTATCTATCATTGTAACTATTATTACTGTCTCCTTTATAGATAGCTCGCATTTGTAATTTATCACTTATTGTAAGACAATTATTTTTTAGTCTAAAATGTAAAGCGCTATTGGGCATCACTTTACTAGGTAATTTTTAAAAACAGCTTAAGATACACCATTTTAGAAATGCTTTTAATTTGTAATTTCAAAGTGTAATTTCAAAATATATTTCATTAGAATATTATTATAATAATTTTTTATCATTGTAACTATTATTATTGTCTTCTTTATAGATAGCTCGCATTTGTAATTTGTCACTTATTGTAAGACAATCATTCTTTTTAGTCTAAAATGTAAAGCGCTATTGGGCATTTGGAAATAGCGCTATATAAGTAATTAAATATTATATTATTATAGGCGTAACGGGTGTAGGCGGTATAGCTGGCGACGGTAAAATCGGCTTTACGCTCGCTGCGATCGAAGCGACGATGGTGCTGATGGCAAGACTAATCGCCGTTAATATACTGACTATCGTGACGCCTTGTTCTCTAAATAAAGTTTTAATTTTTTCACTTAACGTGTCATCTATTTCCAACATTTTATTAATTGTTTCTTTGATTCTATTAATTTGACTACGAAGAACGCGCTCTTTCGAGCTCGCAACCTCTAATCTAGTTCGTCTTTCTTCTTGTTTATCTTTTAACAGTTTACGAGCTTTTTCGGTTGATTCATCATCGAGTCCCCGCTCATTCTCGTCAGAAATTAATT
>CM055816.1:31734811-31777311 GCA_029582265.1 Zoroaster sp. YZ-2022
ACAAAGGGGCCGAAGCCCAACAAACAAATACTTCCCACTGCCGGCCGGTGACCTCCGTGGGTGAGCGGATGAGCTGTAAATGATTCAGATCGTAGTTAGAATGTCCCGTTTTATAAGGCCTGACACAATGACTCTCCAATGCATGCCTTCCTTTATTGTCCTAACAGTCTTACATAAGTCTCACACAAGTCTTCCATTCTCTCAAAAAAAAAAGACCTTCAATGTGAAACATCTGTCATTATAGTGGATGCTTGTAAATATTCAAACATTCCTAAATTGCACGATACGAGCGCTTTACGGTGATTGGATGTCACCAGGTTACGCTGAAACAAACGGTAAAGGTTGACGGTTTACCATTTTTGACAGTAATAAAGATTAAAGATTATCAGACCTTTACTTGAGACGGTTTTACCAAATGGTAAACCGTGTGCATGTTCTAATGGGGTTGGGGTAAAGTATATGGTAAACCGTTACAAAAGGGACCAGCCTAGTTCAGACAAATACTGCTTATGTTAACTCCCAACGTTTAGCTTTAATTTGACACCAAGAATTATTGTTATATATTAATTTTAGTACGGGTGGTTTCGTTCAGCTAAAGGAAAAACCTTTTTTTCATGGTTTATCAGAGGAATTGCACGAAAAAGGGTGAAAGATAAGAGATTAAAGTCACCATATACGTATGGTGTTCATCTGCAGGAGTGCCAACATCATGGCCGGTGTACATTTACAGTTATTGGGGGGAGGGCGCCGATACAGCAAAAGTGGAAGTTAATGTGATAAAAAATAGCGAAACAGCTGGGTATTCGTTCACGAATACAATTGAGCTCTAGTTATATACATTATAATAACATAGATGAAGAGCATTAGAGAATGTGTGTGGATGGAGGTCTCCAAAAAGCATTACCTTGTTGAATGAAGAACCCACAAGATACATCAAACAAAACAAAGAACAATTATGAAGACAACAATGCAAATTCAATTAAAGCTTAGAGATTGGTATACAGCTAGTATATGAAGTAAACCTAAGATAATTAAAGAATGAAAATTAATCTGCTTGTGAATATTTGCCGATTAACCCTCCTACTACCTCAAGGGTCAAAATCAGTCAAAATGTTGAAATACTTCCCAAGGTCTATCTGGTGCACTTAAAAGTCAAACGCTGTCAAACCTTACGTGTAGTACAATGTAAGTACATTTACAGGTCAAATGAGTCAACCGTTTTTGACTGGTAAAGCATTGTCTGGTATTGTTCAGGGTGGTCAAAATGACAGTAAAAACCAGTCAAAAATGCCCCTGTGTGCACATTTGGGTCAACAGTCAAAACAGGCAGTTGACTGGTTTTGACCTCTACGTAACTTTCCACTAAAGTGCATCAATAGTAGGAGGATTAATTGAGTTTTAAATTTAAATTAGAACAAGGAAACATTTGATACATGTATACAGGTATTTCTAAGAGAGATATTCAAATAATTCCACAGCTTGGGGCGTTCATTTTTTTACACCTTTTTGGGCTAGTGTGGTACGACCATACCTGCCAGTCTCCTTTATCATAAATATACACTTGTATATGAATGTTTTGCATTATTTCTTTCACACAAAAATCTTATAAGCTGAATACACCAAAAACATCTCAAACTTACTCTTTTCGGCAACTGATGGATCACTGCACAAGTCGCCATAACAAATCCTAGAGCGCACATCTTCTACATCCCTAGCTGCTCGTCTTCTCCGTGTCTGACTTGCTGGACACTGCTCAGATAATGTCACTGTCGTATCAGTGATACATTCTCCACACTCCTGCCAATCATTGCTGCCTTTATACTTGACCTCCAGCTGAATACAACCATCCTTGCCCGTCACTCCAGTCACAATCACTGTGCCTTCATCTGTGTTAAACTGTATGGTGATATCTGCAAATAGCGTAAAATAGAGGTCCAAAAATATGTACAAGAAACAAACATTTTATCAGGGATAAAAATTACTTTCAAGACAAATAGTGAAGGGGGGAGGTTTAATAAGTGATACCTGAACTCCAATTTTTTTTCAAAAGTGGGAGGGAGGATGATTAGGACCTACATGTACACACGTAGCAAAAAAAATAACACATACATATATACATATATACATATATAATACATATATACATATACACATATACGTATACATATATATATACGTACATATATATATGTATGAACAGTGAATATGCATGATGTACATGTTGATTTTAATTAATTAAACTTAAACATTAAGGTTAATTACCAGTATTTGATGGCGGCTCAGCTAAATGTAGAAAATCCAGTCATGTTGGGAAGAAAACAAAGAAAAAGAAAACAGAACATTAATTAACCTGTATTTACAAATACACAAAAAGGCAATAATCTTCTTGAATTTTATGATGTACAGTATGAATGCATTATTCACAGACATATATACCGACTTCCAAGTGAGGTGTAAACATATGTACATGTGGAAACCTGACAAAAGAATTTCATTAAAACCCTCTTACACATGGAGGCCACTCTGAACCACAACATTCTGTTCTTAAGCAACCTTCAGTACATACATGTACAAGCCTGCTGTCCTTTCCAAGTAATCTTACAAAATCAACTGTGTGCCACCCAAGGCCAGTTATTTATCAGTTATTTATCAGTTATTTATCAGTTATTTATTACTGTGTAGTCATCTTGTTTTGTACTTCTATGCAAATCCTTGTGACCAAACCGGGGCTTGAAGTACAAATCGTTTGGTATTAATGTACTTACTACACGTAAGGTTTGACAATGGTTGACTTTTAAGTGCACTAGATATATATACATATACCTTGGGAAGTATTTCAACATTTTGACCCTTGTATTAGTAGGACTAGGAGGATTAATGTACACTATGTAGACGATGTGATGTTACAAAATACATTAGTGGTGTGGTCACATTTTTTGCCCACGCTCATCTTGTTTTGGTTTAGATGTGACATCACAGATCGCATCGTCTCATTGAGAATGTCTATTGGAACATTTTGAAATGGCCTCTATGAATTTCCAGGTTTGATGAGAGGGTACAGTCATCCCACAATCAGGTGGGAGAGGGTGTGGGGGTAGGGAATGATACTTGGATCCACCTGGACAATCAGGGGACGGGGTTGGTGCCTCCCCATCTACATTTAGATGGGTTATAAATGTTTAAAATGCACAACATCTGCTTGTCTGAGTTGAGGCTGTTGAGAAGGTCCAGAAAGTGAAAATGAATAATTAACTCCCCCTCCATCCCCTCCCCTCCCCCAAAAAAGAACAAACAAACAACACCAAACACACACTCACACATTTGTTTTTGGTGTAAACTGAGGACCTCCTTATAGTCCCCTCTTTTGTTCCCTTTGTTTGACTTATGGTGTAAATTTTAGGCACCTCCCCTTTGTTTTCTACACGTTTAACAACCAAGAACATTTACAAACAATAACCGACAACTGAGGACCCAATGTTCCCATTGTTAACCAGTTCGCGTCGGGAATAAAAAAGTTTTTCTGGGCCCCCGTGGCGGGTTTCTTTTTCCCACACACACGTTAATGGAAGCTTACACAGCGGGTGGCCGGCACTTCCGAGCATGTCACCGTACACACAATATTCCGGAGTTTCCTGTGCCGTGTTTAGACACTCTCCGATCCGTGGTGCAAAAACAATTGAGTTGTATACACGGCCTCCGACGCGAACTGGTTAAAAATAAGCTCTGTTTACACCATAAAATAACCCACATACATTTGTACATGTACATGTACATGTAATACTGTATGTCACTATGAATAACTTTACCCTGAAAATGCCCTGAAAATCTGTTGTACCATGAAATAAATAGTTCACTGCAATTTCGCGACGGCACAACACCGTGAAATTGCCATGAAATACATGTACTCTTGGAATTCCTTCGCCGTGAAAACGCTGTGAAAATGCCATGAACTTCTCGTGGCAGTTTTGGGGCAGCTCATTATTTCTCGAGAGCACTATGAATTTGCTGTGAAATCACAGTGGACAATATCCGAGAGGAAGAGACACTGTGAAATTGCAGTGAAATTATGGTGAACTGTTATTTCAAGTCGAAACAGATTTTCAGGACATTTTCAAGGTGAAGTTGTTTATAGTGTAAAATAACCCACACATGTAATACTGTATGTGTTCATACAGGAAGCGAACCCCACATGTCAAATTCTAGTCAAACATCCCACACCCAATCTACAAAAACATTCTACGTTTTTCTTCCCTCCTTCCTTCCTGTATTGTAAGTAATTAAGCTAGGGTTTTCCTTGGAAGCCTACAAAATTGGGGCAAACAGTGAACTATACATGTACTATACAAACAGTTATGCATGTACATAATTCTTAAGGTATGGTACACCATTGGGATCTGGGAATGAGCATTCATTCAAACCCTGTACACATAGTTTAGGGGAACCGGATACCCAAAATTGGAAATCTTTGGATACCAGAAGATGGAAATCTTTGGATACCCAGGAACCATATAAACAATTTTATAAAAACACATAAAATACTCCCGAATGTATAAAATAACCAATACGAACACAAATTTCAAACAAAGACAACAAATCTGTGAAAGGCTGTCGGCAAATGTTCATCCAAGTTTTGTTCATTTTGTTAGCAAAAAAAAAAATCAAAATTTCCATTTATGTGGCTTAAAATGTTCAGGGTAATTTCAGGGTAATGACATGTTCGGTCGGGTATCCGGGTGCACAGCCTTTAATGGAGTTTTCAAGATATTTTCATGAAATTAACCTGTGAAAAGTTTTTTACAAAAGCTACATGTACAGGTGATTGTATGTTTTTGAGAAAACAACAAACTGAACTTTTTAATATTTTTTTTTTACAAAAAGTTGCCATCACAATTCCTTTGTTCTATTTGATAAAAATAACTCCACAGACAGAATAATTTCTCAGGATGACTGACCATTATAGAGTGTACCAAGGCTGTAAGACAAACTTGTCGATCTGGAGCCAATTGAGGCAATTGCCTCCTTGCTGAAGAGAGGATGGGGGGGGGGGGCTTAAACAGGGCCCAGACCTATCACTTGCCAAAATGCTGTCCTATATATACATGTACATGTACATGTAGATCCACTCCTGTCCCTGCCTCCTCACCCTGGCCATTGCCAAATACATGTATTCTTAGTTTCAAATTACATGTATTCTTAGTTTCAAATCAGAAACGCCTTAGAAACCAACAAGAAAAATGCTCCTGTGGAAAATTATTACATGTATTTCATTCAAAATCCATCCCGGAATTTTTCTCAGGATGACTGACCACATACAGTGTGCGAAGGCTGTAAGACAAACTTGACCATCTGGAGCCAATGGAGGCAATTGCCTCAGTGCTGAAGAGTGGATGGGGGGGGGGGGGGCTTTAAGCAGTGCCCAGACCTATCACTTGCCAAAATGCTGTCCTAGATCCACTCTTGTCCATGTTCCCCTGACCCTGGCCATTGTCAAATATTCTTGGTTTCAAATTAGAAATGCCTTTACCAACAGGAAAAATGCCCCTGTGGAAAATTATTACAAGTATTTCATTCAAAATTCATCCTGGAAATTTTGTCAAAAAATATTTTCACTGCAGGCACTGTACACTACATGTATACGAGTACAGGTACATGTATGTACACATGTACATGTACATGCATGGAGAACATTGTACATTTACAGTATTTAACCTGTGTGTAATCGGGCAATGAGGAAAATAAAAATTTAATCTATTAAATTTGTACAAATTTTGTCGAGCCCCAAATGGCAAATCATGCGGGCTCAAATTATTTTCCAAAAATTTAACAATAATAATTAGAACCAATCCCTATTCATTCTTGTGAACATACATGTACATGTACATAATGTGCTTTTTAACAATCTTTGGAAAAGATGCTGGGGGCATGAAAAATAAAATACAAAAATAATAATACAAAACTCACCACCCCCCTTCCAATCCCACCAAACAAAAACAAATAATAATAAATTAATACAAAAACAATAGGCCTATTGGATATGGTAAATCTTAACAATGATTTCTGCATTTCGTAAAATAAAAAGAAACAAAATAGGCCAAACGCAGTATCATAAACATTTTCATATGGGGTTGAATTTGTAATATGATATTGGTTTTATTATTTTTAAATTCAGTATTGAAGTGACTGAAGATGAACCAAGGTTGAATAAAAATTCTTCCAAAACTAAAAGACACTGAATGCAATGTACGTGTACATTAATTACAACACCCAAGTACAGTCTGAGTCAAGTGATTAGCAAAACAAGTTCTGATATTTAAAAAGGAAATGACACAACCACAATTTACACTCATGTTGATATATTGCACGTATTTCCTCAATAAAACTTCTACAAATTGAAGTTCAAATTTCATATGTAATTTAAACTTTAAGTACAAAATAAAATAACATGCAGTCAACTTCATACAAATGGTTTAATTATTGCCCTACACCATTGTGTGTATAGCACTGTATACTCAGTGCTTTCCGAGCGTCTGTGAAAAAACTTCACAGGCGTCTCGGGCGGGATTCGAACCCACGACCTCCTGCTTACTAGTGCAGACGTCTTAACCTCTCGAACACCGAGCTTGCCCGATGACGATTGGCTGGCTAGAATCCTATACAGTGCGTATCAAAAAAAAGGTAATCCGAATTCAGGGGGTTAATATGCCAAGGTTATTTAGTTTGACAATTTACATGTAGTGTACCAAAGAAGAGGAACTCCTCAGCTTTCCATTGATACCTTTATTGACCCATTGCTGTCACACATGACCGAGTACATTGTTATTGAAAATGACAAATTCAAATCGCATTTTTGCAAGTTTGGGTAATCAGTGCAAGGCAGGATAATTAGTGAAAGTCAGTATGATAAACCAGATTTTCTTTAGGAATGACTGGACATTATTCAAGAAGAATCTCTTCTAACATTGCCCTTTTATGCACCCACGTCACACCTTCAACATGTCCACCTCCCCTTTCGACACAAAGCTGACAGCGACGGAGCATGTCCTGCACTGCTCGTCTCACCATAGCCGGATTATTGCGTAAAGCATCCACTTCATTTCGAATACGGCCCTGCAATTCATCAAGATCACGGGAGGAGTTGCAAACACCTTGTTCTTCAAATGTCCCCAAAGGAAATAGTCACATGGTGTGAGGTCAGGTGATCTTGGACAGCGATAAGGCGATGTGCTGGGGCGCCATCTTGGGCCCACCAGAGTTGTCTGAAGACCCCACGAACCTGTCGCTCAAAGTGTTCCTGCAGCTGCGGTAAAACGTTATCATTGAGCATCTGCAGATACATGTTACCATTGACATTCCTTTGAAAGAAAAACGGTCCGATCAGCTGACCACTTCCACAAAGTCCTAACCAAACAGTCCACTTTTGTCGACTCATGTCGACTCATGTTAACCTCAAAATTGAATTCTGGGGGGTGTCTTGCTGGTGCATATTCAAGAACATTATGCGTATTGACCTTGCCGTTCATGGAGAAAGCAGCTTCGTCGCCGATTACGAGATTCCGCAGAAAATTGACATCTCTCTCGGTACGGGCTATCAACAATCTGGCAAACGCCAGCCTTCTAGCAAAATCTCCTGGCGTAAGTTGGTGTCGGATGTGAATCCGATATGGATGCTGCTGGACGTCCAATCTCGTGATTCTGTTGAATGTCGCCGAAGGCAATCTCAGCCCATTTCGCCTTGCGCTGGTGTCCCTAGGATGCTCCAAAAGTTGCTGCCTTACTGCTGCAATGTTCCCTTCTGATCGCCCGGTGCGCCTCCTGCCAGAATTCCCCTTGTTGCGGTTGAGGCTAGTGCCATACTCTTGATATTTTCTAACATTCGCCCAGATGGGTTTGGCTGCTGGGGGCTCCCGTTCTGGGAAACGTTCCCTGAAAGCATCGCGAGTTTGCTGCAAACTGTGAGTTTGGTGAAATGTTGTAATCACGAAAACTCGCTGTTCAGTCGTTAGTTGTACCATCTTTCCAACTACCTGTCCCTAAACCCAGGCCCTTCTTAAATACCCAACTTGAAGAAAAGGATGTCGTAACAGACGATTACCGCACCAGCTTAAAAATCTTACATAATCATCTAGGCAGTCAAGTGATGCGTCCATTTCAGACTGCCTTGAACCATGGAGGAAGACTCTGTTTTCTTCCTCCATGCTTGAACTGATTACCCAAACTTGCAAAAATGCGATTTGAATTTGCCATTTTCAATAACAATGTACTCGGCCATGTGTGACAGCAATGGAAAGCTGAGGAGTTCCTCTTCTTTGGTACACTACATGTAAATTGTCAAACTAAATAACCTTGGCATATTAACGCCCTGAATTCGGATTACCTTTTTTTTGATACGCACTGTATAGAAGCAGGTGCTGCGATATTTATAGTTTGATGAAATTCTTGAGTCGGGTGATAAACAATTGATTTAATTTTTTTAATTAAATCAATTGTTTATCACCCGACACAAGAATTTTCATCAAACTATTCATACAAATGCTTGTTTTGTTAATCTGTTGTACAATTTCAAACATGTACCTCTTTTTCTGATGTAAGCTTTTCATTTAAAACTTTTCATTTAAAACTAATTTTGCATTTTTAAAACTTGTTTTAAAACTGATGTACATGTATGTAATACAAGGGTCTGTACAACAGTTTAATCTAAAATAGAATTGATAAGAAAATTTTGATAATTTCAAATAAAATACAATGAAGGTTGTGGAGTGTCGTGGCCGAGCGGTCTAGCTTACCGGACTCAAGTTCTGGTGTTAGCAGCAGAATGTGGGTTCGAATCCCGGCCGTGACGCTTGTGTCCTTGAGCAAGACACTTAACCATAATTGCTTCTCTCCACCCAGGGGTTAAATGGGTACCTGTGAGGGCAGAGTTGGTTGATTAGCCCTATATGCGCTGTAATGGCAGCAATTGAGCTGTATACTCCCCAGGGAGCTGAGATGGTTTCAGGAATGATTTATGAGCCTTATGAGCAGGGGTAATAATATGCGCCTTGAGCACCACTCAGTTGGTGGATACGTGCGCTATACAAGTCCACACATTATTATTATTATTATTATTATTATTTTGGGCACTATTAACGTCCAATGTCATGGCAATGCACTGATTGTGTATTTAAATACATTTACTGTACAGTACACATTTCCCAGAAGTTCGATCAGTGAAAGTTTTAAAAACAACCGAAACTACATACATGCATGTCCATGCTGGGCTTAAAGAGGGACTCTATAAGGTCAAATTTAGTTTTACGCTTCACTCATTTTCGAATAAATAAAGAGTCCTTATGAAAGTGGACAACTACATTGTACATGTAGTTGTACGTACATGTAATTGTGATCAAGTGTACAACTAGTACCTTTGTAAAAAAAAGTTGATTGTGGCCGCGTACCCAAAGGCTATAATGACTAGATACTGCAAACCCCATGGGGCTAGGGACAAAGGAATGGGTCAGAGTCGTGAGGGAACAATTAAAATGGACAAGGGAACAATTAAAATGGACAAGGGAACAATTAAAATGGACAACAGAAAGATTAGGCAAACAAAACAAATTTATGTACATTTAGTAAACACAATTATTAGAATTATTAGAATGCCTTGACTTTCACACACATGTGCACTACACTGTATACATGTACATACATGTACAATGTATAAGTTTGAGTAGATGTACACGTGTACAGCAAGCCCAAGTTCAGAAGGGGAAAAAGAAAGAGAAGGATTTAGGCAAACAAAACCAATGTAGTCAAAACAATTACATGTAAGTCTATAATCAGAAGGCCTTGACTTTCACATGTGCACGATTATACACTGTAATTTACCGTGTGTACATGCACATGTGCTTGTACACGGTGCTTGTTATGGGTAATTATGTCACTAACAAAAAGTCAATCACTGTGGGAAAGAAATTAAAACTAAAAAGACACTGAAACCAGAAAAGGAAAGCCAAAACCGTGCAACAAAACAGGAAATTGTTAAAGACATGCACTGTACTTGTAATTGGTAGAATGTCACCACACATATAAAATTTCAATCTAAAAATTATAAACTGTAATAGGTCTGTATCCATTTTTTGTATCCATTCCGACATGGAATTTTAACAAAGAGTACTCATTGTTAAAAATCAATCTGGAAATGATTTCACTATTCTTAAATATGACTTCTCCTTAAATAAAAACAAATTCTAGGGAAGATTGATGCCAGTGGTATGGTTGTGCTTTCAAATTACCAAAGGGAAGGCACAACTTTGGTAATCTTCAAATGTAAAAACGTAAACATTGTCTCCACATTGTTGGATCAAATACCCCATTCAATCCCAACACTTAAATCAATTTTAATAGATTTCTTTGAGTGGCGGAGGATTATTAAACAACACCCTGTCAGGCGGCTCCTCGAGCTCCTTTGTGATCTGCCAGTCGGTTTACTGCAAAAGTAGATCGATTTTGTTTCTCACGAAAGCTGAAAAGACTTCCCTAAGTTTTTTTCCATGGAATTTCTGGCCCAAGTGACAATCGAGGATTTTGTTTAATCGCGATATATTTTTTTCTTCGTGATCTGCCGATATCTCGATGATTTAAAAAGTTTTCGATATCATAATCGCGTTAAAAAAAATATCGCGATATTCGATCATTATTATCGTGTCATTGCCCAAGCCTACCTCACAGGTACCCATTTAACCCCTGGGTGGAGAGAAGCAACTATGGTTAAGTGTCCAATTGCTCAAGGACACAAGTGTCACGGCCGGGATTCGAACCCACATTCTGCTGCTAACACCAGAACTTGAGTCCGGTAAGCTAGACCGCTCGGCCACGACGCTCCACATTGTATCCTACATGTACATGTAGGTGAAAATAATCCCTTCAGTCTTACTTGAAGTAAAGTGTAAAATTTGGTGTAAAGTTGATAGTACATATATGTTGTATTTTTTTTCATAATTACTTATGGCTGGTAGTCAAGAAACCATAAAGATACGAATGCAAAGACAATGGTCTGATTGGCACTCAGCCGCCATCTTTTGATTGTCTAATACACAGCTCTCTGGGAATCAAAGTAAGACTCATTTTCAGAACAGATTGGTGTTTTTTTCATAATGACTTATGTCCGGTAGTCAGGAAATCAGACACGATGAATGCAAAGACAACGGTCTGATTGAATGTCAAACAACATCACACAGACCACTTGACTTCAATGTACAAAGTATTCCTGAAATAACACATTTATTGGTGGATCCAGGGGGACAAATGGATCAAATTCCATCTTCTCAAAGATGAGAGAACTTCAGACAGAATATTTTTTCAGGATTTTTGATACATTGTATTAGAAATTTAAAAGCGCCAATCTATTCTGAAAATGAGCATCACTTTGATTCCCATAGAGTTGTGTATAGACAATAAAAAGATGGCGGCTATGAGTGCCCAAAAAATATTTGAAAAAAATATTTGAACAAAACAGATGAAACAAACAAAAAAAAACAGGAAAAATAGAAATACGATTTGGAACTTACGCAATGTGTACACCACTATGCTGCCATAATTCGGATTTCTGCCAATGCCATTCTCAGCATAGACCCTTAGCTCATACTGTGTGTAGGAATCAAGGCCAGTCACAATGTACATCTCTTTTGTGCTCTTTTCACTGTATACCTCCATACTGTGGCTGACATAGAACCACTGGTCCTCACCACCATCATATCCAGGCTCCCAGGTCACGGCGAGGGAGCTTGAAGTACGGCTTGTCAAGTTAACATTGGTAGGCATGTCAGGTTTTTCTTTAAAAAAACAATGAAATATATATACATGTATTAAAATTCACTGTTACATGTACATGTACATGTTGTATAAATGGTCACTCACAGGCACAAATTAGACGTGTACTAGTGCCTGAATAATGCCAGTCAATAGCTGTTTTTGAACACACTGTAAACCATTACATGTATATTCCATGAAATCATCAAAACGTTTTAATTTAAATTGTTTTTAACTTCAAACCAAGCAACAACTAAATGTGACCCGCTCTGAAAAAACCCGAAACTTGTCGGCATAACAACCATAAAAAGGTCAAAAACTGACCCTAGGGACCAGTTTGAGATTTTCATGTCACCATATAGAGCATTTCTGTAGATTTTGATGGAAAAAGAAAAATCCTGAAACGTCGTTGGGAACATGGTTAATTTTAAGTAAGACTAATTGCGGTGACACCATGTGGAATCTCAATTGAGTAGTAATTAGTTCTGAAAAGAACTGGTGGTAATTTTCACAATAAATTTGGGAGGTCACTCCGAAAAATGTTGGGTCCAAGTTTAAGGTTTTGCCAGAGCCAGTCACAAATCATAATGATGTATGATGTATAATGAATAATGATACACCTATACACGTGTTTAATTAACTTGTCCGACCAGACTTGCGTGCAAACATGTAACTACGCGACCCCCACATGACTGTGTTTTAGCCAATCAGGATAAAGAATCACAATGGGACAACAACATCTGTTTTGGACATTAGCCTCATTCTGATTCTCACAGACTTGTGTATAGGAAAAAGCAATATGGCTGCTGTGTGCTATGAGAGAAATCGACTAATAATTTATTAGCTTGGTTTTGTTCTCTGTCCTTTTTTCTTCTTTTTTTTGGGGGGGGGGGAGGGTGGCAAAAAACGTGGGCTATACATCTTTAAACAAGAACACACAAAAGTTCAAACAAAAAAATATAATCCACTTTAACAATCTACAAAATAACCATGATGTTGCATTTGAACCTGCTATGATATCAGAGAAAAGCTGGTGATGTACATTCAATGTATGTACATTCATTAACCCTAACCACCTACATGTACGTGTAGGTATTCTAGCTAGGAACCTTCCTGAATCCTCCAAAATCCATCAGTGCACCATGCATTTTCGTTGATCTTTCATATTCAGCACTTATGGCCTGTACTTCTTGCCAGGTACATGTGTAGTAATTTTGGCTCATTTGAAGAAGTGAAAGTACCAGTTTCCATCAATTGCTGAATTTTCCCCCCAAAAAGTGCCTCTTGGAGGATTTTGATGGATTTCGGGTGGTTAGGGTTAATATGGATTTTTAACAAGCGCAACAGAAATTCAAAACACCCACAGATTGGCAATATTAACAAGGTAACAAAATGATTTCAACATGGATACAGAGTCATGCATTGTGTTTCTAAGTTAAAACAAATCCTTATGGCATTTAATCCATTTAAAGGGACAATATCCTCACGATCAGAGTAGAATTTCAACAGGGCATGGAATCGGTGTCCTATTTTAAGATGAAGTGACTGAAAATTACTGGCTCATTTACAAGTATGCAGCAGCAACGGTAATATAATTTTATCATGTGGGGTATTAATTACATGTAGTTAATCTAAAACGAGCACTCCGATTCCATGCCCTGTTGATCGTGACAATATTGTCCCTTTAACGTACATGTACATGTACATGTAACATGTACTGTATCTTACTTGATCCATTGAGTAAGATTTCATGCGAGTCATTTCCTCCGATTCCATTGGAGCTGTTGCATGTATACACCCCGTAATCCATCTCGGAGTTCACTATCTTAATGGTCAATTTGCTGGTAATCACATCTCCATATAGGCCAGCATCATCTACATGTGTGTACATGTATGTGTTTTCCACCAGGTACTTGTCAGTATTTGAACCACTGGTTATCACTGAGTTGTTTGGATTAAACCAAATCATGTTAGGTACGGGGTTGCCTTTAGCAATGCATTTCAAGACCTCATCTTCACCATCTGTAGCACCAGCCTCATTGTTACCTTCCTTATTGGTGATAAATGCTGAATCTGTGTGTATAAGACAGTGTACACCAACTGGTAATAACCCAAAAACAACATGAACAAATTATTATCTAAAAGGTTTGACCTAAAAACAAAACAAAAGAAAAAAGTCTTCAGTTTCTGGTCATGGGACAGCTTCAAAATCAGTGCTGTATGTAAGGCCCTTTTTTGTTTTTGGTAATCTTTTTACCCAACCAAATTGTTATCTATCAATTCATAGGTCAGCTTCAAAATTGGTGCAGTGACTTGCATTTTTTTTCTTGGTAATCTTTTAATTTTTGTTTTGTTTTTGTCAACCAGTGAAATATGTGACACATGTATACGTGGTTATTAGAACCACACCAAATTTTCCATACACAAAGTACATGTACAGTGTATGGTGGCTAAGAGAAGCCTCACAAACGTTCATACCCTTTTGTGAAAAGGTCGTTTAAAACACTACGTGTCAGAATTCCAAGCGATCCAGCAATTTTGGCTGCAATTGGACATCATTTCATAGGAAATAAAAAGAAAACTAAAAAATGCCATCTCAAAATTAGGCGACGTGCGAGGAGACCAGAAACCAGACACTTTTTTGTTTGGCCTTATACATACATGTACATGTATATATGTACACGTGTACTTGTTTATTTATTTTATTTAGTTTTTGGTCATCTTTTTTTTGCCAACCAGTATGAAACATGTGATACATATATACGCGGTTAGTTGAACCAGACCAAATTTCCCATACACAAAGTAGGGTGGTATGTGAAAAAGTCATTTAAAACACAGAATTCCAAGCGATCCAACAATTTTGGGTGCAATTGCACATCGTTTCAGAGCAAATAAAAAGAAAACTAAAAATGGTGATGCATGTGATGACCAGAAACCGTAAAGTTTTTTTGGGGCTTACATACATGTACATGTGTACTTGGTACCGATCATCCTAAGAATTGTTTCTGTCTGACATCCTATATTTTTCAAGAAAAAGTAAACACATGTTCAAATCTGAAATGGATCACAGGCTGTGATCTATTTCCAAAGGGGCTGTGCATTTTAGAATAATTAGGAAACCGGATATTCAGATTATAATTTCGATCGAATATTTGATATTCGAAGGCTACCGATTGTAAATTGTGCCATGTGATAAAACAAGCACGCACAATATGGTGGGGCCAAAAAATGTACTAAACAAATATAGCCTGAACTAGGATGGACTTGCTACATGTAGGTGGCGACCAAATGTAGACAAGAGGATGATTGGATTGGAGTGGGGGGGGGGGGGGAGATAATGATGTACATGTAAGTGCCAATTTAAAAACAAAACTAATTCAACAAAAACTTATGTTTTTCTTCAAACATTCGAACCGGAAAAAAAACAACGGATACTTGATCCATCGATTGAATATTTGAATATTCGGCACAGCCCTAATGTCCACATTAGAATGCACACAATTTATAAACAAATCTGAATGCATTTCCACAATATTTTTCTCATAAACGACAAAACAAAACTTTTTTTTTTTAACATTTGGAAAACGAAACTGATACGGGCATTTATGAATGGGAATAAAAGTTTCACACTTCTTCACCGCAGGTTAATGACCTGTTTTGGACATGGTCACAGGCTTCAGCTAGGTCATTATCGTCTGTGACCATGCCCAAATCCGGTCATTATCCTGCAGTAAAACCGTGCAACATACTTGTATTCCCTTACACCGAAGGATACATTCTTTTCCCATGGCTTCCAGACTTCTGCCACATTACTGGTTCAAACAAGTCTAAATCATATTAATTATACAGAAATGTTTACAAAATTTGTTATTATTCTTATATTTTATAATAAAATTCAGTTAACCCCATGCGTACGGTTGACGGCTATATAGCTGCAGCCGGTGAATTAATTGATTTTCCAGCTGCATTTGCTGAGAATTCACCTTGAATAGAAATCTTCAAGAAGGCTGGTCATTTGGTGAACCATATTGTTCTTGAAATGGAGTGTTATATAATAGATTGGGCTTTTGAGAGCATTCTGATGAATACAGCCTTTTCATGAGATTTCTGAACACCAGCCTTTCAATTATGCTACATGTATGTGGGGACTTCAAGTACGATGAATAGGGTATGCCCGGCTTAGCTTGCCCGCTTATTGTTCAGTCTATACGCTTGGCTGAACAGCGGAGTTGTGCACATGTCCATGGCCGGGTTTGACCCACGGTGCTCTCCGGCCTCATACAGATGTTGGCCACAACCACCTTCACTTGGTAAAAATAATACCGTACGCAAGGGGTTAAAGTAAACTTGATGTTAAGGGTGATGATGATGGTGCATCACCAAATATGTTATTTGTTTGTCTAAATGTTACATGCTCATGTATTTTTTTAATAAATATTGAGCAGGTCTATATGAAATCATCCATTTAAAAAAATAATAAAAGTACTTACATTTGACATCAATGGGTCCCAATAACCCATTCTGTGTAGCCCATGAATCCCTCTGTGCAGTACACTTGATGGTGTTACGATTGTCTCGTCTCGTAGGTGTAAACTCAATCTTACTGCTGAACGTGTAGCGTTCACTTGATCCTGATAGGGCTGGTGTGGTATCAGACATAGGCATGATAGGTGTGTCTCCATTGAACCAATCCAAGCTCCAGTCATCAGGATACCCCATATCTGCCATGCATGTCAGGGTAGTCAACACATTCTCAGTCATCTGTGAACTACCAGTTATCACAGGGGTATCAGGGGGACCTGCAGAAAAAAAATAAAGTTGTTGTTTAATTCCATTGTGAGGTGCAATTTTGCATGGTATCCTCGCACAGGATTACCAAGTTTCTTCCCAAGCCTCCTTTTTTTAGGGATAAGAAAAAGAAAGAAAATGCCATTTTGAAGAAACTATAATGACATGTACCTTCCCCCCAAAAATGTAAAATACAAAAATAAAACAAATACTACAGAAGGTGGAGCTTTTAGGGATAGCAAGGACGTACATGTAGCTTAATTGACTTGAGGTGTAGAAAGGAAGAAAGAAAAAAAGATCTTTCTTTTCATGTTGTGCAAATGCGAAATACATTTATTAATAAAATCATAATGTTTAAACAAATGTTTTCAAATAAATTAAAAAAATATATTGAGATCTGTATAGGGAAGGTACAATTTTTTTTTTTCAACAAATAAAAACATGATTAAAGTTTCACACGTACTATATGAACATTAAAACATAAGTAGTGTAAAGTCCATGATGGTACAAACATTCATTGAAATATTTTTGTCCGAGGTAACACCACTTTAGACATGAATACCATGTTTGTGTTTGTCGATTCAATACTTCAGTATTTTCTCACTAACAACACAATGTAATAAGTTTATAGCTTTCACAGGCTGGTTATTTATGGTAAAGATACAAAAAAGTAAGCATTCGTTTAGAAGCAGTTTTTCAAAAACATTTACCAATGTTGCAACTTCTCTTAAATTTACAATGAACTGTGTAACTGGAAATTAATGTAAATAAATTTGAAAATGTAGGAACTAAGTGTTTACAATTAACATCTGGTGTTGGTAGACTAATACAAGTTAGGCCCAAAATAGGTGGGCTTCAAAATTGGTCCGGTGACGCACTTTTGTTCTCTCTTTTTTTTTCTGTTTTGCCAACCTGTGAAATATGTGAAACTTGTATACGGCTCTGGTTTTTTTAACATGTATACCAAAAAGCTTAATGGCACTTTGAGAGTCTCAAATTTTGTAAAGATACAGAACTGGAAACCAGTTTTCATATTTTTTTGAAGCATGGACCTAGATTGATCTCCCATAGCTTAATGAAAATTCTACAAGTTTGGTTTATGTGTGTGAGCTATCGCTGAACAGCCAAATGTTAACGGAATTTTGTCAACCAAAAAAAGATACCAGATTGTTTTGGCTGAAACACAAAAATGCCAGAAACAATATTATTCTTTCCTATTTACAATGAATGAGTATGAGTGGAACTTTAAGAAAGTGCACAATAACCCCAACTATTTGGACTATTTTGATGGAGCGGCTCAATTGAAAATAGTGTTTCGGACGTTACATTTTCCGTTAACAATCTTACCCTTATTTGACTCACTAGGACTACAATTTATTTATATGATATCAGTATTAAAATCCACTTTCTGGGTACCCCATTCCAATGCCTAAAAAGAAAGTAACATTATGTTATTGCAGTGACGTTGTTTAAAATTTGTTCATCAAATAAAAAAGTTACCTCATTTTCCGTAAACAATTTGGTAACGTCCGAAACAATATTCATTTTGAAGTATAAAAAAATACAGGAATTGTAAAACCTATTTATTATTTAATTTTGAAAGAACCTCAAGGCAGCTTCCCATCACAGCATAAATTAATGCTGTATCTAATTGCATTATCATTATATCAGCAAAACAAATTTTCCGTTAACAGTTGTAACATCCGAAACGACTGTAACGTCCGAAACAAAAAATACCATTTCTCAGCTAATAACTCAAAGTTGATGGTACCCAAAGTGATTTAATCATCATAAAATAAAACACTGTTATTACTAAAACAAATCTAGACATGAATTAGATCATTCTTGTCCAACAAATTTCTCATGATACAAACAATTTGTTTCGGACGTTACACAATTTGGTTGTTAACGCAAAATTGAAAATTTTTAATGCTGTTTTTATTCTATCAACATTTTATGACTCTCCAATTTCTTTTTACATGTCAAGAAAAACATTTCATTCATTTCATTCAGTTTTAACATTAAATACAACATGCATTTGATGCCAAAATAAAAATTTACTATCAAATTTAAAGCTTTCTACAATTGGCAACAATGACATTTTTAAAGACACTGTATGTGATGCACGACATTGATAGATTGTTTTGAAATAACCTCACTTTTAATTAAACTAAATCAATTTCAACTAGAACTGCTCATCAGAATTCTGGAGCAATATAAATAATACTTTCTGGGGTATTGTAAACATGTTTCGGACGTTACGGCATAGTGTTAACACACATTTCTGCATGTATGCTGATCTCCCTATTAACGAAATAGATGACTCCAGTTCCACAGTAATTATAAAGGCAGGATGTACGGGGACATAAATATTTTAATGGATTATTAGGCACTATTGAGACTGATTTAGTAAGAGAGAAAATCAAACATAGGGCCTAACAAAAATAATTCAACAGTTACAACTAAATTAGAATACATATAATTATAAAACTAGCTAAACAAAACAGTTATGATTTATACGATGTATACTATATTATGTATTATGTACATGTGTATATACTATGAAAAATTTACAAAGTTATTTGTTTGATTTAATTACATTTTAATTATCTGTATTTTGTATTTTGTATGTAATTAATTATTTATTTTTATTATACTTATTTATTTTACTCAGTATTTTGTTTAGCTAGTTTCCTATTTAATCTATTTAATTGTTCTGTAAATGAATTATTTCTTGTAATATTTATTTTCGTTAAAAACGTCAACTGAAATGATGTTAGGTAAAACTTGTAGCTTTGCATGGTGAAGAGGATAAGTAAGACTGTGGTGACACCATGTGATTTAATTCTCAATTGAGATTATTATTATTGTTATTATTATTAAATGCGAGCGCGAAGCGCGAAGCCCTTACGGCGTTGGGTCCGGGGCCCGCTTAAGGGCCCCGGAAAATTTTGGATTCTGGATGCTCTGTGGTGCAATCTGAGGCGATTCCTGGCCAGTTTCACCTGACTTTTTTTGCAAATGTTTTCAAGATTATATGGAGAATATATATATATATATATATATATATATATATATATATATATATAATTATTTTAGCCATTATTTTTAGCCATTATTTTAGCAATGTCATGACTACAACAATATAAGTTTCTCCCTCCCCGATTTTTGGCATTTAATTTGCAGTTTTTGACTTCAGTTTTAATTTATCCGGAATTCAGTCCAGTTGAAATTTTCAAGAAAAGGGCTTGATTTCATACTGTTCCTTGCCCTGTGTTAAAACCATCGGCAGATCAGCTGCAAGACTCATCGTACTTCGCAGGCCTATGCGTACTCGCGTAGAATCCGACAGTAAATTGACATCGGCGATTGTAATTTCCACACGGTACCCCGACCCTTCTTCAGATGAAACGGAACAATTTGTAGACGTGGAGGAATTGGGTCAATAAACCAGACTAGCTTGCTTTGCACCCGATCACAGACTACCGATTGCAAACGAAATGTAGACTAACTAATTTTGGGAAGTATTTGAAAAAAGTCACTATAATCATCATTGGAAATTGATACAAAAAATCCACTTTTCTCAACAGTACACCAAACTGAAGGCGCTGTTCACCTTGGATGGTGGCTTTATTTTTTACTCTGCACCCTTAATTTTTAATCCTTTTTTATCAACCTTTTATGAGACACATCCTTGGATATTTTTATCACCGAAGCTTCTGTGGAAAATCAAATATAATATAAAAGAAACTGCAATCAATTAATTGCCATAATGAGGCTGTGTTAAACTTTATGAAGTCATCTCCATTAACTAAATTCGTGGAGGAAAATTGTCTTTAAGAATGGGTTGACTAAAATAAATCAATCAGTTCCTCAGAAGATTGCTAAGGGCTAACCGAGACTGGCCTGAAAGTCCATCGAAGAGAAATTATACTTCACACTGGTTAGACCACATCTTTGATATGGGAGCATTGCTTGGAAACCCCATATCACCAAAAACATCTCTTCGCTTGAAAGAGTCCAGAGACGAGCTGGCGTTCAGAGCGGCAAGACCTGCCTGTCGAACTTACGGCAGAAGTCAGTTGCTTTAAACGTCGACTTTCTGCCGTGTCTAATTCAAATACAGTGAAATCTCGATAAGTCAAATCTCAGGGGAATGAACTCAAACTTCGACTTATGGCCCTGTCACACTGTTGCGTATCGTACTAGCGTATGCCAGCGTATGAAAATTATCACTCATACGCTGGTATACGGTGACATACGCTAGGGGTACGTTAGGCATAGGTTGTATACGTTTCAAGCACGGTGGCATACGCTGGCATACGCTGAGGCAGAAATAAATTGTTAAGCATGCTTAAAAATTTTGTGCGTATGCGGACGTATGGTTAATACGCTAAGCATACGCTAGGCATACGCTGAATACGCTAGAGGTACGATATAGGTACGTTACTCATAGGTCGAGTACGCTGGACATAAGTTGCCATACGTTGGCATGAAGGTGTACCGTACAGCTAGCGTATTGATAGCGCATTGAAAGGCCGCCGATTATATAGGTACTTTGTCACGTGATAGGCGGAAAGGCGGTACGCTGGGCATGCGCAGTTCATACGCTACTCATACGCTAGCCATACGCAGAGTACGCTGTCCATACGCTGGTCATACGCTGTTCATACGCTGACATACGCTGGTCGTACGCTGACATTTGCTGACATTCGCTGTCCATACGCTGTCAATACGCTTGCCATACGCTACTCATACGCAACTCATAGGTTCAATACGGTAAGTATACGCACAATTCTGTATTTTCAAGGGCTTTTTGTGCGTATGAAAATTATATTATGAATTTTCATACGCAACTCTTACGTTTCTCTCATACGCAACAGTGTGACAGGGCTATTATGCGGAGGTTCCAGTTAGCCGAGGTCGCCATTTTATCCCCCCCCCCCCCCCTTGCGTGCATAAATTATCGTACGCCCGCAAAGTAACCTTTTGTAGCACGGGGAATTAAGCACACAAGATGCAACATTTTAAAATTTGTTATAAACGTCTTACATATTTATTAATTTGTTTCAAATGGCATGATTTTTGTTTTTAAAGATTTCCAAAAAATATAAAATTATTGTTAACGCTTTTGAAATCAATGATGACCTACAACTCATTGGTGGGAGATTTGGCTACGCAACAGAGCTAAAAAAAAAGGATTGAGCGCATTTCCAGCACCGCGTTGACGTTAGCCTTGGCGTGTTTTGAAACGGTCAAGCCACCCATCACTGCAGCTGAAGTCTGGATGTCCTAACTTCTTTGCCAAAGACCTGGCCTTTTCTTGAAGAATTGGACCCGAAATCGGAATGTTTTCGGCCCGTATACCCAGGGGGCAAACCCCCACTTTTTGGTGAAAACAGACATGGAATGCTATAAAAGGTTGTGCACCAGAAATGATAACTATATAGGTCAGGGACCACAACCTAGGTGAACAACCTTGCAAACGAGCTACTGGAAATCTGTAGCACACCTTTTAGTAACATGACCTGAGACCTGGCGTCCCACCGTACGGGGACATTTTGTTTCTTATCTAAGCAACATCCATTCTTTGGTTAAATTGTCAAATCTCATCTCTCCTGTATTATTAATGTATAGTGCCCTCAATCCCACTTAGTGGTGATTACAGCCAGCTTCAAGCTAATAATAGTGCAAATGCAAAATGGCAGTGTCCCTGTATGGGGACGTCGGGTCTCCGTGGCTATTTCTCTCACACAGAAATCCTATTGTACCAGATCTGCGAAATTTGATAATTCGCTTTTTAAGTCAACCTAGGCTAGGCCTAATAAAATTGTTTGTGTTATACCGTAGGCCTAATTAGGGAAACACTGTACAAAGGTGTTACCAGGAATGGGGTGGTGTTGGGGAGGGGGAGTGGGGGGATTTTGTACGTAGCCGTGGCCTAGGGCTAGGTCTTGTACTTGTAGTACAGCTAGTACTGCTATAGCAGTCCATGAGGACAAAAATGGGAGTGTCCACGGCCTTTTTCCCAGTTGTGGACTCACTGGATTAGTTTCCCTGTTCCAAATCTCGGCTCGTGTTTAATGCGTACCGGTTTTACAAAATGCATACATGGAAGTGGAAAACCCTAACCAATAACACTAAAACCATGATTAAGTTTGTTCATTAATGATTACAAATATCATCTAAACATAGCACTAACATTTCAAAGAATTATTTAAACCGTAACCTGTGATCTATCAAACCTTCTATTTGATGTTTTAGGAGTAATCTAATAACCGGTACGCATTGTAAACACAGGCCCAAATCTCTTATGCTGAACGCCAAGCGAGACGGCAACAGGTGCCATTTTTAACGTCTTTTGTATGACGTGACCGGGATTCGATTCCCGGCCTCCTGGGTGAAAAGCGGGCACTCAACCATTGAGCTAACCACTCGGTATCAAGAAAAAACTTATTAAATGGCAGATTTTCAAATTTTGTTTTGGAATTACTGTGTAAAATGCATTGACTCATATAAATAATACTAACATAATTTTAAGTTTTAATCTTTTAAGAAAATTAAAGCCACACAAAAGAAAACTAAAAAAGATGTTTAAGTTAGAATCACTAATCTATTACTATAGGCTAATATAATTAACTAAGACTGACTCCTGTATTAAAAAAAAAATTATAGTGGTGAGAATTACCTAACCCTGGTTGAATTTCACCTTTAGGTGGCCGGAATTCACCCAATTGGATGACAAATTAGTAATTAATGCATGCCATACGCCACTGGTCATTCAAGAAAGATGTAACATTCGGAGCCATTGCTGATCGCTACAAGCACCAGCTGCTGAAAGATGTTCCTGCTGGCACAGGGATCATACATTTCTGCTGTGACCGATACAGTGAACAAAGCCTCATATCAGCAGAACAGCAGCACAGGTACGGCCGATCCAGACCAGCTAATTAAGTGTTTGAAGTCAGTGAGCAGTACCGAGACTGTGTGAGACGTGGACCGAGAGTGAACAGCTAGATCCAGCACTGGGTTCAACTCGCCTGGGCAGAAGATTCAAGGAAGAAACCCAGAGTGTGCTGCTCACCGAAGGGTCCGCCACTGACGTCACTGCCTTGGAGTCTACACAGCAGGAGGCTGATACAAGAGTCATGCTTCATGCTATATACAGCGTCCAGAATGAAGATGTTGAGAGAGTGATCATCCACGGCAATGACACGGATATCATCATTATCTGTGTCTACTATGCCACCACTATTCTGAAAGATCTTCCTGAACTGTGGGTGAGAACTACCACGGAGACCTACCTACCCATACATCAAATGGCTGTGGCACTGGGACCAGTGGCGTAGCTGGCTATGTTCGCCAGGGGGGGCGAATCGGATCCCAGGGGGCCCACCAATCAATGACACCGACTTTAGGTAATATCGAAGCATATCATATTCTTCAAAGTATCAACATAAATGTCAATGATATGATCAATCGAGTTCCATTCTGCGCTTTTTAATTTTGGAAAACTTATCAATCACTATGCCAAAGTCTACGTTTTCTGCTATTTCTCGTTCTATACACATCATAGCCAAACAATTCAACCGCTCCTCAGACATGGTGCTCCTGAGATAATTTTTGATGAGCTTTAATCGACTGAATGTGCGTTCTGCTTGCGCAGAGCTTACTGGTATGGTTACGAATAGTCTGTAAAGAGTACATACATTCGGAAAAGCTCTATGCATATCATTTGATATGAGAAAAGGGAGGATCTCAGTGGTTTTTAGTGGTTTTTCTGCGAAGATTTCCAGATAAAAGTCTCTGAAAGAGGCATACTCGTCGGCCAAAGCATCGCGATCGACATCACGTAATCGATAATCACGTATATTTTTAGAATGGGGCCCAGAGAACTATAGTCCCAGGGCTGATTTTAGGTATTACGGGGCCCACGGGCAAGGAAATAAATAGGGGCCATTTTCTTAATTGTTATCCGGAAAAAGTGTTAGTGCTGCTATATACCTTCTACATGCATATTAAGCCATTGGATTTTGATTAATCGCGGGTTATAAAAAAAATGACTGTACAGATTTTTAGGGCCCCCTCTTTACCTGGGGCCGTGGGCAACTACCCTTTTGCCCTTACGTAAAAGCGGCCCTGTATACAGGGCCGGATTTATAAGGGGGCAAAGGGGGAAATTTCCCCGGGCCCCCCTGCCAGAGGGCCCCCCCTGCCAGAGGGCCCCCCAGACTAAGGACTTCCTTTATAAAAAAAATGTAATAATTATAAAATTAGTTTTATATTTTTTCGAAGAAATGCGGTTTATCATTCATTTTAGTTCATTTTTTATTTGTCATGTAATTTAATTTCTATGTCGAGGGGCCCCCGGGCCCCTCAAGGTCTAAATCCGGCCCTGCCTGTATAGTCATGCCTGCTGGTGGGCCCGTCAGTCAGTCCCATAAGCATGTGAAAAAAATTCGCATGTGTTAGGGGGGGGGGGCACTTATTCTGGAACTGGAGCCGGGGGCGGCGCCCATCCCCCACCCTCTGCACCCCCCCCCCCCGCTAGCTACGCCACTGACTGGGACCTTCGCAGTGTCGTGCACTACCATTTATCCACAGCCTGAGTGGAAGGGACACGACAAGCTATCCTTTCTTCACTGGTAAGAAGACCTGGATGAGCAGTAGCAAGACTACAGACATGTCTAAACTTGAAGACTTTGGCGAGCAAGGTCAGCAAGACATCACATTGGAACTCATCGACCAGATACGCAAGCTTGTCATCACTGTGTACACTATTAAACAGAGCTGATGACTTCGAGGAGTGTGATCTTGGAAAGCTGAGGGCCTACAAATTCCTGAATAACAGGTCAACCCTGCTGAAGCTGCTACCACCAACAGAAGATGCATTTCTTCAACATACGACATGCGGCTCTATCAACTATCATAGACAAGAGTGCACACATTGGCAGGCCAGAGCTTTCCCCATTTGAGGAGTATGGCTGGGCTCTGCAGGATGGGAAACTTGTCCCAATCCCTTCAACTCAACCAGCCTGGCCGCAGAAAATGACAAAGGCCATCGCGTGTGGCTGCACCAGAGGGTGCAACAGAAACTGTTCCTGTGCGAAGAAGGGTGTTGCCTGTTACATTGAATGTCGCTGCCAGGGATCCGCAACCAAGTGCAGTCGTGTTCAGTACACTGCAGTATTTGAAAGCAGTGACTTGGATAGTGACAATTAACTGTAAAGACATGTTCTTATGGCCCACACTGTGGTTACTGATACTAACCGCTAACTATGGCCCTTGGTGCCACACTGGAGCATTTGAATGCACTAAAAGTGGACTTGGGCAATGGTAATTAACTCTAAAGACTTGTTTGCATGTTCCACAACATTCCTGATACAGTTAACAATAGTTCTTACTTCCATAAGATTAGCATATATTACTACTAAACTTGCCTTCCAAACTGAGAAACGCACAGTGACAGGTAATTTTTTGCAAGATGTATTAGTGTCCAATGTCTATTTGTCATTCTGCACCATTATACTGTTCACAAATGACAGTAAACGTTTATCATTGGTGTTTCTTTTTTCATGCTCGGCATACAGATTTAGAGTCAGGGTAAGGAACATTACTATATCTTTTTCAAACATATTGCTCTACTTCTTGGCAATGCAGATACCTGATCCAATTGCAATGGAATGCTTTATGGTTCACATTCATAGTGTATTACCGAATTCCAGCGACAATGGACGCAAATGCATGCAATATTGGGTATATTTTTGCAAATAGTCACAAATTATATCCGAATATGAACATGAGTTGTTATGGGTGGTTATAAGCAGATTATATAAACAAGCTGTTGTAGTGTACAGTAACTTCTGCTTCCATCCCAATGCACACAAGTCATGATTGGTCAATATCCAGAAAAGCGCCTTTTCCGCGATACGGTCATTTTTCAAAAAGATGTGCTACAGATTTCCAGTAGCTCGTTTGCAAGGTTGTTCACCTAGGTTGTGGTCCCAGACCCATATAGATATCATTTCTGGTGCACAACCTTTTATAGCATTCCATGTCTGTTGAACCACCTTTGCCCCCTGGGTAGTACAGCTTTGAACCAGGTCAAAGCAGCCTCTTCAACATCGGGAAAAGCCACCTTTCTCATGCGTTTCCGACCTGCTGAAAAAGACTCATTGTTGAACTGTTCCAGCAGTTTCTCCTTATTACATGTAATGTAAATTTTTGGGTCATTATTTGAATTAGATACGGCAAAAGTTCGACGTTTGAAGCAGGCCTATAAACAAAACTTACTAACTAGTAACTAATGGAGAGATGATACGACCATAATTTTGTTGAGATGCATCACAGCCTTGCATTCAAGGCTATATTCACTGCAAAGGAATTTTGGCAAGGAGCCCAGATAATTAAGCTGCTCAAACGAAGTATACTACGTGATGTACTTTGGTCAAAGTACGTTCGTGGTTTTTGGGTACAAATACAACTTTATCATGATGAGACGATTTTCTCTTTTAAAAGCCAAGGTCTATTTGTTTGTGGCACCAATTTCAACGACCAAAAAAACAATACATGGTTTCATTACTGGACATGATGGCACTGGATATTTTATTAATTGAAAAGAATGTGTGCGTTTAGGCCACTCAAAAAGGATTTTGGCAAAACGAGCAAATCATTCAGTCAAGTGATCAATTGTTTTCTGCTGGCTGTGGCCATTTAACCAGTAATAAACTCCCCCAAGAGGATTAGATGTTAAGATGGAGAGAGTTGAAATCCCCGAGCTCCGGGAAATACTTCGGTTTTCTCTCAAAAGAGGGTTTCAGTTCCATGGCATGATTGATAACCTTTTTTTCTTGTTGCATTTTTCAGTATTTATTTTAAGCCAAAGGTAGACACAGCAGATGTTTAATATTGTCGCCAGTATTTTTTTTAGGCTACTCCTCCTTTTCTCTGACCTCCCCCTCTTTTTTATTTTTTCCTTTTTTTATTTTTATTTTTATTTTTTACTCAATTTAATTTACCCGGGGGGCACGTGCCCCCGCGGCCCCCCTTCCCCTTGGATCCGCGCCTGTATACACTGACTTAATTGTTTTATGACTGTGCCTTGCCCTCACCAGGACACACCATGTCTGGGGTTGGCCTTTAGCCAAATTAACTACTCGGACAATTATTGATGGTATATGTTACCCTATGGTTATTTGATTTTAATTCTTTTGACATTTTTAAGCATGTTTTGAAAATATAAAGGAATTCAGTCATCTGTGTATTATAAGGATTGAAGGTGAATTATAGTGAAGGGAAGTAATGAGTGATTTCAGCATTGTATTAGATATTTTGAGGGGTATTAAGAGTTAGTGATAGTTCTTGTAGATTGTAGTTGATAATATTCGTAATGGCTAAACTATTATACTTATTATTCTATGTTACAGGGTTTTCTTCTTGAGTAAAGCGTTTTATTAAAGTTTAACCACTGTATCCTGGTCTGTAATGCGTGTATCATTTCATGAGTTGAAACGGTCGCTTACATATACATACTTGTACAGTGTATATGTATGTACATGTACATAACGACTAAGTTCTGCTATGCCATACTGCGAGACAAACAAAAATGTCCATAATTATATTTTTGTGTTTGCGTAGCAGTGCCAAATGCATGTGTGCATACTTGTACCCGTGTATGTACTTCAACAGCCAATTACATTGCATGACACACTTAATTATTAACTCTGTATATACACACATCACTTTGTACCGTGATGCATGTACCGGTAACTGTTTCAGATACATTGTAATTGCAGATGGATTGATATTTTGACCCTGTGTGCAAATGTACATGTACATGTACATTCGCACACAGGGTCAAAATGTCTATGTTACATGTACATGCATGTACATGTACATGTATGTGTTATCACTACGGCCACACATCATGTACAACCATGGCAAAGACTTGGTCCAATCACAGGGATGCTAGCAGCTCTTGCTCCAGATCCTGAACAAATGTTTTCCCACAAAGGAAGAGCAAATGCTCATTTATAGGCGCATCTATTCATGCACACACACTTGCGTCTATTTACGTGTACTACACACTTGCGTAGAATCCTGTGTTTTTACATTTAATCTATATGGTCAACAAACTACACCAATTTACTTAAGATTTCGAGTTACACTATTTCACATTAATAACACAGGTGTTCATGCTTCATATACAATCATGAGGGTTTTTATTACACTGCTACCATATGTTACAGTTTGGTTGCACACAATGCAGCGAGCTTTCCCAGTGATGTCAAGCTTCCTGATAGGGATGGACGATATCAATATAATATCGTAACGATACGATATTCAAAAAAATATCGACTAAATTGGTTATGGTTTTGGAAATATCGCCATATTGACGATATTCCAAAAATATAGCCGATATTAAATTTATATCTCTCTTTTTAGTTAAAATATCGCCAGAGTGATGAATTGTCTCTAAGAACTTGGCTCGTTTGGGAGTGACTGTCCCTGTCGAATTTGCATGTAAAAGTAGATTTTTCGGTAGGTTTAACCCTAACCATGCTAGGGTAACTATCATATCACCCTGTTGAATGCAACGACATACAACAGTGGTCAATGATCAAGCCCTGCTAGGTGTAACAAGATCCATGTGTGGATCTTGTTGCACCTAGCAGTGAAGGGTTCAGTAAAAATCAATACAGGCATTTTACGAATTGGAATAAAGTTTGACGCTTGGGCTTTACCAAAAGGATAATAACCACTTTTGAGTGTTGCCATATGGCTCAGTCCTTTATTGCCCATTTCTTTGTGTATCTGCATTTAAGGTACTTATAATTACCAGTGACATCCAGTGTAACCATCACAGATGGGTATGGAGCCTGTGACTCTGTAGTGTTTGCTTCACACTTCACCTTCTGTCTGTGGTTGCCTCTCACAGGAGTGAATGTCCAGTTGTCTGTTGTGTTGACCAAACCGTTACCTCCTCCAGGAGTTGGGTCGATGGTGGATTGCATTTCATTATTAAGAAACCACTTGATAGTTGCTGCTGGTCTGGTTCCCTCTACCAAACATGTAAATGTGTGTTCAGTAAGCTCTTCAACATCTACTGAATCCCCAAGTGTTCCACTTGAATCAGAGAGCAACATAGCCAAGGAATTTGGCGGCACTTTGTAAAAAGGGAAAGCAAAATAGAATTAAACTTGCAATGTTTACACAGAACAAAGCAGTGCTTCGAGATCTGCAAATAAGATTAAATACATACATTTCGCATACCCACATGTACATCTGTTTATGTTGTAAGGGGCTTTCACATTTTTTTGTACCGTGACACTGGACCCATTTTTGTAAAATTTCTTGTAAGCAACTGATAAGCATTATCATTCATGTAGCCATGATGAACTGCTGATGGTACATACGCATGTACTGTACTTGTACAGGAGCCAGACAATTTCTCCTTAAGTTTCAGCCTACAGTGTATATGTTCAGTATAGTTTGTTCACTTCAACCTCACCCCAGTGGTCTAGCTCTTTCCCACCACTAGACCCTGGTAGCATGGGTTGCGATATGCAAGGCCGTTTTTCAAAACTGTAATAAATGGGCAATATTAAGACTGGAGACATGGACCAATATAAAACATTGATACTAATCAAATGAATATAATCACTTACATGTACATGTATACTCACGGAATTTAAAAACGCATCATCCCAATATTTCAAATTTTTGTCAACAGCAGATTATTGCAGTGAGAAATAAGAACATAGGTTAACAATTTATGATATTTTAATCAATACTTTCTCAGTCAAGCATGAGCGCAAATTTTCACATCATACTGACACAATAAAAGTGCTATGTACAATTATGGCTTCAATTTATCACTGCATATAAGTTATACATATTTATTGAGAAATATAAGTTGATGCGTTTTTAAATTCCATGAGTGTATATAAAAATTTAAAAGAGTATAATATGTGTACCATACATGTAATGTACATGTTTAATATTAGATAGCACTGGCAAAGATTAATCAGAACAATGAGCCCATTAACTTAAATGTTCCTGTTTTAAAATGAATTAAAACAAATTATAAGTGATACATGTATTACTGCTGGATAAACTTGATATTACCTTTAACATCAATTATCACACTGACACTGATCCCAGAGTGGCCATCCTTGTTTATGGCTCTACACTGTAACATCTCTCCATGATGACTCCATGTAGCTGATAATGTAGCTGTACTGGTGCTTGTAGTGAATCCATCGGCATCAGTGACATTTTGGTTGTCACAAGATGTTAATACCTGACTCCCCACAGTCCATGTGAATGACGCCCCTGGGTTTATGTCTGCTACCCGGCATGTGTACTGACGCATTTCTCCTTCCACCAGATATGATGTACCACCGGTAGAGGGGTATACTCCAGTTGAATCAGATATGGTGATGATTGTTGGTAGTACTAATAGAAATCAAAGAACGTTACAAAGGCTGATCAGGTCAGTTTGCTAGCATACGTCATTTCTAAATGATTGATAGTTTTTACAAAAATATAAAGTGATTAAAAACATTTTTTGTTAAATATTACATGCAACTATAGTGGTCCAAAATTGTTTGTGTACACATTTGACTTTAATCATAAACATTACCTATATAGTTTTACAGGCAATTTATTTTCCTTCATTTCTGTGGGTATAGGCCTTGATATAGCAAAATCATTCTTGACATTTTGAGAGAATCTATACTTAAGTTTTGTAATTGTTATGCTGCATACATGTACAGGATGCATGGTCAGTTTTTAGTTTAAATACTCACTGAAGACAACAAGATCAGTTGAATCAACTTCATCTACATGTGCTCCTACTGATGGTTTTACAGAAACTCTGCACCAGTATTTCCCATGGTCTCTGCTAAACTGTACTGCAAAAATGCCAAAAGTACTGATAGCATTGCCATTGTTTCGAGAGATCATGAAGCTAGATGTGTCATTATAACCATTGTAAATATTTGGATTTGTTACCGCATTAAAGAAATCTGCAATGGCAAGTGTTCTTGGGTGAGAAATGGAGATTCCTTTGTACCACGCAAGATTAGAGAATGTGTAGCTGCTGTTAAGTATGGTGTAGGTACATGACAATGCTGTTGTGCTTCCTTCCTTACTGCCATCAGACTTCAAAGTCACAGACAATTGTTGACCATCAGCAACTACAAGAAACAAATTAAAAATAACTTTTAGCACAGAGGATCAATAATACTTGAATAATAAAAGTTTCATACACGACCACCATTACGGTGGTGTTCTGCTTTGTTTTCATTTGATGCACTATCAAACTTCATGTTACAGTACATACATGTATATGTACACGTATGTGTATCAGTGTACATTAGGCAGTTCAGATTTCACTTAAAAAAAAAATTGTACCCTACTGCTTGGTTTCCCATGGTTTTGCATGTGAGAACTTCAAAAATCATATCCATTTTGGTCTTTGACAATGGGTTATGGCCCCTCAAGAGCCCTCAATTCATGTCATTGGCAGATCCAAGGGGGGGGGGGCTAAGGAGGCTGTAGCCCCCCCTAAAATCGTTTTTTAAAAAATTAAAAAAAGAAGAGCGAGAGGGGGAGGGGAGGGGAGAACGCACTCCCATTCCCACAGTGTGTGGGATAAACATAAGGAGGTGACCTACTTAGTACTGTACTAACCGTTGCGCATAGGAAGTGGTGGCACCCTTTGTAGTACTGAAAAATAATTGTTTTTGATTCTCAGCCCCCCCTAAAAAATGTTCTGGATCTGCCCATGCATGTGACTTCTTAATAATGTGGGAAAAATAAACTGTAAGTTGGTATAATGCCTCTTGAAAGGCAAGTGACGGATGATCATTATTGGGTATATCAGCAACACTGGTGGCTGTCATCCAATGTATAAGTAGAAGAGCGCCAAAAAATTGTTTATCTTCTGTAGGTTTGTGTCATGGCATCATACCCGATTTCATTCCCAAACATAAATCTTTTCATGGAGTAGATGTTAAGCTACAGTCCCACCACCCCGTTAGCGAGCCCGTTAGATGCCGGCAGAGCAAATATTTGTTGCCGGCCTGGTCACCGTGTATCAGCGCAGGACCACCGTGTAGCTGCGGCTCTTAACGCAGGTCAACGTAGGTCGCCGCCATGTAACGCCACATGCCGGCAACCGTCCCGAAATTATAAAATGTTTTATAATTGCGGGGTGAACGGCAAACTTTGCTTGCCGCCTATTAACGCCTATTAACGCAGGGCTGCCCCATCCAGCGAGGTCTGCCGTTATCGTGCGAGGGTCCACCGCCTTCCAGCGTGTTGTTGCCGCCTTGTTGCGTGGTATGGCGCGGAACTCGAAAGAGATGGCATCAGGGAGGCATTACTGCGCTATGGGACGGCAGACCGACGCTAAGGGACGGCAGACCGACGCTATGGGACGGCATCTAGCGGGCTGTTCCGTAGGTCTGCCGCCCCCTAACGAGGGTATGCCGCCCTCTACCGTAGGTCTGCCGGCCTCTAACGCGCGTGCGCGGGCTGTTAGCGCCTGTTTGCCTCCCTCTGCGCAGTGCCAACGCCAATTAGCGTCTCTCTGCCGCCCACTAGCGTGGGTCTGCCTCCCTCTAACGTGCTTGTAAGCCGGCTGTATACCGTTTGTATGCCGTGTATGTGGGACTGCAATGACAAATCAGGGCGTTAAGAGACGTTAATAGACGTTAACAGACGCTACACCACGGTCATTTTATTTCTTGATGCCGGCATCTAACGCCTGTCTGCGGCATATTAGCGGGGTGGTGGGACTGTAGCTTTAATTGCCATCCACCTCACTGGATGTATTGCCCCTTGTCAGCTAAAGTGGATTCCTTGAGGGTCCACCAAGGAGGATGCTCGTGATGAGCTCTGCCACCTCTGTAGTCAGCTCAGACAGTAGCTTTGTGGGGTCTTGTGTGGAGAGGATGTAATGATGCCTCTTCTCCCAAAGCCAACTGTTCTGCCTGGTCCTAGTTGTCAGTGTGTTAAAGTTCTCCTTTTTAATCCCTCAGGACCAGCAGCCGATTTCACAAAACTTTATACAATTGTGTAAATCCACTTGCGTAATACTTTTGTGCGTAAGTTGCGCAATGACCGTTCAATGATTTCATGAACCTTACACATTGCGTAAGTCGTAGACTTGCGCCACAATATGTTTGTTTTTGTTATGCATTATTTAGGACGTTGCACAGCTACAGTGTACGTAGAGTTTTGTGAAATCAATTTTAACGATAAGGTGCAGCTGCCTGAGCTGCGCAACATTTATGTTGCATAAATTTATGACATGGCGTAAGTTACGCACTCTTTTGTGAAATCAGCTACAGGCCTCCTTCAACTCTTTGGACAATGGGTTTTCTGGATTCTTGATATTGTCAAACAGCTGCTCCCATACAGCACTAACTATGACGTATGGTGACGAGAAACCACGAAAAATACTCAGTTTCCTTCATAACTTCTTTTCTAGCAATTTGGCAGCTCCAATAAGAATACCAGTGTTACTAGCTGTGGTGTCTGGTACCAGTGACAATATGGATTTTGTCAGGTCCCATGCTGTAAGCATCTTGTAAGCATCACAATGTGGGCATCATCTTGTGATATGCCGTTGGAGTCAATGATAGTAGGAATTTAACCCCCTCATATAGCAGAGCACCAGAGCATGACCAGGATTTCCTTATTTATGTACTCCAATTGTAAACGTCATTTACCATCTTTCCATCTCAGGAGATTCTGAGGCGGTTACTCAATACATTTCTCCATAGATATTTGATACAACCTTTGGCGACGTACCATCCTCATCCAGGGTGTTGTAAACTTTGAGATGAAAAAAAAAATCATTAACCCTAATCCCCTTGCTATTTTGGCTAAGAATCTTCCAGAATCTGCCAAAATCCAACACCATACACAAACACTACCATCCAACTACTGGTCTTAGCTTGAAATTACATGTAGGCCTAATTGGGACACCATCACTCCCATCAGTATAATTTTGCACACATGCTACACATGCAAATGCGCACAAACTGTGTACATGTCTGATAGCTGCCTTTACAGTATGTGTACATGAACGTTAGCCACCAAAGCAAAAACAAGTGGGAAATATTACTATTTTCAGGTAAAATTTTACATATATATTCATGGGTCCGGCGACCATCATGAGATTACTTAGAAACAGAAAATGTACTTTAACGGGCGAAAATAGAAAAGGAAATGGTGGAAAAGTGCATAATTTTTTTCAACATATTAATAATATAATTGTACGGGGGATAGGACCCTATCTACAGTAGAGTACAAAGTACATGTACACTTCCGATAGGGTCCTGAACTAAGAGAACTTTTCAATCGTATACCTGTATTGTTTGCAGCAAATTATCTCCGTTTTTGCGGCACAACATCGATTGTGCAAAGGTGACAAGACTTCAGTGCAGTGCAGGTAATTTAAAGAGACGTTTTCTGCAGCACAATCAATGTTCTGACCACAAGGTCATCGCTCATGCGCATTATTCAGCATGAATGGCATGAAAAGTTTGTACACAGATTGGCCGATGCTGTGAAAAAATGTTGGGGAAATCCTCTTTTTTTAGATATCTTTCAGCAAAAATCGTTTCTCCAAAAGGCACTTAAGAAGTTATAGTGTCTGCATTTTATTGACCATATCCCATGGAGACAGGTAAAAATGGAGTTAATTTGCTGCAAACTTTACAGGTAATAGGATGCCACTAACAATTTCGTACTGAACAAGAAAATTGCCCAGTGAAGGCTAAGTTCACGCTATGAGTTTGAGGTGTTAACATTAATATAAAGGGATGGAAAAAATATGGAATTGTCTTCTTTAACCCTCCTGCTGTTTGACCATTTGAAACCATTCAAAATTTCCACTTAACCAAAATGCCCATTGGTTTTGTACACACCTGGTGATACCATTTGAACAGTGTTGGTAGCAAGCTTTACTACCATTCAAATCCATTCAAATGGTTTTGAATGGTGGATATACTACACCTTGGTGTGTTTCCATAGCCGAATGGTTTCAAATGGTGAATGTATTACACAGTGGCTTATCATTCAAATGGTTTTGAATGGTGGATACACTATCCTTGGTGTGTTTCACATAGCCGAAAAACAAAACCTGCATTATGTAGATAAAGTGGACTATCCATTATCTCAGTACCCTATGGAGTTTTAACACATGGTGGCCAGTGTACAAGTAATTGATCTACCACTTAAAAATGGCACTAAGGTCTTTAGGGTATAGCAGACCTGTCATTCAAAACCATTCACTCATGTCACCGACATAGAGGGTCCATTGATTCACCACTTAGAAGTATCCAAACAAGGTTTTGTATTAGCTGTAGCCTACTACCATTTGGAAAGATCCAAACAAGGTTTTGTATTAGCTGACCTACCATTCAAAACCATTTGGGGGAATCAATACTGTACAGTTATTTCACCATTCAAAACTACAAAAGCGAATGGTTTCAAATGGTGGATCAACTTGTATGAAAAAGGTACCAAAAGTAGGAGGGTTTATATGATGTTTTTATATTTTTATAATTCCGTTCCGTTATTGAAATATGAATTTTTAAATACAGCCATATTTTTGCTTTAGAGCGGTGCAGCGGATGCAGTGGACCAGAAAATTGAGAGAACTCCAATTCGCGTCAAATTTGTGAATGTCATGGACAGATTTCGAGAAAGTGCCTTTTTATTTTTGAAAAGAAAAGAAAATTTCCTTCAAGAAACATCACAGGACCTTATAGATGCGAGTAAAGGATCATATCGCTAGAGCGATTCAAACATTGACAACCTAGCTGTGACAATCGATAGCGAGTGGCGCTTCAGATTGCGTGAGTGGCACTTCCAATACCATGGATCTATATAGCGATCTTTGCGACTGTCTGTCAGCTGCCTAATTTGGATATTTATCATTCAATTGTATTGAAACTGTGTTGAGATATTACAAATACTCTGTGAGCTTTACTTTTACAGTTATAGCATTTTTGCATATTAATTGGCTGTACTTGAACTTTTTGTGCATATTTTGCATCAGTCCATGTTGAAAAAAAACCCCCAGTTTTTTCCCAATTTTGGGTCGCCGTAACGTAAAAACTGAAGTTAAAGTAATGAGCATCCGTTTTTTTTAGAATATCATTTGTTCAATGGATATCAATTTGATATAAAGTGAAAGGGTAGAATGTTGTATCCGACTGCCACTTTTTCTCACTTAAAATAACCAATAACACCGTCGATATCAAAATTTTCAATAATCAATATATCGGAAATCCAATATCGAGTATATTCGATATATCGATTATCCCATGTAAAAGTTAAAGACCATAAATTAAAAAAAAAAAATTAAAAAAAATTAAAAAAATCTTATTTAACGGAAATGGAAACTGCATCCAATATGACAAACTATGCCTTCACAAATTTCCCGAAAGCGGCAGCATTTTTGAGCTACTAGTTTCCTGCAGGCTGTGAGAAAATAGTCACAAGCTCTCTCTCCCATGCAAGATTTCTGGCTACGCAATCGGCAGTCCCGGACATCACAGGGGAGCCTCCCTAGCAACAGTATTTCTAGGCAACCAAGTTGGAATGTGACATGCACCTGTGGTTCAATCACTCCAGTTGCGGTGGAAGGAACGTCATATTCATGAAAGCATAAATGGTCCGTGATGAAAGCAACCAATGGCGTATTTATTTGCCGGGAACCGGCTCATTTCATTGGTTGAGATATCATAGCTATTCTTCGGCAAAGAACACTCAATTATAATACCGGCGGCACGTCCTCAAAGTCCGATGGCCTTTAGCTGAACCCGAAATAGATACTTTGTAACAAACAAGAGATGCATTGTATCAATTTGAACAATGCGGCTATCAATCATTCTCTGGAAAGGCTTTTTCGGAGCTGAGATTTTACTTGGGCATTTTTTTTCAAAGACCAGGGAAAATTTTACACGAAAAATGAGGGAAACTGAAATGACATGAAATTTCACCCCCGTTTTGTGTACATGCACATGGATATCCGATTCAGGCATCCTTTCATCGGCGGATTTAGTGGGGGAGGTCACGGAGGTGGGCCTTACCTATCCACTGGCGTGTTGTTGCTCGGCATCTGTAACAGTGCACATACAAGGACCGCTGATGGGGGGGGGGGGGGGGGGAGATACACCCAGAACCCATATCAAATGCAGGATAAGCAGAATAAAATAACACAAGTGATTTCACAAACTTTTATTTTAATGCAGACTTCACAACGAGTAAACAACGAACTTGCAACTTAAAAGTAAATCCCAAAACCTTGAAACTTCTGCGAAGGTCCTGTCTTTAAGTATATAAATAAATAACTTACCGTCACTAATTTTTCATTTATTCACTTCACATTTTAAATGGACAGATAACGGAACTTTTTCAAACCACAACAAATTAACTCTCACGCCTTTCTCATGAACAAATTGCTCATCATCTTTATTATTTTCATCAATTACAGCGGTGGGCGTTACCGGTGAGAGAATGTAGGAAAATAATATAAGGGACAACGGAACTTTCTCCAAGCCAAAAAAGGGCAGCTTATTTTGAGGTTTTGCATTATACGGGAGACCGCGAATTCCAGTGAAAGCGTCGCCGCTCGGCATTTGCGCGATATTTTTATTCTCACTCACAAACACAATTTGCCGCCGATTTTTATGCCATTATGCAGCAAATGTTAAACACCAAGTAAAAGCACAAACGGGAGATTTATTTTGACGATAATCTGACGCATTTTGATATTTTCGATATCATTCCTCAATATCGAAATTTTCGATATTTCGATATGATTAAAAAATTGCTATCGGCGATATCGATATCAAAACAATATCGAATAATCGAGTAATATCGATATATCGACGGTGCTCTGATCTTGTAAACTCCCCAATACGGTCATTGTACATGCGCAGTGGCAAATATAATAGGATCCTTCTATTTTCAGAAGGGGAGGATTTTTTCAGAAGGAAAATAAAGTACGAAAACCATGATAAAAGTGGATTTTAAAGATAGTTTTCGCTTTCTGTACCCCCAAAAATCGATAGAATAATTAACTGGTTAGTGGTTGCAAAAAAATTCCAAAAAACCCTTAAAAAGTGGCGGTCGGATATGACATTCTTTCCAAGTGAAAATTGGGACAGTGGATTCTAGATATAATACAGAAAAATAACCCACTACAAACACTTTGAAAAACCCCACTGACATCACTACTATAAAGTATCCTCAATTTTCCCTAAACGGTAACTTACAAATTAGCAGTTTGGTGTTTCAGTTTGTTTCAGTGAAGGATTCTCTTGTAAAATGCAAAATTTCAATACATGATCATCTGCGTTTTTTGAGACGCACAGAATTGTGGTCATCAGAAAATTGATGTTGGTATACATGTAATGACTCATCCCCAAACTGTTGATGGGGCACTGAAAATGTACCCAAGAAGAAAAACAGTTGAATCATGTTTCATCTTATTCTAGATGGTTGTAAAATTGTTTTTAATCTTGAAAATAAAAATATTGTTCTAGATTTTTAAAATAAAATGGTATAATTTGGAGAAGCTCTCAAAACTTTTAATCAATATTCTTGAAAGACCAATAAAATGGAAGGTGGTTAAAATGTTTGCAAAAATTATGTTAACATTTTGTCAAATAAAAAAATTCTTTTCATAACCATGATATTAATGTTTCATTTTCTCAATAATTTTCCACTGCCGACGAAATAAACACCAACAAATTAAGTAGTCTTCGTTCGCTTCTTCTATAAGGAATTTGTCCATTGTGACGATCAGTATTTCTTTAAAAAATCATTGCAAATGCAAAGCATTCATATTTTTGGTTTCCACAAACAGCTCGTTGACGGCATAGAACAATAAAATCACAGATGTTCGTGAAAAATAAATTGAGGTCATGTAAATCCCTTACTATTTTTATTTGTATCTAGTAAAATCAGTGGTTAAACAACTTTTTCCACTTTCGCAAGCACTAACTTTCCACTTTGCAAGAAGAGTGTTGTCGCGTCGCACTAGAAGTGTGTCGCGTCGCACTAGAAGTGTAGTCGCGTCGCACTAGAAGTGTGTCGCGTCGCACTAGAAGTGTTGTCGCGTCGTACTAGAAGTGTAGTCGCATCGCACCAGAAGTGTGTCGCGTCGCACTAGAAGTGTAGTCGCGTCGCACTAGAAGTGTGTCGCGTCGCACTAGAAGTGTTCACCATTGCAGTTTTTTCTCATATGAAGAGCCGTATGTGAGTAAATTTCGACTAATTAAATATATACGACTAAAATAAATGTAAATCCATATACTTACTAGAAAAACCAATTATACAAAAGCGGCAACCAGACTGGTTGGCAGCTAGCATGCATACGGTACTAAACATGAATTTTGGGATTTATATTCCTTTAAAAAAGCCCTCCACAGCCCATACATTATTGTTTTACAGAAAGGTTTTGTTTTTGAATTAGTGTTGTAGTTAACAAAAATGTTGCTAATCCTGTTACAAATATTTACAACCTAAACCTAGTCTCGATCCCAACTACCTACATGGAAGGTGAGAATTCTAAACCACAAGACTACCATGCCAGTCGAATTTGGCGGTGAATTAAGTACAGAAGAACCTTTGTAAAATTGTATTAATGTAACCCGTAGTTCATCCTCAAAATAGCGGGAACCGAAACATTAAATAACTCCCTTTTGAGTAAACAAGACCCACGTAGGAAAATTCAAGATTGGTGTGCACATACAGAAAACTATAGGTTTATTATCTGTATCATGAAAATATGTTGAATGAAATGAAGTAATAGAAAAAGAACAATAAATTATACAATAATCAGGATCCTGGAATTTAATTACATAAGATTATTAAAGGCGCCAAATACTAAGGAAATTAATTAATTATAACGCGTTCGTCCTCCGGAGCGATCTTGAAAAAATCTTGAAGCGGCGGAAAACTTCTTGAAAATGGTGTGTCCTCAAAACGTGTAGAATTATAATATAGGTTGATACTTGCGGTTACAGATGATAAGGTTGCCTGGCTGATGTAGTCTAGGGTGCTAAGGCGATCCTCAAACTTTTAACAACGTCCAGTCTATCTGCTGGTGGGGTTGTCCCAGTAGTCCGAGCTATTAAAAAGAGTGTATGGTCCATGCCATAATTACATAATTCTACAAACCATACAATCAATGTAGGCTGGATAAAAATTCCTGAAGGCCACCTCACATTAGGTGATAAAATAAATTAAATGAGAACAACTTCTCCTTGTAGAAAACATTAAGAATCAAAAGAAATGGCCTCACTTGAGACAAGCTCAGTAAACTATCGAACTATCAAACTTGCCAACCTCAAAACTTTATCATAAGACACAGCTTGTGTCTTTAAGTTTCGGGATGCAATAATTAAACAAAGAGCACAAGAAATACTTAAATATACAAATTAAAAACTTAAAATAAAAACTTAAAATGAAACATCTCTCGTAGAGTTAAATATCTGTCCTCCAAAACTCTATTACAATACAACAGTTTGTGTCCCTAAGTTTTGTGTACATTGAACAGTTCAAGAATAGAATCATATAAAAGGAACATAATAATAAAATAAATTAGCAACCTCTTCCATAGAAATAAATATTCTAATATCAAAACTTTATCATAAGACAGCAGTTTGTATCTTTAAGTTTTGATAAGGAAAATATTTGCCAAATCACTAAAACACAGTGAATAAGAAAATATGCAAGATACTCATAAACTCAAGAAATCAGACTCCAAACTTAACCTCAAGAAGTTAAGTTTGAACAAAAATAAAACTAAGATAAAATCTCATATGGAAGCACATTAATACATAAGGTAATTTATATCTAACTTTAAACTCACCTATTAAAAAGAGCCAACATTCGTAGAGTAAATTATGATGAAATGAAGTAAAATGTGCAGAGTCGGAAAACCTCTGAAGAAACTAGATGACAGAGCTGCCTGTGATCAGGACGGTAGCTGGAGCGAGAATGCTAGGTCCAGTCAAACTTGGGGCAAACAATTCCCTCACCCCAAGCCCTGATCACATGGTCAAGCCAGACCCTTATTGGACAATTTAAAATGTATCACATATGGCTCCAAAGCTGATTGGTCACTGTGTAACCGGGCAGATAAGATATTACAGTGATTTCACACCCTACCCCAAGCTGGGAAAGGTGCCTTCAAGGATTAAGGGTCTATCACCTACACAGCACCAAGGAAGGGAAAACTATTGTGAGGGTAAACTTGTGAACTCACACTTAATTAAAAACAAAAGCATGCAACAGGTGCATCTTCACTTTACCAAGTAACAGGAAGATTAACACCTAATCATACTCATACACAGAAGTAGGCAGGCGCGGATCCAGGAATTTTTTAGACGGGGGGCACACCCAACACGGACAAATGCGAGCACGAAGCACGAAGCCCTTACGGCGTGGGGCCCGGGGCCCGCTTAAGGGCCCCGGAAAATTTTGGATTCTGGATGCTCTGTGGTGCAATCTGAGGCGATTCCTGGCCAGTTTCACCTGACTTTTTTTGCAAAAGTTTTCAAGATTATATGGAGAATATATATATATACTGTATATATATATAGATATAGATATAGATATAGATATAGATATAGATATAGATATAGATATAAACCCCTCAAAAAAAGTTCTGCAATTCAAATTTGATGGGTAATATATCTCTTGTTGCTTCATCATCATACATGAATGTGGTATCATCAGAAAGCTTGATTATTCCTCTTTACAATGATGTGTCATTTGTGATGCTTATGCAATCATGGAATGCGCAGTCCTTCTGAATATGCAGCAAGGTCAAAAATGAAATGTTGCAAAATTCGTTGTTTTCAATAGTGAATTCATCCAAACTTTAA